>JALPQD010000107.1:5644653-6239208 GCA_023101885.1 Typhlomys cinereus
GTGTGAACACATGCTCCACAGAAATGTCATAGCTCTGAGAGGTTACTGACAAGGTGCCTTCTGGAAGATTTTTAGATCCTAATTCATTGGAAAACTAGTATCAAAGAGCAAAGCAACAAAGTAATCAATTTAGTCCTTAAGTTGGGGGGAAAAAAAAAACAAACAGGAAACTTCATAATGTAGAGATGGGGAGGAAGTGGCTAGCTTTTCAAAAGTATCTTAGGTTAGAAAAACATCATTTATCCAAGAGATAAATAAATTAAGTCATTCAGTTGCAAAAGATATGAAAGTCTGTGGCACTATTGATTCAGGGAGGCCCTAGCCCGGGCTTCCGGCGACCAACAAGCCTGAACACATGCAGACATGCCCTGGACATGTCCCAGAACCATCCAGGCAGAGGAATGAACAACCAATGGGAAGCGGCCATCTAACCTGCCCTAATCACGCTAGATGTGGAACAGTGCAGGGGAAATGGACACCTAGTAAACAGTTAAATGATTGGTGCCTGTCCCCCAGAGCAGAGGGACGGCAACACCTGATTGGATCCTGACCCTATATAAGCCCAAACACTTTCTGAATAAAGCTGAATCTGCAGCAATTCATCCATGCTTATGCCTCATCTGATTCCCGGGACTGGTTGGTGATCCCATTACCTACTTGCCCCCTTGCCTCCAGTCCTGAGGCCCTGCCGTCGTCGTCCCCGTCCCCCCCCCACACCCCCCAGTGGAGGATTGGCAACAAAAGTCCATAACTTTCATTCAGGGAATGAAAGGGGGTGGGAAGAAACAGAAAAAATATCAACTAAAACCCATGTAAATTAACCTATTAGTTGCCTCATGTTAAGAAAATGTAACTTCATCAGAGCACATTGAGCCACAATGGCAGAACAGATAATTCTAAGAAATTAGCAGGAAGTGATTTAAATTGTTAGACTAGAAGGAGAAGAAAAGTAAAAATAGGATCTGATACAAAACAAGAGGACTGTAGTTCATATTTTCTCCTGTGCCTTGGGACCAATAGGAGAGGAAGACAGCTAAGGGGCAGATTCTCAGTGTCTCCCGTGTGCATCCAGATGAGACCCTGGAAGCAGCAGCCTGACTTCAGAAGGATTTGTTACTTCTAAGCCTGGGGCTGCTGGGAGCTGGTCCCTGGAAATTTCTCCCGCACCGTTGTTTCACATGTAGCGTGATTAGCCCCTTCTACACACACGTAGGCCCACATGTACACTCATATACAAAGAGAAAAGCCCCCTAAGGCAAAATTCAGGGGTAATCAAACACATGCAGTACAGTCACACAGGACATGCAGAATTCCTAAGCAGAAAGAAGGGAAACATTGCCAGCCAGAGAAACTCATTAAAGCCTCAGTGCCCAGGGATTTTACTGCAGGTTGGTCACATGGGCTTCTTCCGTATGGCACGTGCCCAGATTCCAACTCCCTGGAATGGAGGCAGGTATTTGGGATAACCCACTGTTTGTATGAGGGACCCTCAGAAAGACCCTCACCCTAAAGGAAAATTCCACAAGGCAGACTGGAGCATGCCTGTAGTACAGTCATTCAGCCACAGCCATTGCTAGGTACAGCCTTGAGCTATTTACAGGTGTTTCCCCACCCCTTGTGACAAGCCCTTCAATTCTGGAAAAACAAGTTTGCGCAAAGGGGAATTCCATTAATAATTGTCACCCAGAACGAACAGCTTACAGTTAAGCAGATGGACTGGAACGATCACTAAAAGCCAACTCCACCTGAGCTCTTGCCGACCAAAGGTCATGGAAAATTCCCCAGCTAAGCAACCCCCCAACTCCAAGACCCCTTAAAAACCCCTTGCCCGAGTTGCTCGGGGCCGCTTCAGTCTGTCCTGCGTGAGAGGTTGCTGGAGCTGCCCGACGCATCGTTAAATAAAGCCTCTTGCCTTTGCAGCGAGAAGGGTCTTGGTGTTTCTCTCGGCAGCCTCGTTCCTGAGTGAAAGACTGGGGGTCTTTCATGTACAAACAGGTTCAGGGAGCCATGCTCATCATGGTTCAATGGTCGTGCTCTCGGAAGTTCCAAATAACCTACTAAGGGCCAGCCTTGCAAGGAGGCTAGGTGTCCAGTCTGCTGTGTTAACTGTTTTCTGCAAGTCTCTTTTTGTCTTTTAGATTATTTTTTTCCAATTGCTTTAATAACTGATGGTCATTAACAAGGCTGGGAAATAGAAGCAGAAAAATCTAGGCATGGTGAGACATATCTATAATCCTAGCACTTGGTAGGTGGAACAAGACCAGAAGCTCAGTGTCAGCCTTGGCTAGGTGGCAAGTTTTGAGACTAATCTGGGATGAGACCCTGTCAGAAAAAAGGGGGAAGGGGAAGAGGAGGAAGAGGAGGAGGAAGAGGAGAAAGAGGAAGTTAAGAGGGGGAAAAGAAAAAAAATTAAATTTCCCCAAATCCTGACTTCCAGAACACAACAGGATATGTAAAATCAATAAAGTAGAAAAAAAAATCTGGGCAGATGTACGGCCTAGGAACAAAGGGGGTATGAACCAAAAGCCTGGTGTTCAAACTGTTAGCAGCACCTCTGAGGAAGAGATACCCAGCCCCCAGTCTTGGCTGAAGTCCGGCTACAAAGAGCAACATGAAGTAAGACTTGAGGCCTGAGGGTGTGTGTGTTTACATTGTGTGTTATGAAACGTGTTGGAAGCTCATCCAACAACCAATGCCCAAGAGATGAAGGTGGGGGGGAGGGCTGGGAAAGTAAGCAGGCTTTATTAAGGATGTTAGCAAACTGGGAAAGGAAGACTAATGTTTTAATGTCCCTATTCCCTCTTTTAAATAGGTAGAGGGTGTTTTTATGAAGGTCAGAGACCATATGTAGAAATCGACATTTCCAGGGATATTGGATCAGATGTCAGGATATGACTAGAGGTGCCTAACTCTTTGTACTGGTGCTTTCTTATCGTGGGACAGAAATTGTGCTCCATCTCTAGTGAACCCTTGTAGTGAGCAATCAGTTCCCAGAATTAATTAGCTTAAAGACACAAGTAAGATTAAGAGAAAGTCAGCTGAAGGTCACAGCCTGAAAATGAGAGTCATTAATGGTGACTGCTGCTATATGTGCAAGTGTATGTATGCATGTGTCATGGTTTGAAATGTGTCCCCCACAGTCTCATGTGTTTGGCAAGGTCATGGCACCTTGAGAGGTGGAGCCTTGCTGGAGGAAGGCAGTCACAAGGGGTGGGCCTTGAGGTGGGTTAGTCCCACCCTACCTCCAGGAAAAGTCAGCCTTTGCTGCAGTCTGCAGCTCTCAGCTTCCAAGATGTCTGCGGTGACTTAGCCTCCTCCAGCTTTGGCCAGCCAGCCATGCTGCCTCTGCTTTGAGAGACTATACCTTCCCTCTGGAACCATAAGCTGAATAAACCTCCCTTTTTCCCTTAAGTTTCTTGATTTTGGATGTTCTCTCACAGCAAAAGTTAAGAGTAACTGTTACAGCATGTGTGCTTACGTATTCATGTGTGCATATGGAAGTAGTTGTATATATTCATATATGTATGTGTCATAGTTAGGCACAAGTGTCAACTTGACAGTTGAGGGTTTGAGATCCGGGCACATTTGTAGAGAATTAATGGTTGAGTTAAGCCCAGAGCAAACTGCAAGAGATTGTCTAGCTGATGGGGAAGGCCCAGTCCATGATGGGTGGGACTAGGCCCCGAACAGGTGAATAAAATACTGAAAGCTGATTGAGGAAGTCGGCATGCTGTTCTGGCAGACAGGGATTGTCCACCTCTCAGCTGTTATGTGGTGATGGTGTGGCCAGTTCCTTTGGCCCTGCTCTCCCGTCAAGCTGGACTGAGAATTGTAACCAGTAATAGTAAGACAGAATAAACCCTTGTTCCCTGAAGCCATTTGATGGTCATTTATCAGCAACTCTGCAGGTGAACTGCAACAGAATTTGGTACCCAAGAGGTGGGGTGTTGCTGATAAATCTAGGTGGATTTTGTGGCTTTTGAACGGTTTTGCCGGACAAAGTTGGAAATGCTTGAAGATTTTCACTTTGTGGATTACCAATACCGTTCTTCAGAGTTTAGTGGGCCAATTGGATAATGTCAGTGCTGAGAGAGTTATGGATTGTTTGGGCCCAATTTGTGATGAGGGGGACAAAGATTTTGGTGAAGTTGAATTTAAAGACGATAGACTGGTTTGCTTGACAGGAGAGCTGTATTGGTGGCCGTGGAGCTCTGGATGTGGAAAGGGCAGGCAGCAGAACATCTGCCGCTGTTGGAGAAATGAATATCAGTGAGGGAGAACCTAGTGACTTGCATTGGGATGGTGGAAGATGTGAAAATCACCATATGGGAATATCGTGGTTTGAAAACCCAGATTCCTTCAGGGGCCGAAAGCCCAAGTTAAAGCTATTTCTTGCCCTTTGGAAGTTTGGCTGCCTAGAAGAGGCTTTTCCAGCATCAGAGCACAAGATTTGGTGCAGTTGTGGCTTAAGTGAACCAAACTGCATTTCGAACTCGCTTCCGAGTCTGGCAGCGTGCCCCAGGTGGTACTGGTTTTGTCGAATGATTTGAGAGGCTCATGGAAAGCAGCAAAAGCTTGGCACCAAGCAGTAGGTATAGAGTTCCTGCAAGAAAAGGTGAAGCTTATATCTGCAGAGGCGAACCCAGAGTACTGTTGGAGATGCCAGAACCCTGGAATGTCCCTGGAATGTCCCTGAGGACAGCTGCAAATGTTTCAGAGGAACTGTGCTTTTACAACTTTAAGCTGCAAACAGGGACTGGGAATGCCTAGAATCTTTGTGCCACCTTGACTATGTGATAAGCTGCAGAAGATGGAAATTGAAGTATACGATGCTGTGATTTGCTGGACTTGATTTTAATGCAATATTTTCTTATTGTGTTATGATACTTCTATTTTGATGTTTTATCTTGTTGAAATATTTAACATATTTTGATTTGATAGACTTATAGTTAAAAGATTTGAGACTTTTTTAAGACTTTCAGTTCCAACATTTTAATAATTGAACTTTTAATGACAGAACATTTTAAAATTTGTCATGAGAACTTTTAGGGATTTATAATTAATAAAATTAAATGTATTTATATTTTTAAGATAGCTTTTTAACACCTATGAGAACAAGGATTGAAGGTTACAGTTTAAAAGTGCTATGTTTTTGTGTCAAGTTGACAAGGGGTGGAGTGTCATAGTTAGGCACAGATGTGACAGTTGAGGGTTTGAGCTCTGGGCACATTTGTAGAGAATCAATGGTTGAGTTAAGTCCAAAGCAAACCTGCAAGAGATTGTCCAGCTGATGGGGAAGAACCAGCCCATGGTGGGTGGGACTAGGCCCTGAACAGGTGAATAAAATACTGAGAGCTGATTGAGGAAGTTGGCATCCTTCTGTTCACTTGGCCAGACATGCTGGTCTGGCAAGTAAGGATTGTCCACCTCTCAGCTGTTATGTGGTGATGGTGTGGCCAGTTCCCTTGGCCCTGGTGTTGGCGTGAGCTCTCCCGTCAAGCTGGACTGAGAACTGTAGCCAGGAATCATAAGATAGAATAAACCCTTGTTCCCTTAAGTCGTTTGATGGTCATTTATCAGCAACCATGCAGGCAAACTGCAACAGTGTGCATCTGTATTATATATGGGTATGTGAATTGGGAGGGTGTATAAGTGGATACTCACAAAGGCATAGCTGGGTTAATTAAAACTAAGGGAATCTTCCAAGGTTAAAAATTAATGAGAGGGCTGGAGAGTTGGTACAGAGGTGTATGACTGTAACACCAGTTACTTGGGAAGCCCCAGCAGAAAGATGCGGGGTGCAAGATCAGCTTGAGAAACTTATCAGGACCCCCCATCTTATGAAGAAGAGGAAGAGGAGGAAGGGGAAGAGGAGGAAGAGGTTCAGAAGCAGTGTGATCTGAGTAGAGATATCAGAGGGTAAAGCTGAAGTTGTCTGGTCTTTTTCTTTCAGGGACCTGGAACTTATGCTGCAATATTTGGAGGTCTGGGATGGAACTCCATCTTAGACCTCTGTTCTCAGGAATCTATCCAATGACAAAAGCAGATGACCAAGTGCCATAGTTTAAAATGTGTCTCCCAGTCTCATGTGTTTGGGAAGGTCATGGCACCTTTGAGAGGTGGAGCCTTACTGGAGGAAGGTGGTCACAAGGGATGGATCTTGAGGTGGATTAGTCTCACCCTACTTCCAGAAGTCTGCTTTTGCAGCAAGGAGTCTGGTATCTCTCAGCCTCTTGGATGGATGTGATGTAGCCTGTCTTCAGCTTTGGCCAGCCAGCCATGCCATGCCACTCTGCCATGAAAGACTGTATCTCCCCTCTGGAACCGTAAGCTGAATAAATTTCCTTTCTCCCTTAAGTTGATTGACTTTGAATGCTTTCTCACAGCAACAGTTAAGAGTAACCGTTACACCAAGTAAATATGTACTGATCTCCCTCTGTGCTCCTGGAAGAAGCAGAGACATAAATAATTCTGAGCAAAGCAATGAGGAGGAAGAGCAATTATATGACACACACACACACACACACACAAATGCCAAGTGTGTCAAGGTTGCCTAGAGGACAAACAAGTAAAACATATGCACTGCAGTGGTTGAAATAAAAAGCTGGGGTGAATTGAGCAGAGTTATCAAATATGTGGACACTAATTTTCTGGAAGAGTGGGGTGGCAAACAGCCAGTCAGAAGTGGTAGGCAGAAGACAGGAAAGCAGCTGCCCAGCGAAGAAGACACCAGCCGTGTAATATGCAAATACTGAAATCAGTAGGCTCTGAAGCCATTATGAACTTAAGAACAAGGAAGGAAGGGAAAAGAAGAGAAGAGAGAAACAGAGATGAGAGAAAATACGTGTATGAAGAAATGACAGAGGGGTTAGACAATGATCAAAAACTGTAAGGAAGAAACTGTTGCTATAATCGTCTTTCCTCTGTTTATCAAATATCCCTTTTGGGTTACCAAATGTTACAGGGTCCCTATTCAGGGGCCAAATGTTGCAGGAATGACTGTCCCTTCATTGCAGGGTTCTTGTGTTAAGAGTCCAAGATTGAAACCAGGACACGTGTAGAGGATTAAGATAGAGTTTATTAGAGGAGAGAAAGGATGGAACTCATGGACTCCAGACACGGAATCCATGAGAAGTAGGCAAGAAGCTGAAGACAAACTCATGGCATCCCAGTGCCATGAGGGGCAAGCGCCAAAAATGGCTGCCAGGGTCAGGCATATTTGTACACTTAGATAAACCAGGGGAAATGGCTTTTCCTCATTGGTTAGGCAAGCCTGGGGAAAATGGCTTTTCCCCATTGGTTAGCTCACATTGGGGTCCAACCCAGTTGATATTGGACCCAAGTGGACTTAGAGATCAAATTGTTTCCTTCGCAGGCTTAGCTTGTTGGATATGGAGAGCTCACCTCCAGATCCTTTCCTAGGGAAGTTGGCCATCTCATCTCTGGGAGGACTGGAGTCAGTTCCTCAGCAGGGGTGTTCCTTCAGGGTGATCCCAGCAGTGGGAGATGGCCTCACTCATCCTAGCATAGCTATTCTAATCCTGTCTTAAAACTAGTAGGTAAATGGAACTCAAACCAACAGAAGATAAGGGCTATTTTTGGTAAATTTTATCTGTACAGATCCAGTTCAGTGCTGATTCCTGGTCTCTGTTGATTAAAATATTCATGTCCTGATACAAGGAGGGTATCTTCCTCATGGGAGATCATAAGGCCTGTTCTTAGGTAGAAAAAGGTAAGACTCGAGCCTTTCCTTCAAGACCTGCCATTTATAGTGCCTCGGAGCACTCAGCATTAAACATATGCTTAACTCTTTCATGATCTCTTCTGGATACTTTCCTAGATGTTTCATATACTAAAATGTCGAGTGAATGATTATGGAAAGAAGAATCAGGTCAGTAGCTGAGTGGTGGGTGGCGGAGGCTGTACAAAGGGAAGGAACATAAGTTAGAAAAAAAATGAATAAGATGACTATCTGATCACATTTCCCCATATCCCTTTAGACCACCCTCCCTGGAAACAAGTCGCTCAGTCTATTAAGATAGTTGAGCATCATTTATCTAATGGAGAGTTCTAGAATCAGATATGGTTTTAGCATGTCCCTGGAAAATTCAACATGCTAACAGCTTGTTTCCCAGAGTGGTAAGAATAACAGGTAGTAGAGCTCATTTAAGAGATAGTCTGGGGCTGGAGAGATGGCTTAGGGGTTAAGACTCTGTCTTGAAAGCAGAAGATCCTGAATTTGGATCCCAGGCCTCACATAAAAATGCCAGGCAGAAACAGCTGTGACCTGCACTTCTGGCCCTGTGGGTAGAGCCTGGAAAATCCCAGAGCAAAGCAAGAAGGTAGAAGCAATCCAGGATGATTTCTGAAGTCACCCTTGGTCCTCCACAGGGACACACAGTGCCCTCTGACACACACATACACACACACACACACACACACACATTAAAAAAAATATATATGTATATATGTATATGTAAATATATATAGAGAGGGGAAAGAGATAGAGACAGAGAGAGAGAGAGAGAGAGTCTGATGGGAAAGGCTTTGGTCAATTGAAAGTGTGTTACTTAGCTAGTTTGTTCTTACTGGAGACCTGAATTCAATTTCTGGAAAAGTTGTCCTCAAACTTCCACTGCATACATGCCATCACACATATGTGCATTCTCTCTCTCGTGATCACTCTTTCTCTCCTTCATATTATTACTGCTCTCAAATAAATTAAATAAAATAAATCAAGGAGTTGGAGGGCAACTCAGTAATAAAGTTTGCCTGGCATGTGTGAGGCATTGATTCAATCTAGGCACTGAAAAATATTAAATCATAATCACAATAATAAATAAAAGGCGAGCCTGGATCCTTTCCCTCTTTCTGACTTCTTGTCTTTCCACCTGATCTCCCCCTTTCACATGTTCTATGATGCCATTCACCATGAGGCCTTCATCAGAGTTGGGCCATGCTTTGAACCCCCAGTGCCACTACTGGTCAAAGTCTAAGCCAAGTGTTCACAGGTTCCTGCCCCCCCCCCCATTCAATAATTAAATAAAAGCCCACACAAATTTACAAAAGTAGCAAAGAAAACTTTTATTCAGAGCGAAGTGATAATAAGGTCAGAATAGCAGGATATACTGAAAGGGAGCAGCCTGCTGCTTGAATAAAGAGACTCAGGGCACCCGGGTCATTATCTGCGATCTCTTTTTATGGGATCTAAAGGAAGGAGGGGCTGGCTGCTAAGAAACGCATATGGGCAATTAGAAGATGGTTGTTCAGTTACTTTTTCTACTTTGCTGGTACTTTCCTACAATGCATCTGATTTAATTCACATGCACACCCAGCTAGGCATGAGATGCTAAATAGGGGTGTCCATGCAGCCCAATGCAGATAGAGATCCAGAATTGTTAGATGCATTGTTCAGAGGAAGGTGTGTAAAAACATAGTACCTGCAGGTAAATAACTTAAAATGCTAAGTATGTTGCAAGTACGTGGGGGGGGGAGGGCGCTAATATTTAGCTGAAACCAAATAAGGGTCCCAGATTCCTAAGCTGTTCCATATGCTTGCCTGTTTCCACATCCCCCTGAGAGACTTTTCCCCCTGATTTCTTAGGGAAGATGAAGGCAAAGGTCCATTTTCTTATTACTAGGTCAGCAAAAAAGAGGATTGAGACTCCAAGAAAGGCGACTCATTATAAAGAGAAGCTAACACAGGGGAGAGACTTAAGAAATATGAGTTTTATTAGAACTGAGAGCCTGGTGACCAGGGCACCAGTTTAGCCTTAAGGTGGGAGAACATTAGATCAGAGAGAATAGGGCGAGAGCTGCATGGATAGCATGGCAGGAGGAAGTCTGAAGAGACCCCGTCATAGTTAGATGCAGGTGTCAACTTGACAGTTGAAGGCTTGGAGTTCTGGGCACATTTGTAGTAAAGGCTTGGTAGTCAATCCATGGTCGCCTGGAGGTCGGTGGGCGTGTGACTTACCGGGCTCCTCATCCGATCTCGGAGCCCCGGAAGGTTAGAGCGGCGCGGCCTGCAGCCCGGAAACGGCGCCGCGACCCTCGGCTTGCTCGCGGCCGATCGCCTCGGTCGTGCGGCTTCGGGGAGCGGCGGCGGCACAGCGATGGCTGAGAGCGCCTTTCCGAAGGCGGCCTCACGGCTCTGCACCACATCCTCCGCAGGACACCTTAGCGGGAAGCACACCGGCCCTTCCCGGACATTTTAGCGAGGAGCACATCTTCCCCGGGACACTTTAGCTGGGAGCACACTGCCCGGCAGGACACTTTAGCTGGAAGTACAACACTCCGCCGGATATTTTAGCGAGGAGCACACCTCCCCGCCGGACATTTTAATGAGGAGCACACAGTCCCGCCGGACACTTTAGTGAGGAGCACATCGCCTCCGCAGCCTCCTCGCCCAGCCCAACCAGCGAGGGTTGAACCTGAGATGCTCTGGTGCGTGCTTCTGCGAGCCATCTTCGTCCTGCACCTGGATGTATTTTTATACTGCAAGATCCACAATGCCAACCTGTATCTTTCCTCATCCGCTAAACCTTTTCCCCCCAGTTTGGGTTGAGTAGAAGCTTATCAGTCATTCAGGAGCATGAATTCATCTTCAACTTTGATTGCCCGTGTGCAGCTTCTGACCTGTTCGCCTTCACTCAAGCCTGGGTTCACCATCTGACTCTCACTGGGGGGTGGGAATGCTAATGACATTTCTGGGTTGGAATCTCCACCCACTTATCAACCATAGCATCTTGGGCGAATAACTTAAGTCGGCTAGTCTTTGGGTTTCCCTTGCGTACAGGCATGCTAGCAGTACTAGCAGTAACCAATACACTTAGTACCCACCTGTGTGCTAGGTGAGAAGAGAAACATTTTTGCTGCACAAGGTTAAGCGGTATCTCAAAGTCAAAACTATAATTCTTGAAATTTATGGAACTGTCTTCTCCCTTAACATATAGGTTTCCTGTAAATTATAAAGACAATTATGGCCAATAGAAGAGCAATGGTGTAGATAGTAGTGCCCGTGCGTAAGCCTGTCTTTTTCTTTGTTCTCACAATAATATCTCGATAATAGTTTAATATGTTATCCGTTGTTCTCTTCTTAGGTTTCTGTGGTATTGTGTGGGGGTTTTGTTTCCTTTGCTACTGGCAATTGATCCCCTGGTGTCATGGTTAGGCACAGGTGTCAACGTTGATAGTTAAAGTTTGAGCTCTGGACACTATTTGTGGAGGATTAATAGTTGAGTTAAGCCTAGAGCAAACCTGAAGGAGATTGTCTAGCTGATGGGGAAGATCCAGCCTATGGTGAGTGGGATTAAGCCCTGGAATAAATCACTGAGAGATGGTTGAGAAAGTCAGCATCCTTGTGTACACTTGACTAGACATGCTGGTCTGGCAAATAATGATCGTCCCCCTCTCAGCCGCTATGTACAGATGTTTGGGCCAGTTCCCTCGGCCCTGGTGTTGGCTTGAGCTCTCCTGTCAAGCTGGATTGAGAACTGTAACCAAGAATTGTAAGAGAAAATAAACTTAAGCCGTCTGATGGTTATTTATCAGCAACCATGCAGGCTGACTGCAACACCTGGCCTCAGTTAAGCCAGGTGAGTGTTGTCTGAATAACATCACCAGTCCTGTTGATTTCTGAAATAGCAGATTTGAAAAGTCATTTCAGGCAGTTGGTTTTTTTTTTTTTTTTTAATGCCTACCTTGGGCTGCCAGCTTTCATGGGAGAGATTGTATGTGAATATAATCTCTGTATGTATGTATATATACATGTGTGTGTATGTATGTATGTATATATATATATATATATATATATATATATATATATATATATATATATATATATATAATACAGATTAGGGAGCCTGGGTTCGCTTTTGAAAACATGACAGCCACTATCTCTCCCATGTATGCTAGCAGCCTAAGGCAGACGTAAAATAGCAATGTTTACGACCAGTTCACTCGCTGTCTTGGCATAGGCCACATAGACACCATTATTCCCTATTTTGCCTCAGATCTCTGGGGCTAAAGGTTCAAAAGACTCATCTTGCCCTGCCATCCCTCAAACATTGTACAGTATCATCCACCATGTTTATATTAGGAAGTACCAAGAAACTATTTAATAAACTCTCCTACTTCCAGTCAAAAAAACAAAAAACAATTGGTAGTCCAGTTAATCCCCGAGCAAGCCTGCAGGAGATTATCTGGCTGATAGGGAGGCCCAGGCCATGGGGTGGAGCTAATACCCAAGCAGATGAATAAGATGGAAGGGAGCTAGTTAGGGAAGTAGGCTTTCTTCTGTGTACTTAGCAAAACATGTTGGTCTGGTAAGCGAGGATTGTCCCTCTCTCCACAATCGTGTAGTGAGGTCAGCCCCCTTGACTCCCGGTGTTGTTGTAGACTCCTGGCAAGCTGGATTAAGACTACTGTAAAAAATAAAACCTCTTGTTCCCTTAAACTGTTTTACCCTGAATATATCAGCAACTCTGCAGAGTAACTGCTTCAGCGGGGTCTATCTTTTATAGCCCTCAGAAGCTTCTGAGGAGTTGCTATGGAAGAAAAGCAGTGGAGGTGGGGAGTGAGAGAATGTCAGGCAAAAGATGATCTTCTCTCAAGACCATAAGGTCAGGAAAGGTCAGGAATTTAGGAATCACCACATTCCAGCCAGGGTGAAGCTTCACAAAATGTGACTATGGTTAACATTCCTAATTCTTGGTGACATCGGATAGTAGTGAAGGAAGAGGGGTCATGTTATTTTACAGAGGCAGTGACAGTAATGGGTTGCTAGAGGTTGAGTTAAGAAAGGAGCTGAAGAGAGAAATCCAAGGACATTTTTGCTTCTGGCTGAGTACAGGATTAGAACTGAGGTCCCCAGTCCCTAAATCACCTATTAGTTTCTATCTCCTGTTCTTATGATTCCCCCCTCTGAAGAGATTTGCCATGAGGGAATTGGGGTGACACATCTCTCTAGCTGGATGAGGCCCATGTTAGTTAGACACAGTCATCGACTTGATAATTACAAGCTGGTCTTTCAGCACATCTATGTAGAATTGGTAGTTAAGAAGGCTAGAGAGATGGCTCAGGGGTTAAGCCTTTGCCTGCAAGCAAAAGGATATGAGTTCAGATTCCAGATACCACACAAAAACACTGGTTGGCAATGGCAGTAGCCTGAACTTCCAGTCTTGAAAGACAGAGCCTAGGAAATCACAGAGCAAGGCAAAAAAGAGGTAGAGCAATCCAGAATCATTCTGGAAGTCACCCTTGGGCCTCCACTGACACACACACACACACACACACACACACACACACACACACCACAAATTTATCAGTATAGTAGTGTTAGAATATAAGACTTAGTGGAAAATGTTTGAGTCATGGGGATGGAGACCTTATGAATGGAATTATTCTTTTGTCAAGCTAGTGACCGAGTCCTCCCTGGATACTCAATGAGTCATGAGAATGGGGCTGCTGTAAAACAATGCTAATCCTTGTGTTTCATCTTTTTCACGTGTGCTCGTCTGTTCTACCATGAGTTGAAGTATCACGAGGCCCTCTCCAGATGTAATTGCCCAGTCTTAGGCTTCTGGGAGTCCAGAATCATGAGCCAAGATATAAAATAACTAAATCTCAGAAATCCTGCTATAGCAACAGAGACCAGAAGATGGGGCATGATGAATGTCAAGACAATATACGACACTGGGATGGTTTGAGATATGAATCTTGGCTTGTGGTTCGGGGTTCCAGCAGGATGGGAGAAAGAGAAGATGATATAAACAGAAATTAGACTGCCCTTTATCAGGGTAAGACTTCAAGAGACACAGGAATAGAGTGGTGACAGAAGTTCAGGGAGAGGGTAAGCCTTTCATAGGACTTTAAGGGAAGAAGGGTAAAGGAATGAGGGAAATGCCTATGTGCTTAAGAGAGCGTTGGCGTGTGTGTGTGTGTGTGTGTGTGTGTGTGTGTGTGTGTGTGTGTGTCTGAATTTGTGAGTCAAGGGTCTTGAGATGGTTATCCAGTTTAGAGATCTTATCTTTTAACAGCAGCTGCAGGTAATGAATTGGGCAGGGGACTAGGGGTCTATAGGGTAAGTGCTGTTTTCTATTGAAGGAGAAGGGGGAAGAGAGAAGTTGGGCAGGCGACTGACTGTTCTTGGAATCCAGCTGACCCTCATTGACCTTTTCAATGAGAAATTAAATAGGCTGCTGAAAAACTCCAGCAGCTTGACTAGAATCAGGTGGCGATAAACCCACTAAATGGATAGTTAAGAAAGTCCAATTCTGATCCTTTACTGGTTTTTGGTGCAACCAAGACTCACTAACTCTATAATCTGCAGACCAGAGTAGTGAAGACACTTCTGAAGACAACGATTAAGGTGACAAGATTATCATTGAAACCAAAACTTTTAATAAAGTCACATCATTGAAGACTGTGTGGCATTAGCTCAGTGTTAGGGTGTTCCGATAAAGCACAGCAGACTCTACACGAGACATGACATGACATGACATGACACGAAATGATATATGATATGAGTGATGGGCAACATGGAATGAATGATACTGAAACAATGTATCCACATGATATTGGGTCCTTTACTGGTTTTTTGTTGTCATCCTTGATGTAATCTAGAATCACCTGGACATACCTGTGATTATCTTAATTGAGATGGGAAATCCCATGCACTCTGTGTAGTGCCATTCCCTGAGAGGGATCCCACGCTGTATAGATGAGGAAGGAGAACTTGATAGCATGCATACATTCGTTGTTGCCTGTTGTCTGCTTAACTGGAGATGTATTATGACCAGCTACTTCACGTTCCTGCTGCCTCAACTTCCCCACCATGAGGGAAATGGAAAGCCAGAAAACCCTTTTCCCTTAAGTTACTTTTATCAGAGCATTTTACTACAGCAGAAAGGAAAGAAACTCAAATCTCTTTGTCATACCATACATAAAATTAATGCAAGTATGTATTACAAACCAAATGTGGGAAAAATCAACAACAAAGAAAACCACAGGGGAGTATCTTAAGTGATCTCGGCACAGGGGTAAGTGGCTAACTTCTTAAGGAAGACACAAAAATACCCAAATTATAAAAGAACATTTTTTGATAATTTTCTTGTGTATGTATGTGTGCATCCATACCAGAGGGCACTTGAGTGTGTGGAGACCCAAGAGTGACATTAAGAATCACTCTGGATTACTGTACCTTCTTACTGCTTTGCTCTGGGGTTTTCAGACTCTGCCTTCCAAGACCAGAAATGCAGGCTGTCGCCATATCTGCCTGACATTTCTACATAGATTTGGAGACCCAAAACTCAGGTCCTTCTGGTTGCAAGGCAAAGGTTTTAAAAACTCTGAGCTGAATCCCCAGCTCCCCAATTTCTTATATTTTTAAAATCTATACTTCATAAGATGCCCTAAAGCCGAGGGTGAAGGCACATGTCTATGATTTCAATACTCTAGATGATGAAATAGAGGAATGAAGATTTTGAAGCCAGTCCAGGCTACATAACAGAGTTCTGGGACACAGAGTAAGACCAGATTTTTTTGTTTTTGTTTTGTTTTTAAATTCAGACGCTGAGGCAGAAAGATTGGAAGTTTGAGTCCTGCCTAGGCAGCTTAGCGTGACTCTTAAGGGAAAAAAAGGGAAAAAAGAGAAAAAACGGTGGCTAAGTTAGGCAAATGCCTGTCTAGCATACACAAGGCAGTGGGTTCAAGTTCCCATTCTACAGAAAAAAAAATAAACCCAAATTAAAAATAGAGACATTAAGATTAAAATTAAAATAATTACTATGATGCATTCTCCAACAATCTGTCTGGTGCGCTTAATATGTCACTGAAATCATTATAATATAAAAATATTGGGAACATTTTAAATGCTCATTTCAAGAGACTGGATAGAAACTAGTGCAGAGTGCACATGAGCCAACATTCTCATCTCCCACCTACCGGGAGCAGCTCAGAAAATGATGGTAACTTTCTAGCTACAAGCACTATAATGCAAAACACTCTATTCTCAAATGTGGTTTCCTAAGTAAAGCATCTGAGGGCTTCGTTTTTATTTGATGCAACTACATTACTCTTTATAAAACATTGAAATTGCCATAGTAGCAAAAGACTATTGTAAAGTTAAAAATTAGGGCTGGCAAGATAGTTCAGCCAGTACGGTGCTTGCTTGTAAACCTGGTGACCTCAATTTGATTCCCAGTTCACATGGTAGAGGGAAAGAAATGACTTCTGAAGGCTGCCCTCTGGCCTTCACTCATTTGCCATGACATGCATGAGCTCACCTCCCCCCCTCATAAATATATCTACATCCGTAATATAAATATATAAATACGTATATAAAATATAAATGTATAAAATATAAATATATATAACTGACAAAAGAAAAAGTTGAATCAGTGGCACAGATCTGTAATCCCAACTATCAGGAGGGTTAAGGCAGGAGGATCGCAAGCACGAGTTACACGAAGTCAAGGGCAGCCTTCAAAACTGAGGACGAGAGTATAGTTCCGTGAGACAGCATTTATCGCAGCATGACCCTACGTTCAATCACCAGTAACGCAAAATAGAAAGAAGTAAAATCATTAAAGCAGACACTCCTCGCTGATGAAGCAGTCTTGCAGATCTGCACTGGGTTTCACCTGTCCTCACTCTGCTCACTGACAGTCCCATGCCACTCACTGTTCCCTCTGGGAAGCCAGGCATGCTCTCCACCGCAAGGAGCATTCCCCCGGAGCATGTTGGGGATCGCATGATTTCCAGTCCGTCTCTCCCTGGCCCCCTCACTTGGAGCCCCGAACCAGAAAGAGTGAGCTGGGGACACACATTTATGGACGTGGCCGGCCTCGTCCCCTGTCAAGCCCCGCCCCCACAAGCCCCGCCCCCACAAGCTCCGCCCTGTCTTGAGGGTGCGCGTGAGGGGCTAAAGGAGGAGGGTTAATAGGTAGGTTGGTTGCCTTGGCAACTGGTCCTGCACGCAACCGGCAAGAGCCCATCGGTTAGAGGCGGTGGCTCAGGGCTGCTCTACCCAGGGCTTCGGGATAGCTGGAGGGACCGGTGGGGAAAATATCCGGCATTTGTTTTGGGGCACGATCGTGGGGACGGGAGGAAAACCCACCAATTGCAGAAGTCTGGACTAGGAAGCTCCAGCAGGGGCTACATCTCTGGTCTTCCCTGGGAGCGCAGAGGTCCTGTCCAGTGGAAGGCACTGGGCAGGATCCCAGGACATGAGACAAAGATGAGCGGGAAAGGAGGAGGAAAATAGGGAGAATGGAGGAGAGACCTCTAGCAAAGTTATTCCCCAGTGGAATAAGCCAAGTTCTTTTTTTGAAAGGTCGATTTTTTTTTTTCTGAACAACATGGGGCCGCGAGGGAAAAAAGGGAAGAGAAAAGGGTCAGGAAGAGTAGGAAAAGAAGTAAAAGTTCAAAGATTTGGGGCCAAGGACCGAGCGCAGAACGTGAAGGGGTCAGAGTACTTACTTTCTCGTGTGGCTGAAAGTCTGACCACAGCTATGTCTGGTTCCTGAGGCTTCCTCTTAATCACACTGGATTTACTTCTGCCTTTGGGAGAGATTTGCCCATGAGAGGTGGAGGACACACTGGAGGCTCATCCTAGAGTTAGGCAGGTTTTTTAAGAGAAAGAATGTGTGTCCTTGTCTATACCAGAGGCACCCCAATCAAGATGCCATAGGTCAAGTGTAAGACAAGGAAGCCAAAATAGCCACCCACTCTCAGCAATCTTTGTCAATAGGAGGTTTCACGTGGGACCTACTTGGATTTGACACTCCCCATGTGACACTCCCCATCTTGATACTCATGCTTTGTATGTACTTTATCAGGGAACCTGGGTGAACCAGCCATGCAGTTAGGGGAAGGGCTCTTGCTGGAAACATCCCAATAAGGAAGCTCCTAAGACCCCAAAGTTCCAAGACTGCTTTCTTATTTGTAAATAATTGCTAGTCTTTACCTTTCTAAGGTTGGTACAGACAGAGATGTAGTGACAGACTGAGCACGCTTTGGTCTCCAATGCAGAAAAAGACCAGCTGACATGACTCTGAGAACCATTGGGCAATAAAGAGACTTGTGCCAATAGTGTGCTACTACCACTTTCTCCTCGCTTCTGCATTTGCCAAGAAGAGTTCATTCATGAGCTGGATCAACTGCCAGTCTGTTTATCCTCTACCTCTCTTAATCCACAGACCTGGATTTCAAGCATGGGTCTGTTAATTACTAGCTGAGTGATCTTGGGCAAGCCATTTCAGCTCTTAAGTAGAGTTAAGAGAAGGTATGCAAATAAATCCATATTAACCAAGGCATTTCTGGCTCCAGATGGGGAATAGGGGAGGAACTTGGGAAGCCAAGATGGTTATTTTCATCACCGACTGGAATGAACTTGAACGGCATGTCACCCTCGTGATAATCATACCACTTTCGACGTGGTCACCTCAGCCTGAGCATTGGCCTCGGCCTTAGTTTCCTCATGTGTAACTGTAGGATGGTTCATAAGGAACAATAAGCTTGGGAAAAGTTATGAGGTCATGTTGTTGTACCCACGAGAGTCATAGAAAAATGCCACACAACGATGGTCAACTAATGTCCTTTATTACCAGTGGTTGGGAGCAAGCTCATGCTAGAAAGAAAAACGTTTGAGCCCCAAAGAGAGTTAGGGTAGGGTTTATAAAGCCAAAAGACCCAACTATATCGTATCAGGTATAAGCCAGTTAAAAAGAAGAAAAAATTTTCTCAGTGTTGTAGCTTCCTTAAGCTGCAGGTGGCTGGGTTAGGCCATTGTGACAAGGTGCGGTTAGCAAGAAGGGGAACTTGGGAATGGTAGGGCACAGTACAAAATGGAGCAAGCTAAAACAAAATGGAGTCACTTTTGACACTGCAAGTGTTAATAGCTTAAATGCAGGAGATGAGTTCTCTTGTAGAAAACTGCAGGTGGCATGGTGTTAGAGCAGTCACTAATGCTGGAGACTGACCAATAAGCCTGCAGGGGGTCCTATATTTTGAGTGAAGTGACTTTTATATAAAGTGGAAAGGATTATCAGAGCTCTTCTGACATTCATAAACAATGTTTAAGATAAAAACAGAGCAGTCACAAATTTTAGAAAGCTGACGAACTCCAGAAAATGAGGGGTGTTGGGAGGGGAAGGAAATCCTGACTTTTCTATCAGACACTGTCGCCTTTAATATTCTGTTTTTTGACTATAGACTCTTTGACCATTTTTCAGTGTGTTAACACTTTTGTAGTATTTCTTATACAGACTAGAAGGAAAATGTCTTTTCCTTGGAAGTAGGCGTGTCCTTGTATTATACCAAGGGAGCTACAGTAATCTAAGTAGTCAAAAGAAGTACATAATTATCCCACTAAACCCATTAAAAAAATGACACCCCTCCCCATTTGACTACCTCCCACAGTCTGTCCAACAAGAATAAAGATAAGTGACATAGGACATTTACAATGGAAAGGGACAGTGGACCTCAACCAATTCGACCGAACACCCTATATCTGCAACTGTTCCAAAAGCACATGGTAAAAAGATTTGCTAGGACCACTCCCAAGACAAATGGGGGTCTGGAACCTAAGGTCCATTCACCTTGGCTGTAAACCTACCTTTTTCCGTGGCTAATGGCATCAGTGTGGGGTATAGGAGTAGCCACAGGGGAGTTCAGGGAAAGATAGCATATGCTCTGAAGCACACAGGGCACTTTGAATGTCTCGATGGGACTGGGGCTGAGAAACTGAAATTGAGACTAAGGAGATTCGAGGTTCTGCTGCACAGGATGGTCTCAATAGTATCCCCAGAAGTTTTATTAGGACAGTTCAACATACAGAGTTCACACAGGATTTATTGCCAAAACAAAGCAGAGCATATTGGAGTCCTGGTGCTATTATCAGGAGACGGCTAGACTAGCTCAAGATAGAAAACACATACCACAATTCCCTAGTACATGCTTTAAACACGTAAATGTAGGAAAAAGGCAGTTCTCAGCCTGTTCCTACATTCTGAGAACAGGTACAGACATTCCTTCCCTCTAGCCTCCTGCATGGGTAAAGACAAAAGAAGTCTGTTAAAATTTTGTAAGCAAAATATGATTGTCCTTAAGGGACAAGGGGGCTGAGGGAGGCTACAGCTGGTTTACTCTTAAGTTTGGGTAACACACCATTGATCCACAAACTCCTCCTCACCCAGCCAATAATGTGCTACTACCACTTTCTCCTCGCTTCTGCATTTGCCAAGAAGAGTTCATTCATGAGCTGGATCAACTGCCAGTCTGTTTATCCTCTACCTCTCTTAATCCACACCTGGAGCAAGAAGGTTCTAAGATTTGTGTTCCTTTCAACTTTAAACTTTATTTTCACTTTATTTTGCTCTGTGTGTGTGTGTGTGTGTGTGTGTGTGTGTGTGTGTGTGTGTATCATAGACCACTGCGTGTCCCTGTGGAGGATCGGGGTGACTTTGGGAATCATCCTGGATTACCTCCACCTTTTGTTTTGCTCTGGGAATTCCTAGGCTCTGTCCACCAGAGTTGGAAGTGCGGGCCACTGCCATTTGTGCCTGGCGTTTTTACCTGAGACCTGGGATCTGAACTCAGGACCTTCTGCTTTCGAGGCAGAGTCTTAACCCCTGAGCCATCTCTCCAGACTCCCTTCAACTTTAAAAACCCTCCTCAGGGTGAGATGATCATCCTCGACATGAGCAGGGCTTTACAGCTAAGCGTGTCCATCCTCTCATGCTGGTCAAGCTGAACTTGGAACCGCAGGTGCCGTTCTTTGGAAAAGTGAGGGATGGAAGCCAGAAGGGCCTTTGGGGCATCGAATGGAAGCTCTTAAGTGTCTTGTCATCCTATAAAACTGCTGTATAAGACCGTTTCAAGGAGCTGTTGAAAATTCATTGGGTGAGCCATCTAGAAGCATCAAAATGATAGATTAGCTGGGGAGGGAAAACAGAAAACAATCGTAGAAGCATCAGGAAAGAAATGGGAGGCAGATGCTTAGTATAACCCCAGAGTGGGCAGGGGCATCCTCCTTGTTTCGTCTATTTTTTTCTTGCCTTCGACCTGCTACTGTGATGGAAGCTGTCCCTGCCCTTCAATTATAACCTTAGGAAAGGCCTCTTACTTTACCTGTTTCACCATTAGAGCAAGCATGCTGGTTTCTTACTTAGAAAAGTTAATGTGAGCATAACGGGAGGTGAACGGCTAGGTACATGGCTTGGGGAGTTAAGCTCATTCAGGCTGGAATCCCTCATGCTCTTATTGTCCTAGGTGTAGCCAAGCCTGGCCCTTGTCTGTTTGGGGAGTGGTCTTGGCCTTTACTGAACCTCGTAGTAGGGGACAAGCCTTGCTCGTGCCCCTTCTGTGTCCGGAGGCACACACCATCAGGGACTGGCTTAGGAGCCAGAGGCTCTGAGCTCAACCGTTAAGTATCTGGAAAGTCAAGGAGCTGCTGCTGTATCCCAGCTTGCCCTCTCCGTGCGCACAGGTCAGAGACTCTTTAGAAGCAGGAACCAGAAGGTCTCTTCCAGGGAGGACGGTGGCAGAGACAGTGACAGACAGGGGGTCTAGGAGAGATGAGCAAATGGTCCTTCTTAGTCCACGAAGGACTGCAAATATGAAGGTTCACTTTGGTCTCTGCCCCCGCCCCCTTCTCCCACGATCCTTGTTAACAGGGCTGCAGCCTTACAAACAGCCGTAGATGGAGAGAGGCCTAGGAATGGGCTGGTGACGCCAACTCCCCACTGCTCTCACTATCAGAATACATTTCTGGGATGGGCCTTTAAAAGTGAAATCTTTAAAGTGGTTTTCTGATGATAACTTAGGATTCATATCCAGAAGAGAAAATGGGTACGGGGGCTTCTGGGGTCAGGTCTGTAAAAGTACAGGCGAGTAAGGCCCCCGGTTTGAACACAGCACTAAGGACGATGCAAAGGGTGGGACAATGTGGGTCGGCATTGCTTAGGGGCCAAGCAGGACGGCGACCTTGCGGGGCGCGCCGGGGAGGGGACGGGGGACACTCTCCTGGCAGAACCGCGAAATTGGTAGGTTGGCAGGAATTCATGAGAGACTTAGGATAACAGAAAGGGAACTTCGAAAGCTGGGGCTTTTGCTCTGCTTCGCCCTCAATTGGGAAGGAAGGCACTAGCAGGTATCTTCATAGCCATGTGGGTCAGATCTCCAAGACAGGACCCAGAAGAGCTAAGTGAACTTGTCCACTTTCTTGTCCCGAACACAAGTGTCAGCCATGTTGGTATTACTTTCTGAACAAAGTTGGGGCGGGGGACCGGAGGTGTGGGGGAATAGGGGGGGAGCCGAGGGGGGCACTTGGAAGATGTCTCAAGGACCCCTGCAGAGGATTGTCTCGGTCCATCAACTCCCCTAACTCGAGGACTCCTGGGACGTTCAGCTCCTTCCCACCCTGGGCTTTGGAATGGTTCGGAATCCCGATATGTAAGAGCTCACGGAATCCCAAACCCTCCCTACTCAAGTTTCCTAGTCTAAGTTAGGTCCAATCTCAAAGTCAAAATTTGGCTCAAGAGTTCTGCTAAGATAGAAAATAACAAATGGTACTGTAATAAAAACAGTCAATGGGAATTTCCTAAAATAAAGTTCAAGTAAAAAAAGAAAATTTCCACTACCTTTTCAGGTTAAAAGTCCAAAGAAATGAAAACTGAAAGCATTTTAGTTAGCAGTGTATTATTCGCACCAAGTAATGGGTTGTATTGTGACATTTTCATACATGTATCTAATGTACTTTGCTCCTATTCACTCCTTTCATGTCCCTCTCTTGTCCCACTTCCTGTTGGTCCCTTTCTCTTCCCAAATAATCACCCCTTTTAATGTCATGTCTCTTTCTTAAAATCTGGACTCCTCACGTGAAATGGAAAGTGTTAAGGTTGAAGGATTAAAGGCTAAAACAGAGGTCTCTCAAGGACCTGGGGTCTTACCTTCCTCTCCAAAGCTTTGTGCTGATCCCTGAGCAGGGAAGAAGCTACTGGATGATTCCTGGAATGTGGGGTCCTTCTCGTCCGTGTCTCAGCATTTTATTGAGCCTTTCTAGGTGCTACCTTTAAAAAAATCCTGAAGTTGTAGAATAAGCCTCAGCCCTTTGTCACCTGCCACAGGAAATCCCTTGGATAGCCTGCAGTTGGTAATGTCCCCAGAATTCTATTCTCAGACTCACACACATCCCTTTTCCCAGCAGGAACGCCCTAGAGGTTCCACTGATGGAGGAGAGTACATGGACAGAGAGGGGCGTGGGCCAGAGCTGGCCCCAAGGGTGCTGTGTCCGTGTCTCCCCCTCTCCGAATGCTCTATACTATCCCCACCCTTTCATAGAGGATCATTCCTTGCTTTGGGGACAGCTGGATCAATGGTAATCAATTTGTTGGAAATCTCATTCTTCCATTTGCTCTTCTGCACATCTGTGCACCAGGCGTCTAGTCCTGAGAAATTCTCCTTAGGCCTAAGAGGCTCAGTGCAGTACTAGAACCCCAGCCCAGCAAATTCCCAAGCTGTGGGCCAGGAAGTAGGAGCTCTGCCCCTGTGGTTCTCTGGACACTGGCTGTCCTCCACTTGGGATGCTCTTGGCTGGCAATACTGAGGTCGCTAAAGTGAAGGGAGTGTCTCCATTCATGTTTCCTCACAAGCTCGGGCTGGAGCAATCTCTCTGGGATGGCCCAGCTGCTCTTTTGTGGTTCTTTGGGCTCCTGCAAGAGTCTTGTCTGTTTGTTGTGAAGAATTGGCCATATTTGTTGATTCCAATGCCTTTCCTATTTTCACTTTCTCCTTGCTTGCTGAGCCAAATACTAGTCTTTTCTGATATTCCTCTAGATTTTGTCCATTGGGGTCTTCATGGTGACAGACAGCAAAGCCAGTTAATTTTAGTGGGTTCCAGCTCTCCCCTATTGATATAGTCCCTGGGCTCCCCTCAATAGGCAAAGTCATTAGCCAGGTTCAGCTTCCAGTTCCTCTAGCGTGTTGGCTCTCTGTCCTCAAGGACGACTTGGAGGAGCCTCCCTCCAAGTATAAATCCATTCATGTTTAAAGATGAAGCCTTAGTACCCCAGGTGATCCCTGTTCTGCTGTCCCAATGTATCCTAAATCTTCCCAGGGTTGAACTCTGCTCAAGAGTGCCCTCCCCCCAACGCTCATGCTATGATTTTTTTTAACTCTCACTGAATCCTTATCTGTCATGTTGAATGGCCAAGCAGCTCAAGAGTATCTGGGTCATCTGGCACTCCAGAGAGGCTTCGTTTCTTCCCCAGACCTCTGCATCCCTTCATAGTTTTCCTATCTCTTGTACTGGCCTCTCTAGCCATTCCCATGCAACCTCTTCACCACCTCCTTTTAAGGATGCTCTTCCTCCACGGCTGATATCTTGTCCTCACTCCCCAGCACTTCTCAGAGTAAGACTGTGGTATGTTTTCCAAACCATTCCAGTTCCTTCTGAGTCTCCCGAACAAACTAATCCCCTGGATCTGACTGCTTCTGGAATAAACCATTCATATGGCCTCTGCAAGCTTTGGCTTGATATCATTGAGCTGTCTTCCTACCTCAAGTCAAAAAAAAAAAAAAAAAAAAAAACCAGCATATTTTTTAAAGGGTTGCCATTGTCCACTGACAAAATTTGCCCTTTTATGGGCAAAGCCCTGACACTCAGGTCAGAATTGACGAAATTCATAAACCCATAGCAATGCTTTGCTCCATTTACAAGAAATTAACTCTGAAGGCCTGGGGGAATCAGGAGGTATCTTCCCAGAGGGAGGCTTTGGGGACTTTGGGGACAATCTCATCCCATCCCCATCTTCCTATAGGTAGCAGAGTGTGTACTCTAGCCTCTTGCTAAATTTGCCCTTGAAAGTGCTGACATCAGACTTGGCTGAAAACACAGGGGGAGACAGCTGTGCCTGAAGGGTCCTAGCTATCCTCATTCTGCCTCCAAAATCTCTGTTGCCTCTACTGTGCTCCACTCTCACCAGAACTCGGCAGCCCAGGCTTGCTGACACTTCACCACCAAACCATATATCTCTGAGATTGTGTCCTGAGCCACCAATGTCACATTTCCATGGAATCCTGCTTATACAAGTAGAGTGGAGTCTCTTTCTCCTGCCAGGGCTGCTAGTTGGTTAAAAGTCGATCACCACACAGCGCCAGAAGCACTGTAGGGGACTTCCCAGGGCTAGAAGTCTGTTGGCTTCCCATGAAGCGCCCCCATGCATGCACAAAACCTCCAGTGCCTTAGGTTTTTCACAAGAATTACTCATCTGGACTCAAAGCTCAAAAATCAGGAAACATGATGTTAAGCTTGAGGACCTTATATCCATTGCCTATGTTGGGCTTCATCTACAGCTGTGGGGTCATGACAACGTGCCAGAAGGCAGACACTACAAAGCGGGCTGTCGTGTTGACTTTTCCTGGGGAAATGTGAACAAATGATGTTACCGAAGTCAAACTTGGAGAACTAATGAGGTCATCGGACATATGTACGGAGCAGAGGTTAGAGGTTACTAATAGGAATGTGGGTGGCCTCAAAACAGCATCACTGCAGTCTTACCCCATTGTAGATGATGGCCTCGTGGGTACTACATTATAGAGTCCTGCTTCCAGTTAATCTTTCACTTGTTATGCATTCGACTGTCTCCTGAGATCGATCACTCACAGACGGGAAGGGGAGGCGTCAAAGTGAGGATCCTATGATCTTATGATCCTTCCTTCAATTTACTAGGTGCCAATAATCCCAGCGCCATTACCATAGACCTATCACTCAATTGTTCTAATTAGCTGTCATGACTACCAGGCCAGGGAAATTCTACTCCAATATGGCAATAGGTTGATATGTTATGTATGCTCAGAGAAAAAAGTCATACTACAATATGGGCATAGCGGGGCTTGGCCAGGTATTTCAGGGGTATGGAAGGGGGTTCCAGATTTAGGAGGGTGTCTCCAGGAATGACAGCACCTCTTAGGGAAACACGAAATGAGAAAGAAGGGTTCCCCAACTTCAGCAGGAATAATGTGGCTGGGAATGGACTGGAGAAGGGGCAGGAAAATGAGTCCGATCCTCTCTGTGGCCCAGTACCCTGCATGCTCCCGGAGAGAAAGGGGAGGCAGACAGCATGGGATGATGCTCAAAGGACCGCCTGTGATGTTTTCTTTTTCCCCTTTTTGCCTTGTTGGTACACGTCTTTTTGTATATTGAAACGTAACATATCCACAGAAAAATACACAGTTCCACAAATACAAAACAGACACTTGCAAGAACAGCGAAGAAAAAAAAAAAAAAAAAAAGACAGCACCACAGTACTCCTGGGTGGGTGCCTCTATTCTTGATCGTGGGCCTCCTTTCTCATTGGTGGCACCCTTGTGCTATGCTGTATTTATTTCCTCTCTCTGTCTCTCTCTGTGTCTCTGTGTCTCTCTGTCTCTCTCTTTCTCCTAGTCTCACCACCTATGCATTGACCTCTCATCAACATTTGGGTCTATCTGCTGCTGAACTTTAAATGAATAAAATCACATTATTGGTGACTCTAGTTTCTACTCCATATTATGCCAGTAGGAGTCATCTGCAGCGACAGCTGTAGCATGTTCATTTCCCTGTGTAGAATAATCCATGAATGAGCATAGCACAATTTACTTGTATGTCTTACTCTTGGTAGGCATTTGGTTTGCTTACAGGAACAAGTTGCTCTAGGGTTCGCATACTCAGAAGTGGAATGGTGGACATTCGTTATTGTTAACATGACAGATGGTTGTGGCATCTTGTGATGGATTGCCGTTGCACTTTTAGAGGTCGATTGAATGTTTGTTTGTTTTTCCTGGATGCTGTTTTGAAAAGGATCTTCCCTTTTTAAATAGTTGCTGCATTAGCTTTCTGTTACTGTGACAAACTACCTGAGATAATCAACTTATAAAGGGGAGAGATTTATTTTGATCTCACAGTGTCAGGTTTCAGTCCGTGGCTGCTTGGCCTCATGGCTTTGGGTCTGTGGCAAAGCAGAACAGCACGGTGAAGACTGAAGGCAGAGCAAAGCTGGTAACTGGAAAGGAAAATAAAAGTGGAGGAAGGAGCAGGACGACTCAATTTCTTCTTCAAGGACATGCTTCCCACGGTCTCCAGTAGGCTTGAGGCTCCAGCACCTCCTGACCATCACAGGTCACCAAGTCTTCTTCAACACATGGCCTTTGGGGGGCATTTAAGATCCAAATCATAACAGTTGCCCATTAGAGACTTGTTTATTTCTTGATAGGAGCTGCAAAATGTAATAATTTTCTTACGGTGTCTTACTCTTAAAATCAGACATGTCCCTCTTTTCCTTAATAACATACGTTTATTGTATCACATCTAAGAAACCAAGTTGCTATTCTTGTTTGTTTTTTTAATATATAAAGGTCTTCATGGTCTTTATGGCTTTAATAGATAGAGAGCTGATTTTTTTGTGTGGAACCTGAGATAGGAGTGTAATTTCTTTCTCCTTGGTGAGAGTCAACTGCCCAACACTCTCACTTGGATAAATACTTCCTTCCAAGACCTCCTGCTCACTTATTGTGTTTGCCATTAAATCGTGAGCCTGCCACTCAAAGACAGGGCTGCTTTAGGAGACCAGAGGAGGCTGTTTGGGAGAAGTCAGGAGATACTACCCTACAGTCTCTCCCTAAAGATCTGACGGGCACCTAATGCATGCACCCAGACTTCCCAGAGAAGCAAGCCCAGCCTGCCGGACTATTCTATCCAGGGCAAAGACAATCTCGCCATGCTTCTCCTTAAGGTACCTGCAGATGTGTAAACCAATATTCCTTCTTATCTTGGCCACCTTGAGCAAGCAGCTTTGCTCCCTGCTTGCTAACTGGCTTTGAGTTATGGCCAGGCTCTCTAAGTGCTCCAAACGTGGATGGTTGATCTCATCATTTATTTCGTTCTTCATTGACCTTTAGGATATCCATTTTCTCCATGAAGATTTGCACATCCTAGATTCTATATTGCTTTCTTCCCTCGTTCCACCACTTTCCCACATTATCTTTCTCATATCCATGAAGTCATTTTTCATATGGTACCTGAAAAGTCATATTTTACTCTGAGAAACATCTGTTTCTGCACCAACACACAATGAATGTATTTGGATGTACATTGCCTAGCTTGTGTGAAGTACATTCCACTCAACATGCACTTAGCTGTTAACCTTGTCTAAGCCACACTCTTCTTGTCCTCTTTTGTTTTCAATCTGTTCCATGGTCACTAGTATCCTTAATGCCAGGACAAAGATGAGCCTTCTTGATACTTAGATGTGTCAACAGAGGGATTCTAAAGACTGCATTTTCTTCTTAGCTCTGGTTCTTATATTGTCTGGCAATAATTCGCTAAGAAATCACACCGTAACCTCATGAGGAACTCTTTTCTAGAAACAGCTTCTGCCAAGACTGTGATTTAGTCACAGAATTCATTCATGCTTTGCACCTCTAAATGAGGAGGCCCATGGGCACATGGGCAAGGGCAGTGCCATGGCATCATCTTATAAGACACAACTACCTCGTTGCTTGCTCTTGAGAAAACAAGCACTGGGAAGGCCAGCGATGAAGAGGGGAGTGTGCAGACGTCATCCACCTCTCCTCTGGCTGCTTCCTCTTGCTTTTTCTTTTTAATCCAACTCCTACAACTGGATGATTTAGAAATAATATCATCTGGGCACCATCAGCTCCCCCCTCCCCCCATGCACTGGCAGATTCATTCATATTCTTCCTCAGAACTGAGCACATTCTGGAAAGTCAATCTGCTTCCGTTATAAACTCTGGGTCTAACCTCTTGGTGGGAATCAAATCAGAACAGGACATGAAGAAGAGTTGTTACAGAGTGAAATTTAGTAGCAGTGAGTAAGAAGTATGCCAGGAGCCATTCATTTCTAAAGTCCTGTCTTCCTGTTGGACAAGCTGCAGTCCATGTGTAGAGGGTGTGCGTATTCAGAGTGGGATGCTCATGAACAGGTTGTGGATGACACACTTCCTTATGTTTCCCATGTTATGGACACGAGGCTGTCTTTTCCCTGGATGAAGACATTATTGGCATTTAAACTGCAATCCAGTTTGCCTTTCAGTCACTGATACATTTCTCCCAAGGAAAGTCTGGGGACCAGTTTCTGAAGTGCAACTTTAAGAAGTTATTAGATACCTTTCTCCTGGGGCTCAGGTCCTGGATGAGAAAGACCATCCGCATCCTGCCTTTGAGGTTGCTCCCCTGCCAAGTCCCTTGCCTGCTCTTTCCCTTCAGATCCAGCAGTGTGATCTGAATTGTAAGCAGAACAAAAGGAAAAGTTAGAAGGAATGGAGACATCTCAATGCCCTGCTCCTCTCTTAACAAGAAGGGAATAGGTTGATTGTAGAAGCAAGCCCCTCACCCTCTGGACTCTCAGAGAAACAAAGGGGGCTCCCTGCCTACGGTGAGAAGGGTTTTCTTGGAGAAATACCGGAAGCCTCTACCCACCTGGGTTCCTCCTGGGTAGAATCCAGAAGGGAAGGTTCAGGAGACCTTGAGGCCCACAGCAGCTTTTAGGGTGTGGCATGTGGTTGCTAAAGAGCAGATGCAGGTGGCATTTCCCTCGGCAGGCAGAGCTGCTGTTGTGAGAGGACAGATTTCCGAAGCAGGGATTCTCTAGTTCTAAGCCAGCTGAAGAAAACAATGGAGGGTGTCACAACTCCATTTGGGGTGCTTAAGGTATCCATATGCTGAGAAGCTGCTTCATCCATATAATATGAGACAGGTGCAGCTTCTGTGCCCTCATAGGCGAGCTGATCAACATAGTTGGCAGAAGTCTTTTAGGAGAACAGGACTAGGAAAAAAATGTGGGCATTTGCCACGTAGGGAGGAAAACAACAGAGGAACATGGAGACGGCATGACAGAGGGCCCCTAAAGGGGTGGTAGAAAACCTAGCTAACTACTCGTGACCACGGTGGCACTCAGACACTAGAGCAGTCTTGCAAACAAGGCTCTGGCTAGTGTGACACCAAGGTGGGCTGATAAGGGGAGCAGAATCAAAAATTCAGAACCTAAATTTAAAAAATTGGGATAGAAGTGGGGTTTCATTCGTGGGGAGTTTAACAGATGGCAAGGGACATGGGGCATGGACGACATCCATAACCAATAACTGAACTATGCCTCCCTTCCTGACACAATGGGAAATTCTAGACGCAGCAAAAGCGTACCTGTAAAACCAAAATCACCTTGAGGATTGGGTGAAATGACGGGGGAAAGATGGAGGAAAGTGGGAAAAGGTTAACAGACAGGATCTCCAAAGAATGGTGCAAGCAGCCTGTGTCCAGAGCTCACACAGAGAGTCGAAAGTCAGGTGACAGCCTGCGGTTAGTCAAGCTCCTCTAATAGATAATGGAGTCCTAAAGCAAACCACAGTCTACTGGAAAATGGGCCCTGAGGGTTAGGTAGACCAGGCAAAGGAAATAATTGACTGACTACCATATGGAAAAGTGCCCAGTCTCATAATAAGAGAAAAGCAAAAGCTTTTGGCTTGAGAAACAGAGTTCCCTGAATAAATTTTTTTTTAAAAATTTGGGAAATGGGGTGAGAGGGCCTCTCATGCCTCTCCCTCCCCCCCCCCCACAGTCTCACAGATCCCTGAGAGGGAAGGTCTAGACCTGTAGCATTATCAGTGCCTTTGAACAAGCTTTCTGAGTCCCACATAGGTGGAATCCAACAGAGCAGAACAAAGACCAGAAAGGTGAAAGTGTGAAACCTAGGGTTAAATGTAATTGTGGCCTGTGTGCATGAGGAAAAAGTCAGACTTCACGAAAAATAACAGGACACGTGTTGTATGATCTTCCTGGGGAGAGGTAAAAGAAACATGTGGTCACCCCCCAGATAAGGAGGCTCAAGCAAACCAAAGAAAGATTCTGACAAGTCCCTTTCCCTCGAAGCTTGTCTTTCTAGTGCTGGAAGTTTATGGTAGTTGATGCAAGTTGATGCAAAATCTGGGTTTAGTGCACCACCTAGTGTGAAAGCAGCAGAGCTGCCTTTAGGCTCAGACCAGAAAGAGGAAAAAACAAAAAACAAAACAAAACAAAAACTAGGAAAGCGAATTTGTGTGCTCTGTGCTTGCTTTTATCAGGATTTCTACTGGTCTGAGCAAACACTTTCTTCTGGGAAGGATGGCCGATTTTTGCTTCAGTATGATACATAAAATGACTGAATAGCATCTTGCTGCAAGATGGAGTTGATTTGGCCAGAATTCAGCTTATGGGTAGAATATGGGGCAACTTCTGTGCAGGAAAGCGAGGGCTGGGGGGTTGATAGTACACATATTGCTTTGTAAGGGCATGTGACCTCTCCAGGAAGATCCGAGGGATCCACCTTGGGCGAGAGTGTGGTGACAGAAGGAAGTCCTCTTGGGGAGTCCTTCGCATGCTTCAAATTCGGGCCACAGACACTATCTTTTAACATGAAAAGGAAATGATGTGAGGATAGGTTGCTAGGGATACAGGGAGGAGAGGCCTCCCTGGCAGTTTTTCAATTTGGAGTCTGGCTGTGTGAGAGGCTAGACCCTGGGTGACTCATGCTCCCCCGATGAGGGGCTGGGGATTCAAAGGTGGGGGTGTGTGTCAGAGATGACTTCTATCTGAGACCCAGCAAGCGCGTCTGGTCTCACTCACCAGGAGGGGGGAATGAGATCAAGTGGCAGGCAAGTTTACATCTTGTGCCCACCCTGTTCCTGGAACCCACTCAGGGAAGGAGGTCTGCAGGGTCGAGACCTGGTCTTGCCACTGCTTACCAGGGGTGGTGGAAGGGAGGGTCCCCACCATTTATCCACCCACTGGACGAGGAGTCAAGGAAAATCAGTGGCCTAGACCTGTAGCGCAAGAGTCCTAAAGAAATCAACGGAGAAACTGGGATTTCTCCAGAATCTTCCACCCTGTGAGTTTGAATCTGTGCCAGGAGAAGGCCGCCTTCCCAGAAGGTCTCAGTGAACATGACGTACCTCACAACTGATCCTCCCTCAAAAGCCTGTTTCAGCTTTGAGGAATTTATTTATTTGCATGGATCTCTCAACTCTCAGTCTAGGCTGGAAGCCAGAAAGTCCTCGAAATCCTATCTCTGCTGCACTATCCCTACCACCTTCTGCCCTGGGCTGGAGTTAAAAATGTTTGCGGGGGACACCTAGCTTTTACATGATTAAAAGAATCTGAACTCTGGGCCTCACTTTTGCAAAACAAATACTCTTAACCACCGAGCATCCCTCCAGTCTATGTTTCAGCTTTTGGTTCACCTTTTCTGTAGAAGATGAAATCCCCCTACAAGAATGCAAAAGAAAGAAAGAAAGAAAAACAAAACAAAACAAAACAAAACAAAAAAAAAACAATTCAAAATGTTTCCTTTTCCCAGTTTGGCCAAAACTGTAAATAAATCCATTTTTCCCTTCACCAGTTGGTTTGCTATTTTTCTTTTTTAAATTTAGGGAAACTAAGGTGGTAGGTTACGGACCCGAGTGTCCAGCAGCGAAAACTGTGGGAGATTCCTAAACTGTCCCAACAGCTGAAACAGTGATTTGGAGATCTGTTGTGCTCTATTTTTAATCTAGTGGTCTCAAGGCACTGGGGCAACCTGATCACCTGGCCTGCCAGGTCCTGAGAGTGGTAGACCCTTCAGTGTAGGGTTAGTGAGGGTTACTGATTCACTGCAGATGCTTTTCAGCCATGGTTCAGACCAGGGCCCTGCAATCCCTCTGGGTCTCTGCCCAGCCGCCCCACTAGCCTCTTAGTATCATCTGCACCCATGAAGTTCTCTAAGATGCTCCCCCACTGGCCAAGTCTCTGGCTGACCTATCACGGTTGGCACAGCAGGAACGGAGGGATTCTACAATTTATCAAGACCTGAGTACAGGCACAATTTATCAAGTTCTGAATACAGGCACAGATGTGATGTCCCGAGGTGCATCCATGATTGAATAACTGAGGGAAGACATCTGGTTAACCTTTTCCTATCACAGGTGGGAAAAACTGAAGGAGAGAGAAGAGAGAGAGAAAGAGAGAGAGAGAGAAAACAGAATATAGGGACTTGACCCTGATCCTGCTGAGACAGGACCTCAGAGTGGCCCTGACTGATCCAACCTTTGGAGGGGTCTTGGGGAGAGTTGGTGTGATTTATGAGCTGCAGTAGTGCCTGATAGGAGGGCGAGGTGGGAAGAGAGTAAGGGAGGCATAAGGGAAGAGAGTCTGCATTGCTGAAGTCTAAGTCCTGCAACCCATATCTAGAAACAGCCCTGGAAGTCCACATGAGGACAAGTCATTTCTGAATGTTCTGTGCACCAGAAAGATTATGCGTGGTATAGGCCTGAGCAACTGGGTGGGGGGTGGGGGGAAAAGGGACCGGAAAAAGACCAGCACCCTCGAAGCCATGAGATTTGTCAGTCGGTCTGACTGTGGCTGTGAAGGCAGTTGGGATCATAAGCTAATGTCCTGAGATGACAAAGACTTTGAACCAACAGCCAAGAAAACAGGTGACAGGCATCCCATACCCTCATCCACACTACATGGAGGTTTGTGCTGTCATGAGAATGACTATTTGCTGACACGTGAGAAGCTGTCCATTGGGCCCTGGATTTGAGGGGCTGGCCCCACTCAGTGAGTAGCAGAGACTCATGCTTTGGAGAAAGTGGGTCTAGCCAGGGATGCCGGAGATGGAGGAAGGACAACATGGTAACTCTGGCACTGCACACAGTAGTTGCCCTCGTCAATGTGCAAGACTGGTTATTTGCTCCAGAGGACCCAGAAATTTGGTGAGCAGGGGTCCCTTTTCCAAGGAGACTACCTCATAGATGCTCCAGGCTGGGTATGGAGTCTCAAACACTTGCAGGCTTAGGGGCGGGAACATACCTTCTGGCTCCTGTGAGCTCCTCTAGGCTTCCCAAATCCACACAGCAGGTGCCAAACCTGCTTCCTCAGCTCCAGAGACCTTAACTTTAACTAGGAAGACTCTCTTGCTCATTTGAGGCCAAGGCCAGAGCCCAGAGCCCTAGCAGCATAAATGGGGGAGGGAGCAGCCCAGGTCCTGCCCTGGGAGCTAGGCAAAGTCAGTGTCCTCACATGCGAAATGACGAGTAGCACTGGAGCTGACGGGAGAACCTGAGTCTTTTCTCTGTGTGGGGCAGATCCTGAATTCAGTAGAAGACATTCTGAGTTAGGAATCCAGGAGCTCCGGCAAAGCTCAGCTTTAGAAGTGGACTCTGGGGCGGGGGATGCGCAAAGGCTGGGGCTGAGGAGGAAAGGCAGCCTGTGACACTCATCAAGTGCTTAGATCCAATGGGGAGACTTCAGCTTGCACACAGGCTGTGGGGAAAGACCTTGGACTATAGCAAGAATGTGTCAACTTGTCCCCTCCTATGGAGGCAGGCATGAGGTGTGACATCTCATCCTGAAGGTCGGTTGAGATGAAGAACTACAGAAGCTTTCAATGCGGTTATGTGTGGTAAGCTAGGGAGTCTTTCTTTGAGGACTCTTTCTGGAAGAGGAACCTCCCCTAAAGCAACAGGGAAGGGCCACAAACCGAGGTGGGCCATGCCAAACTCTTGTAGATGTTTAATTCACGAGCTTCCATTCCCATTTCTTCTTTTTTTTAAATTTTTTTATTATTTATTCAATTGTGTGTGTGTGCGTGTGCGCGCGCATGTAGAACCACGGACAAATTCGGGAACCACCATGGACTGCCTCCACCTCCTTGTTTACTCTGCCCTACCAGGACCAGAAACGCAGGCTGCCCTCCCTTCCACCTGGCGTCTATACGTGGGGTCTAGGATCCGAACTCAGGACCTTCCGCCTGCAAGGCAGAGGCTTAACCCCTGAGCCACCTCTCCAGCCCCTCCATTCCCATTTCTAAACGTCATTCTTCCTGTACCTCAATGCTCTTCTGATCTAGTGCTGGAGATAGTGGTAAGGTGTCTGATGCTGAGCACTTATTCCTCTCCAGGACAAACACTCCTAGGACTAAAAAACACAATGGATGGGCAAATAAATGTCTGTGTGTGTGTCATCTAGGCAGGTTCCGCCTTCTCTCAAGTGTAGGAATGGGCTAGAAGAGAGGGTGTGGATCCAAGTGGAAAGCACCTAGATTGGGCTAGGTGCCTCTAGGGCCTGGGTAGGTTCTGAAAACACCCATGATTTATTTCAAGCCTGGCCTAGGTACCCAAAATGTTTCGCCGTCTGGTGAATGTTCACCGATGCCACACAGGTGATCTGCAAGGACCGGCAGGAACCCTGCCAATCTTACCCAGGAAGAATCTTGTATCCAACCTGGGCTACACACAAAGGGACCCTCTGTCACAGTCTTGAAGCTCAAAGACAGGCGTAATCCTCACTCCCAGACGGAAGGGCCTCCTGTTTCCAGACAGCACCCACTTCCTCTGGAGTCATTCATCTTTGAAAAGCAACTATCCATGGGATTCTTAAATTGACTTTTCATTTAGAATACTTTTGCCTGGACAAGAGGCTCAAAATAAAACAGCAAGACTGACCTGGAGGCCAGCAGCAGTTTACTGAACCATGATAACACCTTCCCTGGGCCCAGGAACCCCTCTTTATGAAAGGGATGGTCACAGACTGCTCCGAGAGGGCAGGCAGTGTGGGAAAGGTGGAGCTGGTTCTTACTAATAATCTCGTGTTAGAGTTTGGCCCTTCCTGACCTGCAGGCTCAAACTATAAGAAATTCCAAAGGCACTGGGCCTAGTAGCAACAAACCCCTATGTGGTAGGCACTGATTCTTCCCATAGTCCTACCCAACACTCATACCACCAAAGACAGATTTGGGGTCAGGAAGACACAAGTCACCTTGGACCTTCAGTTATTTTGTTCTTGACCATGTTCTAAGAGCCAGCTGCACCTCTGTTGTCATACATGGATGTAGCAAAAACAGCACCCCCTCCAGCCTATTCGCAGGGAACTGCTGTGGATGGGGGCACAGAGCTACCAAGGAGGCAAGTAGCCCAAGGGGAACTCTGCACCTTGAGGACCTTACCAAAAATGTGCCTGAAAAGTGCCCTCAAGTTCCAGAATAAGGAACTTTCTAGATCAAGACACTCAAGCCAATTTAGCAGAGTGCCTCGGTGAGTGTGTGTGTGGGGGGGGGATTTAGGGAGGCTGGGTTTCTGTTTTGCTCACCTAGATCATGGAAGCAAGTAAGCTGAGAAAGGTTGAGGCCCAGCTGATTTAGCTTCTAATCAATTTAAATCCACCCCATACCTTCTTTTCCATGCCTGTGGCACCTTTCCAAGTCTATTTGGATGGAGACCCAATTCTGGATTTCTGCCCAGAATAGAGAACCTGCCTCGGAGGGCAAAGCTGAAAAACTGTGAGGCTTGGATTAGCGTTTGATTCTTGGTCCTGTTGCTCAATCAAGAAGGAAGTCAACCTCATAACTCCAAGCCTCCAGCCAAGAGTTTTTTTAAAAAAAAAAAAAGACTGAAGACTGTGGATAAAAGAAATCCCAATAGTAAGTTTGGGAGAGTACCCCAAGCTGGCCCCAATTCCAAGTGGTCACTGGATCACACCCAACCCTTATTGCTCAGCCAACAGCACTCTCCTACATTAATTCCCCCCCCCCCCAAGCCAGGGAATCTGAGGCAACCGTGGTCTGTAACCTCTTTTATTTCTCCTGATCAGAAGGTGAGCATCTGTGTGGGCCGACGAGAATAGGGCACTGTGGAATCAGGGCCTCGGGGGCCTCGGGTGCTTCGGGTGCAGTAAGTCACGCCAGTGTGGCCCTCAGGCAAAGGTGGAGCTGTTCCAGCCCACGTTGGCGGCGTTCATGTCGTAGTAGTTGATGTAGATCCTGCGAGGGAAGAAATACGGGCTCAAGAGACCCTGAGGTCTCCATGGGCTGGACCCGCGAGACCGTGCCCCTCCCCCTCTCCCTCCCACCTCACCCCCACGCACCTGTCCGGGCTGATGCGCAGCCGCTCGGACAGCAGACCACATAGCAGCTTGCTGTAGGTGCGGTTCTGGGCGCCGCCGATCTTGCCGATGCTGTGCAGGCTGCAGAGCGCGCAGGGGTCGTTAGAACCGCCAAAAGCCATGAGTTGGTCCGGGATCACGTGCACTGCGATGTACTGCGGGGGGGGGGAGGGAGGCGCGCGGTCAGATAACCGAAAGACTCGAGACCCCGAGGCACCCACCAGTGTCTACGAGCCACATCCTGCACCCGTCCTCCCCTACTCCATCCGGCTTGGGCTCGGCCCACCGGGTCCCGCGGGCACACACCCTCCCTGCAAACCTGGGCCGGCTTGCCGGTGGCCTGCGCCAGCTGCTGGGTCAGCTCGGACAGGAGCCCGTCCGGCACGGAGGAGCGGGGCACGTTGGTGTTCACGACGAACATCGGCATGATGGCGGAGAGGACGGCGGGTCTGCGGGCGGAAACACAGGGGAACACGCGCCGCGACCCGAGCCCGGGAACCTGAGCTACGTGACCGCCGCCCTCCGCGCCGCCCCCAGCTAGGACGCGGCTCCGCCCCCAGCTGGGACGCGGCTCCGCCTCGCATCACGCCAGAACCGCCCGTCTGTCACGTGACCCCGCCCCAGCCCGCGGCCCGCCTTGGCCGGCTGCGCCCCGCGGCGGGGCTTCCGTGCGGCGCGGCTCGCTTGCGGCGCTAGGGGTTTGTGGTTCCCTTCCTCGCCTGTTTGTTGGTCTTTTGCTCTTTCCGACCTTTCTGGGCGTCGGCCGGATGAAATGGCCTTTAAAGAGAGGGGTCTCCGGTGGTCTGCACCACTCTGCGTGTCGCGGCGCCACCCAGAGGACGAAGCCTAGGTCATTCCAGCCAAACAGAGACCTTTTGTGTGTCTGTGCACAGCCTCCCGGATCACGTGTCCCCAAGCGTGGCGGGGGCGGTGAGGGGGCACAGATGGAGCACCTGATCACTATCTTAGTACTCTTTCTCTGCTTCCCTGCTCTTCAAGGCAAATGAGGATGTCTGTGGCGGGGAGACAAAGGGAGATGCTGGAAATGAGCGGAAGATGCCTAGCTCTTTTCCTCCGGGCCTCGAAGTGTACTTTAACCTAGCCAAGGGCTCTCCTGTGGGATCCGCAGAGATGGATGCTCTTTCCTAGAGCTCTTGGCTGTTTGGTATGCCTTTCTCACTAGCAGGTGTCCACCAAAAGCCAGGAAACGTCGCTGGAAATCTCAGGACTCCCCTTCCCTTCCCTTTTAGATTTCCTTTGAATTCTTTTCAGGGAGGCACAAGAGTATAGAGTGGAAGAGTTTTATTACTTTGTGGAACTCACCCTCAAGGGCTAAGTGGATGAGGGCCAAAGGGAACATAACCCCCAATCTGCTGTTTCAGAAAAGTTTTATTTTCTGAGGGATCTGTAGATTGTCCTGGTCAGGCGATTGACACAGCCTATATGAATCTGCTATTTTACTCTTTGGGTGTGTGCGTTCCGTGTGTGTACGTTCATGGGTGAGAGTGTGGGGGCATGCTGTGGTGGATGGCCAAAAAACAGTCTCCCTCCTTTTCCTCCTACTTTCTTTCAGATAGTGTCTGTTTGCGGTTTTTGCGTACCCCAGGTTATCTGGCCTGCAGCTTCCAAACATTCTCCTGTCTCTGCCTCTTATCTCACTGTAAGAGCACTGGTATTAGAGATTCATCGTACTGCCCTGGCCTTTACATGGGTTCTGGGGATTCAAATTCAGGTCCTTATACTTGAATAGCAAGTGCTTTACCTACTGAGCCATCTCTCCAGCTCTGGATTGTCTCTTACAGGAGGGGGCAATAGTTTGTCTCTGTTCTTTATCAGAAAGCTGTCTGCTAGGTAATACAAGGTTTTCAGGCTTCCAGAGCCAGGTTTAAATAGTTACTATTAAGGAGTTAGTGGGCAGTGTACATCCAGGTTCCTAAAAAAAAAAACAAAAAACAAAAACAAACAAAAAAAAAACTTCACAATAACTGACTAGGCTGACCCCACTGACTAGCAATTTACTGGCTATGGAGAGGATTGGAATATTGCAGGTTCGGAGCCTAGCATAACACTTTATCTTGGGTATTACACCCCACCCCCATCAAGCCATCCCTTCCCTTCCTCTGTGTCTGTTCTAACAGACCTGTGATTAGATAAAACCTTTTGAAATGTATTAACTTAGCAGACCACTAGCCCCCGCTAACCCAAAGGCTAAGATACCACCTAAGGCCTATATAACAGAGATCTCCCTACTTTGACGACCTGTCGACCTGATGTTTCCCACCAATGTATTTAAAAACTGTCTCGATTTATGTTTTGTTGTTGTTGTTTTATGTTTATAAAAAACACAAACTGTTGCCACAGCAGAACACATGGAATTTGGAGGCAGCCTGAATCTGTGTTCCCAGGCCATGGTCATTCATAATTTGGCTCCAGAATAAACTACCTTTTTATCTCTTTAAAGCGAGAGTTGTGATACTTCCATCTACAGTAGTTCATGATGTCCAACATCTTATATGACTCAGGCCTCATTCTTCTGAACTGTCCTTGTTTTTATAGGCTGCTGATTGTGAATAAATGGTTCAGTGCCAATGTCCTACAAGCCTGTGAAAAGCTAACAAGTTGCATTCTGCCCCCAACCCCTGCAATACAAGAGTTGAGACTTTAAAAGTCATTTAAGAGATGGAGGTATTTGGTCCATCTGGCTTCTTAAGGATGAAATAGAGTATAGAAGGGTTTAGGGTATCTTGCTTTTTATGCCTCAAAGAACATTGAAGAAGATCCAGATAGATGAAAGTAGATTGTCACAGCATCATCTGGAAGTGGGTGAGCTGTAAACAAGAAACAAAATGAAGACAGCGATTAACACACCAAGTTCAAAGACTTAAGAGAATTACTACTATGATTACAATAGGTATAATCCATTTCCACCATAAAAACACAGAGATCCAAATCCGAAGCCGTCCCAACAAAAATTTGTGGCGGTATCTGATAAAGCCTCGGCATGATTTTGCAGGTCATGTAGATATTAGAATTATAAGGAAATTGTATACTGCTTCATTCATTAATTCAACACAAATTTGTTAATAACAATACAAACACTCTCTGAGGATGTCTAAAAGCAGAAGATTTTGTATAACTGCTTAATCATTTGGCTTTCAGAAGTAGAACTTCCCTAGTCTGTATCATTTAAAAGCTTTTAGTACAGTAAGAGTGTGTGACACTTGGATGCATTTATGTTGCAACATAGGTAAGTTAACAAAGTGATGGAGCGTCTTGACACTCCTGAATCCAAGGAAATCTTAGAGTAAATCTACCTAAGGATCCAAGGCATAACCAGGAACAAAGCATAGTGTCACAGAGCCACGGGGTGCTTTTAGAAGCTGTCCAATGTATTCTGGCCCCACGATTCTTCCAGTAGCAAGTGACTGATGCACAACGTTGGGCTTACAAGATGGCTAAGCAGGTAACAGTGCTTTTCATACAATCCTGAGGTCCCGAGTTGATTCCCCAGAAACCATGTTTAAAAAGCTGGATGTGGCAAAATATGTCTGTGGTCTCATCACTCCTGTGGCAGGATGGGAGGTAAAAACAGAAGAATCAGCTGGAAGCTCATGTATATATACAGCACAGTGGTAGAAATAACAGAGACTCTTCCTCAAAAACAAGGAGAAGGGAACTGAATCCTGAGAGATTGTCCTCTGAGCACCACACATGTACCATGACACATGTGCACCCACACAGGCTGACATACAGATCCCTAAGGAAGGACACTGTTTTTGTTGCTGGACGATCATACAGGGACAGGACAATGAGGTTTTTCTGCCAGGAGGCATTGTCCCTGCTGGTACTGGCTCAGCAGATTCACATCCTAAGGCCGAGCCCTGAAGGCACTGTATACCCTCTGTCAGCAGGACACCACTGCATCACATTCCCTCCGTTAGTTCCCGTCTGTCTTAGTCTTCCTCCCTTATTTGGGTAACACACACTCTTGACAGGGTCACCTGGGCATACAGATACTGATCATGTGACACGGACTCACTTTTGTTTTCAGAAGTGTAATGTTTATGAGGGTTTTGAATCCTTTGAGTGTTAAAAAATTTTCCTCCACACAATTCCCTGGGGTTCTAACCTTTCCAGGTCTGGGCAGGGATGTGGCTGATTTTTTTCTCATTTGGTCTGTGATTTCTTCTGTTGCCTTTTCCCTCATCAGCTGTGTGCAAACAGCAGTTACTCAAGTTGGCCACACACTCCTCCTCCAGAAGCAAGCAAGCAATGAAAGGCTAAGCAGTTTTGATAGCATTGCACATTTTGGTTTGCCAATTGTCTAGTATATTAAGGGCTTTTTCAGTTTAATTAGCTGTAGTTTCTACAACAGTCTATAAGCTGATGAAATGATTTAACATATAGATGGGAATACAGTACCTGCAGAATCCATCCTGTGCCCAGGTGGCTGGACCATAATAATGGAGTATATGCTCAGGGGATCACTTGCCATCTTTCCAGTTGCCAATTTGTAAAGCATGCCATTTTCATTGGGTTTCCCAGTGGAGGTTACAAATGTAATACACTTGAACTTCTCAATGTTCACTCTGACAAGTAGTAGAAGAATGAATAGACTCCCAACACACAAGATCCTGACTAGTTTGGAGGAAATACAGTATGGGCCATCCTGTCACATATTTAGTATAGTCCTCCTGGGTCCTCAATGTGCCAGTGATCATTGGTGAGACTCTGGTATCAAGCTTGATTCAATAGAACCAGAGGACTTCAGAAGTTTTGGTTCTGAAGTGCCTTCGTGGCACTCCATATGGGGCTGCTTTTCTTGGGAAGTGCAGATTTCATATACACAGGACACGGTGTCAAACACAAAGCAGTGAATACAAGGATTGAAACAGGAGATAGCTGGGATTGCTTTAAGGCTGAGAAACACCAGACTCACACACTGAGATAAGGGTAATCATATCTTATTCCCAGAATTCCAGAAATAAGTGTGTAGGCATCCCATCCCTTGAGCCTCCAGCCAGTAAAGTCTCAGGAAGCCTGTTTCTTAGTGAGCAAGATACCATTGTTTCTAAGGGACATGAGAGGAAGTTAAAAATGTATGCACAAACAAATTCCGGGCTTGACAGAAATGCCAGAAGTTAGACAAAGGATGAGTATTCAGTTCAGAGTGCTTTGAGGAATCCTTCCCCATTGGGTTTTCTGGGCAGTTACATTATAGAATCTTTGGCCCATGAGTGTCACACTTCCAAAAGGGATGTTAAACCGTCCTCCCCAATGAAGCAAGACAATTCCCCCCTCCCCCAATAATTGAGGTTTTTAAGAAGCTAGATCAAAGTGGCAGGACAGGGATACCCTGTCTCATTACAGAGCTGGTGAAAATCCAGTACTCTGATTTCCTGAGGCTATTGATATCCCATATTGGTTCCCCCACGTATATAGTAAGAAGAGTCACTGAGACTGGGTTATGAGAGGTACAGGAACAGGTTTCTTGTAGTGAAAACGGGAAAAGGGGGTATTTTTTAGTCTCATAAAAGAAATGAGGGGCCAGAGAGATAGGCTTAGCGTTTAAACTTCTGTCTGGAAGTTACCCATGGGCCTCCGAGCTCACATACACACACACACACACACACACACACACACACACACACACACACACACACATACATACACACACACATAATTTTTTAAAAGGAAACCCTGGTGTGATTATGGGTGATGGAAGCTCTCTTGAAATATAACATAGTTCCTCAATCCGTGCCCTGTCCATGGATATATATCTCAATCTGCCAGCCTTCTTTCCATCTGGGGTCTTTCAGGTTGAGAAGAGTGAAATTAACAGGGTTATAGACCTCCAGTTGGCAATGTGCTGCAGCACATTTTTTTTTTTTTGAGAAAGCACTGTTTTTTCTTCATTGAGTGCCCCATAAAACACACCCCCAGTGAGGACAGTGAGCACTAGAGACACATGTGGCTCAAGCTGAGGATTGCTTAACACATGTGCTTGTCTGTACTGTTCCCAGAATAGCCCACCTCATGGTCTGACAAAAGATGACTGGCCATCAACTATGGTCACACACCTGCTAAAAAGCATGGACATTGGTTGTTCTAGCTTAGTAAATTGTATCTGTTGAATCATTTGACTTCTTCCCTCCAGGAGTTGGGGGGTGATTCCAGACATCCATTTGGGAAGCACCGAAGGTCAAAAGAAGTATAGTGGCCCCTTGTTGGCAGAGGGAGAAGGTGGCCTTGTGTGTCCAGGTTTTCTGAGCCTTTCCTGGGCATGAGAAGTGGGGTCCAAGTAAGGTCCTGGGCTAACCAACTTGTGTGGCTACATGGGTCACAGGAGACCACGAGACGGGGCCAGATCAATAGCAACATATATATCCTGTCCAGAAGAAATAAATGAATGAAAAAAAAAAAAACTTTCACCATGGGTCCAGTTGACTGGAGCAGCTTCTGCCACAGCTATGGTGAAGACTAGGGGGAGTACTATATCAAAGGGCAATAATGCATTCAGCAAGATGGTTGACACAGAAGACAGTTTGCTTATCCTGCTAAGTGGTCAATTCTTCAAACTTCCACTATGTGGAGATGAGTCAGCTTCTTAAGTAAAGCCAGACTGCAGCCCCTAGAGCCTCTGAGGGCACAATTCTGCTCCTCCAGGTGGTCATGTTGCCTGGTATTGATGGTTCGGACATGTACTCCCAGTTACAAGAGGCTGGTTTCTATGGTGAATCCAGGGGATGACCTTGGCCATTTTCATTGCAGTCGGGGAGGACAAAATGACAGTGAATGGACCCCTTCAACTAGACTTTAGGGGCTAAATATTCCACCCTTTTACCCACATAGCATCTCCCTAGCTTCAAAGGGTGGGCACCTGTGGTTTAGGTTCACAGGTAACCCTTCCCCAACCTAATGATGCACTGTGGTCAGGCTGGAGTTTGGAGCCTGCATTTGCTGCCTCGGAGTAACGCTGTTCAGCTCTTTTAGCTCTCCTTGCAAGTCCTTGATAATCGGAGGCATCCATAAAGAATCTCATAAGAGGAAACCCTCATCTGCCTAGTAGGGTTAGACCTCATCCTTGATAGGGCAATTAGTAACAGTTGCTTCTGGTGTAGGTGGACATAGTTTGCTTAATCGTAATTTTACAGTTTGGTTCATTCTCTGCACCTTCCTGAAGTTCTGGGAATGGCATAGCATATGTAAATTTCAGGTGCTCTATAACCCTTGAATCTTTTAACCCCACTAATTGTACCATCTTGACTTTGAACATCAGAGGCTATTCAATCCCATGGTGGCTGGAATTCCAAACCAGGGAATGATTTCCTTTAAGAGAAGTTGGGTCACGTTGTGTGTATTCTCTGGGACAGTCGGAAAGACCTCTACCCAACCTGAGAAAGTGCACACAAAGGGCCCTTCAGCCTTGGACCATGGGAATTCAGCAAATTACACAAGTATATTTTCAAATGGGGCCTCTCTAACCCTCTGTACCCCAGAAGGTCCCCAATGTGGGTTGTTATTCCTGGCACGCTGTTCACACACGCAGTTGATGCACCATCCGGGTGATTGCGCGCCATCCGGGTGATTGCGCGCCATCCGGGTGATTGCGCGCCATCCGGGTGATTGTGCGCCATCTGGGATGTAAGAAATATTGGCCCAATGTGGTCTCCAGAGCAGTCCTGACAATGTGGATCTTCTGAAAGAAGTAACTATTTGACAAAGCCTGGGGCTGAGGCCTCAGGAATTGCTATTCAGCCATCTTCAAATGTCTACCAACTGCTTAGGAGGTAATTCCCCCTTTCAGTTTTAAATCAAGTGTTCTCGTTCTCATTTTGCAAGTAATCAGGATCCAATTCTGCCGATGGACTAGGAGAACGGGGTGGCTGTCAAAGCTGCTGGTTCTGTCACCTCCCCCCTTGGAGACCATGAGTTTTGCATCTCAGTCTCCTTTATGATTTCTGGTATGGCACCTCCCCGCCACACACATATATGCCTCACCACCCTGGTTTGATATCTCCAACAATGCATGCCTGCCACCTTTTCAGAGAGCCCATAAACACCTAAGAACGCAAGGATTTCTTGGCTGCATTTCCTTCCTGAGTCGATTCGACCCTTTTCTTTATATAAGGGCCCCATGAACATGGAGTTGCTGAAGACACATTTAGAGTCTGTGTATACGTTGACATATTCCTTGCTGCCAGCTGGAGGGCTCAAGTCTGCATAATGAGTTCTGCTTTTTTAAAAACATTTTAGTGTGTGTGTGTGTGTGTGTGTGTGTGTGTGTGTTTGTGTGTGTGTGTGTGAATCAGAAGGAACTGTGTGTCCTGTGAAGGACCAAGGGTGACTTTGAGAATCATCCTGGATTGTTTGTACCTCCTTGCTTTGCTCTTAAATTTCCACCCACCAGGGTCAGAAGTGCAGGCTGCCACCTTTTTGGCCTGGTGTTTTTCTGTGGGACCTGGGATCCGAACTCAGGACCTTCTGCTTGCGAGACAGTCTGAACCCTTGAGCCATTTCTTCAGCCCAAATTCTGCTTTTTGCACTGAGGTTCCTTTCTTCTGAAGTTTTGCCTCCATGGTGGAATTTAGGGTCACCTTGGAGTACCCAGCAAGGCATTCTCTCTCTTCCCCGTGGCTACAGGGGAGTGCAGAGCAGTTTGGTTCTTGTAGGAATAACTCCGGAATAATTTCTCAAGAATCAATTAAGGTGGAGGAAGGAGGAGTTTAATGTAGGCATCTGGAGTGGAGATCCTTCTGTGAGGACTCTGGCCACCAGCTTAGTTTGCACTGCTATTTTATACAAAAGCAGGGAAGGGACTTTACAGAAGCAAACACAATGGTTAATAATATCAGCAAACGGATGGAACAAGACTGGCCCATGGCCTTGACTGTTACCGGACAGACGCTGAGAAGGGACACAAGCAGCAACTTTGTGGAAATGCAGACCGCGGGGGTGGACTAGTGTCTCTGAAATGTCCTTACTAGCCTGTCTTAGAGATGTTAGTAATTTTTTATCTTATGTTAGCAGTGACTCAACAGTTCAACTAGCATCATTTTGTCGTTTGACATTTCCAGTTCTGCCTTGGAAGAAATGGCCTGAGCCTTTGGATCTGGGTGAGAGAGGATGGTGGGAAGCAAGCAAGCCCACCAGTGGGAAAGCCTCAAGCAGCTGGCCATGAAAGCTGTCTGGAAGAGCGCGTCCTCTACCGGCAGGATGAAGAAGCCTCAATACTGCAAAGGCAGGAAACATGGCTTTGGAGAGAATTGTCCTTACCAGAAGTGGACCCAAGCTGCCTTTCCAGAGGTCTGTAAGAGATATCGTCCAGGACTTCAAACTCGGCTTGAGATGTCAAAATGTAGCCATTTATGTGCTTCAGGGGAGCCATCCGTGTGTCATCCACACCAAGACAGTCACTGTGACTATCTTGCCCAAAGGCGGGCTGAATACCAGGAGAAAGAGAGAGAGAGATTAAGTGAAGACACTTTTCATGACATTATATAGTAAATTCTGCAAACTACTTTGGCTTAATTTGTGCCTTTTTTGTGAGAAATTGTTCATAATGTGTTGCATTTGTACCAAAGTCAATTCACTTTCCCTCAAGATGAACAAGAAGTGACTGTTCACAGACTTCCATGATGTGAGCACTGTGGTTCACAAGTGACAAGTAACTAATATGCAGAAGGGATGGGAGACATTTCTTGCTTCTAATGATGCACATTTCTGTGCATTAATGATCTGTCATGTAGCTTTTACAATGCTAGAGTCGATGAATAAATATGTACAGGGTGGCTGGAGAGATGGCTCAGGGGTTAAGACTCTGTCTCAAAAGTGGAAGGTTCTGCCTTTGGATCTCAGGTCCCACGTAAAAAACACGAGGCAGAGCAATTATACAGGGGAGACACTCTGTGAATGTACAGAATGAGAAAGCCTTTTCCTGCCAGCTATATCTAAGTAGACAAAGAGATGTCTAGTAAAAAGAAGGTCCATGGCAAATCTGTTACTTACATAGCATTTGTATATGTAGGCAAAGACACTGATTGTGGAAAAAAAATTGACTGCATATATCTGGAGTAAAAATTGGTAATAGTCACTGGGCAAATGATAAAAGTCATTTAAAAGTCATTTAAAAGAAATGTCATTGAGAGAAATATTTCACAAAGAACTTACAGGTAATCAATGTGAGAACACGGTATAGAAAAGAGATCCGTAGGTATGAGAATTAGAATGAATTATGCTCTCTACATGCTAGACTGAATGTACTATTGGAAATCAGTCAAGTGATAAAATGGTATGAACGTAAAGGATGAGTGAAAACATTTTAGCAGAAGTGACTGCACACCTTGAATCAGATGTCACACATGTGAGAAAGGTTTCCTTTAGGAGTTAAGTGTAACTAACAGTTGTTTCATAGAATACATAACAAATGTGATGGATGAAAGAATACTTGGTTCTTGAAGTCACAACTCCTGGGACATCAGATTACTAGTACTGGGCCAACACCCTCTGAAGTCAAAGGGAGTCTTCCCAATGTTTGACCCAATGTTCCTTCATGGAACCAGTGGGTTCGAGAAGCCCCATTAATGTACAGAATGCATAACATCCTTTTCCCATAAGTCAGTTTGCTGCACATCAGAGAATTAAAACAGATTATGATTCCAATGAAAGTATGGGATGGGATCAATTAGTTATCTGCAAGCCAAGATTCAATTCAAGTTATGGAACTTATGAAGTGTGGAAAATCTTATTGTGATAAGAGTTATATCATGAGACCTCATACAGAGGAGAAACCTTATGAATGTAGAAGATTTTTAAAAAAGGTTTCACCCATGAACTCATACATGGCTGAAACCCCTTGAATGTTGAAAAGGCACATGAGTTTTCCCCCATGGGTCATATGATGTATACACATCAGAGAATTCATACAAGCGGGAATCTATATGAATGTAAAGAGTGTATGAAAGCTTTTAGCCACAAGCACAGTTCACTGTACATCGGATACTTCATAAAGCACAGAAGTAATGTTAAGGCATGAGTGTTCAATAGCTTTCTACTGCTAGAAGATGACTGACTGAAGATCAGACCTCTTTACAGGGATAGTATATTATAAATCTGCAGACTGCAGGGGAATTTTCCTGAAAGTTACAACTCATCAAATATCAGGCAAATCAAAGCATGTTTGAAATATGTCAAACATATCACACTGTTTTCAAAGACCTTATACAGTTGTGAGGTCATATTTATATACAGAATGCATTAAGTTGAGACTTTTATAGATATTTCTTTATATATATATATATATATATATATATATATATATATATATATATATATATATATATATTGGGAGGAGACCTGAGCATACTCCTGGGAAACTATGTGGCTGTATCGAGATCCTATTACCAGTGGGACCATTATCTTGTCAGATGGATAAAATGGGAAAATAATTTGTTGGCACGGACAGAGTAGCAAATAAGGAAGGATGTCCTTGACCCAGATCTTTCTGTGTAGATGGTGTGTCTATTTACCCAGAATCCTCATTTTATATGGACTCTCCTCCCATGGTAATGGACTGTACCAAGAAACACAAACTTCAATAAGCTCCTTGTCCCCATTAAAAAAAAAAAAAAAAAAAAAGCCAGGTGGAATCGACAGCAGCCTCCACTTGCAGCTCTGGTATGTGGAGCCTGGGAAATTCCACAGTGAAGCAAAAAGGAAGTAGAAGCAATCCAGGATGATTCCTGAAGTCACCCTTAGTCCTCCACAGTAATAATACAGTTCTTTCTCTCTCTCTCTCTCTCTCTCTCTCTCTCACACACACACACACACACACATACACACAAATAAATTTTTAAAAATGTGCACAGAGTCTTTTTGCAATAAAACTGGTTATGGCTTGATCTAAGTGTTTAACAATTGGGGCTGCCATTCATCATACATCACTGTGATAGAATGTGGGCTTTTGCAAGGGTTGAAGATATAAATCTTAACCACAGTGTAAGTTAACAGTTTCCTTTAAAAAAGAAGAAAAGAAAGCTGGCAAGTATAGAATACACTGTGCATTTTAATAGCTATTTTATATATTGTAGTGTCAATATTTTTAAATTAAATGTTTACATTCATAAATGGGGTCCTGTCATTTGAGGTTTGTGTAAATTAGAGTCCAGCTGGTACTTGTTTTCATAGTAATAAAATGTTAAGTGTTTCCAGTTTCCTTGGCTCCTGGTGTTGATATGAACTCTCTTATCAAACTGTACTATGCACTGTGATGGAAAATCATGAGCTCAAATAAAATCCCCTCTTCTATTAAACTCTTTAATAATGAATTAATTGGCAACTTGTACACAAATGGAAACAGATATAATCCACGATGGTGGGGATTGCTAGCTAGATTCTGTAGGCAGAATCAAGAGGCCAGTTCAGGCCACCTCAGGATGCAGAAACCAAGAGAGTGTAAAAAGAAGCAGGACCATGCTACCAAACCTCAAGTCCAACCTCCTGTGACGTGCTTTCCTCCAATGACAGTCTACTTCTTAAAGGTGCCACGACCTTCCTAAATATTAACGCCACACATTAACAAGAGCCTGCGTATTGGGGGCAACTCACATTCTAACTATAACAATCACCTGACCCTTAACTGAATATCTTCTAATATTGGCTTATATACGTATATTATGTTCATGATATTTATTCATATACAAGCATATTTTGCTTCAGGATTAAGGTATAATAACAAACAGCAGAGAATTTTATCTGTCCTGGCAAGAAGGAAGATATTCTAAGATTTATTTGTTTATTTATTGCATGTATCTGTGTGTGTATATGTATGTCTGTGTCTGTGTGTATCAGAGGGCATTATGTGTGCCTCTGGAGGCCCAGGGGTGACTTTGGGAATCAGCCTGTATTGCTCTACCTCCTCTTTGCTTTGCTCTGGAGTTTCCCAGGATCTGCCTTCCAGGATCAGAAGTACAGGCTGCTGCCATTTCCTCCTGGCATTTTAATATGGGATCTGGGATCTTGAACTCAGGACCTTCTGCTTAACAAGGCAGAGACTTAAATCCCCAAGCCATCTCTCCAGCCGGAGAAGGGATATTTTCAAGAGACACTTGTGTTCCTCCATCTGGCTACCAGACTATAGAAACAATAGACTCCAAGGAATTGTGATTTCCCCAGGAGTGTGATTCTGGGGAGAAGAAAGCCAAAGCCTGATGCCAGTCAGAGGAGGACTTTGCCTCCCAGGAAGAGATTTCACACAGTTCTGATGACTTGGCAGACCACCTTACAGAAGAGACAGGAGCTGAGAAACTGCTGATGCGAGGGGCTCTAGGTTAGCGCTGACTTAGTTATACATAACTCTTGCCTTCTGCTCAAATCTAAATCTCAAAAGGCGAAGAAAGGCTCACAGGATCTCTTTTTTTTTTTTTTAATTCAATTGTGCGTGTATGCGTGTGTGTATGTATGTGCGTGTGTGTAGAACCACAGACGAATTCGGGAACCACCATGGACGCCTCCACCTCCTTCTTGTTTACTCTGCCCCGGGATTCACAGGCTCCGCCCTACCAGGACCAGAAACGCAGGCCGCCCCCGCTTCCGCCCGGCGTCTATACGTGGGGTCTAGGATCCAAACTCAGGACCTTCCTCCTGCAAGGCAGAGGCTAAACTCCTGAGCCACCTCTCCAGCCCCTCACAGGACCTCTTTTATTTGTTCTTTTCACATCAAGTCTTTTCTGTGTTTTCTACTATTTCTTTAATCGGCTTGTGAAAAGGGTGATCTTGCTTATTGGAGCTGCTAAGGCCCAGGTTTTGACCCTCACAACTCAGTAACAGTTCCTCTCTGACAGATAAGTTGGGGGCAAAGTAGGGGTGAGGATTTCCTCATACCAGGGGTAATAATTGGGGCTCTAGTCCAGGGGACCTTTTATTCTGTAGCACAGCTCTCTAGTGCTCTGTTTTGCCACATTTGGGGCAAAGATTCATAAGAGGACACTTAATGTTAAATCTTCCAGTGACCTGGACACAGACATTTATTTGCCACTGTGAGGTCTTAGTTCACCCAATAAGGCTTTCCTTTTCTCTCTACTTGGTAACTTTAGCCTCTTTTTGTTCTTTGCATTCCTCTTCTAGAGCCTAATTATAGAAAAAGGAATGTGCTATATTTAGCAAGTCATCAGTACGATTCTTGAATCTCAATGAAAATTTTTTGCAATTTACTTCCCCAATATTTTCATGTGTATGTGTGTATGGCCATATGTGATTGTGTGTGTGTTTGTGTGTGTGTGTGTGTGTGTGCATGTGGAGGTCTGAAGTTAACAGAAATCATCTATGATCACTTTTCCACCTTATTGTTCTGAGCCCAGATCTTTAAACCTACAACACTACAACTTGCCAGAAGTGCCAGCCTGGCTAGCCAACTTGCTCTGGGGACTCAAAGGCTCCACTTCTGGGACTAGAATTACAGGTAGGTTGCTATACCCACCTGGCATTTTAAATAGGATCCAGTAACCCAAATTTCTGTCCTTTTGCTTACATGGATGACTGCTGAGCCATTTCTTTGCCGTCAATATACTTCTGATATCAGAAGCAGATTCAGGAATCTGTCCCAGAGAAGGATTTTGCCATTAGAGAAGGAAAGAAAAAAGTATACTTTTTGTACAGCCTTCTTAAGGTGCTTTAAAAAGCAGTAAGATTTTCACTAGGTCCCTAGTCAATAGTTTCCATTTGGCATGATTTACTGGTTATACCTTACTGCTCTTTAGTCCCTCAAAACACAGAAAATGAAATGTGTTCATTGCTACATATCTTTAGTGTTATAATTTCATCTCAAGGGATCCTTTGGGACTATTTTAGGTCTTAAGGGATATTTAGGATCTATAGTATGCAGGACATCTTGAGTCACTCTAGCTAGGGTCTGTCCCATAAAAGTGTCCTATCTGGGCTGGAGAGATAACTCAGGGGTTAAAGTCTTTGCCTTGCAGGCATGAGGACCTGAATTCAGATCCAAAATAAAAATGTTGGGCAGAAATGGTCCTTAGGAAGAGCCTGGAAAACTTCAGAGGAAAGCAATAAGGAGGTAGAGCAATCCAGGATGATTTCTGATGTCACTCTTGAACTGCCACAGGCACACACACTCAAATACCCTTTGACACATGACATGCATGCACTCAAACTAACATGAATATAAAAAAATGACATCCAAGAAAACTCATACATTTTTGGAGGAAGGTTAAAACATATTTATTTCTCAAGATCATCAGAGAAACTACTCAAATCATGTGTGACTTGCTTAAAGTCTTTATAGAGAATGACTGTTAGGCTGTAACGGATTGAGTTCTTCAACAAAATTCTTAGAGGGGACATATCTGAGCAAGGAGGTAATAGATCTTGGACATGGGGCTGGGGATACAGCCCAGTGGTAGAGTCTCTAGTACATGTGGAACCCTGAGTTTAATCTTCAGGACAAAGAAATTTCTGGAAGTACTAGACTTGTTTTCTAGTGTGTGGTGATATTGTAAAGGCTTTAGTTCTTCCTAATTGCCATATCATAAGGCAATTCTTGGGTTGGGGAGATAGTTCACTGCATAAGAGCTTGTTGTACAACCATAAGGACCTGAATTTGAATATCTAATTCCCAAATAAAAAGCCAAACATGAGAACACATACAAGTCTGCAGTCCCAGCACTGTAGGGGGTAGAAGCCACCAGCCTGTTCCAGATACCATGAGAGTTTCTGTTTCAATGGAGTGAGGGGAAGAATAACAGAGCAGGACGCTGGACATTCTCTTCTGACCTGTATACACAGGGCCAGCACACCCACACGTACTAATACACATATGCCACACACACACATATATTATACACATACCACACATAATATATCACACACACATATCACTCACATGCATATGCCACACACACATATATAATACACACAACCACATAATATATCACATACATATAAGCCACACACATATACCACATATACCTATAACACACATACACACACAATATATCACACACACACATATACCACACACACATAATATATCAAACATATATATCACACACACACAGACCCTCACTAAAAAAGTTTGTTGTTTTTTCAAAAAGAGAAAACAATTTTGAGGAGGTTTCACTTTATTTATGAGGACGATTATTTCTGAAGACAGTTGATTTTTTTTGTATAAATAGCTGAGAGGCAAATCAACAGTGATTGGCGGGGAATTATCCACCTGGAAGAGAAAGAATACACGGAGCTAGAATCCCTTTTTGCTTGGTATCCTGGGGAACAAATGTGATGTGCCTTGTCTAGTTCTAGAAATGTCATAGGCTGCTATGAGTCAAGTTCCATATGTAGTCTTCCAAATGTACCTCTGGTCCCTGGCACATAACATGCATTTCCTTCAAGGATCTGGAAAAATCAGGAAGTCCCAAAAAAGTCACAGATTCTGGCACGAGGCTAACAGTTATGGCAGAGTCTCTAAATTCTCCTGGTTACATCATGTAAAGTACGCGTCTCAAAAACAGAAGGGGCGGGGCTGGAGAGATGGCTCAGGAGTTGAGGCTGTGTCTCACAAACAGAAGGTCTTGAGTTCGGATCCCAGATCCCTCCCACAATAAAACCACCTGGTGAAACAGCAGCAGCAGCTTGCACTTCCAGCCCTGGTGGGCAGAGCCTCAAAAATCCCAGAGCAAAGCAAAAAGGAGGTAGAAGCAATCCAAGATGATTCCCGAAGTCACCCTTAGCCCTGGACTGGGACACACAGAGCCCTCTGATACACACGAAATAAATAAAACATTGAAAAAAAAAAAACAAGAGGGGTCACCACTTAGTGCATGTAGTATTACCTCATCAATCTTATTTGAGTGACTCACCATATAGCAATTGGCAATAGGCATGCTTGAAAGACGGTACAAATGTAGCCACTTGCTTTCTGAAAAATACACCTGAGTTAGGTTAACATTGGATGCAGCAGGTGACAAACACAGGTGAAAAAAAAAAAAATGTGAGTGACCTAAAGTCTACCCTCTTGGAAATAGAAAAGTGAAGGGGATCTTGCAGCCTGGTGCCCACGAGCACACATGGAAGTTGGAAGCATAAAGGGGTAGGGAAGTTTTGTGGTCCTCAACCCAAGACAGGGTAATCAATGTCTTAGCACAATGAAGACGAAGAAAATCCTATCACAACCAGGCAGATATACCAAAAGGTGTCAGTGAGAACTTGGTCTGGACTCCCCTTGTCCTTGTGGTTTCTGTTGAAAGAATCCAGATGAGAGAGAATATAGTGTTGTAGATAGAATTTATTACAGAGCAGAGGCTGGAGAAGTGGCTCAGGGGTTAAGCCTCTGCCTTGCAGGCAGAAGGTCCTGAGTTCAGATCTTAGACCCCACGCGTAGACGCCGGGCGGAAACGGGGGCGGCCTGTGTTTCTGGTCCTGGTAGGGCGGAGCCTGTGAATCCCGGGGCAGAGTAAACAAGGAGGAGGTGGAGGTGTCCATGGTGGTTCCTGAATTCGGCCGTGGTTCTACACACACGCACACGCACACAATTGAATAAATAAAAAAAATTTATTACAGAGCAGAAGGGAGGGTATTCTCAAAAGGATAAAAGTAGGCGATGACCAAAAACAGTACTGTCTTTATCTGGGTTTTCTGCTTTTTTACTAAAATCTCAAACAGTTTTTCCACAAATTGGCAAGCCTGTTTGTAATATATGTCTCTGTTCTTTATTAGCAAGCCTCCTACTGGATAGTAATCGTACAAGGTTTAAGAGCTCCTGGAGCAAAGTTTAGATAGTTACCCATTAATGATCCTCCTGGAGCATTCAGGAATCCACATTCCTTACTGCACCAGAGAAATGATTCAGGCCCCATTCTTCTGACCAGTAATGAAAATCCCACTATTTCATTGCTTGGTTTTACACGCTGCTGGCTATGCAGGAAGGTGGAGGCCCTGTGTCTTCCAAGCCTGTTAATATCTAACTAGCTACCTAACAGAAACACTGGCCAAGAAGTGTGGGCTGAATTAATGGACTGGCACCCAAAGATGGCCATGCCAAGCAGGAAGAGGACAGGCCTACAACGGGTCAGGCACCTGGAGATACAGGGTGGGGGGATGGATAAAACACAAGTACTGCTGCCATTGCGCAGAACCCCCTACTCCCACTCTGAGTAGAGCAGAGCCAGGATGCCTCACGTACTGGGAGACTCACCTCGCTCGGGTCCTGCGGGCAGGTTGCATTGGGTCTAGTTTTCATAATTCTCCATAAAGGTCAGGTCTTTGGTCTCTGACAGGTACAAGAGGGTACAGCACCCACAGGCCCTGATGATGACTGTGGAAACTGTACCTGTGAGGATACCTGTCCCACCAGCCAGACTCCAGCGAGGAGGCCTTATGGTCCATTTATGCAGACGGCCTAGAAATATTGGTTCTTCCAGCTGGGTACCTGGCCTTTCCCTTTGGGCTCCCTCCAGGCTTACCCATACCTAGGGCTCCATGTCTACAGATGTGCTGGTGACACTCAGCATGATGTCTGTATTAGTCAGGGTTCTCTGGAAGAACAGAATTGCTAGAATGCAATATATAAAAATAACTTTATTAAATAGACTCACGATAAAGGTAGAGTGCGTCAAAGTAGCCGCCTATAGCTGCTTGGTTCTTGATCAGAATGTCTCACAAAGCCAAAGGGTCCCGAAGAAGTCTTGAGCCTCTGTCTTCCTGGAGGGCTGAAGACAATTGGGCTCCGACATCTGTTGAAGAACAGCAAACAGCAGCAAGGCCTACGAGACCAGGGTCCAAAGGCAGCAGGAACAGCAGCAAGGTCGAAAGGATGGAGCTCCCAGTCAGCCAAGGACAGAGGCAGTAGCGGCAGCAGCAACAAAGAAGGTAATGAAGCTTGAAGAAGACAAAGACACTTAAAAGAGTGAAGTTAACAGCAAGTCCATGTAGGATAAGGGAAGAGCAAGGCCTCTTCCTTATGCTTCCTATTATGCGTCCACCACTGGAAAGCATCACCCACTATGGGCTGCGTTTTCCACATCAATTAAGCAAGTACCTGCAGATTTGTTCAGGTGCCTGCTCCAACCATTGATTCTCCACAGCTGAGCCCCACGCAGCCTGCAACTGTCAAGTTGACACTAGAATCTAACCATAACATTAACTGGAGGTGCTCCTCTAAGTCCAACAGCTGGCAACAGACGAGTCATTGCCTTCTGTTTTCCACGTCCAAATCTAAGAACTCTCACACCCGCCACTCACTATCTACCATTGAGATATGCCTCACTCTGCTGTTGCCTGATCCTCCCTCCTCATCCCTCCTGCCCTTGCTACTGGATCTCTTGGCATGGTCTGTACCTTGGTTTGACCACCTTCCCACAATAAATCAATGAAAATGAAACCGAGGTTAAAAACCAGGAAAAGGAAATTTACTTAACATGGGCATGTTGGGATGAGGTAAATACAGTTAATTTGAAAGTCCCCTTCTTGGAGGTTTTGCTGTGGGATTTGGGTTTTTAGGGGGACAGGGAGCTTTGCATCATTCTTGGCCTCCAACTCTCTTCTGCAACTTGGTCTTACAGTTGTCAGAGTTATGTGAAATTTGGGGAGAGACAAACCCATCCTCTAGCTGGCACCAGATCTGTCAAATTCTCAGAACCCTGTAAAGTTCTGCTATCTGTTATCAGTATGTGTGTTATGGTTTGAAATGTGTCCCCCACAGTCTCATGTGTTTGGCAAGGCCATGGCACCTTGAGAGGTGGAGCCTTGCTGGAGGAAGGCAGTCACAACTATCTGCATAGTTGCTGATAAATGACCAGAACACAGCTTAAGGGAACAAGGAATTTACTTTCTTACGATAGTCCTGATTACAGTTCATAGTCCAGCTTGACAGGAAAGCATGCACCAACACCAGGGCCGAGGGAACTGGCCACCATAACGGCTGAGAGATGGACAATCCTTACTTGCCAGACTAGCATGTCTGGCCAAGTATACAGAAGGATGCCAACTCTCTCAACCAGCTCTCTGTGATTTATCTAGAGCCTAATCCCACCCACCATGGGCTGGGTCTTCCCCAGCAACCAGACAATTTCCTTCAGGTTTGCTCTGGGTTTAACTCAACCATCAACTCTCTACACCTGTGCCCAGAGCTCAAACCCTCAAGAGTCAAGTTGACACCTGTGCTTAACTATGACAGGTGGATTAATCCCACCCTACCTCCAGGAGAAGTCAGCCTTTGCTGCAAGCAGTCTGCAGCTCTCAGCTTCCAAGATGTCTGCGGTGACTTAGCCTCCTCCAGCTTTGGCCAGGCAGCCATGCCGCCTCCGCTTTGAGAGACTGTACCTTCCCTCTGGAACCGTAAGCTGAATAAACCTCCCTTTCTCCCTTAAGTTGATTGACTTTGAGTGCTCTCTCACAGCAATAGTTAGGAATAACTGTTACAGAAATTGGTACCAGGAGTGGGGTATTGATTGCTGTGAGATTAAGAACAGCTGGTACCACAAAGTGAAGTTGTTTGTGAAGCTGAGAAAAGTTGGTACCCAGAAACATGGCCAATGCTGTGATGTGGCTAGCGTGCCTTTGGAACTGTTTGTTGGGAGGAATACAAAGAACATTGGGACTTTGTGCTGGGAAAGTCTTTGCATCATGGCGGTTGGGCCAAAGGGACCTTTCTTGTGAGAGCTCAGAGGAGAGCAATGCTGTGAGAGATGCAGGCACTGAAAGCCCAGCTTGTGGTGGTCCAGAGAGGAACAGAGATTGTGTTTGCAACTGGATGAGTGACACATGGAGCCATGTGTTGGCCGAGAGTTTAGTGAAGTTTTGTCCGCGTCCTGAAAGTTTGCCTGAAATTAAGCTGGAGTGCTTGGCCGAGGAAATTTCAAAGCAATGTAGTCTTGACAATGTGATATGGTTACTTTTTAGTGGTCTTCAGAGTTATGAAAAAGAGCAAAGAATCAGGCAGAAAGAAGCAAAAATTGTAAGATCCAATGATGAAAAATACAATGGCAAACTTAGAGTTGAACCAGGAAGAAGCAGAGAACAAAATGGCTGTTGAAGAGATTATTAGCTCCATTTGTAAACGAAAGCCTGCTCTTAATTTGAATAATAGGAGAGGCCCTAGCTTGAGGGCAAGATTCTCAGGAAAGGCTCCCATTCATAAGAATGCAAATCCTTTCAGAAGACTGAAGCTTCCAAAGCAAGAGTTGGTTTTTCTTACCAAGCAACTGCCCAGGAGTGAAAGAGATGGTCAACATAGAGAAGCAGAATCAGCTGTGATTCAAGGGGGCCAGTCTTGGCAAAGTCGTCCACGTGGTTCTGGTTTTAGAGGCATCAGTGATGCAAGAGGGAGGAGATCATGGAGTCCTCCTCCAAGATTTCAAAAATTGGCAGAATCCAGGCATCGTGAGGCAAGAAGCCTGAAGTTTAGAGGCCCAAGAAGGGCAGTTTGTGCTGTGGAGTTAAAGCCTGGTTTGCCATTGAGAAGTAAAGATGTTAGAGATTCCAGACACAACGTGGGACACCTGTTAAGGAGAGCTGTATACCCTGGGAGGAGTCAGCTCAAGAGACCAACGTATTCTATGGGCAGCTGCATTGGAGGGTGGAACCAAAGCCCTTTAGAACTGAGATGATTTCAACAAGAGGCTCACCTGTTGGACTTGGAGCTACAAGATTTGAAGTTTGTCCTGCTGGTTTTCAGTCTTGTTATGGACCGATCTTTCCTGGATATGCCCCCATTCCTTCCTTTTGGAATGGGAATGTTTATTCTGTGCCATTATATGTTGGAATATGTAACTTGTATATTGATTTTACAGGAAGCTTTGGACTTTGGGACTGTGTTGGGACTATTGATATAGTCTATGAAGACTTTTAAAGTTGGACTGAGTATGGTTTGCATAATGAGATGGCAATGAGCCTGTGGGGCCAGGGGGGGAGTGTTATGGTTTGAAATGTGTCCCCCACAATCTCATGTGTTTGGCAAGGTCATGGCACCTTGAGAGGTGGAACCTTGCTGGAGGAAGGCAATCACAAGGGGTGGGTCTTGAGGTGGATTGGTCCCACCCTACCTCCAGGAGAAGTCAGCCTTTGCTGCAAGCAGTCTGCAGCTCTCAACTTCCAAGATGTCTGCGGTGACTTAGCCTCCTCCAGCTTTGGCCAGGCAGCCATGTCGCCTCCGCTTTGAGAGACTGTACCTTCCCTCTGGAACCGTAAGCTGAATAAACCTCCCTTTCTCCCTTAAGTTGATTGACTTTGAGTGCTCTCTCACAGCAATAGTTAGGAGTAACTGTTACAATGTGATTCCTAACAAGTTTTAAATTCTTAGGGACCATTCTTCTAATAGTCCTGATAGCTACAGTGGAGAGGGAGGGCACAACATTCCTTTGGAACCCCTGTGCCACCTGCCCACATCCTCTGCCTACTGGAGCTGGAAATCACCTTTCTCTTGGACCACTGTGACATCCTCTGGGCCCCGGACCAGCAGGCTTGACCTCCGACTTGCTTTGCCCATTGAAATCTGAACAGGACTCAAATTACTCCAGGCAGAAAGTAATTTGAAGAGCAGGCACCTGGGTGGTTCATCCCGTATGCTGGTGGGTGAGCATGACAAGGTTAGGCCTTAACCAACAAGCATGGTGTCATAGTTAGCTACAGGCTTGACAGTTGATGGTTCAAACTCTGGGCGCATTTGTAAAGAATCAGTGATCGAGTTGGGCCCCCAAGCAAGCCTGCAGGAGATAGTTTAGTTGATCCATGGTGGGTGGGGCTTGTCCCTGAGTAAGTGGATAAGATGGAGGGAGCTGGTTAAGGAAGTTGGCATCCTTCTGTAAACTTGGCCAGACATGCTGGTCTGGCAAGTGAAGATTGTCAGTTTCAGCAGTGATCAGTTACCTCGACCCTTGGTATTTGTGTCGGTTCTCCTGCCAAGCTGGACAAGACGCTATAACTGGACAATCGTAAGCCAAAATAAAACCCCTTGTTCCATTCAGCTGTTTTGTCATGAACTTAATTGCAACAATGCAGGCAAACTTCAACACATGGGCTGTCCTTGTAGGTGTGCTGCCTCAAGTTTCTGATTGCTACCATAGCATAGAGGTGTTTTCCCTGGCCAGGACAGCATCTGAACCACTGGCCATCTATTCTTACCATCTCTTGCTATTTGTAGTAGCAAGCAATCTGAGCAAGTACCATAATTCAGTTCCATCTCTTCCAATCTTGGACGCTTGGCTGAGCCCTCTGAGCATGTTGCCTCGACACCTGTAATTTGGGGTTGGCTAGTGTCCGTCCCAAATAGAGGCACTGGGAAAACCAAATGGTCTACACAGTCCCCTTGGGTACTAGCAATAGCATTGTCTCATGATCTGGGTGAGCTGGTCCCTTGCCAGTCTCCCTCACCCATCCTGGATTCTCTAGTTCTGGAACATTGCCTCTCAGCCAAGCTCTAGCTCCTGGCTTTAGGCTTGGTCCTGAGCTGTGGGCTGCCCAGTTTCCTTCATCAGTTGACTTTGCCATTACCTCAGTGCCTGAGGAAAACCATGTCAGGTCCCACATGTGCCCAGCCTCAGCCTGTCCTCAGAAGCTGCCCCCATGGTTCTACTTGTGAGCTAATACTTCATGCTCAAACAGACAGTAAATCCCACAAAGGTGGGCACAGTCTGTTTTTCATCATTGCTGTATACCTATCTCCTGGTCCTTCACCTCAACAGCAGATAGATGACCCCCAAAGCCATCCATGCCTTAATTCTAGAACCTGCCAACACTCGTGTTATATGGTGAGAAATACTTCACAGATACAATTTAAGGTGTGGACCTTAAAATACGGTAGTGATCATGGAGAGGTTAGATGGCCAGTCCAATCTGGTCACATAGGTCCTTAAAAGCACACCATTTTTTACATCTAAGTTTAAGAAATTCAACAATGTCCACCTGTGAAGACTCTAGCATTAAAGCAACCCCACTGCTGATTCTGCATGTGGAAAGCTCTCTGGGTCTCCTGGAAATTAGTTCTGTGCCTCCTTAACCAGAGATTTCCCACTCTAGAGAAATCATGGTTCTATTAATTCTACTTAACAGTTCCTATTTCCGGCCAAGTGTCAGTCAAATGCTCTGTACAACAATGGTCAACTTTATATATATATATATCCTATATGTGATATATATATATATCCTATATGTAATATATATATACATATATATGTGTGTATATATATATATATATATATGTGTGTGTGTGTGTATATAAAATTAGAACAGAAGCTTTTAAAAAATATTTATTTTGTGTTTATGTGTATGTGCGTGCGCGTGTTTGTGTGTGTGTGTGTGTGTGTGTGTGTGTGTGTATCAGAGGGCACTGTGTGTCCCTGTGGAGGACCAAGGTGACTTTAGGAATCAACTTGGATTGCTCCTACCTCCTCCTTGCTTCACTCAGGGATTTTCCAGGACCGGAAGTGCAGGCCGCCACTGATTCTGTCTGGCATTTTTACATGGGACCTGGGATCTGCACTCAGGACTTTCTGCTTGCAAGACAGAGTCTTAATCCTTGAGCCATCTCTCTAGCCCTCAAATGATCTTTTCTGACTTAGGTGCCAAGGTAATTCAGTGGAAGAAAGGTGATTTTTTAAAAAAATAATGTAGATATTGTTGTCTATCCATGAAAAAAGCACAGAAGTTAACTGGAAATTGATCAACAGAAATGTAAACGTTAAAAGCATCAAACATTTAAATTTGGAATATTGGGATAAGCAAAAATGTTTCTGACAGAAAGCATGAATCATAAAAAATAAAATTAACTAATTGAACTTGATTAAAATAATATTTTAAGTTCTTTGAAAGGCTATTAAGAAAATAAAGAAAAGGGCAGATTTGTAGCTAAGGCAGCAGAGTGTTTGCCTAGCATGCACAAAACTCTGGCTTTGATTCCCTAGCACTGCATAAACTGGGTGTGGGAGTGCATACTTATAATTCCACTACTCGAGAAGCAGATACAGGGGGATCAGAAGTTCAAGGCCATCCTTGTCTACACAGTGAGCTTGAGGCCAGCATAGGGTATATTGTGTCTCAAAAACAAAACAACAAAAGGCAAACTAGGGCTAGAGAAGAAAGTATCTTTAGCACACTGGAAAAAGTACCAGCATCCAAAATATATAACATGGTATAGTTCAAAAATAGTGAGACCACCCAATGAAAGTCGTGGCTGAAAGACAGATTTCTATGACTGACCTTACTGAGAACGTGGAAAGCTGCTCGGTGCTATTAGTTATCAGGGAAATGCCATAGTTAAAGCACAAGGAGACACCACCACACACTCACTGAAATGACTGCATTGAAAAGACGGTGCTGGATATAGTGATGCGTGTTTGTCATCCCACGCACTCAAGAGGATTTCTAGGAGTGCGAGGTCAGCCTGGGACACGTAGCAAAATTTTGTTTCAAAAAATAAAGAAAGGGCTGGAGAGATGGCTCAGGGGTTAAGATTCCGCTTCAAAAGCAGAGAGTCTTGAGTCCGGATTCCAGGTCCCACATTAAAAAAAAAAAAAAATGCCAGGCGGAAATGGGGCAGCCTGCACTTCCGGCTGGTGGGTAGAGCCTGGGAAATTCCATAGCGAAGCAAAAAGGAGGTAGAAACAATCCAGGATGATTCCAGGAGTCACCCTTGGTCCTCCACAGGGATACACAGTGCCCTCTGCTACACACACACACACACACACACACACACACACACACACACACAACACACACAGAGTAAATATTTTTTTAAAAAGAGGAAAAACTGACAAATATCAAGTATTGACTGATTGAGTTGCTTAAAACTCTTATACATTGCCAGTATGAATGCAAAACCACTATATAATCATTAGGTGGTTCAAACATATGTGTATTATTAAACCTGACAATTCACTTACCCAAAAACCTACAGTCTAAATAATTGTGCCCCCATTTGTATGCTGAAACTTAATCCTCATATGAAAGTTGATGAGAGCAAAAAAATCAGTCTTGTTAGACACAGACAAAACGAGATCCAGGAAGTTAGCTATGAAGGGAGGGCTTGTGTGTGCCTGAGATAGATACTTTCTCAAGGACTTTCTAAAGACTTGATGTAGTTTGGATTAAGTGTACCCCCAAGGGACCCTTGTGAAAGATTTTAGACCATAAGGATATTGGGAGATGATGAAGCCTTTCAGCTAGGACCTACTTAAATGATGTGGAAGTGACTTTAAGGGTACATCAGGATCCTGGTCTGTTCCTCTCTCCCGTCTCTCGATTCCAGGCTGCTATGAGGTAATCAGCTCTTCTGTCATGATGCACTGTGCTGCTGCAGGCCCAAAGGATCAAGTCACTGCGGATCTAAAAACTATGAGCCAAAATGAACTTCTCCTTTATTGTTGATTTGTCTCAATTACGTGGTCACAGTAATGAAAAATCAACTAGCATAAAGTACAAAAGATATTTCTTTTCCTTCTAAGCCTGCCCCATGCCTTGCACTCCTATAATACAGCATCCATCTTCAACATTCTTTGAGACTGCAACTTTCAGATAAATGTTCCAGGAGGACATTCCTGAAGGACATTCCCAGAGAACTGATGCCAATTCATTCTCTGGGTTTCCAAAAGCAGTGAGTAAACTTTGTATCCAAGAAACTTAGGCAACTTTCTTCCCTTTTTCTTTTAAAAACTTAAGCTAAACATAATGGTATGTGCCTATAACCAAAGCACTCAGAAGGACTTGAAGGTCAAAATCAGTGTGGACTACATAAATTCAGCCAAAACCAACAAGCAAGTGAATGAAGTAAAACAAAAATCAAATCCCCAAACAAAAAAATCTTTCCTGGTTGTCTTGAATATACCCATATTTTATGGTGCACAAGTATTCCTATTCAAATATTCCCCAGTGAGTATTACTATTCTTTGGAGACATGGGTGTTAATTTGGATTGAATGTTATCTGGAAGTTGGGCTTTAGGCTGGTGTCACGGTTTGCATGTGAGCTGTTTACCACAAGCACATGTGTTTGAATCCTTGGGAAGGTTATGGCAACTTTGGGAGGTGGAACCTTGCTGGAGGAAGACACGACTGAGGGGGTGGGCCTTAGGTGGGTTAATCCTACCCTGGTTCAATTAGTTAATCTGTTCTTGCAGTTTTACCTCTCTCTGCTTCCATGATGTCTGCAATGACTTAAGCTGCCTGCAGTTTCTTCCAGCCAGCCATACCTTTTCCACCATAATGGACTGTATCTTCCATCTGGACCCATAAGTTAAGTTGCTTGAGCTTGAGTGGTGTCTCATGGCAACAGAGAGAATAACTGGTACAGCTGGTGATGAGGGCCTAGTCCTCATGAATGGAAATAAGGATCTTAGGAAAGAGACCTAAGAGAACCTTCCTCATTTCTAATGCTATATGAAAGTAGAGCAAGCAAATGGATGCCTTTGAATCAATACACAGATTCAAGGCAGACACCAAATGTGTCACCATTTGACTCTGGACTTTCTAGCCTCCAGAGTTGTGAGAAATAGCCAGTCCATAGCATTTCAAACAGACTAAGATACAGAAGAAATGTAAACACAAATTATGTAGTTTTTGTAGGCATATTGATAGCAGTTTTATTCATGATGGCCAGTATCCAAAGATCCACCCATGGGTAATGGACTAAATGATGGTGTATATACACAGGAACACATATGCTAACACGTGAAACACATGCATAGATCTTAAAAAATATTTATCTGAATCAAAGCCTAACACACATATACACAGAATATGGAATTATACAAGTTGTGATACAGAAAGTAGGACAGTAGTTGCCTAGGGCAGAGGTCAGGTGGGCTGAGAGAAAAGGGACATGAGGGTGCTTTGGTGGTGATATGAATGGTCCATTTGAATGTGATTTCATTTCATTGGTGTGCACATCTGTCAAAGCTTATCAATTGCAAACTTAAAAATGAACATATGTGATTGTATCTAAACAAAGTTGACAAAGCAATCAGTTCCTCAGAAAGCCCTTATCACCCTCTTCCCAGCCTTCCCTGCATATACACACTCAGCACAACCAGACTACTCTTTCAACCGTTTCACTAGGTTTATAATTACATATTGTTTTTCTGTCAGGTGATTGTCTTTATAGGCAGTTAACATCAAATGGTCCTATGTCCGGTTTCACCATTGGCTGATTGAAGCTACATCTCAGTGGACAGGATGATTTCCTGGCCATTCCCTGTGGGGTCTCTGGTCTTCTTGGATACGTTGAATCTCTTCAGTTCCTCAGTGATCTCCAGGAAGGTCTTGCCTTTGGTCTCAGGGAGAAACAAGCCAGCGTAGATGGCCCCAAAGACACAGACACAGAGGAAAGGAACATAGAGGAAGTTGGACAAGGCCTCCTGTGGGTTAGAAGAGACCCCACACCTGGTGTGACCCATCTCAGCCCTTGACGGCAGAAGACTCATGATAAGTCGATTGCCCCCTTTGCTTTCAGAAGACTCCTAGCCTTCAGCCTCAGTATCCCCAGATGGACAAAAACTGAGATGGGGGTTCTCCGCCTACCATGATGAAGGGGAGTCCCAGCCCAACCAGGAAGAGTGAAATCCATATGAGTGTCCCACAGATCATATAGGCAGCAGGCCGGGCTGTCTGGTCAAACAGCTCTGTAGCCAGGATTCCAGTCACTCCAGCTGTAAGGGAGAGAGGAGGCCGCAGAATGGCGGCCAGGGCTCCCTGGCCTGCTTCTCCCTTGCCTTTGCCTACCAAGTGTGCGTGTTCTTCTCCAATCACCCCACCCCACCCCAGTCTCCCCACCTATACACAACGCACACACTAGAGGCCTCAGCACAGGTGGCTGCAAGTCCACTGGTGATAACTGCATTCACCCTTGACCTTTATTCACGCAAATAGTCACTGCTCCTTCAGCAGGACCCGAAGCCATTTGTCCCTCATGCCGACTCACCAGGACCAATGCCGAAGCTGAGGATGAAGGCAAAGATGCAGGACATGGCCAGGTAAGGCATCCAGGTGAAGGAGCTCTGGAACAGAGTGGGTGGGAGTCAGGCAGCAGCCGGGCCTGGCCGGGCCACTCCCTCTCCTACCAGTTACCTTCAGGCACAGAGCCACCGTGAAGATCGTCCCCCAGCAGGTCATCAGGGAGTACCCCGCTATCAACAGCATTCGACGGCCTACCTTTTCAATCACCACACACTGAAAAGAGACACAGGCGCTCAGTAATGACCCCCAACTACATCCTGCCATGACCCCTTATGCCTGGGGTCAGGTCATGGAGAGGGCACTGGTGAAGAAGCCTGGGATGGGTAGTTTACAGTTTCAGGGAGATCATGACTAATTTCCCCCATAACCTTGGTCAATCATATACCCAATTTAGTTTTTTGTTTTTGTTTTTGTTTTTTTTTTAATCTCAAAATGGTGTTGGGAGCACTGAGCAGGCTGGGCGAGTGTGTCACGTCTCTCTGCACCCGAACAGAAAGAATCGAGCGCAAAATGGCTTCATGCATAGGACTGCAGGCCAAGAAGCAGCCACACCCTGGGGTCCCCCGGCAGGGCTGGCAGAGGGTGGGCCCTGACATAGACTCACACTAACAAAAGCCGTGAGCAGCTCGCAGCTCCCGGTCCCGATGATGGCGTACTGGACCTTCTCAGCGGGTATCCCAGCCTCTTGGAACACGGAGGAGGCGTAGGCATACACCTGCGGTTGGGTCAGAGGAAGGGCAACTCTCAGACGCTGGCTCCCTGCAACTTCCCTCGGCTCTCCGCTACTTCAAGTCTCCAGGCCAAGGCTAGAGGGTGGGCGGGGGGCTCACTGAGTCGTTCCCACAGAGCTCCATGGCACAGCTCAGCACCACAAGGCTGGTCACCGGTCTCCGCAAAGTAGGATCCAGCAACAACTCCCACGGCCGCCGCGCTTGGCGACCCCGGCAGGCAGCCTGCTCTTCTTCCATCTCTTTCAGCTCCCTACCCACGTCCCTGGTACCCCGTAATTGCCACAGAGCTGAAACAGAGAAATGGGGTGCTTAGCTTTCCCTTCTTTGGTCTCCCACAGTGAAGCTTCTACTTCACTACAAAGCAATTTCTCTCTCTTCCGTTCTTTTTTCTCTGTCTCAATACATCATTTTAAAACACGCTGTACTGGCAAAAGCTTTGCCAACTTGGGCAAAAACAAAAGCTTGAAGTTGTAAGACCTTTGTGTCCGCATCTTTCTACAGGTGAGAGGCTACTGAGAAGTCTGTTGCATCACTCAAAGATCAGTACTCTTTGCAGTGCTCTCTGCAGAAGATGCCGGGGCAGGTATTGGGAGAGGAAGACAACCTCAGAGGGCAGCGACAAGAGTCACATAATCCTGCAGCCCAGAAACCTGCCAGGGAGCACAGCCAGCGATTAATCAAGGAGCATCCCCCGCTCTGAAGCCAGGGGCCCCAGAACTATGTTCTCAGGGGCCCCTCAGAATTTGTCAGTGATCCATGACTGTCTTACACCTTCTTGCCTACTGAGATTTGACGTCATGTTGTTCATTCTGGCTACTGGGTCCCTCTTTCACACTATGTGCTACACATGAGTGGGAGGACTTGTCATTTCAGATCTTGGCTCTCTGTGTCCAGAAAGGAACACACAGTCTTCGAATCCTGGATTTCAAGTCTATAATCATCCAGGCTGGATAAGGTTTTGGGGGTCCTGGAATGAGATTGAACATATTTTGCATAGGACAGAGATATGCATGATGATTGTAGTCATGATTACAAATGGGGATGTGTACCTTCATAGGCTACCTATATAGATATGCCATCGATTTTCTGATCTCGGGCTTTGGACTCTGTGGCATGAGCCTCTTTGACCAGTGGAATGTTCACAAAAATGGGGGACTTAAAGGTTTAGAAAATTCTGCGTAAATGGGTGGGATGCTTTCGCAAGCCTCTGGTGTCGCCACACAAGAACAGTCTTAGACCAATCCATCTGTACCACAGTGAGAGAAGGGCTGTTGTTTACATAGCTGACCTGACCCAGCTCAGCCCAGCTGTGGCTGGTCATGAGCCCCCAGTGCCATGAGTTGCCTGGCTGAGATCAGCAGAGCTACACAGCAGAATCGGTGAATGAATAAAAGATACGGAAAATGATTGTTGTTTAAAGCCAGAGATTTTGGCAGGACTGTCATTCCTAGCACTGGAAACTAGGAAGGCAAAGCAGGAGAGTGAGTTCAAGACCAGAGTGGGCTACAGAGCAGTATCCTGTCTGGAAACAAACACTAGAGATTTTTCAATTGTTCTTTGGGTATCTTCATGACAGTTATAGTCAACTGGCAAGATGGTCATCACCCAGTTTGGTAATAGGCAGGTAAGTTACACAGGAGTTTCACCTTGCGTACATGTGCCCACTATGTGTATTTCTTAGCACTACCTTGTGTTTCCTGGCTGGGAGGGGCTGGTTTAATCCAGCTCACTGCCCAATAGACATCATGAAGTTGAGGCACAAAGAGAAAAAAATTTTTTTTTCCTATTTTGAGAGAGGATTGTGTGTGTGTGTGTGTGTGTGAGAGAGAGAGAGAGAGAGAGAGAGAGAGAGAGAGAGAGAAAGAGAGAGAGAGAGAGAGAGTACTATATATCCCTGTAGAGGACTAAGGGTGACTTCAGCAATCACCCGGATTGCTTCTATCTCCTTTTCCTTTTGTTCTGGGATTTACTAGGCTCTGCCCACCAGGGACGGAAGTAGAAGGCACCACCATTTCTGCCTGGTATTTACATGGGACCTGGGATCTGAACTCAAGAACTTCTGCTTTTGAGACTCTATATCAACCACATAGAACTAGGCCAGACTAATCTCTCCCCATCCTGAAGCTCAGGGAAATTTGCGGTAGAGGGGGTGGTAAGAGTGTAAGAGCAAAAGGATGGGAGGAGCAATGATTTGGAAGATACTCCACACAAGTTAGGGCCGAGGCAATCATAATTGGACTTTGCATGCCCTGCGCAATGTCCAACGCACTATTGACCTCACAAAGTCTAGCATCTGCTAAAGGCACCAAGATCCTTGGAGGCAAGGGGTTAGCAGCCACAGTAGTGTTCCTATGCTTAAGGGGAACACGAGAAAGGGTTCAGGGAAATGCCACTGGGTCCTTCTACGTCATCGGAGAGGAGGGCCCAGAGGAGAGTCAGGCATGCACAAGAAAGGACTCTCTGGGAATTGGGGCGGGAGGCACTGGGGGATGGGGAGAGAGGGGTGAGGGAGGGGGAGCAGGGGGGCCGGGAGGGAGGAGGAGGGAGGGAGGGAACCGGTGTACCTATTAAGTTTGTATGAGCGGAAATAATAATAAAAAATGTTAAAAAAAAAGAACTTCTGCTTTTGAGGCAGAGGCTTAACCCTTGAGCCATCTCTCCGTTCCAGTTTTTCCTTATTAAATCCAAGAAATGAGGACCTTCTGGGCTCTGGTGAGATGAAGCCCTGAATCAAGGGTGGTCTGGGGACTAAGGGCCGGGGACTCACCTGCCAGGCAGGCCTCGGTGTCTCCACGGTCGATGAGAAGATAGCGAGGACTCTCAGGAAACAGAGGCAGAGAGACGAGCTGGAGCACCCCAGGTACTAGGCAGCTGGCTAGTAGCAGGGGCCAGGCCTGCGGGCCACCCAGGAGCTCCCTGGAGGGGCAGAGCATAGGACAGGGCAGAATGAGCCTCTTTGCCTTGTCCATCTTACCTGCCCACCCTCTGCCCACCTGCTTGCCAAGGTCACATGGCCTCTATGCCTTTGCGACACAACTCTACTGTCTGGATAGTAGCATCCTTCCACTCATACTCAGCCAGAAGCTGAGGCAGGGCAGGGCCCCTGGCTTCTTTCTGGGATTACCAAGACATATCCCCCCTTTTAAATTTTTTTTTTTTTTTGTGCCAGAGGGCCAAGGGTGACTTCAGGAATCATCCTGGATTGCTTCTACCTCCTCAGGTTCCTTCTACCAGGACCCCCACCATTTCCGCCTGGGGTTTTTTACATGGGACCTGGAATCTAAACTCAGGATCTTCTGCTGGTGAGGCTCCGTCTTAACCCCTGAGCCATCTCTCTAGCCCTGACATGTTCCCCCCTTTAAAAGCTCCTATTTCACTCTGCCCTCTGACAAGATCTTAATTTCGCTGCCTGTCCTGGAGGGGATAGGATAAGGTGACTCTCACTGAGGTGTGGTTTGAATGATATCCTTGCTGTGTATCAGACACAGGGACACATTTGGGCTTTTAGTGACTTCGTGCCAAGAAGAAATGCCTTCACGCCCTTGAAGAATGGGAGAGGTTTCCAACTGGCATCCCTGCAGACACGGGAGGAAGGGGAGCTTACCTGAGTCCAACTACCTGTCCCATCACAATCCCTAGGGCTGTGAAGATGGCTGAGGACATGGCCACAGCTCCCCGGAGCTCCTTAGGGGCACTCTCCCCTAGGTACATGGGCTGCACGTTCATGCTCACACCTGGACACGTACACATTGGGAGACATCAGCCACTGGGAACAATACCATGTCATCTATCCTGGAGTCCAGAACCTGGTGTCAAGGGTCACCACCTTGAGGGGCGAACAGGACTCCAATTCCGCCCCTCTAAACGTCTAAGGGAGAAGTCTTCCCAAGATCAGCTCCCACTCAGCCTTTACCATAGCTCCATATGTTCATGGCATGTCTGTAGGCGCAAAGGTCTCTGTGATTGTTTGAATGCGAATGTCCTCCAAAAAGTGTTTCTGTTAAATGTTTGGTACTCGTGGTGGTGCTAGCGGGAGGTACTATGGGCCTTTATGTGGATTTATGGGAGAACTTTAGATCTTCTGAGGGATGTCTTTAGGGGGATGTGGAGCTTTTATCTCTTCTAATTTGTCTCCTGGCTACTAGGGGAGTAGTTTTCTTCTCTACTTGTTCCTTCCATGATCTGCCGCCCTTGCCATAGCTGACTAATACAATCTCTGAAGAACAGGAAGTGAGGGAGGAAGGGCAGGACCATGTCCTGAATTCTTATCACTATCCTGACTCTCATGTCAATGCTTCGACTGACCATTATAACTGCTTGTTCATGTCTCATGCCAACTTCCTCAAAGGACCAACTTCTATATAACCAGTGGGAAAACAGAACTGAATAGAGTCCCCATGGCCCACCTCAGATGGTGATGGATGGTACAACACTAGGAGGTAAGAGTATCAGAGCATCATGTGTAGAATAATAAGTGCACGGAATAAAAAAAATAGTGCACAGAATAATATGGGGAATGCAGCTCCATTCCCCTTGCTGGCCTGAGATCAGGAAACACTTCTGGTACCTCAATTTTTTTTTATCATGGATGAAAGAAGGCAACTGTGCTGATGACCAACGAATCTCATGGGTACTGCTATACTTCCTACCAGCATTTAGAGAGGGACTCCATTTGATACTCAGGTCACAAGGACAAAGTCCGACTATGTTCCTTTCTCTTGGAGAGAGGGTTGCTCTCAGCAACTTGCTTACAGTGATATAGAACAAGGAAATAGTGATGGTGCATGGCTTAGAAGACGCAAACAGTGATATGCATGGCTTAGAAAACATAGCAAAGAGTGACTTTCTAGCTTAAAATGCAGCAACAATATCTGTATTGAATATGGAAACCCTGATGTTTAGAATACAGAAAAAGAAATGGTGTCTCACTTAGAATAGGAAAACAGTGATGGTATAAGGCTAAGAACAGAGAAAGAGTGATGGTGAAGGACTTAGCATACAGATGATTTACAGAAAGAAGCTACGTGGTTTAGAATAAGCTGTTGTGCATGACTTAGAATAAGCAGTGAGTATCTAGCTTAGAATGTGGAAATATTGATAATGCATGGCTTAGAATATATGAGCAGTGATGGCGTCTCATTTAAAATATGGAAATAGCTATGTCTTATGAGAGAAGCAGTGATGTTGCATGGCTTAGAACACACATCGTGACTGTGCACATCTTAGACTGTAGAAATAATAATGATGCATGACTTAACACAGAAACGGTGATGGAAAATTAACCAGAGCTCAAAAACAGTGAGGGTATCTGGTTTAGAATATAGAAACAGTGGTGGTACAAGACTTGGAAGAGAGAAGCAATGTGATTCTTTTTTTTGTGATTCATGTTTTAAAACACAGAATGACTGTGCATCAATGCAGAAGAAGAGATGGGTCATGGCACAATACACAGAAACAGTGATGGCACATGACAGAGTACAGAAACAATGATGTAGGAGTTAGAATACAGAAACAGTGATAATGAATGGCTAAGACAGGAAGATTGATGCTGCATGGCTTAGAATGTGGAAAATAGTGGTTTATATTTCATAATGTGCAAACAGTGATGGTGCATATTTTAGAACACAAACTGGTGGTGGTGGTTAGATTGCTATATGCAAACAGTGACGGTGCACGGTTTAGAATGTGGGAGGAGTCATTGTGCATGCTTAGACTTATACAAACAGTGATATAACATCTTCAGTAGGGAAACACTGATGGTACATAGCTAAAATTGCAGGAAGGGTGATGCACATAACTTAGAATGCAGACACGGTAATGACAAATGGCCTAGAATGCAGAAGAAGCAGTGATGGAGCGTGGCTTAGGTTGCAGCCACTGTGGTGGTACATGGATGGCTTACCATGTGGAAATAACAGTGGTGCATGATTAGAATAGAGAAACAATGATAGTACCTGGCTTAGGATACAAATATATTGACAGTGCATGGCCTAACCTGCAGAAACAGCAATGACACATGGTTTAGAATGCAGAGACTATGAACACAGAAGACTCATGAAGGTACATGATTTAGAATACAGACAGTGGGATACGACATGGTTACGAATGTGGAAAAGGTGGTGGTGCGTGGTTTAGAATAGAAAAACATGATGGCATAGCTTGTGATAGAGAAACATGATGGTACATTGCTTATAATGTGGAAATAGACACAGGACATGGCATGAAATAAAACAGTAACAGTGCATAGTTTAAAATGCAGAAAAAATTATGTGTGGCTTAGAATACAGATACATGATGGTGCTTGGGGTAGAAACAAGAAAAGTGATGGTGGTTGGTTTAGTACATAGAAATTGTGATGGCATATGATGTAGAATGTTGAAACAGTGGTAGCTTAAAGTATGGAAATAGTGATGTCACAGGGCTTAGAATGCAGAAACATTGATGATGTCTTGCTTATAGTCATGATGCATAGTTTACAATACAGAAATAGTGATGGCAAACACCGAGTAGGGAGAAGTAGCGATTGTGCGTGGCTTAGAATTTGGCAAATGGTTAAGGATAGAGAAACAGCCACGGGGCATGATTGAGAATGGAGAACCAAGGATGGGACATGGATTAGAATACAGAAATGATTTGATGAAGGGCTTAGAATACAGAAGCAATGATGGTACATGACTTTGAGAAGAGAAAAAGTGATCATTTATGACTTAGGATAAAGAAATAGAGCTCATTCATGGCTTAGAAGAGGGAATTAAATGTGAATGTCTTAGCATAAGGAAACAGTGTTCGTGAATAGATTCAAATACAGAAAATGATTATGCAGGGCTTAACATACAGAAACAATCTTTTACATCTTAGTATATGGCGATAGTGGGGTGCATGACTTAGAATACAGAAAGCGATGGTTCATGATTTAGAATACAGAAACAGCAATAGTGTGTGGCTTAGAATATAGAAAGTGATAGTTCTTGGCTTAGAATTTGAAAGCATTGCAGTTGCATGATATAAAATATAGAAAACAGTCATTACACATGGCTTAGAATATAGAAACAGTGATGGTGAATAGCCTAGAATACAGAATGGCTCAGAGTACAGAAAAGTGATGGTACATGATTTAAAATACAGACACAATAATGATGGAACCAGTGAGACAGCTCAGCAAGTGAGGCACCTGCTCACAAACTTGGCAACTTCAGTTCAATCCCTCCCTGGAGGCCCATATGGTGGAAGGAGAAAGCTGACTTCCAAAAGCCATCCTGTGACCTCCATCCACGCACCATCACCATAGCATGCATGTATATTCTCTCTATATCTATCTATCTATCTATCTATCTATCTATCTATCTATCTATCTATCTATCTATCTATCTGTCTGTCTATCTCTCTGTCTCTCTCTTTCTCTTCCTCTCTTTCTCCCCGTGTCTTCATTTCTTTCTCTATCTTATGAATAATTAAAGTATTTTAAACAAAGAAAAGAAAGACTGGTGGTGCACAGCTTAGAATACAGAAACAGTGGTGGCAGATGACCTAAAACACGGAAATATGGAGTATGACCTATAATATGGTAACAAAGATCGCATCTGACTTACAATGCAGAAAAAGTGATGATTCATAGCTTCAGATTTAGAAACAGCGACGATGAATGGCTTATAATAAAGAGTAATGGTGCATGACCTTAGTGTAGAAATGGTGATGGTATTGACTTAGACAATAACAAGAGTAGTGGTGCCGGGCTTAGAATGCTAAAGCAGTGCTTGCATGGGTTACAATACAGACTCTGTGATGGTTTCTGGCTTAGAATGCATTAACCGTGATGGTTCGTAATTTAAAATACAGAGGCAGTGTTGACACATGGCTCAGAACAGAGAAATAGAGATGGTTCATGACTAAGAATACAGATACGGTGAGGGTACATGATTTAGAGCAGATTTACAGTGGTGATGTATGGCTCAGAATAGCAAAACAGTGGTGGTGTCTCATTTAAAATATGGAAACATTTGTTGCATGGCTTAAAAAACAGAAACACTGATGGTGTCTGCTTAGAATATGAAAATAGGGATGGCACCTTTCTCAGAAGGTGGAAACACTGATGATTCACGGCTTACAATAAAGAACCATGGAGGCACATGGTTTAGAATGCAGAAATGGAGATAATGTATGCCTAAGAATAAAGAAATAGTAATGTACATGGCTTAGAACACAGAAACCGTGATGGTGCATGGCTTAGGATAGGAAAAAATTGTGATTGTGTAACTTAGAATGGTAAAACAGTGATAGTGAATGTATTAGACTATGGAAAGAGTGATAGAGCAAGGCTGAGAATAAAGAAGCAGGGATACTGCATGGCTTAGAATACAGAAACTATAATGATCCATGTTTCAGAGTACAGAAACTCAGATGGTTCATATCTCAGAATACAGAAATAGCAATAGCACATGGCTTAGAATATGGTTATTAGTGCTAAGTTTGAGGATGTTTCCCATCACTCCTACATGACATTTTACTTTTACTTTTTATCTACTGTAAATATATAAAGTTACATAAGTCATCTAAAAGAAACCATAGTTAGTTGTTTTGCAAAACAGTGGGCATGAATAAAAACCAAGTAAGTGAATAAAGAGAAGGAGGAAAGAAAGGCAATTAAAGAATGATAGGTAGAGAGGTGCGATGAGAGGCCCCACCCCATACCTGCACTGATTCCTATAAGCACTCTTCCCAGCAGGATCATCTCAAAAGAGCCCGCCTTCTGGCTGAAGCCAAACAGTATCCCAGCAGCCACCACAAAGATGTTATTCATCAGGAGGGACTTCTTTCTTGGGGGAAGTAGAACACAGACAAGAAAGGCTTGGACTCAGTTCAGAGAAACTATCTTTGTCACTCCACCCAACCCTGATCAGACTCTAGGGCGTGCACATAAGTATGCACACAAGAGTTCATGAACTGTTTTAAGGACAATTAGCCGCACGAATTGAAAGGACCACTTGCCATCGTAGCTAAGCTCACTTGTGGTATGCCTTGGGATACATATTCCCATTCTCTTCCCTTCTTTCCAAATTACTCTCCTTTCTGCATGCACCGCAGTTTGAAATGGAGGAATTTATGGCTTTAGGTTTAACATTTCTCTTCCCAAACGCCTTTGTAAAATGAAAACTAATGTATATTTTCTCAGATTCAATAAAACCTTAAGGAAAAAAATAGAGGGATAGATTGCATGGAAAGTAAAGTACAGTTCCCCCCACCATATACAGGAGTAACTTCTGGGAGCCTTCAGATGGCAAAATGCCACAACACTTGGCCAAGGGGGCCAACATGCCAAAACAAGGAGGAGACATCAAAACTGCCGCCTGTACCATCAAGATGAAGCATGAGCTTTGGGCTCCTCGAGGTGCATTCAGAAGTGTTTGCAGGACAGCTCATTGGGGATGACTGTGGGGAAGGACTGGAGAAGCCATGTGCCCCCAAATCAATAGCACATGAGCATCTTCAGCAATAGATAAACCAAAGATTAAGTCTCTTCTACCTACAGTATGGAAAGGATGTGGGTCATCAAGTAGATTCCAGACCTGATATGATAGTGTCTCTGGTTGTAACTAATCATCGAATAGGTAAATTCCATTAGCAGAAATTAATAATAAAAATTCTTTGCCAGAAGTTGACCAAATAATCTCAAAGTTCAGATTAATTGCCGATAAAACAATCCTGAGTAACAAAAACACAGCTGGAGGTATTACCATACCAAACCTAAGTCTATACTACAAATCCACAGTTATAAAGACAGCCTGGTACTGGCTCCAAAATAGACACACAGATCAATGGATAAGGATTGAAGACCCAGATATAAGCCCACAAAGTTACAGCCATTTGGTCTTTGACAAAGGGGCCCAAAGAATCCAATGGAAAAGAACAGCATCTTCAACAAATGGTGCTGGCAAAACTGGATCTCCACATGCAGAAGATTAAAGCTGGACCCGTACTTGTCACCATGTACAAGACTTAATTCCAAATGGATCAAGGACCTTGATATCAGACCAGAGACTTTAAAAACCATAGTTGAAAGGATAGGGAACTCCCTCGAGCTGATTGGGCTAGGCCAACACTTCCTAAACAGACATCCAATGGCACAATCACTGCTACCAACTCTCAACAGTTGGGATCTTGTGAAATTAAAGAGCTTCTGTTCAGATAAAGAGATTGTCACACGAGCTCAAAGGCAACCCACAGAATGGGAGAAAATCTTCACTAACCACATATCTGACAGAGCTCTACTGTCCAGAGTGCACAAAGAACTTAGAAAATTAAACTCCAAGGAAAACACTGGCCCAATTAAAAAATGGGCCCTGGAACTTAAAAGAAACTTTACCAGGGATGAAATTAAAATGTCTAACAATTATCTTAAAAAATGCTCCACTTCCTTCGCCATCAGGGAAATGCAAATCAAAACTTCCCTGAGATATCATCTCACCCCGGTCAGGATGGCAAAAATCCACAATACAAACAACGACAAATGCTGGAGAGGATGTGGAGAGAGGGGAACTCTCCTACATTGTTGGTGGGAATGCAGGCTCATACAGCCACTCTGGCGAGCCGTCTGGAGATTCTTAAAGAAATTAAAGATTGAAATGCCGTATGACCCTGCTATCCCACTTTTGGGAATAACCCCCCATGCAGCAGAGGTTCGCCTCGATAGCACAAGCTCAACCATGTTCATAGCAGCACTGTTTACAATAGCAAAGTCATGGAATCAACCTAAATGTCCAACAGTTGACGAGTGGATAAGGAAACAGTGGTACATCTATACAATGGAGTACTACTCAGCCATCAAAAATGATGAATTACTGGAATTTGCTGGGAAATGGATGTCATTAGAAAGAATTATATTAAGTGAAGTATCCCAAACCCAGAAAATTAAGTGCCGTATGTACTCCCTAATAGGTGGCTCCTAGTACCAAACTCACCCAGCCCACATTGAGACACTCAAAAGTAAACCTATGAAACACAGTAATTGCAAGGATTATGAACAAGAGAGATGGGTTAGGAGGGCCACACCAGAAACAAGGAGAGAGGAGACCATGTTACAGCAGAGAAAATAGGCCTCCATCAAGGTCTGCAAGGGGTGACATACAGTGCCCAGCAGAATGGAGTGAAGGGAATTGCAGGAGCAGCAAAACTGCAAGAGAAAATCAACAAACCACAATCCAGAACTTCAGAGACTATATCAATCACATAGAACTAGGACAGCCTAATCTATCCCCATCCTGGAGCTCAGGGACATTTGCGGAAGAGGGGGCGGTAAGATTGTAAGAGCAAAAGGATGGGAAGAGCAACGATTTGCAAGATTCTCAACAATAGTTGGGGCCAAAGCAATCGTAATGGGACTTTGCATGCCCTGCGCAACGTCCAGCGCACTGTTGCCCTCATAAAGTCTAGCATCTGTTAAGGGCACCGAGACCCCTGGAGGCAAGGGATTGACAGCCATAGTAGTGATCTTATGCTTAAGGGGAACAAGAGAAAGGGCTTATGGAAATGCCACTGGGTCCTTATATGTCATTGGAGAGGAGGACCCAATGGAGAGTTAGGCGTATACAATAAAGGACTCTCTGGGAATTGGGGGGGAGGCACTGGGGGAAGGGGAGGGGGAGGAGGGGGGAGGGAGGGAACTGGTAAAAAAATTTTTAAATGTATAATTAAATTTTTTAATTAAAAAAAATAAATGTATTTAAAAAAAATAAATAAAAATTTCATCAGAAAAAAAATTCTTTGCCTTGGTGAATGTATTTACTCTGTTTCAATACAGATTAATTGCAGAAATATTTAGCTTTGTCCTGGCAGGGTAAAACACCTTAGGTCATCACCTATTCCACAAGGATCTGCATATCCCACAGGGCCTCCTGCTGGCCGTGATCGTGATGGGTTCACATCAAAAGGATCTGGAGAAGAGGAAGCAGTGACACTGCGTGTCAAAGGAGGGTGGGTGTTTACTAGTGAAATTCCTGAGGAATTGTGCTGTTCTCTGGGACCCTGACCCTCACCTGACCATGGCAGAAGACTGTGTAATCAATCAGGCTGCGCATGACATTTAACTGTCTTTCTTGTTCCGCTCAGTGTTCAGTCTGCTCACAAAAACAAAAACTAGCGAGGATAGAAAATGCACGTGGGCTCATCCACACAGGTTTCCTCTTACTAAGCTAACTAACCAACCTACTACCCTACACAACTATCAGTCAGCTTTCTAATATTACTGTGGCAAAATGCCTGAAAGAATCGACTTCAAAGCAAAAAAGATTTTTTTATTGTTAATTTGTCTGTTTTGGGCTCACAGTTTCAGAGACTTCAGCCCATGGTCACTTGGCCCCATTATTTTGGGCCTCTGGAGGTTCAGCATATCAACGGAAGCATTTGATAATGGTAGTTGTTCACCTTAAAGTGGTCAGGAAGCCAAGAGAGAGTGATGAAGGAGCCGGGGTCATAGTATCTTCATATGGCATGTTCCAAAGACCTAACTTCCATCCGTAGGGTTCACTGAAGGTCCCATCATCTCCCAGCAGCACCCCAGGTCAGCTATGGACTAACATGGCCTTTGGAGGGCCATTATCCAAATCTTAGCAACACCAAATCTGGGTACTACATAAGGTAACAAATTTCAAGGCTCCAGTCAACTACTGGATGGAAGAAGAGTTGTGCTGAATCTTTGCCATAGGACATGGAGAGTAATACGATGCATTGAAATGGTATAAGTGATGAATTCAAATTTTCCATTCCTTTCCTTTGTGTTTATGCTAGTGCTGATGTCTAGAGACAGAACCCAGGTATCATTAGATGGTCAGGCAATAACTCTTACCTCCTTCTTCTCTGCACCAAGAGCCCCACTTTTGTCTGGGACTGTACCTATATACTTCTATGTGGTTTAGATGCCAAGTCCAATAGTCTAACCAAATCTAAGAGGTTATAGCTACTATGCTAGTATCATGATTTGAATGTTTGCATTCCCATGAAAAAAAAATTGACTATTGAAACAATCTTCAATGTAGACAGTGTTAAAATATGGGGTCTTCAAGGGTGAACAGATCATGGGGGTTCTGCCTTCATTGACAGAAAAGGGCTACAAGGATTTAGCTAGATGCTTTGTACTATCTTACAAATTATCTGTCAATTTTTCCATCTGTCTGTCTACCTTCCCACCCACTTATCCATCTGTCTGTTCGTCTGTCCATCCATCCATCTGTCAGTCTATCTGTCTATCTGGGATTGGAGGGTTAAACCCAGGGCCTCATACATGCAAGTAACATGTTCTACCACTGAGCCACACCCCTAGCCCCCTTTTTGCCTTTTGCTGTTTCATCTTCTGCCACATGATGACACAGTGCTGTCTTGTGCTGTCTAAGCTCACAGACACAAGACACCATCTTGGAAGCAGATAAAGCAGTCCTCGCCAAGCACTGAATCAGTCATCGCTTTAATTTTGAGCTTCTTAAACTCTAGAACTGATATTGCTATTCTGAATAAAATAGAAATTCCCAGGTATTTTGTTCTAACAGTAGGTTAGTAACTCAGTGCTAGGCAATGAGACATGTACCTTTTACAAGAGCAGTCCTTCCTTCCTTCCTTCCTTCCTTCCTTCCTTCCTTCCTTCCTTCCTTCCTTCCTTCCTTCCTTCCTTCCTTCCTTCCTTCCCTTTTTTCTTTCTTTTTTCCTTCCTTTCTTTCTAATATAAAGTATAAGCAGGATGAAATGACCCTTCTGTTGGACATTATTATCCCGGAGTGACCCACGGCTATAGCTTTCTGATACAAATCTGATCATAAAGCCATTTTATCAGTTGTGTGTCACCATGACAAAAAATATCTGAGAAAAACATAAAAGGAAGATGTATGTGACTCTCAGTTCCAAGGGCTTCAGTCCATGACTGCCTAGCTCCATTCCTCTGGGACCAAGAGAGGCAGAATATCATGGTGGAAAGATGTGAAGAAGTTGCTCACTTCCTGGTGGGCAGGAAGCAGAGTTGGATAGAAAGTAGGCATGCCTACTGTCTCTCAACAGGTCCACCTCTTAATAGTTGATTTCATTAAGAACTTATCAACAGATTACTCCATTAATGAGGTCAATGTCTTCAGGATCCAACTACCCCTTAAATAGTATCACCATCTGGGGACAAAGTCTTCAGCTCACAGGTCTTTCAGGGACACACCTTCATATCCAGCCCCTAACAAAGATGGCACTCAGTGGAGATGAAGCTATGGGAAACTCAGAGGAACAGAGTAAATCATTGATGTTACCCTAAAGTTGCTGACCTATAGACATCCTCTATGTGGGATAAAAGACTTCCTGTTGTTTGAGCTGTTGAGTCCTGATTTTCTAATTCCTACAGTTGAAGTTACACCTTTTAAAACACAAAGGCATTATACCTACACAATTTTGCATCCAAGCAAGGGAGCTATGTCATGGAGGAAGAGGAAGCAGGGCTCGAACCAACGGCTATCAGCACTATACCTTGAACCCATCATCTAGAAACTGATGGCCTGGGAGAATAATAATCTTTTGAGGATCTCACTGAGTAAGGACCACGTAGTCCACTCAAGAATGAAGACTTTGGGGCCAGCAAGATAGCTCAGTGGATAAGGCGCCTGTTCACAAACCCGGCACCCTGAGTTTGATCTCCATAAGTTTACATGGTGGAAGGGCAGAACTGACTTCTAAAAGTTGTCTTCTGACTTCTACCTTTGCACATGACGTGTGTGCATGTGCTCTATCTCTTTCTCTCCTTAATAAATTAATTATTTTTTAAAAGAACATAGATTTTGTTCATCACAATGGGCAAGAGTCTTAACCACACCTGAAATCACAGCACTTGGGAGGCAGAGGCAGGAGGATCGCCCCAAGTTTGAGGCCATCTGATCTATGTAGCAAGATCCTATCTCAAAAAAAAAAAAAAAAAAGCCTCAACCAATTTAATCAATGAAATGCTGGCCCAGAATAAGAGTAGAAAACTAGAGGATATCCAGTCTAGTAACAATAGTCTTATCATTTTGGCAGCAAAAACAAGGACAGATCCTTTTACTATAGTTCTAGACTGTTCTTTTCTATAATTGGGTTAGATCTTCCTTCTTTTCTCCTCCTAAAAGGTGTCTTGATAGTACAACAAACCTCCCTTATCTGTAGTTTCCTTTTCCAAAGTTTCAGTCAATCATGGCATACAAATAGTAAATAGAACATCCCCAAAATAATTCATCAGCTTTAAATAATATGTATTGCAGCATGTTTTTATAATTATCCAATCTACTAGTAGTTATTGCTGTTAGTCTCTTACTATGCCTATAAGTTAAATTTCATCTATATATGTATTTGTAGGAAAGACTATGTATAAAGATATAGATATCTTGTGTGTATATATGTATATATATAGTTGATATATAAATAGTACATATATGTGTGTGTATATATATACATATATATATATATACACCTTGGTACTATCTGTGGTTTCAGACTTCTACTGGGAAACCTTGGAAAATATCTTCTTAGGTGAGGGGACAATTGTAGTTAAGTATCAAGAGACCTTAGCTGCAAGGTTAACAGAAGACTGTTGGCCATATGGAATCTACGGCTCAAAGTGGACATCTCTATGACATTGTCCCTGGTATTCTGAGTGATCTTACTGAGGGAAAGGTGAATACACATGCTGGCATGCCTAAGACAGTTGAGAAATGCTAGGTAGGAATACTTATGAATAAAAAGTATGCATATTCTGGTAATTAGCAAAGGAATGGATTGTGATAGCTTTATATATACATATATATGTGTATACACACACACACACCAGATGTAGTCATGTGACTGAAAATAGGCCAATAACAATCTATGTTCCTGGACTTTGAGCACTTTTCTTTTTAATTTGGACAGAAAAAAAAAATCAGTCATGTGTGGAGATCAGAGAACAACTTTTATGAGTTGGCTTTTCCTCTTTCATCACGAGAACTCCTGGGGTTGAATGTAGGTTTCCAGGCTGGTGTAAGTGACTTTACCCACTGAGTTACCTTGCAGACCAGTGGATTTGGGATCCTGAATGAAGATGCTGAATATAAAGTATGACTGGTGCTAAATGTGCTAAAAGTATTTTCCTTGGGAGGAAAGTCTAGAACTCTGGCTCATGACCCTCTCAAGACTTGACTTTAAGCACTTCCTTCAATTTTCAGTTGCCTCAATGTTTTTCCAGATTTTTTTTATTATTATGTTAGAATCAGTTTCTGTAGTTTGTAGTCCAAGAACTGTATCAGACACATAGGAAAAGGAGACCCAAGGAGGAAATCATTGGCTTAATACCAAATAACACATTTGACAAGTACGGAATTAGATATTAGAACAGATATGGAAACTCCTGGTTTCCCTCTCTCTCATTTCACACAACTCTTTCCTCTACCAAATTCCCATGAAAATGTGAGGACTCTCCAGGGGGACCCCCAAAGAGGCTGATCTGGGCCTGGAACTGACTGGCATTTTCCTTGTCCTATCTTCCCTGGCCTCTCATTACAAAGCATTCAGGGGATTCTCTTACCTCCCCAGTGTGATGGCCATGGGGCCTGCAAGCAGTGCTCCGAAGAGGCCCCCCAGAGGGTACACAGCCACGATGAAGGACCACACGAGCAGGAGGAGGTGGTTGGGCAGGAGCCTGCCAGTACGTGCCAACCACGTCTCATTGGTGAATTCCTGAATGTACTGTGGACAGAGGTATCAGTTAGACTCCTGGAGACTGGGCTGGGAACGATGCTGGAAAAGACAGAGCCCCCCCCCAGTCCCGTGCCTCTGCAGAGCAGCCACCAAGCTGCCTGACCAATACTGCTGTCCATGAGGCAGTAGCAAACTCCCCTAACCATCTATGTGCTGATTTCATTCATTTTCATTATCTGCCATAGCCCAGAGCTGGGCTGTCTCCATTTGGCCTTTAGGATGATACTACCATTTGTGGTAATTGTTCTGACAGTATTGGGGGGGGTTCCAATGTCCCACATTGAGTGTTCCAATTCTATAGACATCAACCATCTGATTGTACTACAATGCAACTCAATCCCGACTCAATCTAAAATTATCATCAAATTCCACAAACTCAGTCCCACAGCACTGCACCCCTATTTTCAAGTCTTCTTTCTGACTGTATAGACTGGAGGTTCCTCTAACTTTCTCCTTGTGTTTTATAATTTGTTATAGAACTAAACCTGGCGGCACAGGTGTGCAATTCTGCTACCCTGGGGGCGGAGGCAGGAAACTCATCAGCTCCTGGCCAGCCTCGGTATCTCAGTGATCTACTGTTTCAGAACAGAAAGTGAAAAGGCACGAAGAGGGGGAGGAAGCAGCGAATGAGGATGTAGGCCAGTGTTAGAGTGCTTGTCTAGCATGGATGAAATCTTAGGTTGAATCTCTAGTGGAACACACACACACACACACACACACAGAGGCTATAAAATTTTCCTAGAATTGCTAGGAAACTTAAGCATTGTCCTTTTGTTTACTTTAAAGGACACAAATCAGGAACAGCTAAATAAAAGAGACTCACAGGGCAAGGTTCTGGGGGGAGGGGATGGTGTTTGAAGCTTCTGAATTCTCTCTGTATGTGATTCCTTTCCAGTATTACAAACCTGGAAATTCTCTCTCTCTCTCTTTTTCTCTTTCTTTTTCTCTGTTTGTGTGCATGTCTGTGTGTGTGCACATGTGTGTTGGAGGTAGGGTCTAAATGTACAACTTAGACTGGCCTTAAACTATCCTTCTGCCCCACCTCACAAATGCTGGAATTAGAGGCCCACTTCACTTCACCTGCCTAGAAAGTTTGTTTGTTTTTGGTCTATTTGTCTCTTGGACTTAATTTTCAACTCTTCTTTCCAGAGGTCAGGGGATGGGGAAAGCTCAACCTCTTATCACTTGTCCTTTCTGATGACCAGCTCCACTCAGCAGTATCTAGGGACTCTCACCCCTAACCGACATCATTGATATAAACTCAAGTATGATGAGGAGCTCATTCCAAGGAACAGGAGATGCTCCGATCATTCAGGAAAGGGGTTTAGGAGCTCTATGCCGGGAACTAGGGACAAAGACTAAACACAGTTCCAATTGTACATCCTTCAGGCCCATCATAATCTTCCCATTCCGCCCCTCCCTCAGGTCTCTTGCTGACTGGCTTTCTGTTGGTTGGGGGCAAAGGGGCATACTAGCAGTTCTACAGAAGCAGCAGCTGATGGAGGGGGGTCCCACCTCAACTATTTTCTCTCCTCGATGAGATCATCTCGTAATCATTCCTGTTCCATTCACAGTCTTTTGTCACTTGTCCATGCCTGCCAGTTTCCCTAATTGTTTCTCCCACTTGTCCCTCGGAGGAGAGAGAAGATAATAGTGTTCCTGACTACATTACTCACTTCTCCCTTATCATAGTGTTCTGTAGGCCCCACTCAATCCTTTGTGCATTGTCCTTTGGGGTTCCTACAATTACTTGATAGACCTTGAATTTCTGTCCATGAATTGAAACTAACTGTAGATTGGAATTCTCAGGGAAAAAAAAATTGTACTGGACTGAACATCAATACTTTTTTCTTATAATTATTTCCTGTAACAACTACTTAGACAACAGTTATATTGTAATAGTATTACATACAGTATTGTAGAAAGTCACTGATTCATTTTTTTCCTTAACAGAATACTTTCTTTAATACTATTTAACAGCACAGGAGAGTCTTTGCACTCAAGAGAGTCTCAATTTTGAGAGGTGCTGATGGTCTATGAGAGCTGAGGTCTGGTTGTGGCTTGCCATGGAGGAATTCCTCCACTGAAGTTGGCACTCGAATAAATGCTTGTGGACAGAATGAATCAACACAGTTGGGTTTGTGGTACCCTATGATCCCAGCGCTGGAAGGCTGGGGGGGATGGGGTTGGGAAAGGAGCACTGAGGCAGGACGATCTTAAGTTCAAGGACAGCTTCCACAGCAAAATTGCCTCAAAAAACAAGTAAGCTGAATATGGTGATGTATACCTGGGAGGTGGAAGCTGAGGTAGTAAGTACGGGAGCTCAAGGCTAAGAGAGTTCAAAGTCAGCTGGACTACTTGATTGGTTCCCTGTCTTGAAGTAAATAAATAAACTAAACTCAACCCACCCAACCAAACCAAAGAATGAATAATCAGACTAAGGTGGCCAACTCAGAACTCTCTTCGAATACCTTTTCATTTCATCCTTTTAAATTTTCTTCATCCCTTTTTATTTAAAAAAAAATTGTGTATATAAATGCGCATGGATGCATGCGCAAGGCCGCACAATGTGTAGGACAGTCTTTTATCACTCTGCACCTTAACTTTTTAAGATAGAGCCTCTCGCTTCCTGAACCTGCAGCTTACAGACCAGCTAGATGCCTGGCAGGGGCTGTCTCTGTCTCTGCCACTCTGGTGCTGGAATTACAGACAGGTATCACTGCACTTTTGATATAGGGGTTGGGATCTGAACTCAGGTCTTCATGCTTGATTAGTAAGCACTTTATACACCAAGCCAACTCCTCAGTCCCCCATTTCATTGTTTTAAGCTGCTGGGCTTCTGCCGTGATTTCCGTCTAGAAGAGCCTTCTGCAAATAAAAAGTCCTTTGCTACTCTGCCTATTTCCTACCTAAAGCATCACTATTTGGGGGTAGTATAGTTCATGAAATTAAGGTGAATGGAAAGAAATTTGTATTAAAAGGAAGAAAAAAAAGTCCTTGGGTTAAGTTCTCCAAGGTTATCAATTACAGCTCCTGAGCCTCCATACAAGTAGACCCCTAACTTGAATCTGGCCTATTTCAGTTCTTTAAACTCCTGAGCATACAATTGGTCTAGGAGTAGCCATGCAACCTAAACCAACCAACCAGACTTTTTCTTTCTGTTGTTGGGTGACAGCTGCTCTTTTGTTTACTGGGTATAGCACAAGAACAGGCAGGAGCAAGAAAACTACAGGTCTTGTAGTTTGGCTCTGCAACTCTTCCTCTAAGGTTGGAAGAAACCTCATATGATTCCCAGCTATATGACCAGACACTTTGTCCTTCTTATACTGTTATGCCCAGATTCTAGATCCCTAGAGACTACCAAGGAATTGACACCGCTGCAAGTACAAGAAGGGCTTTATTATCTCTCCCCCATCACTGACACAGCAGATCTGAAACAGGAGAGCCCTGATCTTTGTTTCACACATTCTTTTATAGACTATTTTTATAGAAGGAGGGGGTCTCTAACCTAACAGATACATGATTGGATAAATCAAAGTAAAAATAGTGTTGGCGAGTGGAGATTGTTCAGTCAGACCACCCACCGTTTCTAATACTTCCTATATTACTTATGGTCTTTGGAATTTCTCGAGCAGCTAGTGGCTGGCTTCTGATTGGACAGTTCCACCTGCTCGGTTCATAATCTTTGCACATTATCATTCAAGTTGTCCTCCCAGCTAGTGGGGGCTCCAGAGTATAAAGTATTCTCTAATTTGGAGCTGACTGTTTGTGTCTAGAGTCACATACACAGTTGGGTCAGACAGGCTATGTATAGCATTTAACACATTCAATGTACAAAATGGAGACAAATATGTTCAGGTCCCTCAATGAAATTTGGAAGTGGCCTTCTAAATTGTGGAGCTGATAGATGCTATATTTCCACAGAAACTTGGTGCCCTGATGAGGGCTGGGTTTCAGGTGCTGAGGGTTTCAAACATGGCTCAGACACAGAGTAAGAAAGATGAGCTGGGTACAAAACAGCTAATGACAAGTTGAAGTGAACACAACCCACATTAAAGGCAAAGGAGGGGAGAAAGACTTTTCAGGACATTGATGCTATTTAGCATGGGCTTCTGCAGGTAGGCTTCCCAGTGGACAGAAACAGGGGGAATGTCCATCTATTAGATATTTGAGAAACTATATTTAACTTGCTTTGCAGGGCAAACTTAACTTCGCTTTGGGATGAAAGCAGAAGACAGGGAGAGAGACTCTGATCCCAGGTGGCCTTGAAGTTCAAATTCTTACAGGCGGTGAGGAGAAACAGGATTTCTGGGCAGAGGAATATCTTGACAAACTTGAGAGAAACAAGAAGCAAAGAGGCTGGGCCAGAAATGAATTTGAGCAAAGACATGGGAGAAATGGTAGATTTCAAGGTAGTTAGACCTTTGTGTTCAAAAGAGAACCCAAAGGATCAAGGGTTGACTCCCCATCACTAGGTGGAAGATAAAGTCATATACTAAGATCGGTGGCCCGGGAGATCCGGGTGAGAGCTCTGTGCGACATCCTGATGGAGTGGGGCGTGTGGGAGAAAGCGCTGCGAAGTGGGTACTAAGTTAAAGCCCTGCCATTGGCAGCTGTTGCCCACTCAGATAGTGACAGCGGGGCACAGAAGGTACATACCAGTGCTGGAGCATTGATGACAGAAAGGTTGTAGCCAAACTGGAAAGTTCCTCCAATGCCAGCCGCGAAGATGGTCAGGAACAGGATCTTGCCCCGCGTCTGAGGGAAAAATAGTGACAGGTGACAACCTCCACTTCCTTCTCTGGTCCGACCTACCAACCACAGAACTTTGATTTGTTTGAATCAGGCAAAGATGTCTCTCCACTTTGGGGATAAAGAAACCAAGGAGGAATTGCCTAGGTCCCAAGGCTGGCACAGAGCAGGATGCACATCTGTATCTGTGTTGGGTTCAAAATGTCAGTCCACTCTCAGCTGACCATCACCTTGCTAGTACTGTCCTGAGATGCTGAGAAGTTCCCCACTGTCCTGCTGGGCCGCCCCAGGTCATCTGGTGTGGTTTGGGAGGACAATTTCTCTGAGCTGGGAACTCAGTGCCTTTGCATGACAGAACCCCTAAAGCCCCAGAACTACTACCTCACCTGGCTTCGGAGATACTGTCCATGCAGGGTACACACGTGCCAGGCACAGTACACAATGATGGCTACAATAAAGAACAGCTTTGTACGCTGGTACAACCCTCCTAAAGATAGGGGGAGAATTCTCTGAGGCACTCAACCAGAGGACTCAGGACCTTGAAGTTCCATCCATATAGTGGGTGTTTTTTTCTAAAGGTTGATACTTATTTCTGATTTTCCTTTTGTGATTTTAAATTACAAAATGACATGCTCAGGGCTGTGAATAGAGCTTAGTGATGGAGCTCTGGTTAGCAAGTATGAAATCCTGAGTTCAAGCTCTAATACCAAGTACAGGTGGACACACACACACACACACACACACACACACAAACAAACACACAACACACAGACTCATTTAAGACTCAAAAATTTAAGATACATCCAAGTATTCCATTTGGCCAAAAGCATGATGAAATGTTTGCCTCAGATCTTTTTCTAGGCATTCACAAAACAGTAATACAAAAATCATATCACTGACCTTGAAAAAGATCATACTGCCTTTCTTATTCTGTTATACTATCCTGCAGATTTAAAGTCCCAAATATGCTGTTATTATTTGAACATTTACATACAGGTGTTGTGCAGAAGGATGTTTGCCTGAAAGTTTTCTGAAGGATTTCAAAAATCTATGAATTTATTCCTCAGTTAAAGACTCAGGGCTTGTCCCAGTCTTGTGGGGTTGCCAGGATGGGGATGGGGTAGACTCAGTGGGGGGAGGGGAGAACAGAAGTGAGGCGGGTGTTGTGTTGCACACCTATAATTCCATCAATCGGGAGGCTGAGGCAGAAGGATTGCAGCAAATTCAAGTCCAGGATGGGCTACACAGCAAGTTTCAGGTCAGCTAGAACTACATAAGGAGACCCAGTCTCCAAAAAAAAAAATCTGACCTGAAAGCACATGTCTGTAAACTCAACCCTTGGGAAGGTAAAGACAACATCACTATAAATTTGAGGCCAGTCTGGTCTATGCAGTGAGTTCAAGACCAGCCAAGAACATATAGTAAGATGTCTCAAGATTAATTAATTAATTAAAAATAGATTGTAAATGCATCACACAAACGCTGTACCAGGGGAGGGGCAGGCTCTGGAGAGAGGGTTTTCTGTGGAAGACCATACCAAATCCCAAAGCAGGTCTGTGACAGGAGGTGCTGCTCAGCATTCCTATCTAGCCTCAGTAACTTCCTCTTATGCTAGAAGCAGTAGGAGGAAGTCAGGTGAGGACTTGGTCTCATGTGCGCTGTGGAACAGTTCCTCATGGATTGCACAAGGGCAAGCATTCTCCCAAAATAGCAGATCTATAGGAAACAGCAAGAGACACAATGCTTGAGGATACTGGCAACAGGGTAGGAGATACCAGCAGGTTAAGTTAGAGGAGACCAAGGGTGGAGATTGCCTGGTGTCATGCTTGAACACGGTAGGCATTCAAGCTAGGAGTGGTGCATGCCTATGATCTTGGCATATGGAAAGTTGAGTTTGGAAGGTTAGAAATTTGAGGTCCATAATAAGACCCTGTCTCTAAAGAAAAAAAATTCAAAGATTAGCTGTGATGATTTTTATTGGCTACTAGGCAATTTATTGCCCCCTGCTGTAAACAATGTAACAGTAAACAAGATACAAAATCTGCAACACCTCCCCCCCTTTCAAGCTTTTTCTTCTGGAAGACATGTAATTACAAAATATGTAAGCAAAGTCATCGTGTCATCTGGTGCCACAAAAATAAGATAGGAAGGTTTGGACAGGGTGGCACTGTTATTAATTAGGGCCTGAAAAGAAACATGGCCCGGGAAGTTTACATTTGCACGCGGACTTGAAAGAGGTGACCTGTGAGTATCTTAAAGTGCTCCCAAGTGGCTGAGCACCTGTGTCTTCTCGTCTGTCATTGGCTGCCTCATTCCCTAGGCACAAAGCCAGTCTGAGCAGAGCAATGCAGAGAAGTGCTGAGAGCAATGACGCACAGCCACAGGACGAAGTAAGCAGCCAGGACTGTGGCGCTCAGGGGGCTACTGCCCTTTAGGGTGTGACTGGCCTGGAAGAAAGAGCAGTGGACATCCCAGATGATGTCAGATGCGGGAAGTACTGGACCTGATAACTTTTCACCTGCCTGCAAGCCATCCCTGGACATGACTGTTTCTTAGAGCCTTGTACCCTCCCTTCCCCCCTCCCGCCTCCAACATACAAGATTGTTTTCTGCCCTGAATCCCTTTCCTAAGCCTTCAGGGGTGTGTAGCTCCCATAGGCTCATAATTCCCCATTAGACATGCTAGGCGGATAGGCTTTCGAATTCACAGTCTTCCAATTAATAGGAGAGCAGGGGGATTTCAAGAGCGTCCTGCGAAGTCTTGCCGCAGCCCAGTAAGCTTTAGAAATCACCGGCGCAGTAAACCAGACGCATGCGCGCGGATGGGAGTGCAGTGCGACACCTGGGCACACAGGCTTGAAGAGACAGCGCATTTGGGAAGCAGAAAATAAGTAAAGACCCAGGCAACGCCAGGGTAGGAGACATGCGGAGGTGCACAGGAGGAGCGGGGCGGGGTGGGGGGAGCTCGTTACAGGTCACCTGGATCCGAGGCTGTAAGGGTGACTCGGGTCTGTCCTCCATCTCGCCCCTTCGGTGGCGCTGGGTCTGAAAAACCACTCCTTAACACATCTCCGCAGAGAGATCTGAGGTCACGGCCAGCTCCCAGCGCCCTGTCCCCTCCGTGCTTCCCCCGCCCCGCCCCTGCACCTCTCCCCACGCGTCTCTGTGGCCCATCCTGGTTCTGGGGCAGACCTGGCTCCCCAGCCCACCTCCACAATCTAGGAGGTCCTGAATTGTAGCACTCTTCGAAGGCAGAACCCGAGGACACCAAGGAGCGCTACCTTCAATTCCAGGAATCGTGTGGTGTGCAGGTGTCCAGTGTATCTATATAACCCAGGGCGCAGTTGGAAGTGCAGAGTCTACAAGTCCACTGGGTCAGATAATCTTTCAATGCTTCAGGGCTCTCGATTCCTGCATGGAATCTAGGAGTTAGAAAATAGTCAACTGAAACCAGATTTGTCAAAGATACTATTTGTAGTATCTTGTGTTTGTACTCGTCGCAACAAAGAAACAGAGTTAAAAGTGACTCCAGGAGAGACCCTGTAGGATAGCTCTTGCCTGTGTCTGGTTTCTGTTTAATGAGCAGGTGCTCAGTATTTTTTATTTGAGAAAGACGCAGGAGAGCGAGAAAGTGAGAGCGAGAGAAAGCAAGAGAGAGAGCAAGAGAGTGATGGAGGCCTATGAAGGGTGTTGAGAGCAGACCAATTCTCTCCATGCACATTGTGGCCTTTGGGAATTGGACTTATATCGTGAGGTTTGCAGGCGGGCATCTTTACTGCTGAGTCATGTGGCCAGCCCTGCTGCTCTGAATTTTTTTTTTCTTTCTGTTTATTTTATTTATGAGAGTGAGAGAAGAGAGAGAGAGAACATGCATGTGGACTTCTGCAGATGGAACTCAGGTTCATGAGCGGTGCCTTACCTACTGAGCTATCTCACTGGCCCTGTCTCTTTTGGGGGATGTGCTGGGTTAAAACTCAGAGCTTTTTAATGCTGGGCAAGTTATGTACAACTGAGGTCAAAGACCTTTTAATAAAACAATAAGAAAACTCATTATTTATAGGGAAAAAAGCTATAAAATGGGTATTTTATTACATGTTTTATCTCTGTCTCTTGAAATATGAGTTTTTTATTCTAACCTGTTTATGAGCTCAGATATATATACAAAACTCAGTATCTTGCTTTTGCTAGCAAGCACTGTACCACTGAAATACTACATCCCTGGCTCCACCAGTAGACTATCCAGTTGTAAAATACCCTTGAATTCTTGAAGTACGTATAGCGTGATCATAATATAATCATCCCTATTAATATATTCTTGTTTTCAACTTCTTGCATTTCATTTAGACAGATTTATTTTTCTCACAATGATCTTAACTTCTATGCCACCTGAAAATTGAATGGGAAATAATGACTTCAGAATTAGTGGTAAGAAAAAAAAATAATGTTAGGATCATTGATTATATAAGTGAAAATAAACTGCATCTTATCCCATATATGAAAACTTAGTAAGCACAGACTTAACATAACGAGAGGCACATGTAAAGTATTTTAGAAGAATATATACACTGTGTGTAACCTAAGGATAACTAAGAATAAACCATATAGGTTTTATTATGAGTACTTAACCTTGGTTAAAAAAAAAGTCTGTGACAAAAGACACTATAAAAAGATGAAACTAAAAGCTATTAAGCAAGAGAAAATACCTATATGTATATGGCCAAAAAGTATTAGTGTGTATGATAAATGAAGAATTCCTGCAGATTGTGATACTACATACCTGTGAGTACAACATGTAAGAAGCTGAGGCAGGAGGATCTCAAGTTCAAGGGCAGCTTGGGTTATATGGTGAATGGAGGTAGACTTGGGCTATATAGAAGGTAAGGAAAGGAAATGCACAAAGTCTGTGAAGACTGGTAAGCAACTATGAACAGATGTTGCTTGGCTTTTAGTGTGGCAGTGTGGAGGCTGGGATCCGATAAGAGATGGGAGTTAGTACAAGGTCAGTGTTACGGAGCTCCACTCTCAGGAGCTCGTGGTTTCTTGGAGTGGGTTCTCATGAGAGTGGACTATTAAAAAGCAAGACTAAGCTTGGTGCGATGGCTCATGCCCACACCTTAGTAACTGAGAGACCAGGCAGGAAGCTTGACCCAAGTTTGAGACCAACCTGGACTGCACACTTGTAGGGAACACTCAAGCTAAGACCTCCATTTCTTGAAGACAGATGCTAAGGGCATTCCTTGAGGTCTCAGTTATAGTATGCCTCCTATGCCAGCATAGTTGTGTGCCTCTTATACCTCTGTAGTTGTAGGCTGACTCCTGTTGTCTTTCCCACAAGGGGTAGGGATGGATCTTACTCTGTCTTGAACTGGGATCAAGGGCAGAGGTATTTTTTACATATTCCTTCCTGTTCTTTGGAAGCCATCTCCATCTAGACATTAATCAGCATATCTAAAGAATGGGAACATGGGCTGGAGAGATGGCTCAGGGGTTGTGACTCTGTCTCACAAGCAGAAGGTTCTGAGTTCGGATCCCAGGTCCCACATAAAACAAAAACAAAACAAAACAAAACAAAAAAAGGATGGGAACAGAGCTTTATCATCGTAATTGCATCACCATGTTCCTGACCTATCAGCAGCCTGTTCTTTCCCCACAATGAATGGGGCCACTATGGCATATTAACAATTCTAAGGATTGCCAGGGCTGTATTGTTGGAGGTGGTCCCACCTATTGCTGACCTTGCATGTGTAGTCTGTCTGCCACTACTGACGTCATTTCTCCGCACAGTGTACAGCCGTCACCCCCTGTTTCATGGTATATAAAGGATTAGATTCCATAGTAAACTTGACTTGGTTTCAGCTTTTCCAAGATCCCCTCTTGACCCAGCCTGATTCAATTCCTGTTGATCCCACTCTGGTACCTATCAGGATTGTGAGATAAGTGCACACAATATTGAATTCCAGGTTAGCCTGAGAAGTACAGCAAGTCTCTTCTCTCTTCTCCCTTTTCTGTCTCCACTATGTCAAGAGGCACCGGTGTCTCTGTATAGTGGGGTTTGGGGGTGACAACCCTATTCTGTGGAGAGCCACCTAGCAAAAACTGGTTATAGATGCTGCCTGATGAAAAGAAAATCTCCTCCCTTGATAAAACATGGAAGACTGGGCTGGAGAGAGATGGCTCAGGGGTTAAGACTCTGTCTCACAAGCTGAAGATCCTGAGTTCGGATCTCAGGTCTCAGGTAAAAACACCAGGTCCAGTGAGCAGAGTCTGGAAAATCCCAGAGTGAAGCAAAAAGGAGGTAGAAGTAATCCAGGATGATTCCCAAAATCACCTATGGCCCTCCACGCGGACACACAGTGCCCTCTGATACATATACACAAAATAAAGTTTAAAAAAAAAAAAACACAAAAATATGGAAGGCTGAGAACAGTTAAAAGCATGAACTTTCCCTGGAAGATAAAAGTATAGAAACCCACTGTTTCTTTCTAGAGCTCCTATTGGGTAAGGCCAATGCCTGAGCCCATAGGGATTTCTGGCTGGACCTAAAAAGTCTCATGTATTAAATGATCTCTCTCTTGTCCATGCTGAATATCTGGAAGGATTTGATTCTCTGGCTCCCAGGCTGGGAGCCAAGAACACTAGAAGAGCTTTCCCATTATCCTACCTCTCCGTCCTACCAATCAGAAGTCCAATGCCTGGATTTGCATGCAGATTCCCAGCCCCTGATTATAAATTAAGTCTGGCAAGACTGGGAGGCAGTATCTCCTTACCACTTTCCCCCTGGGATTCCCCACCTATCCCAGACAACTGGTTTCTATATTTCCATTTCTGTGTGTTCTTTTTTCCCCCAATATTTCTTATTCTTCACCCCCAGGCTGTCATGCTGGACTTGATATATTTAATGAAATTTTAATAAAAGTAATGGCCGGCCTGAGCTTCAATTAACCTAGTATATATGGTGCCCAGCATGGGGCTTTCTAAGAAAAGTAGCTCCTTTCAGTCCATAATGTTGGAGATCAAGGAATTCATCCTGGGGCCCACTCTCCAGAAAGAAGCATGCATGTGGGCTAAAATTGGGAGGAAGGTAAGATCTTATTTAAAGCAAGACAGGGGTAAAAAAATGGCTAAGGAGACAAACTCTTTATCAAAACATCAAAAAAATTCTTGAAAAGTATGTAAGAAAAGTAATGTTGATTGTGAAACAACTACTAAAGGTTTTAGATCTGATAAGACAAACCTGACCATACTTGGTTGGTGTGATAATTAATCCTCAGTGTCAACTTGACACACATGGCATTAACTAAGATCAGCTGAGACCACCTGAAGAGATTTATCTGGACAATACAAAGACCAACCCTAGATCCAATTGGAACCTCCCTAGATCTCATTGGAACCTCCCAGCAGCAGACCATATAAAAGGAATAGAATAGGAGACTGGGAAGAAGAGAGACTCTCCAGGAATCCTCCAGCTATCAGCCACATGGATGGGAGCGACTTAACCTGCCAACTTCAGCCACCAACCATGTCTCCTCCACCATGAAAGTCTGTTTCTCCCCTCTGGAACTGTAAGTTGAATAAATCTTTCTTTCTCCCTAAGTTATTTGACTTTGGGTGTTCTCTCACAGCAATAGTTAAAAGTAAACATTATAGTTGGTGAATGGACACTTACTACCACCTGGGATGAGATTGGGGAAGCCAAAAGTTACTGGAGCTGGTGAAATAATCAAACAGATGTAACTAGTCCATGCTAAATCCCAGACACTGCAGGGATCCCAGGGGATACAGCCAATAAGGGTTGCAGAACCTTAGCTATGGGAGCAAAAAAGGCTTGATTCTTTAAATATGATTTTTATCTGGAGGGAACAGAAGGCATGTGTTTAAAATGGAGGTCTTGCCATGTGACCAAGCAAAACCAGGTTAACGTAGTGGCTAGGCCTTCTTTTCCCATTAAGTAGCCATGCCCTTTCTTGCGCACAAGGATTGTGCTGGGCAGGAAAGTAAAGTCTTCCTGCTCTGATTTTTAAGGTTTTTGCTTAATTTTGTTTAATGTTTAATTTTTTAATGTTTTTGTTTGCATGTTATGTGTTGCTTTTATATATAACTTCTGTGATTTGTCATATGCTAGCCAGTTGTCTTATGTGTCTCATTTGATCTATGTTACGTAAGACCAAATACACGGGTGTGAATGTAGATGAATGGACATGTATATATAATGTTTTTACAAAAAAAATCTAAGTACAACCAATTCATATTTTTAAATTTTTTTCTAGTTTTACAAATATATTGTGTACTTATCCCTGCTTCCCTCCATCCCCCTGATTCTGATTTTTTTAATTTTTTTTTAAATTATTTATTCAATTGTGCGCGTGTATGTGTGTGTGTGCGCGTGTATGTATGTGTGTGTGTGTATGCGTGTATGTGTGTGTAGAACCACGGACGAATTCTGGAACCACCATGGACCGCCTCCTCCTTTACTCTGCCCCGGATTCACAGGCTCCGCCCTACCAGGACCGGAAATGCAGGCCGCCCCCACTTCCTCCCGGCGTCTATACGTGGGGTCTAGGATCCGAACTCAGGACCTTCTGCCTGCAAGGCAGAGGCTTAACCCCTGAGCCACCTCTCCAGCCCCCTAATTCTGATTTTTTAAAAACAATATTCCATATGATTCCTGCCTGCTCAATTTAAAAGTTTTCTTTCAGTTCTTTTTAGAGTGCATACCATCCTTCCAAAACTTTAAGCCCCAATAATTTTTGCTCAAAAATATGTAGAGACATTTCAAGTTCACAGATAGTATTTAGGCAGTTTTACAGCAGTCATGCTAGGAGATCTTTGAAGGTCTGAGAGTCACTCTCTGAGACTGGGATCACCTTTAAGGTCCCCAACTGTGGGCACCCTCAACCAGAATGCACTTACCTCACTTTCCCGAGTGGGTGTCCTAAGTGGGATCAGTGGGAATTGAAGTCAGATAACTTCAAGAGGGGATTTGGAAAAAGCAAATCAAATTTATTTTTAAATCTAATCCCTTCTATACCATGAAACAGGGGGATGAGGTCTATACATTGTGATTGACAAATTTCAGTCAAGTGCAAGATCAACAATAGGTGGTGCTGTTAACAATATAGCCCTGCCAATCTTTAAACATGTTAATATACCTTAATGGCCTCATTCATTGTGAAGAAATAATAGGCTACTATTATATACAATGGTCAACAACACAGTGATACCACGACAACAATAAGCTCTGTGCCCATCTTTTAAACATGCTAATATGTCTTAATCACCTCAAAAGAACAGAAAGAGATATGCAGAAAACACCCCTGACCTCCAGCCAGTTTCTAGGTAGGACAAGAGCCACTCTGGTCCCTATTCTGGTGAGACCATCAGGAGGTTGTTATCTCTACTGTTACTGAGCAACAGAAGACTATCTGCTATCACTGGCCACTGGAGTGGCTTCCACCTCAAGAAACTAGAGCCTTAGGCTTCAGTATTCCCTACACGCACTTCCCCAAACCCTCTGTTTATGAAAGGATATGGAGAGGAGTTCTCCATTGCAGGTAATCAAGTTCCTTAAAAGAATCAACTCAACCATGAGGTCTGCCACAAGGTCGATTGAGCTGTACCCAATTTGAACAGACCAATGAGGACCAAAAGCTCCAATCAGGTTTGTAGAAACTGGAGCTAACCAATGAGGAAAAGCCACTTTCCCCTGGCCTGCCTAATTCTATAAATAACCCTGACTTCCGCAGCTGTCTTTGGCTCTCTTGTCCCTCATGAGATTCCATATCTGGAGTCCATGAGTTCCTTTCATTTCCTTTGTTCCTCATGGATTCCATGCCTTGAGTCTGTGAGTTCTTGGTGGCTCTCTTGCCCCTCACAGAATTCATGTCCAAGAGTTCTATACTTTCCCTCTTCTAATAAACTCTGCCTTAATTCTCTACTTGTGTTCTGCTTTCAGTCTTTGATTCCCAAACACAAGAACCTGGAAACACATTAAAAAAAAAAAAAAAAACAGAGAAACCCATAACATTTTGGCGAGCCAGCCAGGAGATCAAACCGTTAACAGTATTAACGTAGTTTATTGCTTAATAAAAAACATTTTATTTCTAGAATGTTCAGTTTCTAGGATATATCTTAACTTATTTCATTAAGAGGTGGGTGTTAATAACAATCAAAAGTTATTTGAATTCAAATTTCTAGGATAGATATTCTGTTAATCTGCTTTTGGTAAAGTTTATACAAGTCTATTTTTAAGATTGACCATTTTTATAGAGTCTCATTGCACTGTAATCCATGGTTCCAAAAATTAGTCATTAATTTAAAGACCACTACTGCTAATGACTTATAAGTCTTTTTCCACAGGAGACCTTGACAAAGTAAAGGCAATCAAAAGAATTGACTTATGGGAGAAAAACTTTATATACAGGTTGGTTTTTAACTCTCTTAAATAAGAAATTTTTTTAAATAGTAAGACTTTGTCCTGAAATAAGATGGCCAGCCTCTTAGCATGATTTCAAGAACCTCTTAACGCCTCGAGGGGGTAGAGGCAATTATGATGCAAATGTTCCAGGAAAGACAGGCTTACCTACCTCAAAGTCACCTTCTTCAGACTCAGATCAGCTCCTCTGGCCCCCAACAGATTACAGTAGGCAGCCGAGGACTGAACTTCATTCCCACCTTGCACTAAGGACTAAACTTTGGTGTGGGAATTCTTACTTTTATTCTAAAAAGGTACAGCTGGATTGATTTTAAGGATTAGCAGTCTTACCCAGAAATGGTTTGCAGTCCATCCAAAACATGGTTGATTTAGATTATACAGGAAAATCAGAAGTTTAGTAAAGGTCCTGAAACACAGTGAATTAATGCTTCAACAAAAACAGCACAACCGGGGCTGGAGAGGTGGCTCAGGGGTTAAGCCTCTGCCTTGCAGGCGGAAGGTCCTGAGTTCGGATCCTAGACCCCACGTATAGACGCCAGTGAATTCGCCCGTGGTTCTACACACACACACGCACACACATGCACAATTGAATAAAAATTTAAAAAAAAAAAAAAAACAAAAAACAAAACAACAACAAAAAAAAAAACAGCACAACCAATATTATTTCCTACTCTTTATATTAAAAACAAACAACAAAAAAATTCTTCCATGGGGAAATAAAAGTCTAGGCTTCTCTGATTATGTTTATTGAGTTCAGAGAGTAACTGTACAAAGACCTTAGATTTTTAGATTTATAAAAAGCCATTCAAAGACCTGATAGACACTAGTGCAAATCTTAAGGTTATTGACCATAATCATGGTCTAGAGACATTGACCATAATCATGGCCTATTAAGTTTTCAAAAACTGATCCTTCAAGTTGTTGTGTGAGCGCATATATCTACAGAGTACTGTTAGTATTGTTTGGAGAGATGCTAAAGGCTATTCTGGACACATTACCCCTTATATATTAAGGGATTTTCTATTAGCTGATGGGGTAGAGATATCTTACTCAAATGGAAATATTACTATATGGTCCAAATTAAATTGAAACTCATCAGATACTAACTTGAGGCTTTAATCCAAAAGAGAGATGAGGAAAAAAAATCAGGGTATAAGTAATCCTTTAACATCTGATAAAAATAAAGGGAGAGAAGGTTTAGGGTTTTTTTTTAAATCACCTTTTCCATATCAACCCTAATCAATGAGTATAAGCAAACCCCTCGAAATCCTGTTTTCCAAATAGTATGGCTCTCAAATGTGACCTTGTCAACGGTACTGGTCAGGGAGCAATTGACTGCTGTTACAGTTCTGGTAAAGCAAACAAACAAAAAAACAGTTTAACATTCTTGTTTAGTTCTTGTTTAGGCAGTTTTAGAGCAGCCATGCTGGAATCATCTCTGAACGTCTTCTAAGGTCATCCAGGACTGGGATTACCCTGAAGAAACACACCCTACTGATCTGGAGGAACTGACTAATCCTTCACAAGTTGTCCTCTTGCCCCAGTCCTCTGTTTATGAAAGGATATGGAGATTATTTCTCCATTGTAGCTAAACCCTACCATGAGGTAGGCATAAGATTATCTGGGTTGGGCCACAATATGAACAGACCAGTGAGATGTAGAAGACCAAAAGCTCCAATCAGGTTTCAGAAACTGGAGCTAACTAATGAGAAAAAGCCATTCCCCCCAGGCTTGCCTAACCTATATTTCTATTACCCTGGCAGCCATCTTTGATTCACTCGCCCTCATAGATTGCATGCCTAGAGTCCATGAGTTCTTGGCGACTCTCTTGCCCTTCATGGATTCATGTCCATGAGTTCTGTTCTTTCTTCCTCTGCTAAGCCCTGCCTTAATCCTCTACACATGTTCTAGTTTCAATATTCGACTCCTAAACACAAGAACCTGAATACATTAAGACCCCAGAGGGATCCCGTGACATTTTGGTGAGTAGATCCAGGAGATCAAAAACTCTGTATTGTTGTAAAACCTATAGCACCCCAACATTCGTTATTAAGAAAAGGTCAAAAAAATGGAAGCTCCTTCAGGATCTTAGAGCAGGAGACAATTCAATGCAGGCTATGGGTTCCCTTTTGATAGGGCTTCCCCCACCTTGCAGAAGTCCATTATCATATAACTTAATAATAGGTATAAAGAATTGCTTTTTTACCATTCCTCTACATCTAACAGATAGATAGAAGTTTACCTTCTCTTTCCCCATGATAGATAGTATTAAACTAACTTCCCATTTTCATTGGAAAATTTTGTCCCAAAGTATAAAAATAATCTTACCACGTGTTAAGAATTTGTAGCTAGAGCTATTGAGTCTATATTATTAATTGTAAGGATAACTTAGCTATGCTGATGAGGAAGATTTGATAGAGATATTTATCATGATAGAAAAACTTTTCACTCCTGAAAGTTCAGAGGAGTCTTTCCTAGATTTAGAAAAGATTATAATTAAACACAATATTAAATTTCAAAAGGTAAGTATCAGGCTGGAGAGATGGTTCAGGGGTTAAGGGATTTAGGGGTTAAGACTCTGCAGAAGGACCTGAGTTTGGATTCCAGGTCCCACAAAAAAAAAAAAAAAAAACACCAGGCAGAAACAGCTGCAGCCTGCACTTTCATCCCTGGTGGGTGGAACTTGGGAAATCCCAGATCAATGCAAAAGAAGGATGTAGAAGTAATCCAGGATGATTCCGGGAGTCACCCTTGATCCTTCATAGAGTCATGCAATGCCCTCTAATACACACACACACACACACACACACACACACATACACACACACACATACATGTATGCACACAGACTAAAAAAAAGAAAATCAGTGTGGGTGGTTTCTCAAAAATAAGAAAGAGAGAGAAAGAGAGAGAAGAAAGAAAGAAAGAAAGAAAGAAAGAAAGAAAGAAAGAAAGAAAGAAAGAAAGAAAGAAAGAAAGAAAGAAAGAAAGGAAGGAAGGAAGAAAGAAAGGAAAGAAAGAAAGAGAGAGAGAGAGAAAGAGAGAAAGGAAGGAAGGAAGGAAGGAAGGAAGGAAGGAAGGAAGGAAGAAAGGAAGGAAGGAGGAAGGAAGAAAGAAAAGAAAAGCATCCAATCTCCACTGTTTAGGATATTAGAAGGAGACTCTGATCCTAGTTCCCCAAGAATACTGATTGCACAGAGTTTTAACTGCCTTTCAGTTAGTAGAGGAGGTCCTGTCAGAGGGGCATGTTAATCAATGATAGCCTACTTTTCCTTCATATTTAATAATTTTTAAGAGCTCCCATATCATAGACAGGTGTATTATCACAATCAGTAGAAGTTTTAAATTTTTTTTTTTATTTATTCAACTGTGTGCATATGCGTGTGTATGTGCCCGCGTGTGTGTGTGTGTGTGTGTGTGTGTGTGTGTGTGTGTGTGTGTGTAGAACCACGGACGAATTCGCGAACCACCATGGACGCCTCCACCTCCTTCTGTCCCCGGGATTCACAGGCTCTGCCCTACCAGGACCAGAAGCGCAGGCCGCCCCCACTTCCGCCCGGCATCTATACGTGGGATCTGGGATCCAAACTCAGGACCTTCCGCCTGCAAGGCGGAGGCTTAACCTCTGAGCCACCTCTCCAGCCCCACAATCAGTAGAAGTTTTAAACTGGTTCTATCTTCCTTGTTCCTCAGCTTGAATGTAAAATCCATATTATGATCTTTTTCTTTTTTGAATGACAAGTATCTTCTACACTTTCTTTTATTATCATCATAGTCTTTGCATCAAGATGCATAGCAATGATAGCAAGTTTCTTTTTAAAGCTTTGAATTAAATATTAAATCTCTTTCCCCGTTTTAATTTTACATAAATCTGCCAAGAAAAAAAAGAAAAAAAGAAAGCTCAAGTTACTTGAAGCCTAGACACACTCCATGATTAGCTGAGCTACATCAAGTTGGTAGCTTCATTCATCCTGCCACGTGAGCAGACCTAGGCCCTAGAAAGATGGACCACATTCTAATTGTTTGTGAAAATTGTGCTACAAAACTGGATGGCCAATCATAAGCCAGATTACAAAGTAAGGGTGTGAGGGGGCTGGAGAGGTGGCTCAAGGGTTAAGTCTCTGCCTTGCAGACAGAAGGTCCTGAGTTCGGATCCTAGACCCCACATATAGACACCAGGTGGAAGCGAAGGTGATCTGCGTTTCTGGTCCTGGTAGAGCAGAGTCTGTGAATCCCCAGGCAGAGTAAACGAGGAGGTGGAGGCGTCCATGGTGGTTCCCGAATTCACCTGTAGTTCTACACACACACACATACACACACGCACACTTGAATAAATAAAATAAAATAAAATAATTAAAAAAAACAAAGTAAGGGTGTGAGAAGGGAGGGTTCCATTTTCCTCAAGGAAAAAAAACACCTAATTTCTGAAAAGTCTAGTCCATAATTCCCCTCAAATGATTAGAGTAGATGAAATCTCAATATAAGCTTCAAAGTCGTGTCTGAAAGAGCAGTAGCTGCCTTGCTGAGGTGGTGAGTGTTGACAGAGGGAACAGCTGTGTGGACCATCCTCACCCATGCCAGCTAGGGACGAGAAATGCAAAGGGTTTTTTTTGTTTAGTTTGTTTGCTTGTTTGTTTGTTTGTTTGTTTGTTTTGCCCAGTGGCTGTGAAAGTGAGCTGAAACTCAACTGGTACTGAATCTCTAAGAGGTTTCTTCTAGAAATAGACAACTCAGATTTTCTCTTGCTTCAGCAAAGAAGTTATTTTTAAAAGCTCTCGGGAAGTTCCTCCTCTACCCTTCAGGTTGGATAGCTCAGAGAAGCAAGTCGTAGGTGCAGCTACCTTCTAGGCCTTAACAGAATTCCTGAAGCTTGGAGACTTATAGAAGAGGACGAAAGCTGCTGCTACCACCAAGACGTGGACAATCTAATGAGAGTGGGACCCATGTGTCAAATTTTCCAGGAAGCATTGAGCATGTGTGCTCTTCTTCAGCTTTGGTTGGGTTACAATCATCCGTTTGCCCTTTTCCCCAGCAAGGTTTCCAGTTCATCCAGATCCAACGTGTCAGTTTCCTTGTTACTGGTGGGAGCCCCATTACCCTGTGCCATCACAGAGCTCTGTGGAGAAGACATCTGGCTGGTATCTTAGTATCCTGCAGCTTCGGGTTGGGCAAAGGTTTGGGTCTCTCAGGCAGAGATCTTCTTGAGATGGTAGATACAGGACTTGGTGGTTGTCAGCCAGCCAGGGGCACAGCAACCCACCACACCCATATTATAATCTTGTAGCTAAACTGGTTACTGTGAGAGGAGAGACAACCAAGTAAAGAGGCAAATATTACAGTACTTCATTATTCAGAGTAGCAGCAGTGGCTTTGGTTAGCCTTGGATAGCTGGCAATGTGCCTTTGCTCATCTTCCTGGTCATGCAGAGACTTATGCCTTCATCCATATTACAGTTTACTACAGTGCATCACTTTACTATCATGAGAACTGCTCCACCAATTCCAGAGTGCATTAATATGCTCTGCAGATGGTTCAAGCTCAGGTATGGCTGTATAGTTTTCATCACAAGAAGAGTAAAGGTTCTTGACAACTTACACTTCAGCCCAGAGAGCGGAGTTAAAAGCTATGCAGTTTGCTCTTTTTTTTTTTTTTTCTGAAGTTCCATTTAATGTGTACTCTGATAGTCTATATGTAATGGATGCTTTAAAAAGGAAATGGAAACATGTTAACTTAAGTATGACTTCTGATGAGGACTTATTTCATCTTTCTCTCAATATACAAAAAAAAAAAAAAACTTTTTACAAAAAAAAAGTCACTTTTTTCTATACACAGGCTTCTCATTCACATCTGCCTGGACCCTTATCAGAGGACAATATGCCCAATGGTGCTACAGGTGCCTTGGCTTCTAATAAACCATCAAATTCAGCAAGTTAATCACATTAGACATTAAGTATGAAAGATGACCTGACCAGGCCAATGTAGAAAATGAGAACCTGGACACTCCAAGGTCAAGTGACACAAAAGGCTGCACATCAGGGTGCCTACTCCAGAACTCCCAGCCATAGGCATTTACTGTATATATAGTAAAATATATAGTAAAACTTGGCATTTGCCTTAAGAAAATAATTTGAGAACAAGCAGGTCAAACCATCAAAACCTACACTTGCTGAATTCCTTTCTTTCCGTCCAGGTGGCATTAACCCCATATGGCCTTAGACCTAATCTTTGGCAAATGGATGTAACATATTCCAGCCTTTGGCCATCTTCAATTCATACATGTTTCTATATATACCTTTTCAGGCATGCTCTTGGCTTCAACACATACTGGGAAAACAGTAAAGCATATTATTGATTCTTGTTTTGCAGCCTTCATATATATAGGCCACCCTACTCCAGTACAAATAGATAATGGGCTAGCCAACACATCTTATGCTTTTAAAAATTTCTGTTAATGATACTCTGTAAAATACAGTATGGAGTTCATTATAATCCACAGGGTCAATCATAAATTAAATGGGCTCACCATAACCTTAAATAAAAAATATAAAAACAGAGAAGGGAGAATATACTCCTAGCCCCATGGCGATATTAATGAAATTCTTTTACCTTAAAATTTTCAAACTTTTTCAGAAGATTCTCAATGAGATTCTGCTTAATGCCATTGGGCTGGCTCTGTAAATGACAAACCTTTAGTTATGTAAAAAGATGTCATCTCTGGAGAAAGGAAAGGGCCATCTCCATTGCTAAACTGGGGCTGAGGTTGTGCTTCTGTTTTTCCTGAAGGTGCAAAAAAGCCCATTTGGGTAGCAGTTCATCACATTAGACACTGCGTATGAAGGATGACCTGACCAGGCCAATGCAGAAAATGAGAACCTGGACACTCCAAGGCCAAGTGCCACAAAAGGCTGCACATCGGGGTGCTTCCTCCAGAACCCCCAGCCATAGAGAAAGAAGAACCTCAGACCTCACATAGTAGAGACAACTTTCCCCACTCTGGGGCAAATTAGAACACTAAATATGCATTAAGATGAACAGGCATGCCATATATCCAGCATCAAAGTTCTAAATGCGTTTTAGTGTTTATTACTCTACAGGTAAGTTTTGTTGATACTGAAGGGTAGTGGGTGTATATCCCCTAACAACCTTTCATATATCCTGTTGTTTGGACCCATCTTCCTTTTACAATTTTTTTTCTAATGGCATGGAATAGATGGGGGGAGGAGAGAAGACACTCCTCTGGCTGCAATGGACTTACTATAAGTAGAAAAATCTGCAGCCCATCCTACATGCTTCTCACATAAAATAACTTAAGCAGTGTGTGCACTATCATAACATTCAGAGACAGGCTTGGCTGTGGGATGGTACAAGTGTAAGAAAGTGAGATTGTTCAGTTCAGAAGAGCAAATGCTATTAACATCATACAACTCATGTTCCTCCATTGGACCCTCAAACAATAGCATATGGTAAAATGGATCGCAGACAGGTCTGCTCCTTACAGATATTGTTTATTTCCTCTAGTGTCTACATATAATTTTGATAATACTTGCATAGATATTAGGTATATAAATGAGACTCAGCTCAGTTTTTGGCACACACCTGTCATGGAATTAGAAGGTGGACCTCATAGAGAAGTCTGGAAATTAATGGCTGCTATGCATCTCTCAATCTAACTAGTCAATCTTATGCTTCCTCATGAGGATTAAAGAAAACTAATCATTGTCTTACTGCCTCTCTTCAAGACCCTTTATTTAGCCTTAGTGTTGCAGTTAGTCCTGGATGATTGCTGATAAATTACCATCAAACGATTTAAGGGAATAAGGGTTTATTTTCTTACAATAATCTGGATACAGTTCATAGTCCAGCTTGACAGGAGAGCACGCACCAACACCAGGGCCAAGGGAACTGGCCACACCATCTCTATATAATGGCTGAGAGACGTTTGATCCTTACTTGCCAGACCAGCATGTCAGGCCAAGTGTATACAAGGATGCCAACTCTTTCAACCAGCTATTTTATTTTATTCCAGGGCCTAATCCCACCCACCATGGGCTAGGCCCTCCCCATCAGCTAGACTTATCTCCTATAGGTTTGCTCTGGGCTTAACTCAACCATTAATTCTCTACAAATGTGCCCAGACTTCAAACCCTTAGCTGTCAAGTTGATACCTATGCCTAACTATGACACTTAGTAATAGGAAGATTATATCATATTTCATATCAGGGCTATAATCTAACCTCTTGCATCTGTTCCATCATTGTGGTATCTATCTTACGTTCTCATTCATGTGTAGTGTAGTTGATTGTTATATATATATATTATATATAATGCTCATTTTGTTAATAACTAAATATGCTCTGGAGAGCCAAGTGAACGTTGATAGTTAAGGAGCTGCATGCTTAAATGCTCTGAAAGCTGTTAAACTTAGATATGAGGTGAAGGCAACAAGGTTGCATTGAAGCCTCCTTTGCCGTGCAAAATTTACTTACATCTGTGTTACAGCAGCACCATTGAATGAAGGTGCCAATAACTGGAATATTGTAAAACCTCACTTCTTAAGGGTATGGCAAAAAAAAATGATTTTGCTGGATTTATAAGAACTAAAATGAGAAATCCTTGCCATTCAAAAGGCATATATTACAGTAAGTAATTTCTCCTTCAGACCTTGCTTGAGAGATCCTAAATAAATTGCAAGGTTTCAATTCTTTTAATATACTCAACCATTCCTTTTGGTTCATGTTGAAAATCCTCATTATGCTGGCAATAGTCTATAGCTGCTTTACAGGTGGATGGAGAAAAATCAGAAGAACCACTGTTGAACAAAAACTTTATCTCCATCATTTGTATCTGAGACATGATAACCTGGTGGGCCATTTTTTTATTATTATTTATTCAATTGTGGGTATATGCGTGTGTGCATGTATATGTGTGTGCGTGTAGAACCACGGACGAATTCGGGAACCACCATGGACCACCTCCAGCTCCTCCTTGTTTACTCTGCCCTGGGATTCACAGGCTCCACCCTACCAGGACCAGAAGTGCAGGCCGCCCCCACTTCTGCCTGGCGTCTATACGTGGGATCTAGGATCCGAACTCAGGACCTTCCTCCTGCAAGGCGGAGGCTTACCCCCTAAGCCACCTCTCCAGCCCCTGGGCCATTTTAATAATAAGAGAGCGAGAGATATGGAGAGGCACCTAGCAGAAAGTGTTATGGATGCTTTTGCCTGATGAAAAGGAAGTCTTCTCCCTTGATAAAGCTTGGAAGGCTTAGAACAGTTAAAAACATCTTCATGGAAGATGGAAGTACAGAAATCCACTGGTGCTTTCTGGAGCCCCTACTGGGGAAGGCCACTTCCTGAGAACTTAGGGATTTCTGGTTTGACCTAGAATGTCTCATGAGTCCCTCTCTATAATCCTTCTTAGGCAGTTTTAGAGCAGCCATGCTGGGAAGGTCATCTCCCACTGCTGGGATAATCTTGAAGGAACACTCCGTGCTAATCTGGAGGAATTGACTTTAATCCTCCACATAGATAAAGTGGACCAGTTTCTCCCAACCCTCTGTTTATGAAAGGAATGTAGATGAGCTCTCCACTGTAGATAAGGTAAATTCCTCAAAATAAACTGTTTGACTAAGAGGTTTGACAAGGAGATCAACTGGGCTGGACCCAGATATGAACCGACCAATGAGACCTAGGGGACCAAAAACCCCAATCGGGTTTGCAGAAACCAGAGCAATAAGGAAAAGCCACTTCCCAGGCTTGCCTAGGTTCATAAATACTCCTGACCCTGCCAGCCATCTTTGGCTCTCTTGCCCCTCACAGACTCCATGTTTGCGGTCTGTGAGTTCCTTTCGGCTCCCTTGTCCCTCATGGACTCCATGTCTGTGAATTCTGCCTTAAACAGGTGTTCTGGCCTCAATTTTCGACTCCCAAACCCAAGAACTCAGACATAAAAATCCTCAAGGACAATAAAGTCTGGCAAGACTGGGCAGTGTCTTCTTAGCGCTCTCCCTCTGGGGGAGCCGTGGAGTTCCTACCTGTCTTGGCCAACTGTTTTCTGTATTTCCATCTCTATGTGTTCTTTGTTCCACCTTTCTTATTCCTCAGCCCCAGAACAGTTCATGGGTCTTCATGCTGGACAAGATACATTTAATGGAGTAATGGCCAGCCATGAACTTCAGTTGACCTGGTATACTATACTGCTAGGACTTTTTGGCCTCCAGAATCATGAGACAGAAAAGCTCCCTAGGATTTAGTTAGAGCCACACAAAAGGGTCTTTTCTGTATTAGCAATCAGGAAATGAAAATTAAGTTCACAACTGCATGCCCACAATTAAGTCCTTGATATTTCACCCTCATCACATAAACAGATTGGTTCTGACAATGCCAAGTGTTGGTAAGGATCATCAGGAAAGGCTCCATAATATGGGCAAAAACATAAGTTGGAGCAGCTACAGAGGACAGCAGTGTGGGAGCTAGTAAGTTGAAGTTGCAAATACCACCTAGAAGAAACCCATATTCCTATGCTTCACAAAGTACTGTCTGCAGTAGATGGAACTGGAAAACATCCACATGTCAATCAAGAAAATGGAGAGATAAGTCATAACGTATGCTTGGATACATCTCTTTGGACTAGAGGAAGAGTATCCTCATGGGCGAATCACCTTGCTGCAAGATTCAATTGCTGCTGTCAGAAGAAAGACATGCACTAATAATTCAAGGAGTTGGAAATTCCAGGCCAGCCTAGGCCATGTGAGACCCTATTTCAAAAGAAGAAAAGCAAAAAGAAAGAAAGAAAGAAAGAAAAAGAAAGAAAGAAAGAAAGAAAGAAAGAAAGAAAGAAAGAAAGAAAGAAAGAAGAAGAGAGAGGAGGAGGAGGAGGAGGAGGAGGAGGAGGAGAAGGAGGAAGCAGGGGGCAGCTTGGAAACATGCAAAAACATACTTTGTGTAACAATGCACCCGCATGAGAGGCAGTAAATAGAAACTGGGAACTGAACCTCACATTGTGGCATCCAGGACCTTGCTTCCATCACTGAGATAGGAACAGCTTGTGGTTCTCCCTAAAATGCTTCTTGGATCCCCTAACCTGCTCCAGTGAGTGTCAGGGCATCTGATTCCTTCTTCAACCACTAAGTATTAGTTTTTAACTAAGAAGCACAAGGATCAACTTCAGCAAACATTAACCCAGAACTTAAGTATGTTAAAGTCATAGCTCTATTTGTAGAATCCTAGTACTCACTTCCGTTCTGTGGTGGCCACAGGTGCTGGTTTCTAACAGTCCTCAAAGGTGTCTTTGCCTGTTACACCTTGAACCCCCCCCCCAAAAAAAACAATTGCTCACAACATGCCTACAACCGGACTGGAAATGGGAGCTGGTCTTTTTCCACTGCCAAGTCTGGTCGCTGACCCTCAGGGGTGGCAGCCAAAGCTGCATGAGCTACAGATTAGTCCTTAGATCACTGACCCACGCGCCCAGCCCTCAGCTTCTAGCACTGGATCCTCCCGGTTTCCAACAGGGAGAAGGCTGAGGGGCAGAAGTTGAGCTGTCCGAGGCCAGCAGCTGCTCTGACCCCTCCTAACGTTGAGTCCCTTCACTCTGCAGAAGAGAAAGCTGAGGCCCAGAGCGGACACACAGCAGGAAACAGAACAGGGCGGCTGGCACCGACAATCCACCCAGCGAAGTGGCACCGTCACTTGCCTCCCACGCACCTTGCGTCTCGCCGGGAACCCACTTGCACTTCCCTGCAGCAGCCTCCCAAAAATAACCCTGCGGGTTACCGGGCACTGGTGACCTGAGCCCTGCTCGGTTGCGTTCCCAGGTTTGGCCCCAGATCCAAGGCTCCAGTAGCCCCGGAGACGCCTCCAAGCCAGCTCCGCCGGGCGGGTGCTGGGGCTGGGCCGCCTTGGCCCGGCGGCTTCCGGTCGCCTTCGGACTACTTGCTTTTGCAGATTTTCCCCACCGCGCGGGGACACTCAGCTGTGGTCGGCAGATGGCGACAGAGTTCTTATTCTGCAGCAGCCTGTCCACTTCCAGAAGGCTCTGGGTGGTGGAGACCGAAGTGCGATGGATGGTGTGACCCTGAATCTGGGATGCTCCAGGCTTTCCACTGCTCCCTTGGGCCCATACACCTGATTCCTGCAAGCCAGTTGCAGCCTAGAGTGAGAGCCCTAGGTGAGACTGGAGGATACTGATACCCCTGCCCCACCTCTGCCTGACCATGCTTGGTAAGTGGGTAGGATCCGAAGACCCCCAAAGACCGATTCTCCCAGCTCAGCTCTGCAGCAGGCAGAACCTTGTCTGTATAAGTGAGTCTCTTCCCAGGTGGAACCGGTAACCAGTTTCAGCCCATGCAAAAATATGTCTTATCGCAAAGGGAATGATAGTTTATTCCGGGCCAAGTATGAATGATCATGGTCTGGGAACAAATTCAGGTTGCCCTGAATGACATGCTCACGTGGAAGTAGAGACATGTAGTCACAGAAGGAATAAAAAAAAAAATCAAGGTACTTACCAAGTACACGGGTGGAGGCTGCAAGTAGGTGGACTAGCAGAAAGCAGGGAAGTTAAAGGTTTTAGACAATCTTAGCTTTGTTTGGTGGATGTTAGGAATATAATTCGGGGGCCTGGGAAATAGTTCTGAGAGTAAAAGTGCTTGCTGTGAAAGTCTGAGGAACAGATCTTGTTCCCTGAGCAAGCTATTGACCATCTGAGTTGGAACTCACTAGAAACCTGACTGCAAAGGCGTTCCTGTAATTCCAACATTCCTAAAGAGGCAGAGGCAGGAGATACCGCAGGAAGCTCAGAGACTAGTTAGCTGATACAGCAGAGACCCTGCTTTAAAAAAGGTGGAAGGTAACTACTACATACACACAGACCAGATGCTTTAAAAAGTCATTTGAAAAGTTTTACCTGATAGTCAAAAGGATATTAGGTCAGACTGAAATGGACAACGAATACCTATTAAGAGGACTAATGATAACCTGAAATAAGTTTGGCTCTAGATTGGCAATACTTCAACTCTCTGTAATTGTGAAGTTTAATATCAACTTTGTAGATTCTCCAACATAGGCCTATCCCTCCTCCCCTCCATCTGCATCCTTCTTCTCTTTCTCCTCTCCATTCTTGGAACTGCTGTTTGCAGATCCCTTTGTTAACTAAACACTATCACCTTTTGTGCATACAGAGGCTTATTTTCTGTCCCAAGGTGCTTGGAAGGCTTGTGTGTGGGATTGGTAAGGATGGAGCAGAGCAGGGAGGAAGGCAATCGTTAGAAGAGTCGTTAAAGCCATCAATGAACAATTCAGTAGATCATACCAGTATGGGTTGCTATTATGAACTGAATTTGATTTTCTCCCTCTGTACCTGGCCCAGCATTTAGGTGACATACAACGGGAACATTATATCTAAGATTAAAATAATAAAGAATTCAACATGACCTAAAAAGCAAAGGTAGGGGTGGGGATAGCTGAGTTGGCAGATTGCTTGACCTGAGTTTTGTTCTCATCACTGGAAAAACAGAGATAGAGAGCTGGAGAGATGGCTCAGGGGTTAAGCTTCTGTCCTGAGTTCAGATCTCAGATTCTATGTAAAAATGCCAGGTAGAAATTGTGGCAACCTGCACTTCTGGGCCTGGAAGATGGAACTTGGAAAACTTCAGAGCAAAGTAAAAAGGAGATAGAAGCAATCCAGAGTGATTCCCAAAGTCATCCTTGGCTTTCCACAGGTATGAACACAGTGCCCTCTGATACACAAAACAAACACAGACACACAGAGATAGAATTTAGATGATAGAGCGGGGAAATAGGCATTTTAATCAATGGGAAAAATCCTCTTTTTGTATCATCATAATACTTCAACTAGACTGACTTTTTTTTTTTCCAATTGAGTCCATAGCCATTTTTTACACTTTATAAAACATTTTATTCAATATCTGGAATATTTGAAATAATGCTTTAATTCTATCTTTTTGGTCACTCTGAACTTATAACAATAGTTTTTTTTTATGATGAATGGCCAGTGTTCTAATTTGGAAAAATTGATCTTTAATGTCAAAAATTATTTCTAGCCCTTCTTTATGGGAATAATTTTATCTTTACTATTATACCATATTTGCTTGAGAAAGTAAGTGGGTAGTCAAATTATGGAAAACATCAGATGGCAAAATGGTGTCATTTTGAATTCCTTCCCCACAAAACCCATTAAAAGAAATAATTGGAGTGACTAAGGAAATCAAAAGCTGAATACTGAACCCAGTTTGACAACTGATTATTATAGCGTCGTTTTTTCATGTATTCGATCTAGAAGATAGAAGACAATAAGCTCGATGAATATTTTGTGTAATAGGTCAAATTTTACTAATGGATTCAATTTAAATATTTGTTTAATAAAATGAGCTCCATGATTACTCACAATTTAGCAGTAATAACCCAAGTCAGAAGAATAAAACTCTTTCTAATAAAATTTTTTTCCTTCGGGGCTGGAAAGGTGGCTCAGGGGTTAAGCCTCTGCCTTGCAGGCGGAAGGTTCTGAGTTCAGGTCCTAGACCCCACGTATAGACACTGGGCAGAAGCGGGGTGGCCTGCGTTTCTGGTCTGGTAGGGCGGAGCCTATGAATGGGGGGGGCAGAGTAAACAAGGAAGAGATGGAGGCGTCCATGGTGGTTCCCGAATTCGCCCATGGTTCTACACACACACACACACACACACTTGAATAAAAATAATTTAAAAAAAATTTTCTGTCCCTAAGGTTGATGGCTTTCTGACAAGGGACATTCCTCACCCAGTGGAAAAACATAAGATTTAGCATTAAGTCAGTGCAATGCTATGCATGTGAAAAGTCTCCGTCCCATAAACTTGTGCTTCGATTTTCAGTCCCCAGTTGGTAGCGCTGTTTGGGAAGGTTGTGGAACCTCACTAGGGGAAAGTGCAAGTCTGATTGAGGGGCTGGAAGTTTTACAATCCAGCCCCATCTCCCCAGCCCCTACATCTTTCTCATGGCTCCTTTCTGTCTTGTTTTTCTTCGAAAAAAATTAAAGAGCATTTCTCCCTTAATGACTTTATTTTCCAGTGAAAACTGTTTCTGAAGCGCAGGTTAAAAGCATGTCAACAATCCTGGGGACATGTGGGTCTCTTGTGGGTTGGGTTAGTCTGTAGCCAAAGATATGACCTGGAACTCCTGACCCTCCACCTTTCAGGTGTTGAAATTACAGGCATGTGCCACCACACCTGGTTGTTTTTTGTTATTAAAATTTATCTATCTGTCATCTTTAAAAAATATATACAGAACATTTTATGAATTTCTGTGTCGTCCCTAGTGCAAGGGCCATGCTAATCTGCATCCGTCCAATTTTAGTGCTTTGCTTGGGTGGCACAGACACTATCTGTCTCTGTTACTCTTTTGTGTTGCTGTGAGACACTCAAGGAACTAGCTTTCTGGTGAAAGGGAGATTTCTCTGGTTTATGGTTCAGAGGAGAGCCATAGTTAGTCCACTATGACAGAAAAAGCGCGTCAGGCAGCAGATCCTGGAGTGGCTCAAGTCACATCAATCACGGAGGGAAGATGGATTTGCCAGCAGAGGGCAAGAGAGTCCTTGAGCTCCAAGTGACGAATGATTCCTTTCACCTGGAAGGGTCCATGCAGATTTGGGGTTAGTCTTTGTGTTGCAAATATCTTAATCCACATAATCTCTCCAGGTAGATTGGCAACTAATCCGTTAATTAATCCCAGGTGCAATCAAACTGCCAACCAAGATATACTATCACACTAGCTATCATTTATCTTCGTATCTGTATGATGTGCGTGTGTGTGCGTGTGTGTGCGTGTGTGCGCGTGTGTGCGCGTGTGTGTGGACACACAGGCCATGGCGTACTTGTAGAAGTCTGAAGACAACTTTGTGGAGTCAGTTTTCTCTTTCCATCTTTCTCTGTGTTCTGGGAATCGAAATCAGGAGAATAGACTTGTGCGGCAAATGCCTTTACCTGCTGGGCCATACTTCTTGTTCACATTTTTGTTTGTTTTTGACCAGCAAATTTAAGCAAACTAACTTTTTTTTAAAGGTTTCTTTTTTATTATTATTTATTCAATTGTGCATGTGTGTGTGTGTGTATGTGTGTGTGTATGTGTGTGTAGAACCACGGACGAAGTCGGGAACCACCATGGACGCCTCCACTCCTCCTTGTTTACTCTGCTCTGGGATTCATAAACTCCGCCCTACCAGGACCAGAAACGCAGGCGCTTCTGCCCGGCGTCTACACATGGGGTCTAGGATCCGAACTCAGGACCTTCCGCCTGCAAGGCAGAGGCTTAACTCCTGAGCCACCTCTCCAGCCCCAAGGGAACTAACTTTATTAGATACTTAAGTGCCTGTTGTAACAGGCACTCACTCAGTAACTGCTTTTGCTAAAAAAAAAAAAAAGTATTGGTTCTTTACTTAGGCCCACAAGGCAACTAAAATCAGAGGTTAAGTCTGGCATTTCTTGCCTTCATTTTATCATGTCTGTCCTTCAGACCAGATCCCTACCCAACTTTCTCAGTGGGTATGTGAATCCTTTAGGAATATCTTCAAGATCATCTTTATTGTCAACTTGACTGGATTTGGAATCTCCTAGGAGATGTAACTGGATATGTGTGTGATGTTGTGTTCAAAGAGATTTAATTAAGGAGCAGAACTCCCACCCTGAATGTGGGTGGCCCCACCCCATGGGCTGGGGTTCAGGATTAAGTAAAAAGAGGGGAAAGTAGGAAGCCCTGTGAGGACCATCATTCAGTGCCTCGGCTTCCTGTTTGTTGAAGCAGTGTGACCAGCTGTCTCAGTTCTGCTTCCAGAGCTGGAACTCACCTTGCTGCCCAGCTTTCTCTACCACGACGATGCACCCACATCCTCAAATTGTGAACTAAAATCAACTCTTCTTTCCTTAAATTGCTTTAGTCATAGGGGGAGGGGAGGAAGTAAGTGCTAAGAAGTGGGGCTGTTGCTGTGAGCAGCCTGACCTTGTAGTTCACAGGTTTCTGAACTGGCTTGTGGGAGGAATGACGATGAATGATGAGGAGCTAGGGGCTAGAGACACCCTAGTGCTGTAAGCAGAACTTCGCCGGCCCCTCTGGTGATCTGAAGGATTCTCATTGCCGCCGGCTGGGACTCAATATGTAGACCAGGCTGGCTTCAAACTTGCAGCAATTCTCCTGTCTCTGCTCTTTGAGAAGGGAAATTATAGGTATTTACCAGCTGGCATTTCCCCTCTGTTTTAAGGGCTAATCATAAGTGCAGGCTGGTGTTGTTTCTGCCTGGCATTTCCAAACTCTTGGGTCCTTCTGCTTTTGAGACAAAGGCTTGACCCCTGAGCCATCAGGGGTGATGACACAACCTCTAAGTGTTTTCTTCCTAATTTCCTATGTTTAACATTTCTTTAAAAAATTTTGGTTACAGTTTCCAAAAGTCTCTTATTAATTTCTTGTAAATTAGAAATCATCTTTTAAAACAATTCTTTAGAGGGTTCAGGGGTACCTATTACGTTTGTATGAGCTGAAAAATAAGAAAAATAAAACAATTCTTTAGGAGGGGGAGGCAGAGAGACAGCAGGTGTGGACCTCTGGAGGACATGTGAGTTACAAGTTTCAGAAGTTATTTCTCTCATTCCACCATGTGGGCTGCTAGAACTGAGCTGGTCACCAAATTTGCCTGCAGGCATCTTTACCTGCTGAGTCATTATGCCGCCCATCCTTTTTTTTTTTTTTTTTTTTTTTTCACTTTCTCCCACCTTCCTTCCTTCTTCCTTTCTTTTCTTTCTTCCTTTCCGTCCTCCCTCGCCCCCTCTTTCCCTTTCTTCTCTCTCTCTCTCTCTGTTTCATGTGGCCCACTGAGGACGGTCTTATATTTCTGATCTTCCTGCCCCCACATGTCAGGCATGGGTCACCAAGCCTGGTTTCTTTTAGATGCTTTTAGTTTATTTTTGGCTTTGGCTTTTGAGACCAGGTTTCAAGCATCGAAGACTGTCCTTGAACTTTCTGTATAGCCGAAGTTGGCCTTGATCTCCTGATCCTTCTGCCTTTGCCCCCTAAGTGCTGACATCACAGGTTCAACAGGTTAGCTGGATAACTCAACCCATGTGGGGTGAGGGAATGGAGCTGGGCAAGAGCTGGAGCCCCTTCTGACCTGGCCAAAATCGCGCTTTCCCTCTTCCTCCTCCCTGTCTGGCGCTGGCATGTGTTCACTCGAGTCCTGGGTCTCATTTTCAACTCAATGATTAAAAAGGAAGAATGAAAATAAACCCAGTCTTACAACCAACTGAGGGGGCTCCTCTTGGCGGTCCTTTGATATTTGAGGAGTGAACGATGGGGCTGTTTGCAGACAGGAGATTTGAAGCCATCTTAATTAGAAGGAAAGAATGTTTGTGGTGGGCTGTTCTAAAAATACAGCAGGGCTCACATCTGGGGGAGAAGGCTGGTGGGGGCACAGGGACTTGTAGGGGGCGGGGGATGGTAGCAGTCAGGTCAGCTTCTGTCTGAGGCCCCGAAGTCTGCATTCTTGGGGTGGGGGTACTTTCTTTTTGTATGACTCCCCCACCTCTGAAGAGGAGAGGAGGGAAAACAAGTTAGTTCTGTGTGGCTGGACCACCAGTTGTAGCTTTGAAATTTTGACAGGATAGAAAATAGGGAAAATTAAGGGGACATGGGGACACGGAAGTGTTTGATGTTAGACCCTCCAGCTTAGACCCATCTAGACCCATGTCCCCTGCAGTCTCTTTCTGTGTATCTGACAGTTCCTGCCTCCCACTTGTAGATACAAGTAAGCCCAGCCTACTTCTGTACTCCCCAGAACCAAGACAACTTAAATTAGATCCAGTCTTTACCAGCACTGTCCTGACTTCTGGTACATGCAGCAGGCCAAGCTATGTCACATGATACGAAACTTCCTGCCATACGATCGAAAAGCTATAAAAGTTAGAGGCTCTCTTTTGTGTGTGGGAGGGGTGGGGGCAGAGAGAGGAGAGCGTCCCAAGGAGTGGTAGGATGGAGGGGGTTTCCGTGGAGTCTAAGGCTCTCAAGAAACTTCTCTGAAGTGTTTGTGCAAAGCTCTGTGAGTACAGAGCCTGCTTGCTAGCTTGGCAACTTGCGTTCCATCTGCAAAAGCCCACGTGGTAAAGCAGACTTCCAAAAGTCATCCATGCCATGCGATGGATGTTCTTCTCTTATCTTGTCTCTCTCTCAAATAAAAGTAAACAAATAAACGTCTCTGAAGACTTCTGATCTACTCCCTCCATGCTATCCAAGATGGCTCTCTCTCCCCCATTGTGTCCCACTTTAGGTTGTCGTTCTTGTTCTAATGCTCTCCCAACTTAAGGCCAAATTAGAGATAGTACTCTTGCCAGCATGGCCATCTTGCAGTTTCCTTTTTCTGTTTTTCATTGTTAATTTGATTGATTGATTGATTGTGTGTACAAGAATACATTCAAGTATGAGTATTGGGGAGACCCAAGGGTGACATCAGGAATCATCCTGGATTGCTTCTACCTCCTTTTTGCTTCATTCTGACATTTCCCAGGCTCTGCCCACCGGGGCCGGAAGTGCAGCCCTGGTGTTTTTCTACCTGGGACCTAAGGATCCGAACTCAGGACCTTCTGTTTGTGAGGCAGAGTCTTAACCCCTGAGCCATCTCTCCAGCCCCCTTTATTTTTTTTTTTTTAATGATTTATTGAGGGTGGGTGACCAAACTGAGGCACAAACCTTGTCATGGGTCCAGTAACACTAACACCCATTCTTGTGATTATTATGTAAATCTTTTTGGAATAAACAGACAGACCCTGAGCTTCCACCAATCCAAAAAGCTAAGAATGTCATGAGATAGCATGTGGAACATAACAGCGGCGATTTCTCTGCTTTCCTGATGTTCCACCAAACGATTGAAAAATGCCTAGATTTAAATGATTTTCATTTGTTCTTTAACTATAAAAACTTTATGAGCCCATTTCCCATTGAAACATACTATTTGTGGCAACCTGAATCTTTGTTTGTGGGTCATAGTCACTCATATTTGCTTGCAGAATAAACTTTAATTCCTTTAAGGTAAGAGCTGTGTTCTTGCGCTGACACTAATAAACAAGTCTGCTTCACACTGGCTCTGCCTGAAATTCTTATTTATTTATTTGAAGAAGTGACGGGGGAATGTGACAGCATGTGCACCATCACGCACATGTGCAACTCAGAAGACCACCTTCAAACATGAGTTCTTTCTCTACCATGCGGGCCGGCTTCGGAGGAGCAAACGTGGGTTTCCAGGCCTTGCAAGCAGGCAACTTTACCCACTGAGCTATCTCACGTACCCCTGACAATCTTTTCTGAGCTGAAGTCAGGAATCACAGCTTGACTGAGTGAGGATCTCTAAAAAGAGTACCCAGCCAGCAGCATGGTACCCCACAGCTACTGACAGGATGGGGACCACGACGGCCTGTCTCTGTCTAGTCCACGCCACTTCATAGGATCCTTGCTCTCACTTCAATTTCCACCACTGTGTTTGTGGGCCAGGCAGGGGGATCTGGTTGGTACATGCTGGTTTGCAACTGTCCTTTTGAGAAGCATAAAGACAGCAGAGAGAATCTAAAGAGAGACACTTAAGGTCTTGGTTACAGATGTGCATTGGGATCTGGACGGCTCCCACTAGGATTTCCAGGTTCTTGTGCTCCTGAACAAAGACTTAACCAGGAATACATGGGTAGCGGTATAAATAGACAATTTATTAGGAGAGGCACTTCTGAGAATGGCAGCCTGCCAGAGAGTGGGAAAGGTTAGAAGATCCTGGGCCAGGAGAGTCGTGAGCTTTATACATCATTTACACAGCGCCTGCCTTCCGCTTTTGGCATTTGGGTGTCTGCTTTGGCGAGAGTCTGTTGGGGTAAGACCACAGCAGACACCTGACAGGTGGGAGTGATGGTGAGATTTGGGCTTCTACCTGCCCTTGGCTTTGGGCCACAGGTCAGGGTAGGAACTATGAGCAGCAGGGCTTGATGAGTGGACGCTGGGCAGTATAGGGGTTAAGGCGCACAGGCAACCATAAGCTCAGTGCTCCCTCCCCAGGTCCTCGGATCTAGCCGCCCAACTGGGCAGACATCAAGTCGTCAGTTTGTGGATTTGCAGACATGTAGAACAGACTGCGGGGTCCGGAAGTCTTTTATTATTTATTTTTAAATTTTCTTAGTCATAACCCTTATTAACTCAGTGGGTCACACAAAAAGACATGAAAGTAGGAAGGAAACTGGTTGGAAACAAGAAAGATTTTTGTGGGAGAAGGAGGATAGATGGGATTGGGTAATATTGGGTGAAAATGAGTTAAATTCATTGCATCATATATATGAGGTTGTCAAAGAAAAAAAATTAAAAAATCAAAAAAAATTTTTAGTCATATCCATTGTACAAAACAGTGGTTTCATTATGACAGTCTGACACACGTAAATCAGGACTGTAACCTCTCACCTCTCCCCTTCCTACCTTGTCTCCCCACCCCCACCTACCCATCTCTTCCTGGTTCTGTCCTGGGAACAGACCTAACTCTGGCAGACTCTGCCAAGCAGAAGCACAAGTCGCTTCTCCCCCAAACAGCCTGAGGCATGGAGCCCAAAATAACAGAAGCACTGCAGCACCCTCTCCCTGCCCAGGGGTCTCGGACATTCCAGCAGTAGCCACAGCAGGAAGTGGGAATTACTGGCAATCACGAGGAGGAAGACATGGCAGGGAGGGAGGAGCCCCAGCCCCTGCACTGGGGGGAGCAGGGGGAACCTTGGAGTGAGGCCTCACGGGCAGCGCTGCAGCCCTGACCAGTGCACACAAAGAGAGAAACGGCTGAGGCTGCGCAGCTGTGGGCGGTTGGTAACACCTGCCTGCAGCGACACGGCTGGGTGCCCCAGCAATGGAATGGGGTGTTCCTCTCCTCCCCACAGGTCCCATCACCCTTCCCAGTGGTAAAGCCATTATACTGCTATCTTGGTTCCCCTTTAGCTGTGTGTCCCTGGACAGAAGACTTAACCTTTGGGGCCTGTTTCCTAGTCTGCGATACTAACGGACTTCCTCAAGTGAGACTTAGAGAGGTCAGTAAAACCCCTGGTTGCTTGGGCTGGGGATCTTTGAGCAACTGTTATGGTCTCCTGCACTTCATGGTCTCCCCTCCTTGTGGCGTGGGGTTCACTGTGTCCCTGGCCAGAGGAAGAGCGCCTCTGATGGGCAGAGGTGGCTTGTGTGGATATGCCAGCCCACGGGCTTGTAAAAGCCCTGGCTGGGGGAGACACAGGAGAAGCCTAGGCCTGGCAGTTAGCTCATCCCTTGGGCATTTTCACTTGAAGACCAGTGGTTAGCCCTGGAGAGGGTCTCATAATCCTTACACCCTACCAGCCTTCCCATTTCACAGACAGGACCACTAAGGCCCAGAGAAGATGTAAATCTCCCCCCCCCCCACTAATTCGGCCTATTGAAAACTGATAGATTCCTTATCCATGTTTCTTGCCAGAGAAGGGATGAAGGTCCTGGGATTAAGCAGGTCAGGACCATGTGCCCCTCCTACCCTTTCTCCTCTATCAGAGGTCTATGGCTTCCTGCCATGACCCATGTTCTTCCTTTCCGTGGTATGCCTGACCTCCATCTGCTGGCCTCTGTGCCTAGCAGAGGCCTGCCCAGGCAGAAAAGGCCTTTGGACGCAATGCATTGCAAAATGCTACTGCTCCACTCAGAAGACTGCGTCTACTCCAAAGAGCAGCTGTCTGACTGTGCCCCCCACCATGACAAGGGCTATATGCTTAAGGCCCCCTATGACACCTGAAACCCCACCACTCAGGATGCCAGGGTGAGAGAACTGCTGTTCATTCTAGGCTAGCCTGGTCTACATAGTGAGACTGTATGTCTCAGGAAAAAAAAAAAAAAATCCTCCGATCCAGCCCGTGGGACAGAGATCTCAGCCAACACACCTCTGTTGTGCCCTGCTGGAGAATTCTGCTTTGCAGCAAGCAGTCCTGCCGCTCTCAGTCTCCGAGATGTTTGCAGGGATGTAGCCTCCTCCAGCTTCGGCCAGCCAGCCATCCCACCTTGCCATGAAGGAGTTTCTCCCCTCAGGAACTGTAAGCTGAATAAATCTCCCTTTCCCCCTAAAGTTGTTTGACCTCAGGTAGTGTCTCATAGCAACACAAGAGTAACCATTATACCTCTCATGGCTTGCCCAGAGTGATCCATCTGCCAAATTCTGCCTGATTTCCTCCTCCCATCCCATGCAGAGCCCCACTTACTCCTGAAGTATATGGATCAGACATCTAGGCCTAGAGGAACCAACTGGCCCATAGCCCGGGCCTTATACAACCCACCTGCACTGTATGTTGCTGCTCCCGCATTCAGGCTGATGAGCTGCCCCTGCTGTGTAATTTCTGAATTTAGTGTGTAATTTCTGAATTTAGTGCTAAATATACCCTCAAGGCCCAAAAGGAAGGACGAACAGGGAACCCAGCTGCTTGTGGGTGGGGCTGGTCAGAGCTGTGGTGGAGGCTCATCTACCGCAGTGGAAGGCATAGATTATGTGCTCAGAACCCTAGAAAAAATTCAGACCCTCTGATGAACAGTTGATTGCTCTGGGCCAGCAAAGGTTGTCAAGGGTCATCAAGAGCTCCAGCTGGAACATGAAGATTCCCTGTGTTTCTGATTCTTCCAGCTCATTACCAGTGGTGTGGACAGCCTTTGGGGTAAAATACATTTGGCCATCAAGTGCTCAAGGCCCAAATGGAAAACAGGAAAGAGGGAGCAGGGAGACCCCATATGCGGCACAGCCATGAGGATCTGTCCTAGTGCGAGGCTGTGTGGAGGAGGAAAGCTCTGGGGGTACATGGGTCCTGCCTTCAGGGCCCTGGCAAGTCTGGGCAGGGTCTGAGGCAGGAAGCAGGAGGGCGTGGGGAGCAGAGCTCATGGCTGTTTTTCAGAGGGGCTTACAGTCCCGGGCTCAGGAGAAAGAAGGCAGCCTGGTCATACAGACATACATCTCCTAGAACTTGAGGGGGGTGCTCAGAGCTGCTCTCCACAAGTAATTCTAGAAGAACCCCAAATGGGCCTGAGACAATAGACATAGGTGCCCACTGAGACCAGCCCCAAGGGATCCAGGACTGAGACTAGAGTTCGGCCCCACGTCCTCCTCTGCCTCCTACCCTGCCTTCATTTCTCTGAGGGTACCCCAAGGCTCGGAGCAGGAAGCATCTGCAGTGGCCTGCTGCTGCGCCACCCTAAAGGACCTGCCTGGCTTCCCTCCAGACTGACTGCCTGCGCGGGCCTGGGCTCCAGCCTGCCAGGAATGTGCTTCTCAGGCCCCCGATCCAGGCGCCTGCCTTATCGGTCCTCAATCTCAGAGGGAGACAGAAGTCCCTGCCCACAACAGCAGCCCCTCCCGGTGGCCCCAGGCTGACCCTGAGGGTAGGGTGGTCTTTTGCCCACTAAGTGCTTGCAGAGGGAGTGCCTCCCCTCCTTACAGCTGGCCGATGTGAAACCCAACCTCCCTCCAGACATCCCTTCCCGGGCTTCTTTACCAGGCAGACGCCTGCCCTGGCGTCAGAGGGTCCGTGTGGCATATCACTGCCACTGCCTGGGTGGGATCTGCTCTCCCTGGCCCTCCTGGCGTATGACCTTGGCCTGCATCCCTGGAAAATGGAGGCATTGGGAAGGGGCACCGCACTCTGCCCTGTCCCGCCCCACCCGACGAGGTTTCCATCTAGCCTCTGCTGCATCAGGAAAGACAAACACATCACACAAAGGTGTATCCATTTCAGTTTTGTTTATACCCCCCATCTCCTTTTCAGAGTGGGGGCTCCTCAACCCACTCTCAACAGGCACTGGTCCCCGGGGACGCTTCTCGTTGTTCCTGTGGGAGCCTTCTGCAATCTCCTGAGACAACTGTCTCAACCAGCTTTTTTCCTCAGAGGACCTCGGAGCGTGTGTCTTCCACGCAGATGTCCAAAGCCGAGCTTCCCCATCTTGACAAAGGCACCTCCGTATGGGTATCTTCCTTCCCCTCTTGTTCATCATCATCCTGGTTACAGAAACCTGGCACAGCTGTGCCCCAAGGTTCCTCCCCAGGCAGCTTGTCCCCGGTTGCTTCCTGCCTCACCCTGTCCAGAAGTCCCTCTCGGTTCTGCTGCTGGACCGCCTCCCTCTTGGGGTTTGTCTCCTTCTTCCTGACTGCAGCCAAGGGCTGGGCTTCTTTCTCTCATCTTGCTCAGGCACAGGCTATGGACGCCACTGACCTACTGATGGCTGACACACAGGTGGACCGGTGGCCCACACTCTCCTAAGGCTACTCTCAAGACTTCTGAACAGCCATCAAGCAGATCTCACGATCAATATAGTCAGAACGAGACTCCGTTCCTCCTACCGTTCCCAAGCCCTCCCCGGCTCAGCCACCACTACTCCCCCTCCCCCCGCAGCCCAGTCAACCTTGACTCCTTTTCTCACCCTTAAGTACTTGATATCCACCTTCTCTCTTGTGCCTTCAGGCTTCACCCTTCTCAAGCTACCTGCTGTTTCTGGTCTCCCTGTACATAGGAATTCTCTGCCAATCTATTGCTCTCAGAGATTTTTTTTAAGTTTGGGATTTAACTCAATGGTAGAGTGTTTGTTTAGCATATACAAACCCCTGGATTACATCCCCCTCGCTACAACAAATAGATTTACAACAGTAATAAAAATTATTTCTGCAGAACATACTGTAATGCCAGCAGTTGGGAGGCTGAGGCAGTAGGGTTGTGAGTTCAGAGCCAGCTTGCTGTACAAGGAGATTCTGTCTCAAAAAACTAAACTGGTCATGAAATGCACACAACATATGATTTGTCCCGACAACTCTCCAGGCATGAAGTTCAGCGGTGTTAAGCACCTTCATATTCTAAGACGCCATCTCCACTATCGATGCACAGAGCATGTCCATTTCCCTAACCAAAGCTCTGTACCCATTGAGCAACAGTTTCCATTTCCCATCTCATATAAATGGATCCACACAGTATTGCCTTTTTATGGTTGCCTTTTTAGCAGAATGTCTTCAAGTTTTATCTGCGTTGAAGCATGTGTCAGAATTTCACTCCTTTAGGGAAAAAATAATAGTTCACTGTATACATATACTGCATTTTGCTTACCCATTTTATTCTCAAAGGATATTTGGGATGCTTCAGTCTTGTGGCTATTGTGAATAAGGTAATGAACATGAATGTACAAATGGGAACAAAGTATAATGTCATAATGAAACCTGTCAATTATTATTGTTTTGGTTTTCTGAACCAGGGTCTTATTATATAACTCAAATTGGCTACATCCATTACTGTCTCTGGAATGCTGAGATTACAGGCCTGTTGCCCCATACCAGCTAATTCTATTTTCAATTTTTCAGTAATAGTCATGTGTTTTTCCACACTGACTGCACTACTTTATATTCCCACCGACAGTGCCAAATTTTACGTATCTTGGACAGCAGATGTTATTGCCGTCTTGTTTGCACAACCATTTTAAAGGGCACAGAGAGGATCCTCTCCTCATCAGTAACCGGACAGAAAATGGGTGAAATGACACCAGACAGCAACTCCCACCACTCTGGCAGTGGAGCTATCCAAAGAACGGACCCTGAGATTTGAAACTCCCCCAGGAATCTCACGCTAGAAACAGCGAGGAAGTGCTGCCAGCCAGATAAGAATTTGTCTCCCGAAAGAAACTTTACACACTTCTGACAACCTGGAAGCATTGTGGGCCGAACCACACCAGAAGCTATGCACATCTGATTTCTATTCAGTTTTCAGCTCTTCCTTGGACTTGGGCACTGGATACTCACCCCAATGTGGCCATATTAAATAAATTCGTATTAACGAGTGCGGTGGCCTAAGTGGAGGCCGCGAGCCTAGCTCCTGCCCCGAACTGGCTTCCCAAATTTTCCCCACCTAGCACGTAGGTCCTTCTCTGGTTTGTATCCTTCGCTTGGCATTACTTTCTGTCTGTTTCATCAGCATCGGCTCGCTGTGCTTTGGACTTGGCTGTATCATGAGGGACAGGGTCTTTTGTTGGCCGCGCAGTGTCCTCGGCGTTAGCAGAAAGCCGCTCACACAGCAGATGCTCATTAAATGGTGGGACGGATGGAGTTTGGCTCTTCCATGAAATACCTCTCCAAGCTAATCTCTTGCTCCAAGCTACCTTGGAACCTTCGCGTTCCATTGGGGGCTGCATGGGCAGCCCGGTCATCCCCGCAGCAAAACTCCCCCACCCCGACTCGAGAGGAGCACCGCACACGTTAGCAGGAACCTAGACTTTTCAGGGAGATCTGGATGCGCTCCCCGATGCCTTCTGCAGTGGATGAAGTTGGTCTGCCCGAAGCCAGAACCTCTGCCAGCCAGTGGCAGGCGCACCTCCGAGTCTCGCTCCGCCCCCATCCGGCCTCTTCGCACCTGCCTGTGTTCTCTGCTCCAGGACGAATCGCGGCCCCGCCCCATTGTGACATCGTGGGCCCTCGCTATTGGCTCGTTTCTGGACGCCGCGGAGCGACCGGCTTCTCATTGGCCACACGTCCTCCCGCGCCTCCGCCGCAGCCACAACAAACGGCCACGTGCTCTGCCGTGGGGCGTCCTCATTGGTCGGCCGCCCCGCCCCGTCCATCGCCCTCGGCGTCCCGCTTCCCCTTTCCGCGGGCTTACGGGGCCCACCGCCTTGCTCCGCTGTCCCCGCGCCCGGCTTCTCGGACGTCGATTGGCCGAAAGGGGGAGCGAGGCGGGGCTTGCGGACGGGTTAAAGAGCGCGCCGCCCGCCCAAGGGGGGCGGAGGCGCTTCGATGGCGTGGCAGGGGCTGACGGCCGAGTTCCTGCAGGTGCCCACCGTGACGCGTGCCTACACGGCGGCCTGCGTCCTCACCACAGCGGCCGTGGTGAGCGGGCTGGGCGGGCGTGGTGTCGTCATGGTTACGGCCCCTCGGCCCCGCAAGGACGGGAGATCAGGGAGGGTCGCCTGGGTTAAGGCGCGGAAGCCTGAGACCACCCTGATGTGACCCCACAGCAGCTGGAGCTCCTCAGCCCCTTCCAGCTCTACTTCAACCCGCACCTTGTGTTCCGGAGGTTCCAGGTGAGGCCGCCCCGCCCCTTGCACCTGCTGCCAGGCCGGCCGCGCGCCCCGCCTCACCGCCGTCCCCCACCCTTTGCAGGTCTGGAGGCTCATCACCAACTTCCTCTTCTTCGGGCCCCTGGGATTCAGCTTCTTCTTCAACATGCTCTTCGTGTATCCTGCTCCACAGGGGAGGGGCGATGGGCCGGGCGCCGCGCGGAGGGGCTCAGCGGGGGTCCTATCCGAGGGGGGAGCTTCCTATACCAACTTTGCAGGTTCCGCTACTGCCGAATGCTGGAGGAGGGGTCCTTCCGCGGGCGCACGGCGGACTTTGTCTTCATGCTTCTTTTCGGTGGCTTCCTAATGACCGTATCCTTCCTCTAGCTCACTGAACACCCAGGCCGAGGGGCGCCTGGGTTTGGCCTGTCTTGACATCTGGCACCCGTGCCAGGTAGGACAGATCCGGGGCCTAGGATACACTGAGCAGCCCGGTGTCTTGGTTCGGGCTGGATGCTCAGTGCCCAGAACACAACGGGCCAGAGCAGATGGAGTAGCTGGGCACAGAAACCTGCATCCAGTAGGTAGAAGCCCAGCAGGTGTAAGCAGCCGTGGAGCCAGGAGCCTGTAGTGCAGAGAAGAGGTCATCCGGATGAGGAGTGGACGAGGGCCTCCAGGGGAGGGAACCAGTGTTGGCAGTCAGACTCCTGGCAGCCGAGTCCTGCTCCAGGGCACCTTAACTCTGGCCCAGCTGCTGGGACTCCTGGGCAGCCTGTTTTTCCTGGGCCAGGCCCTCATGGCCATGCTGGTGTACGTGTGGAGCCGCCGCAGCCCTCAGGTGAGGGTCAACTTCTTCGGCCTAATCAACTTCCAGGCGCCATTCCTGCCCTGGGCCCTCATGGGCTTCTCCATGTTGCTGGGCAACTCGGTGCTCACAGACCTGCTGGGTAAGGCTGGCTGCCCTTCCTGCCCACCCCAGGCTGCTTGCCCTAAGGACAGCTGCTCATCATCCCCTACCCCCAGCACCTCTTTTCCGCTTCCCCACCCTTTCTTCCTGTCCCAAGTCCTGTTCTTAATGTCCCTCAAGCGAGTCAGCTGGCCGCAGGATTTGCATTTGTAGTCTGACTTGCCTGGAATGTGTGAGCTTCAGCCTTGTGGTTCTGACTTCCACAGTGTTCTCAGGCACTGCCCTCCCTCTCTCCCCCTCCTCAGACCTTAGAGCAAGCACTGGGTACTCACCCTAGAGTGGCAAGCATTGGGTGCTCATGCACTGGAACCTGGGGTTGCATAGACGCCTCTACTAGTCCTTGACTTCCTCACAGGTATCGCAGTGGGCCACATCTACTACTTCCTGGAAGATGTGTTTCCCAACCAGCCAGGAGGCAAGAGGCTCCTGCTGACCCCCAGCTTTCTGTGAGTGCTGGCGATGACCTCTTCCCCTCCCTTCCCCTCGCTGCCAGCCTGCCCACCCCGTGGGAGACCTGTGCTGACTTCAGCTCAGCATGGTCCCCTCCCCACAGGAAGCTGCTACTAGATGCCCCTCAGGAGGACCCCAATTACCTGCCTCTTCCTGAGGAACAGCCAGAACCCCATCCGCGGCCCTTGGACCACTGAAGCCCATCCTGGTCAGCTACTGGCTGTCCTCCATTCAACTGCAGCAAAGCAACCCATCCTGGAGGCTGGGCCCACCAGCAGCCTCAGGCCCTCAGCCTAGCCACATTCTTCTGTGCCAGCCCCTCTGCCTTTGCCTTCTCTGCTCAAATATAAGTGACAGGACCTTGGGCCCAGAAGGGCAAAGAGCCCATGGTGCCCAACAGGGCTCTGAGCTCAAAAACAGATTCAATATTCTCATCCCCAGTGCTTGACGGATCCTCGGGGGCCAAGTCCTGCTCAGCCCACTAGTCATTCAGACCTCAACAGCTGGGGCCCCACCTGCAGTGCCTCTGTGCCCACTCTTCTCACCTCTCCCTCCTTATCTACAGCCTTAGCAAGTTTTAAGCCTTCATCTCATTTTCCAGCTGAGTCCTGAGGCCCAGGGGCTCTAGGGTCTAGGTTCTCTTCCTTTTCCGTGAGCTCATACCTTAATCATCTTAGCAGCACCCTGTGTCTGGCAGAGGCCTCTGGATAATCCTGTTCACTTTTCAGCTAAAGACCTGTGTGTACCTTTTCCCACCTGCAGTTCCCCTGTCTCCTCTGTGCTGCAGGGATCAAATGTGGTCGGCTCACCTTGGTGCTCTACTCCTGGCCCACAAGGTGTTTCTCTTGAATATCCCATAGCTACAATCTGTCATTTTTAGGGTAACAAAAAAGTTCCTGTTTAGTCAGACTTAAACTCTATAGTGAAACTTGGTGAAGCAGCAGTTACTAGATGCCCCTCGGGACTGTATATATACACTTACATGTATATGTAGTAAGATGTTTTAAAAAAGGGCTAGAAAAGATCTGGAAGGATCTGGAGAAAGGAGGGCCTAGAGCCTCAGTTCTCTTCCAGGCAAGTGAAACCACCTGCCTAGAGGGAGTGAGCTGGGGGGCTTGGGCAGCTGCCTACCTGGCTGACTGAGCATACCCCTCAGCAAAGGAGACCATTAATTTACAAGGCCTTTGTGTAGGTCTTCCAGAAAAGTCCAGTTGTTTCCTTGCTGTGAGTCTTTGGTTCCACTGACAGGCAGGTCCTGAGAGCAAACACTCTGAAGGACAGTTGTGCTCTAGGACGTGCTCACAGGGGATTCCAGCCAGAGGACATCCACGAGCCCCACTCCTGCCCTGCATGTGCTCAAGTGGAGGGTCCTACCAGACTCCTGCTGCATTTTTTGAGGAGAGAAACTTTTGCCCCTCAACCTTGTCCTTGCAAGAAGAACCTGCTGACGTCAAGAATGGCCATGTCCTGGAGCCAGAGTCCAGGACCACTGTCTTCAGTAACACACACATTGCTACCTCAGCAAAGCCTAAGTCCATTCCACGTTACAAATAAGGCAGAGGAAAGCAAGCTTATCCTAATAGGCACAGCTGCCAACTCCAAAAGATAGCATAGGATTGGTCATTTATTCCCCTATTCCTCACAACAGGATGGAGAGGGAGAAGATGGCCCAGGCCACGGGTGGAGAGGATCCAGCAAACCTCTCCCGGTGTGTTGCTGGACTCTTGTATGTAGGTGAGTAACACCTAGGCAGTGCCTACCCAGGACCGTTCCACTGCAAGGGACTCTAGAGCAGCAAAGTTTTAGCTGATGGCAGTCCATCCAGATGTAGCGGGACCAGGAAAGAAGCAGGTTCTCAGTCACACTCTTCCTTGTGTCCCGTCTACAAGGACTTGCTGAGCACAAGTGCCTACTAGGAAACTGGAAGGTCCAAGGAAGAACAAAGACTGGCCTTGATGTCAGGGTCCTTGTAGCAATGCTAGGCTGGCTGTGCGTGACACCCTTAGTTTCCACTTACCCACCTGGGAATTTGAGGTAGAGGAGGGCAAGGCTTGACACATCTGTCTGGGCCACACTCCCCCAGGAAGATCTAGCTCAGGCAACCGCTGGCTGCTATTTTTATGTTCCCACAACAAAGATGTTGAGCATGAAACTGAGCACATTGCATTTTATTTATAAAGTGTTGCTAGCCCTGCCTGGGGCTCCTATACAAAAACAAAAGCACAACCCAAAGTGAGGCTTCTCTTCCTGACTCCAGACTTTGGGGGACGGTGCTGGGGGTAGAGAGGCAGGAGTGGGGCTCAGCAAATGGAATGTGTGCTGAGGGACGGTGATCTGGAGGCTCCCTATCAGTGTCTCCACCCTATCCTGTTCCTCAGGATGGCACCAACTGTCCCCTTGCCTTTCTTTCTCCTTGTTGGATGAAGGAGGAAAGAAGTCCAATCTTCTGAGATGCTCCCTGGGAGCTGCACACGGCTGGCCTGGTCACCAGGCTGGGGCAGTGTTGGCAAGACGTCTCATTCTCCTAAAGGATGGGAGCAGGTGATCAGCTAGGGTGGTCTTAGCTCTGAGCGGCCTCAGCTCTCTAGAGTAGCTAGGGGTGGGGCCCACCCAGCAGGAATACTCCCTACTCCATTCTTGGTCTTGCCAGTCTGCTGCATAGGCTCTGACGACCATCTGTCCAGGAACCCTGAAACCTCTTCTGGACTGTGGCAGACAACTTGTGTTCTTTGGACAGAAATCTACCTGAGAGCAATCTCTCCAGGAACTGCCTTTGGAAGTACATTTTTCCACAGACACAGGTTCTTGGGGGGAGGGGGGTCCCTGCCTCTGCCTGGGAAGAAGGTGCCTGCCGCACGTACCTTGTGTTCCTGTCCTGATCTCGGATCTTCTTCTCCATCTCAGCATCTGTCAGGGTCTCCAGCAGGGGGCACCACTGGTCAGCATCACCAGTATTCCGGATGGCAATTTCTACTGTGGGGAGCGGGTTCTCACTGTGGGAGGAAAGGCAGTGAGAAGAACAAGGGCCAGCTTACAGGACAGCAGCCAACAACTCCGTAGGAATTATGCTCCCCACTGTGTAATCCTTTAGCAGATGGCCAGGGCACAGCAGGATGCCCATTTTCTTGCCCAGGTCTTCCTAGTTACAATGCTGTGGGCAGCAGCAGGGGTGGGGTTGTTGTCACCGAAACTCAAGGGACCTGTTGGAGATGTCAGAACCTACTCCAGCAGTAACAGGCTGCCCATGACCTATAGAGCCTTTCTTAAAAGCAAACTCAGCAGGTCCTTTGCCTCCTCCATGTCTGTTTGGGAGACTGAATAGGGAAGCTGCTAGCCATGAGGTTGATTTTGCTGACAGGAACAGTGCACCTGGAGCAGGTCACCGTAGCTGGAGCATAGACAGGAGGCCTGTCTATTTCTCTGTCCAGGATCAAGACCTATCAAGACCCATAATCAGAGGACACAGGGAGTGAAAGGACTCCTCTGTCCCCAGAGTGTGCTACACATCTATCTGCAGCCCACTTCACAAGGCCTACACCAAGCTCCAGAGAAGCTGGCCTATTTTCTTAGAGAGACCATCTGACTTAACATCTGGGGGCTCCTCTGGTCAAATGGACACAGCAGTGCTAGAGGAAGGCTTGAATAGGGCGCTAAAGAGAGCTGAATAATGAGCTAAGGGGGTGACACCAAACCCTTGGCCTGGCAGAGAGCCTTACAGCAAGGCCCAACCAAGATCCTCGGCTCCTCTTCCACTATTCCCACACTAGCCTTCCCTGGTCTTTTTCTCACCCCAAGGGTCTTCCCTTATTTCCCAAGCCCCAGTTCCTCCGGAACAGACCATACTGCTCTACCAAATGGGCCTACCTTGCAGCCTAACTACCCTATGAGCTCTGAGAGAAGTGAGGGCAGGCAGGGCCTAGAGAGGGGAGAGGGGTTGAAGATGGATAAAGCTGGTTGGGTTATCTGGATCTTTGTCTGAACATGGGAACAATATTTTCTGCTGGAGGGTTAACAGCAGCCAGCATGCTTTTACTGTATATGCTTCCTGGGAGCTAGGCACCCCCTTACAGTTCCCTCAGGCTGTGTAAATGGTAGGCTACAGGGAAGCATCCCTCTAACAGGCCTGACTGTACAGTTCCCACTCCTCACCACTCAACCAAGTAACCCACATTGGAAGCTGCGGTCTGTCCAGCCCAGGGAAATTGTCTCAGACTTTGAGCCCAGATCAAGGCTAGAATGTGGCTGAGGGTGGTACCAGACTAGGACAATCCTGGCTTCTTGGTTGGAGCAGAGCATGGAACCACACCTACAAGGCCCTCAAGGCTAGAATGTGGCTGAGGGTGGTACCAGACTAGGACAATCCTGGCTTCTTGGTTGGAGCAGAGCATGGAACCACACCTACAAGGCCCAAGCTCATGTTAGTGACTCAGAGGTCAGGGACCAGTCAGGCCCCTATTCCTATGGTCCCTGAGGTCACCCCTGCTCAGCAGCTTGATTTGGAAATCCAGAAAAGCCTAGTCACAGACTCCTAAAACATCACCTTCCAGTTGCTTCCCTTGGGAGGGCAGACTTGAAAGGCGCCAAGCCCAGGCTGTAGGAAGCAAAACATGTTTTCTTCTGAGTTTAAACAAGAGCTGGCAAACAGGCCTGGAGGCTCCTTTGTTTACCTCCCCCTCACTCTGGGAAGATTCCACTCCAGTGGATTTGTTCTAAAATAAGAACTGCTTGGTCAACCAAAGAAGGATGGGCATGTAGCCAGCACTAGTCAGCCTCAGGTTTTTGTCTGTCTTCAGGGGGACAAGGAAGCAGAGATGCCACTCTGAGTTCCAAGTCTGGGGGTCACTGGGGCCATCCAACTTCAACTTCTCCAAGGGAATTCTGACTTAGAAGTACCAAGGCAGACAAGACCCTCAACATTCTCTACTGACCAAAGACCAAGGTTCTAGTAGGGACACAGATACTCAGGAAGGCCATCTGAGGTGACAGTGCAGCTGACACTGAAGCTAATGTGTCTTCAGGGTTATTTTCTGATTTCATTTTCATGACCTCCAGGACATAACAGACAAGCTGGAAAGCAGTATCACCTCCATTCTACAAATGAGAGAGAGGTTTAAGAGGAAAATGACCTGCCCAGGGTCACTCGGTAGGAAAAGGAGACTAAATTCGACAGTCATCTTTACATTTGCAATCTGTACCTCCCACACTCTAATATGAACTCATTTTTTATAAGAATTTCAAATCACTCAACAGAGATAGGATAAGCTCAGCATGCTACTGGTGCATGACTCTATTATGCAATGATTTCTTAGATGTAAAACCAAATGAAATCAACAACTGAAAAAAAAAACAAAACAAAACTAGATTACATTTAAATAACTTTTGTGCTCCAAAAGATACTAACAAAAAGGTGAAAAGGCAGCCTATTGAATGGGAAGAAATATTTCCGAGTCAAACCTATCAAGGGATGGAATATATAAAGAACGCTTACCATTCAGTAATAAAAAGACAGTCCAATGTTAAAAACAGGCAAAGGACTTGAATAAACTATTTCCAAAGATACATAAACAGGACAAAAATTAATGAAAAGCTGCTCAGTATCATTACTCATCAGGGATGTGGTGCTTCAAACCATCGTCACTTCATAACTACCAGCAAAATCACAATTAGAGATGTGTTGGCCATGTTGTGGCTCTGGGACCTTTACACTGCTCGTAGGAATGAAAGACGGTCTTCAGATGCCAGGCATGAGAGCTCAAGCTTATAATTCTAGTTCTTGGGGGCAGAAAGAGGAGGATCAGAAGTTCAAGGCTTGCCTGGGCTACAGAATGAGTTCAGGATGGCCTGTGAAACTTAGTAAGATTATGGCTCAAAATAAAAAGCAGATTGAAAGTGTAGTTCAATAGTAGAGCACTTGTGTAGCATAATGATGGCCCTGGGTTCAAGTCCCAGTACCACAAAACTTAAATACATTTAAGTAAGCACATGGGTAAATGGTATGCTATGTGAGTTGTCTCTCAATAGACTGTTAGAAAATAAAACCAACCATCAGGTTTGGTTGGTGAGAGGCACTCTAGAAGTATCCTCTGTGGTTCATACCTAACTAACCGAAAGGGGACCTGTCCTCACTTAGGCCCAGCTGTAAACTCTGACCTGGTCCACCTTCTCCTCTCTGTACATCACTTGATCCTGGCAGAGCTATGGCAAGGAGCCCAAAGTCTCTGTCTGAGCCATTCTCTGTGCTCTCCCTGCCCTGGCAAGCTTTGCCTTATGTTCTGTGCCCATTCCCCATAGCGTTTCCTCTGTAGCACTAGGAGTCAGTCAACAATGGTAGATACAAACACACCCCTATCTTTCTCCTGAGCCAAGCAGGACATGTCCCAGACTGTGGCTCAGGACTGGCTTAGAGAAATGAAAGTAACTCTGCTGCAGGTGGTTCTACGAGCAGAGTCCTGTACTGCCTACCCAGCACCATCCTTTCTCAGCCCATTTCCCATCCTGTTATAACCTCTCTGTCCTCATTCTGTGGCTCAGGGATATCTGTGTTGCTTTAATCCACTGTCGTCTAGGAGCCCATCACCTGTTTATCTTCATGTGTCCTGCCTCAGCCTGTGCTGCTTCTGTCCCACTGCTGAAGGGCACAGCCTATTCTCTGCCCTGGTTCCCCTATTATATGGACACCATGCACAGCCTTGCTCATGTGTGTCCTGTGACAAGCAGCTTTCTCTACTGCACTGTGGATACAACCCATGCTTAGGCATAGGGATGAGCATTCTCTTTACCCACCCCCCTAACCCACCCCTGTAACCCACCCCTGGCCCTAGCAGATTGGCTGGAGGGAATTTAGTGTGCTTCCAACATAAGGTGATATAGACCTAGAACCTAGAATTCTTTTTAAGGAGTCACATGACTTAGTACTTGTCAGGCTCTGTGCATGGCACCGAAACCAGGTCAGGGCTCCTCCTCCCAGGTAGGAACGACAGTGCCATCAGGAATAACAGTAATCTTTCTGAGGCGAGTGGTTAAGAAATGCTTAGTCCCAATTGTCCACAGACTGAAGTTGTGCAGCGGCAAAGAGCGCTGACACGTTCTTATCGCTCACACTCATGTTACAGTGGGCTACACTGTCTCCTGGATTGTGATGACTCTAACTTTTTTACTTATTTAGTGTGTGTGTGCTTGTGTGTCAGAGGGCACTATGTGTCCCTGTGGAGAACCAAGGTTGACTCTGAGAATCACCCTGGATTGCTTCTCCCTCTTTTTTGCTTCCCTCTGGGATTTCCCAGACTCCGCTTATCAGGACCAGAAGTGCAGGCTGCTGCTGTTTCCACCTGGTGTTTTTACATGGGACCTGGGATCCAAACTCTGGACCTTCTGCTTTGGAGGCAGAATCTCTTTTTCCCCCTAGTTTCCAAGCTTGAATGGTTGTCCCTGTTCCCCCCCTGCCCCTTTTTTCTTTCCCCCAACCTTAAAATTTTAAGTTCTTCATTGGACCTAGTGACAGTTCTCTCAACAACCGCAGAAGCTGAGGCAGGAAGATGCCAAATTCAAGGCCAGCTTATGGGGGGGGGAAGGATGTAGCCCAGAGTTAAGTTTACCTACCAGGAAACATTGTAAGAGCCTAAAGTGGGCCAGACATTATCTCCTGGGCATGACAGGGTTGTGGTACACATGATTTCATGGCAGATACACATACTTCACAAGACTGCCTAGGAACTGTCCTATCAACATTTTGTCACTGAAGAGGAAAGATCTAAAGAGATTCCACACCTCCCTGAGTGACTGATGAGGACTACTGCAAAGAGGAAGGAAAAAGAAGATGCTATCCTTAGTGGTGTACACACTGACCTGACACCTGCTAGAACATGAATCATGTCGACATATGTCATCAAAGGTAAACCAGATGAAGCATAGTGGGCTACTCGACTGAAAAGACTTGAAAATAGGAGGGAGGGGAGGGTCTGGCAGGGGAGATGGGACTGGGGATTAAAAAGTGAAAATACCATAAGTTCACTATATTCATGCATACAATTATGACATTAATTCTCAAAACCTGACCCCCACACTCAGAGAATAACTCCAAACCAACCAACAATATAACCTAAGCAAAAATGACAATAACAGTATCTCTATCTAGGACATCATACAGGTACTTCACATGCAGTGTCTACCTGAATCCAAAAGCCCCACGATTGCGAGGAGCTTCAATACTCTCTCTACACAAAACAGAAGCAAGTTAAGTCCATGATTCCTACTACCTTTCGATCTCTCATACACACTCTTGGTTTAACTGACTTTTTCAAACTTGCAACTGCAAGTAGCTACTGAAATCTAACTGTACCAAATGAATAAATTGTTTTTCACATAAAACCCTATCATACATATCTCCCATGAATGACTTCCCCAAATCCACAAGAAGGGATTACTATATCAAAGAGGGGAAGAACAACAAAACAAAACTACTAAGGCAAAAAGATGTATTATTCCACTGGCTCTAAGGCTAACCTACCAAGCCAACCTAAAAGTGGCTCGGAAACTAGCAGAGCTGTTCACCAGTGGCAAGACTACTGGGAACCTGAGGCTGGTCTGGCTACATACTGAATTTCTGGCCAGGCTGAACCATTTCTAGAAACATGGGTAGAGAGCCAGTCAGGGCCATTACCAGCTCCACTATGTCCCAGTGGGCAGCCCTGTGCTGGTTTTCTGGCCTCCCTGGGAATTAGATCAGCCACTGCAGCCCATGGCCTCCTGTACCCCTCCAGTGTGCCCTGATCCTGGCCTGCAGAGGATGGTGGTGGACAGACCTGTAGCAGACTCCACCGGGCGCACTCACCATGATGGTGGAGTCCAGCAGGAAGAATGCTGCCAAGTACCGACAATGGAGTGAAAAGATGTCAACAAGATCCGTCATGAGCCTGAGGAAGTTGCCATCTTCTGAGCCCTGGCACTGGAGGTGCCACAAGGTCAAGTGAAGGTTGGCACCCAGCATTTGGCTGCTTGGAGCAACAAGCTGCCACCACCTACATGTGCAAGTTGTGAAAGTAGGTCCCTGTTGGCCTGGCATCTGGAGATGGGCATTCTGCATCACTGTCACTTTCAGGACCTCAGAGTTGACTCTAAAGCAAGGCCATCCTGGCTGGCTTTCAGGCCGGCTGGCTTCGGCTCCATGTGGGGCTATGGACACCTCAGCTACAGGCAAGCTCCTCCAGGGTGGTGGGGCAGAGCTCCTCAAGCAGTGGGTTGCTGGAGGGGTCACAACACCTGACTCAGATGCCTGTCAGCATAGCAAATGCTTGGGTTGAGGGAGCAGGGAGTCTTGTATCCTGGGTGTGCACCTCATTTTTTCTCTTGTTTAGACTTACAGGAAACCCCAAGAAAGCTGATTCTTAGATCACAAACCTACTAACCACTGAATTGCTCTGTCTTTGCATAAAGACCTTTGCTCTTGTTCCTCCTGAACACTTTAAACTGTCTTTACAATGCTGAGAGAATGTGAATTATGCTAGTTTTAGGACATAACCAATCCTGCCTGCTTTGATGAAACAAACCCTGCACATCATTCCAAACAGAAAAGACCTCAAAAGCTAGGCAGAAACCACGAGGCTTCCAGTTCCTCCAAGTCTGCAGAGGCAGAGAGCACTAGCTGGAAGGTCTTTATTTTGGGCGGTAGGGCGGTAGGGGGAGATTGGAAGTTTCTGCTCATACTCGGACTTATGCAGCCAGCCTGATGCTGTAAACAGGGGGTCAGGGTGACTTTTCTACTCTTTCATAGCACCCAATGTAGCAACTGGCCTCACATGGTATTTGTCAAATGCTGTGAGTAGAAGAAAATTGCCAAAGCCTTGCCTACTCCCTGACAGCTCAGAAGCTGCAAGAATACCAAGAACCTGGATGGGGGCAGGGCAGCTCTGACAGAAACAGCGCACTGAGCCTAAGTGCAGAGAGTGGGTGGAGTTGTGTTGGATGGAAAGGCACTGCCGTGTGAAGAGCTGCAGGGGGCCCCGGGAGGACTTGGGACATGGGGAGAGTGGAGAGAAAAACTCTATGGTCACACTGAGTCTGCAGGCACACTAAGATACAGAGGCAGGGGGAGTATAATAGCAGAACATGGCCAGGTCACCACCAAGCTTGAGAAAGTAGAAGCATGACGGCTCCTACATAATAGTCCTTTTCTAAAGTGGGTAAGGAGGTTAGCAAGAGAATGCGAGACCAGAGGGTGAGATGACTGCGCCATCTTACCTGAAAGCATAGGTCTTCTGATGCCAGCTTAGCTGTCCCCGGATGCTGTAGGCGATAGTGGTGACAAACTCCCCACCCAGCCCCAGTTCAGAGCACAACTTCAGAGCAAACTTCTCAGGTGAGTTCTCCTTCTCCGACATGTCCCACTCAAACTGGTCCACCAGAGAGATGTTTCCCACATGGATGTTCAGCTGTGGCAAGAATCAATGCACATAAGTGAGAAGAGGATTGTTCCCAACCCAGGGAGGCTGTGAGATGGGGACGAGTGACTCTGAAACACAGGCTGAGCCTGCCGGGTCTGGAGTGGACCTTGACCATGACTCACAAGCTAAGAGCTGAAGCTGGCCCTCGTCCTTACAGTTCTCCATTTACAAAACAGGACTGATCCCAAACTTGCCAGGTTGCCATTATGCGCTTTGGCTTAGGGCCTGAAATGACCCTGGGGATGTTGAGCCTGCCTTAGTTCTCTTCCTACTTCCTTGTGTCCCAGCTGGCCGGTGTCCATTTTCTGCCTGTCATCCCTGTCGCAATCATCTTTATGTGGCTGTGCTGGCTAGGTAGAGCTGTGTAGGTAGGTGTGTAACCTGTCACTGAGTCTGTTTTATTTTTGAAATATTTTATTTTGAGGAAGAAAGGAAAAAGGCAGGGAGAGAGGAGGAGAGGGGGAGAGAGGGAGAGCAATCGCAACATTACAGTACATAAATGAGAAATCAGAGGACAACTTTTAAAAGGTGGTTCTCTCCTACCATGTGGGCTCCAGGAATTAAGGTCACTAGGTTTCCATGGGAGCATCTTTACCTGCTAAGTCATCTTGCTACTGAGCTGTTTAAACCCACATCTGCACCCTTACTCAACTGATATAAACAGCAAGCATCATGCCAAGCAGCTCAGGACTCAACTGCCTGAGCAACTTCTTGTCCTTGGACAAGGCCTGTTCTAAAACTGGATGTCACTGAATGCCATGGGACTGACGCTGTGAAGCCAGCCTTGCTATCTAGGCATGATGTGAGATTCTTTCTCACTGTAGTGTGGGACCCTCACCATTATTCAGAGTTCCACTGGGTGAGTAGGCCATGGTGCATGGCCCCAGACACACAACTATTGATTGGTTTTGATGAAGACACATGGGTAGCAGGGCAGAGGTGTGGTGAGATGACCACTGCTTTTGGAGCCCATATTTACGCTTTTTTTCATAGAACCAAAGAAAATCTGATCCCTGACCTTGCTTACAAGCCCTATGTCTAAAGTCCTTCACAGCCCTTTCTACTAGCTCCACTGTTGGCTAAACAATGCATCCCTAAATCCCCTGCCTATTAGCCTGCTTTACATTCGTTTCTATTGTCTGTTCCCAGCACACAGACCATCTTAGTCATTTGTATACTGGACTCAAGGGCATTTGTTTTGGGAACCTACAAGTCCTTGTGACAGAGTTGGCAAACGAAGGAAGGAAACTGATGTACAGAGCTGCAATCCAGCTGAGAAGGCCTTTTCTGTCGCCACACTGCACCATCTGGCAATCAACATAGGTTTCTGGAACAACCAGAAACCAGACCTCTTCCCAAATGGAGCAAAATGCTGAACAAACACATGGATACCAGAACACACAGTAGCAAGCGATCCATGAAAACAAGCGGACAGGACCCCGAGGACCACAGAGCAGAGCTTTCAAGTAACAGCTTGTCTCTTCCAGTCTTGTGGACTGCGCACTTAATTCCTGACTTTTGGTCACAAATGGGCTCATGTATCCCAACGTCCTGACTGGCAAGAAGAAAGAGAGGAGTCAAACACTGAAAGGCAGACCTGGGTGGGTATGCTGGTGGATGACCATAATCCTAACAGTTGGGATGCTTAGGGGGAGTTTGAGGCCAGCCTGATCTACATAGCAAGATCCTGTCTTTAAAAAAACAAGCAAACCTGATGGGTTGAGGAGAGACAGCTTTAAGTATGTTAAAGGAATGAGCACACAGCCTCAGAGGACAAGAAGTTAGGAATATGGATAAATGTCAGTTACAAAGGTGATACATATGGCCAACCCCAGCCATTTGGAACCATGTGGTGCGGCAAGGTTAATCTTACGGTCCCATTATATTACCAGACACAGAAAGGAGCCTCCCTGGCTGTGTTTCAGGGCACAGGAGAGTAGAGATAATATACAATGTAGCTCCTCCCCGATTTTTCTATCATCATGTCCTCTTCCTTCTCAATAAACTTTTTCTATTGGCCATGTAAAACTGAGATAGGCTAATAAAAACAAACACAAAACTCTAGCTGCTTTCCAGACATACCACAGCCCGTGCACTCATGAACTCACAACAGATCTGACTACCTGCATTCAACACTCTAGAAGGGATGAGGCAGGACTTATGGCTGTTATGGGAAGAGGAAATCATTTTTCTTCATTAATTTGGACATAGGTAGCTTGCTTTGGCTTCCCACTCATGTATATGCAGAGCTAATTCGACTAAGTAGAAAAAAAGGAAGAGGACATGATGGTGGGAGGGGAACATGTTTGGAAGATTTAAGGGAAGTATGGAGGGGTAAATATGATTAAGATACATTTGTATACATGTATGAAATTGTTGAATAAAAGTAAAAAATTGGTCGAAAAGTTGAAAAATTTACACACTAAAAACCACACAACACTGCTTAAAGAAACAAAAAGCATAATTCTGTGTGGTGAAGGCTCAGTGAATACAAGCACACAAACCTGGAGACTTGAGTCTGATCTTTGGAAACTTACATGGATGGAGAAAATCAACTTCCAAAAGCTGTCCTCTGATCTCTTCAAGCATGCCAGTGGACATGCACCTATGTGTTTGCCTGTGCATACGCCCCTTCTTTTATTGAAAAAAAGACATAATCCAACAAACACACACACACACACACACACACACACACACACACACACACACACACACGTTTATGGACTGGAAGAACTGTTAATTGTTAAAATGTCAACACTACCCAAATGGCTTACAGACTCAATGCAATCTTCATTAAAATGGCAAAATTATTGTAGAAACAGAGTAAGATCCATATTAAAATTCATATGGAGTTTAAAGGAACCTAACCAAACCAAACCAAACAAACAAACAAAAAACAAGCAAATAAACCTGAAGAAACTAGGAAGACATTCATTGGGTAAAGTGCTTGCCTTGTAAGGATAAGGATCCAAATTTGATTACAATAATCCACATAGAAAATGCTGAACGCAGTATACATGTTTGTAATTCCTCTGCTGGAGAGATACAGACAGGAGGATCCCTGGGGCTTGCTGGCCAGCCAGCTCATTAAGCTATTTGACAAAGCCCAGGCCAATGAGACCCAGCCTCAAAAGTGGAAGACAAAGCTTAAGGAAATACATGTGAGATTGTCTTTTGGCACACCTGCGTACACACACACACACACACACACACACCCTGCACTCATACATTAAAAAAAACCTAAAAAATAAGAATGATACTGCAAGATTCATACTTCCTAAATTTCCTACAAAGACATAATAATAAAACACTGTGGTTCTTAGACAAAAACAGATAAAGAAAACCAGACGAAAGATCTAAATTGAAATGTTAAAGCTAATGCTGTAACTATTAACAGAAAACACAAGAAAAAAATCTTAGCAATGACCCTAATACTGTAACTATTAACAGAAAACAAGAAAAAATCTTTAGCAATGACCCTTGAAATGATACCAATTGTACCACAACAAATGGAAAAATAGACTAATAGGAAGCCATTAAAATGTGGGCTAGGATTATAGATTTCCTAGCATGCACAAGCAGGCCCTGGGTTGACTCCTCAGCAATGCAAATAAACCAATGAATTAAATTAAATAAACTTTTGTCATTAAATGACAGTATTAGGCTGAAGATTTAGTTTAATGGTAAAGCACTTGCTTGGCATTAACAAAACCCTGGCTTAGATTCCCAGTGAGGATGTGATGGCAAAGATGTAACTCAGCATCAAAGGATACTACTATCAACAGGTAGAGAAGCAACTCACAGAAGGGGAAACAGTATTTTAATATATTTTTTTAACTAATTTATTGATTGATGTGGCTTGTGCGTGCACTCGCGCGCGCGCATGTGTGTGTACGCGCGCGTGTTTATCTGAAGGCACTGTGTGTCCCTGTGGAGGACTAAGGGTGACTTCAGGAATCATCCTGAATTGCTTCTACTTCCTTTTTGCTTCACCATGGGATTTCCCAGGCTCCTCCCATCATGGCCGAAGTGCAAGCCACTACTGTTTTGGCCTGGCATTTTCATGTGGGACCTAGGATCTGAACTCAAGATCTGCTTATGAGGAAAAGTCTTAATCCCTGAGTCATCTCTCAGCCCAGGACAGAGTATTTTAAAATTATACATGTAGGAATGTGTAATTAAACCTACGTTCAACTCCTAGAAGCCATGTAAAGATGGAAAGAAAGACCCAATTACACAAAGTTGTCCCCAATCTCTATATGTGTGATCATGTGAATGTACATGTACACGCAACACAATAAAAAAAAAGGACAAAAAAATGACGTATTGGATATGGAATTGATACCTGCAATAAAAACCCCTTCAAAAACAAGATTTGAAACCAGGATGTTACAATCCATGAACATGGGATATCTTTCAGAAACCCTGTGACGACCCAGTGGTGGTACACACCTGTGATCCAGTATTTTGGAAACAGAAAGGAAAATCAAGTTCAAGGCCAGCTTGGGCTACACAGCAAATTTCAGGCTAGCAGGATTACCTAGAAGACCCTATCTCAAGGATAAAACAAACCAAACCAAAACTTCTCCAAAGAAAAAAACAAAACCAATGAGCACACAAAAAGATATTCAACATACACTACACATTTGGGAAATCCAAATCAAAACTGCAAGGCACTTACACATATTAGGGAAGGAGAGAGAGAAGAAGGGAGGGAAAGAGGGAGGGAGGGAGGAATGAAAGGAGGGAGGCAGAAAGGGAAGAAAGGAGGGAGGAAGGAAAGAGTGAGGAAGGAACAAAGAGGGAGGGAGGAGAAAGAAAGAAAAAGAAAAGCAAGAAAAGAAGGAAAGGAAGAAGGAAAGAAAGAAAAAGAAAGGAAGGAAGGAAGGAAGGAAGGAAGGAAGGAAGGAAGGAAGGAAGGAAGGAAGGAAGGAAGGAAAAGAAAGCAAAAGAAAAAAGGAGGAGGAAAGAAGAGAGAAAGGGAGACAGAACTTTTGGTGACTATAGGGAGAAACTGGAAGCTTTGTTCATGAAAGGAAATACAAATGGTATAAGTGCTGTGAGAAAATATGGTAGGTTCCTAAATATATATAGTATAAATAGTATAACCATGGGATCCAGAAATTCTACTTATGACTATGTACCACAAAGAATTGAAAGCAGGAATGCAAATGGGTACTTGTAGTTCCAGCTCAGCCCAGACCGGGTAAGGATGCCGCTGCCTACCTGAGTGGCTTCCCCACACTGTTCACTGTGTTCTGTTCACCTTGGTACTTAGGGATTTGCACAGCACCTGACAGTGATACAGTACCCACCCCAATGGATACCTGCTTTCAGAGGAGGTCCCCTGTTCCTGAGGGCAGAGCCGTCCCACAGCCGGGGGACACAGACAGGCTCAACGGCTACCTTGATGATGACGCGTTGGTCAGACTGGTCCTCCAGGATGCTGTCTGTGGGGTACGACTCAATTTGCTGTCTGATGGCAGAGGCGATGGCTGGCACAAATGTCAATGGATTCAAATCCAGGTCATCACAAAGGATTTCTGAAAACATCTCGGGGGTCATTAGCTTCTCTGAAATGAGAAAAGACAAAGATTCCAATGTACTGCAGGGCCTTACCTCGTGGGGACCACCCTTTCTCTGCCAAATCTCCTCTCATGGAGATGTAGATGAGAGGGCAACCAAGACTGGTCCTCCCAGATACCGAAGAGGAGGAGGAAAATATATGTCAAGCACACCTCCCTTCTGGCCCCCATCCTACAAATAACTCCTTCTCCATGCCCAAGAGGCTCTCCCAACAGTGACATCTTATAAAACCAGGGTGCCACCACTGGAATCCTTTACTTCCCTTTTGCAACCACACCCACTTTCCTCCCACCACCCTCTAAACCAAGACACCTCATTCTGTAATTTAAGTATTTTAAGAATAAATGGAATCATGCAGTATGCAACTTTTGGGGTCATTTTTTCCAATAAGAAAAATTCTTAAGGGACTGGTGAGACATCACCATCACTGTTTATTTGCATCTGCCTATCTTCAGTGAAGTAGTTCTGCACGTCTTTTGTCCTCACTCTAGTTGAGCTGTTTGCTTTTTTGAGTTTTGGAAGTTCTCTATGTAGTCTAGATGATGCTCCTTTTCAGTTCAATGGCTGAAGTGCCTGATCACCAACTTGAAACCCAAGTTTGATCCCCAGAAATCTATACATCCACATGGTGAAAGGACAGAAATGACTTCTGAAAGCTGTCACTTGCCTCCACTATGGGCCCATGGGATGCGTGTATGTTCTCTTCCTCAAAATAAATAAAATCTTTTACAAGAAAAATTATCCACATTATTTCCTTTTTATTGCCAATGGGCATTCCATAGTAGGATCTTACTTTAAGTGCTCATTCATTGAAGGGAGCTAGGCTGTTTCTAATTTCTGACTTATGAACAGAGCTGCTACTGACATTCATGATAGGTTTCTGTGTAACCAAGTCTTCACTTGTCTGGAGCAGGAGCCCTGGAATATTATTCCTGGGCCATAATGTGGTCACATGCTTAGTTTTAAAGGAAACTGTCAAACTGTCTTCCAAAGCAGTTGACACACCCCTCAGAGGGTAGGAGGGACTTGGTTCTCCCACATCACCACCACTGTTTATTTGCATCTGCATATCTTCAGAGAAGTAGTTCTTCATGTCTTTTGTCCTCACTCTAGTTGTTTGCTGTTTTGAGTTTTGAAAGTTCTCTGTGTAGTCTAGATGACAATCCATTGTAGTCATGCGGTTTCTAATATTTTCTCACTCTTCAGCTTATTTTTTCATTCTTTGAACACAGCAAACTTTGCTGAAGTCAAATGTTCACTGTCTACTATTATGGATTGTGCTGCTGATATCTAAAATTTTTTTGTCTAGCTCTAGAGAGCTGGAATGTTTTTCTTGTACTTCCTCAAGTTTCATAGCTTGTGTTTTATATATTAAGTTTGTAATCCTCTTGGTTTTTTTTAAAAATTAGGTGTTAAGTGTAGTTTTCTTCATCTTTGGATATCCAATAGCTCCAGCATCATTTTGTTCACAGGTTATCTTTTTTCCATTCAACTGTACTGTACCTTTGTCAAAAATCAGTAGGGTATACTTGTGGGAGTCTGTTCCTAGATTCTTAATTCTATTCTACTGATGTATGTGTCTGTCATTCTAACAGTACACAGAGTATACATTATAGCTCTAAAATGAGACTTGAGACTGTATAAAATGATTCCTGTTTTATTTTTCCTTTGCAAAACTGAGCTAATATTTTAGTTTTTTGCCTTTTGATATAAATTTTAGAATAATCTTGTCTAAGGCTATAAAAATTTTGTTAAGATTGTCATAGGAACTACATTAAGCCTGTATGTAAATTTAGCAAGAATTGGCATCTTAAGTGTTTTAATTAGTTGACATTGTCTGTTTCTCCATTTACTTAGAAATGGAAATTTTTTAGCATACAATACACATATACATCTAAATATTCCTTTTTAAAATTATAAATGGTAACTGTATTAGTCCATATTTCATTATAAATTATAGAGCCAATAGGTTTACTTGTCTTACATTTCCAGAAATTCAGGAACATGGCTGGATGGTACCACAAAGCAAGAACCAATCAACAGCCAACCTCAATCTCAAACATGCGTACATGTTTATGTGTAAGCATGCACATGTGTAAGCATGCACATCTGTACAAAAGCCAGCAGTTTGCACTGGGTGTCTTCTATCATGCTCCACTTTGTTTTTAGGGACAGGATTTCTTATGAACCTAGAGCTTGCTGACTGGCTAGACTGACTGACAGTGAGCTAGCCCCTCTCTCACAACTCTCTGGTACTGAAATTACAGGGGTGTGTTGCCACTCCTGGCTTTTTCCATGGGTGCTGGGGTCTAAAGTCAGGTCCTCACACAAAAAGCACTTTATTCACGGAACCATCTTTTATTTTATTTATTATTTATTCAATTGTGTGTGTATGCGGGTGTGTATGTATGTGTGTGTGTGTGTGTGTAGAACCACGGACGAATTCAGGAACCGCCATGGACCGCCTCCACCTCCTCCTTGTTTACTCTGCCCGGGGATTCACAGCCTCTGCCCTACCAAGACCAGAAACACAGGCTGCCCCCGCTTCTGCCCTGTGTCTATATGTGGGGTCTAGAATCCGAACTCAGGACCTTCCGCCTGCAAGGCAGAGGCTTAACCCCTGAGCCACCTCTCCAGCCCCATGGAACCATCTTTTAAACCCCTATTCTTGAGCTTTGCTCTTATACATGATGCAGCTGTTCAGGGACAGTCTAATCTTTTCCATGCCTGTGGTTCAGATTTCTGTAGGCTTAAGACCACATCTAAGGTTAATTTTCTCACTACTCAGGCAAATTTACTTACTAGTTGAGCCCTCCCTACAACCTTTCATAACCTTTTACATTAACCTGCCTCTGAGGGAACAAATTCTTTTGCAGAGACCAATATTAATCCCTCCTGAGGGTAGCGTCCTCAATGACTTACCTAAGTATCTATCACTAGGGCCAACCTCTTAATACTCCATCCTAAAAATACATTTCAATACATTAACTTCTGGAGGAGAAACCATATTCAAACCAGCATAAATGTATACAGATAATTGCCTTTTTTTCATCTTTATATTATATCCTGTGATTTTAATGAACTCAGTTACTAGTTCCAGGAATTTTTCTGTAGATCCTTTGCTTCTCTGTAGACGGTTCTAAAAGGCTGCAACCACACCCATCTCCCAGAAAAGTAGAAGACAACAATCTGAGTATGAACCAGAGTGACAGCTCCCTCTCACTTTGTTTAGCTTTTCCTAATTATCTAAAATTTCCAGTCACTTCTTAAAAATTTAAATTAGCCTTTCTGTATTGAGTATTCTGTGTGTATGTGTGCACTTAATCACGGAGTGTAGGTAGATCTATGTCATGGCAGGCATACAAGGGCAAGGACAATCTCGGGTACTGGTCCTTTCCTCTCCACCTAGTTTAAGATGGCATCTCTTCACTGCTTCTGTTAAGTCAGCTTAACTCTCAAGTTGCAAGATTGTCCTTCTCTCTTCCTGTCATTTCTTATAGACTTGCAGGGGGGATCAGACATGCTTTAGGTACTGCTTCCAGCTTTGATGTGGATTCTCAGGATCCAAACTCAGTTCATCGTGTTTGTGCAGCAAACTCATCCATCTTCCCAACCCTCATGTACTAAGTATTCCCTATACCTATTTATATCCTGTATGATGGTGTAAGTAAGAAGTAGGAAAAGCCTATGCATTGCATAAGTAAGTAGTAGGAAGATTCTATGCATTAACAGAAAAAAGTAACAAGAAACATTCTAATTTAATGTGTACAACTAAGTTCCTGTGTTGTGTTAGGTTTTTACAAGAAAAGCAATAATAAAAAGTAGGATTCCTCAGAAAGAATAACCAGAACCTGGAAGTAAACTGGTTCCCAATGATCAATACAAGTTCTACTCCGGGAGGAGACTCCAGCAAACTAAAGAAGTTCATACTTTTACATGAAATGTTACATTACAAAGCTATTTATAGTAAAGATATCCATTCAACCAGAAAATATTTTCTTCTACAAGTATGATATCATGATTTGCTGACTTTATTAAACTGATTTCAAATTGCTCAAACTTTACATGTCACCAGTTTATGCTGAAAACCTATTCTGAACTTTGTAATTAAAACATAGGAAATAAAATATCAGAATTTAAAGAAGAAAGCAAAGCATCTCTCACATCCAAGGAGCTGAAATAACAAATAACTATGATAGAAGTCAGTAAGGGAAAAAAGGAGCTCATCAAGGTAAGAAGCAACTCGCTGTACCAATAATGGCCTGATACGGACTGTTCTGTTTTAGACTGAAAAGTCATCAATGAACCTTATTACCCCCATCTTCCTTCAGCAATACTACCACTAGCCAATATCCTTCCTGACCCATGTGCCCCCTCGTCAGTTAACCAGTGGGCCTAGGGGACAGATACCTGCTCTAAAGGCTGGGTAGAGACCCCTGGACTCTGGCCTGAACACTAAGTGTTCTGACGATAACCAAAGGAAGTGTCTAATCCTCCATAAAGCTTAAGGCAGCCAGTCACACATCAACAACTACTCATTCTCTCCTTGAAAAATCCTTTAGGGAGAAAATGCTGTAATGTAAGCAAATGTGTGATCTACTTGCAGAGATATCAAAGCAGGGAGTTTCAAAAAAAAATAAGGTAACACAAAAGAAAATTCTGTGTGAACTATGAAAGAGAAAGCCAGGCATGATGTCATCTGTCTGTAATCCAGCACTTGGGAGGCTGAGGAAAAAGGAGTTTGAAGTTAATGTGGGATACCTAGGGAGGACCAGATCAGCCAGGGTTACATAGTTAAGACCTGCCTCCAAAGAAAAAAAAGGAAGAAAGAAAAAGAGAAAAAACTAGGAAGATACTAAGATCCTTCTATAGCCCCACAATCCTGATATCTGCACTGCAATTACAACTACAGACGTGACAGAAAAGGGAATCTAAAAATGCTGATGGCTTTGAACTTGTGTGTGTTTATAAGTGATATCCACTGCTTTTTGTATGAATGCAAATATGAATACTATAAAAAGTCTGACAGAAAGGCTGAGGCTGCTTATCCATAGACCGCTGGCCTAGTATGTAAAAGGCTCTGGGTTCCATCCCCAGCAACTCAAGAAGAAGAAGAAAAAAGTCTGACAGATTTAGGGAGAAAAAAATGAACATGTATCACTTTCTTTCCTAGATGGGAGAAACGCTTTAAATGTGACCTTCTAACCTGTCTACATTTGGACCAAGAGAGTAATGCTGGGGCAGCAGAAACCCAAGAAAAGGTGGTATTAATCTAGGATTCAGTGAGCCAGTGTCTGACACCAATGGCCTATAGCTGGAATCCCAGTCTAGGCTAGAGCAAGAGAATTGCCATAAACTAGAGACCAGACTGGGCCTCACAGACCGTGAGTTCTAGGCCTGTGACACTCTGTCTTGATAAACTGAAAGGAAAAGTGAAGATGTTTGATGAGGAAGGCAGGGGATAAAAGCACATAAGTGGCCTCATGACATGATAAAAATGGCTGAAAGCCTCCTTCCTCTGCCTCTTGAATGCTAGGATTACAAGAATATGCCATAATGGCTGATTCAGAGATGGTTTTTTGTTGAAGGTCGAATAAGTAAGGACAGTCTTCTTTAGTGAGTTTTAGTTCTTTTGAGACTGGAATAGTTATCAAAAACACAGGCTGTCATTCATTACGTTTTCCCCTCATTTTGTCTTTAATTCAATTCTACTCTGACCATGAGTTGAAGCAGTACCAGGATTTATCTGAAAGTCACCTGATACAACAACCTGACTTTGAACTTCCCAGCCTTCAGAATCATGGACCAGAATAAATCTCTTTTATTTATAAATTACCCATTCTCGGGTATTCTGTCACACCAACAGAAAACAGATGAAGACATATACCAAGTCCACAAAGTACAGGTAACAGTGGTCGAACCAGAGAATCGTGTTATTATACTCTCAATTTCAAGTTCAGAATCTGCTATTTGCACATAAGATCCAGCAAAACCAGCTACTCACATACCATTCATGTTCCAAGTAAAAGCATCGCGCAGCTTCTGCCCATCTATCTCCATGTCTAGTCGGATGGGTACCAACACCTCAGGCTGTGACGCATTCTCATGGATCACTGCAGGGTCATGGTCATCAAAGCTGAAAGGGAAATGACAGCAGCACTAGACAAGGCACCAGGGATCCCAAGAGATAAAGTTCCAGTTTTCCCGCTGTTTTCCCGCTGTACTGCCGGTTACTACATGGCCATTTTCTATAGGTGCTTGTTATCTAACACTGAGGCAGCATATCAGCTGCCAACCAACGCCAGCTTAAAAGGTGTGGTTGAGGCAGTAAATGACAAGTTCCAGCCTATGGCAAATTCTGCAACAGGGCAGGACCATGTGCTTCGTGGATATATGAAGAAAGGTCGGAAACGCTAACCTGGACAGAACAAAGCCTAAACACGCTTGCTGAGTCTAATGGCTCACACTCAAAATTCTAGCACCTGGAAGCTGATGCAGGACTGACAGGAGTTCAGGCCAGTGTAGACTACAGAGTGAGACCCTGCCTCAAAAAATTCAAAACACGAAACTCACAAAACAAAAGGCCTATACATGCTCCCATGGAGGTTTAAGCTCAGAGCAGGAGAACTTTCACAGAAAGCTTTTGCAAAGGAAAAGGGCATTTCTGGAAAAGGAATTACTTGCAGAAAGACTGAGATGCAGGAGAATGAAATACAGAGGGAATAGCAGGTGGAGTGCCAAGGAAGAAAGAAGATGATAGCTCAGGAAGAAGCCCTTGGGACTCAGCAAAGCTAGGGATATCGAAGGCCAACAATATTACAGACTGTGGAATCTGGCCCCTCCCCAAATGCTGTTCATGAATCTGAGCAAAGAGTGATGTATTTTAGGAAGAAAAAGAGGGAAGAGGCAGGGCAGGAAAGTAGAGGTGGGAAAGAGGTACTAGAAGGTTGAGTAACATCTTTAGAAAACTTGAAAAAGACAGTAGAAGAGGAAAATAAATGCTTTGCTAGACCAGGACAGGGAAAGATATATGAATATTAGAAATAGAACTGGCCATTTTAAAAAGGTAAAAAAGGAAGGCAAGAGGAAGAAAAAGAGGAAGGAGGAGAAATAGAAACGATGAAAGACAGGACAAAAGAAAGGGAGAAGGGGAAGAAAGAAAGGGACGGCAAGGAACGTGCTGCTCCAAGTGGCTCCAGCGGCAGCTGCCAAGCAAGCAGGTCTCTGGACTGTCTTGTCTGCAGCCAGCAGGCCCAGGTGCTCTTGAGGAAGCGCGTGGAGCAGAACACAGTGGCACTGCAACATCAAGTCAGCCGGCACGGAGAGAACACCAGCCTCTTCTCCAAGTGTGACCGAGTTTACAGGAGCGACATGATCTGTCTGGGGGTAGAAACTCAGGCCAGCTGCTGTGCAGACCACAGTAGGGGGCTAACAAGATTGTCTCACACACCAGTGAGGCTTGACAGGAAGGCGCCCAATGGTGGCCTGATTCCAGAAATTGGAAGGCTGAGCAAAGAAGAATCTGCTGAGACTGCATTTGTGGTGTGAGCAATATGAAATAGCTGAAGGGTTCAGGCTTTGGTTAAGGGAGGGGAGTGATGGATGTCAAGCCTTGAGTTGGAAATGGGTAAGGCAGCACATGATGGAGGATTTGAGGAGGTTGCTCAGGAATGATCTGGGCCTCCTACATGACAATATGCCTTCACTCAAAACATCTATGTCCTAATCAAACCTGTGATTAAACCTCATGTGGCCCAAAAAGGAAACTGCAGATGTAAGTGAAAGGTCTTGAGCAGAGATTATTTGTCTAGGCCCCAAACCATGTGTTAAGAGACACAGAAGGAGCTTTCAAACACAGAGGAGCCCATAAGACAACAGAGCTAAAGACTGTAGTGATGTGGCTACAAATCAAGAACATGTAGCCCTACTAAGAACTGGAAGAAGGAAGCATCAAATTTACCTCTGGAAGCTCTATAGGGAGTACAAGCCCACACAGTGATTTCGGTCCTGTTTTCCAGAATAAATCTACGCTGTTTTTACGTCACCCAGTTTGTCAGTGGTTTGTTCCAGCAGCCACAGAGAACCAACAGGGTCAGGTGAACATTCCCTGAAATCTCCAGCTGGCTGTGGGCATCATGTGAGAGAGAAGGGAGGGGAAAGGCCTAGAGGCTGCATACCTAGAGCTCCACTGAAGCAGGGAGTCAAAGAAGCTGCAGAATGCCAGGGTAACATCTGGGACAACATGCATCTGGGAAAGACACTAAAAGGCTTTGAACATCAGAGTGGGATCTATGCAGAGCCCAGGAGCTGCAGCCCCCACTCACCACAAGGGAAAGGTTCTCTTCTTGTCCCGGCCCATGCGGTTCCTGTTGATCGTGGTGGAACATGGCACAGCATCCAGATGGTGGGAGCTGTTGGGCAGGGTGGGTACCCACTGGCTGTTCCTCTTGGCCTTCTGCTCCCTGGGGAAACAAAGAAAGAAGTGCCCCTGTCAGACCAGGACTTAGACTACACCCAGCAGTCATGCTTGGTGGGAGCCACTGTGCCTAGCAGGCTGCACGGAAGACTTCTTGGCACCCCCGACACTATGGAGCTCTGTTCCGTAGGTTACCACCAGCTCTGAGATGCCCACAGGGAAGGGGCAAGGTGCAGAGGGTGCTAGACACAGCTTAGACTCAAGTCAGCTCTTAATCATGGCTTTGGTGGACTGTAGGACATGCGAGACATGGCTTGAGCAGAAGCATATCCCTAATTTAGGGGACCATAGCAAACCTCTGGCACTCTACTTTCACCTGGAACACAAGGAGAACTAATTTACACAAAGCTTAAGAGCTGGGCACCTCATGGAGAATGTGAAATTTTAAGTAGCAAATTCCTCAGCCCTACCCAAATCAAGTAAGCTCCATCTCTGGGAAGGGCCGACATTCTTTTCATCTTCCATAGGTGAATCCAGGGCAGTTGGGCCTGCCTTTGGAAACGGCAAATTTCCACCACCTGTCTCTTCTGAACGCTTCCTAATCCTGTGTTAAGGCCACTACTCGTGTCCCCAAATACTCCGCTATCTTAGTAGGAATCTTTCCCTCATGCACAGGTTCAGGCTGCTTTTGCTCTCATATGTGGCAGCCAAATCAAATAGAATATGCAAGTTATGTCACAGATCTCAGGCATAGTTAATGTGTAAGTAACACAGCCATACATAGAATGTAATCATCTAAACCATGAAGTCCAATGTTACTTCAAGAACCAGAAGATGAGGCATCCTGTCTCTACCCCAAGTATCCAGTAGCAACAGGATGGGTAAAATGCCAGGCCCTTTGTCAGGCTGACAGAGCTACAGTGTAGTTCTCTTGCTTTGAGCCTTGACACTCCACCCTAATCCCTGTTGTCCTGAATTCCAAGGCAGTAAGATTCTACTCCTTCAGCTGGTCCTCATATGACTCAATCAAGAAATTGTTTACTGCCCTATAAAAGGATCCCAGCTGACATGTGCAAACTTAAAAGTGCTGTCCATATGTACATAATTTCCTTCTGTGACTTCATGGGAAGGTCTAGCCATCCTTATGTTCTTACCACATCCCTTGGGGGGAACAAGAATCTGCCAAGCACACGTCTACGAGCCTCACAAGGCTGGATGCATGCCATCTTGTTTGCAGGGAAACCAGAAAAACAACCTAACAGCAGAGCTGAGAAAAAACTGGAAATAAATGATTTTCCACAACCACATCACTTTGAACAATAATCTTTCCCCTCCTCTCAGTAGTCTGGTTTCTGTACACCAAAATGCATTTTCTTCTCTCTCTCAAATAAGGTTTCACCATAAAGCCCATTAATTTGAGATCCTCTTGCTTTCACTTCCCAAGTGCTGGGATTCTAAGTGTGAGCTACTTTGTCTGACTTATAGACACACACAACTCTAAAATTTTAAAATTACATAAATGGCTGGGGATGTAGCACAGTAGTAGAATATGCATATGCTTAGTATAAAAGAGGTCCTGGGTTCTAATCCCAGCACTTAACACAAATGAAACAAAGACTACCAGGACAAGCATTCTTCCTGTGTTTTTACACCCTTGTGTTTCTAAGCACGGACTATCTTGTATTTATTCATATACTGAGATCTGGGAGGCACAGCTCCGTGGCAAAGCATATGTTCATGGAGCCTTAGGTTCAATCCCTAGTAGTTCAAAAACAACAAACAGGGACTGGAGATGTCTCATGGGTTAAGCCTTTGACTCAAAAGCAAAAGGACCTGAGTTCAGTTTCCAGACCCTACAAAAATACTGGATGGAAATGATGACAGCCTGCACCTTTGGCCCTGGAAGACAGAGCCTGGGAAACCTTAGAGTAAAGCAATAAGAAAATTCGAGGGGGGAGGGAGGGAACTGGTAAAAAATTTTAAAATGTATAATTAAATTTTTAATAAAAAAAAAAAAAAAAAAAAAAAAGAAAATTCGACAATCCAGGATGAGTCCTGATCCCACGCTTAGACCTCCACAGGCATGCCCATACCTACAAAACAAAAATAAACAACCAACAAACAAATACCAAAAATCTATCGGGGTAGTCAAGTTTTTCTTATAAGGCTGGATGTATGGCCTCTAGATACAATATGGTAAATTTCTAGTTACTTGCCTTTTTGCCAATACTTTCTTAAAAGTTTTGTTTGGGGCTGAAGATACAGAGCTCAGTTGATAGAGTGGTTGCCTAGCATGCAAAAAGCCCTGGTTTCCATCCTCAGATCTGTTATGACCAGGAATGGTGGTATAGTCCTGTAATTTTAGCACTTAGGCGTGTAGGGCAGGATTAGTTCACTATTGTCCTCTTTGCTTACCTAAGGAATCTGAGGTCAGTGTGGTCTACATGAGACCCTTCTTAAAAAAAAAAAAAAAAAAAATATATATATATATATACACACACATATGTATGTATATATATATATAAATATATATTCAAATTTATTGTTTGTTTCTTTTGGAAGTGTAATCTAGGAGCCACTAATTTCTACTCTAAAATGAATCCCACTTTCAAAACATTCCTAACTGCTCTTCAGAACTCAAGACTTAGCCCATACATACATAATTCCCAAAATACATAAGAAACTTAGAAACCCAGGGTAGTAACTATAAACACAGTAGTTAAATTTCAGTTCAATCTAACTGTATGCTGTTCTTCAGCATAAGAAAACCAGCCACAGATGTCCTTGAGCACAGGGTAAGAAGGGTGTACCTGAGGTAGGTGGGAGGCTCCGTGCTGATGGACACAGCCTTGTATTTCTCATCATTGCCATCCAGAATCTCTTCCACCTCTGAGGCTTTCAACAGTGTGACGCTGGTGGCAAGGGTGGTATATCCATGATCTGTAAGCAGAAAGACCCCACTTTGGTCACTCTACTGGCAGGGCAAACAAACCTGATACAGCACATGAGGTCCTCACATGCAGGAGGTGGAAAAAGCAATGTGTCAAACTTACTACTGCTGAGTGCTACCTCTTCCAAAAAGGGAGATCTGGACTGGACTCAGAAGTCCTACTGGGCAAAGCCTCCATCACGATGGATTTGGATGAAACTGCACCCGGGGCCTAAGCTCAGGACAGAGATGGTCCAGGTGGCTATAGTGCTAGGAGCTTCAGCTAGGCTCCAGTCTAACACCCCAGTGGGAAGAGGTCTGACACCACCACAATACAGGATACAAAGCAAGGTAGGGAGAATGAAAGGTGAAGAATACTTTTCTTTTAAAACAAGAGCCCAGAGAATTTGAAAGAACTGCTTTAAGCCAAAAAGAAGTTCCTGTCCCTGAACTAGTCCAGATGTGCTACCTGGAAATCAGGAAAGATTTCTGATTTTACTGGAGAACCTTAGTCAAGAGTTGCTACTTGTCCGCAGGCCTGGTGGAGCTTCCCTGGATGAAACACTCGGTTATAGGAAGGAAGGAATTTCTAAGCACAAGGTAGAAGGGCCACGGAGACATCACGAGACTTGCAGAAAGGCAAGCAAAGCTAGGGAGCCACTGCACTAATGACTGTGCTCCACTTGGGACAGAGGAAACTGTTTTAGGAAAGTGAGTGGAAATGTTATAGCAATGGGTAAAAAGTAGCTCTGGCTCCTGCATTAAAAGAACCCCAGCTGCCCACAGTAGACAAAATCACACTAGCACCTACTGACGTGACCAAGAGGGACAGACTGCAAAGCACACCTAAGCCTGTACACACATACACATCCAAGGCAGCTTTCTACAGGGCGCCACTGCCAAGTGGGAAGAAGTTTTACCATTGGCCAAACGGCACACTGCATCCACACCCAAATGTAACTGATAGAGTCCCCAGAGTACATGAAGAGTATTCACCCTGCACAGAGCTGCCACGGTCCAAAGCACACTAGTTTCGCCAATGTCAGATGGCTCACCTAGCAAGCCCTAGGCAGGCCACATGGAGCAGGGACATGCACACAAGCTTAGCACATTGATTGCCAGGATAAAGTACTACGGATAAATGTGCTCTAAGAGGCAAGCAGTGAAAGCCCCAGAAGGGAGTGGGGGCAGGGCCCCCACCCGCCCCAAGGGCTGCATGGAAGATGAATATGGCACACACTCACGGCAGATGGCAGAGCATCACAGCATTCCTAAAACGTTTTGAGACCAACATGTCTTCACAGCACCTGCTATCGCCCAGATCTTGGCCCCCTCACACATCCACTGGCCTAGCTGGGAATACGTGACAGTGGACCACCGGTGGCTCTCTGAGCCACGCTCTCACCTGAGCCATGTGTGCACTGGCAGGGTGGCCCGCCCCGGGATCCCTGCCCAACTAAGGTCAGGCTGTAGTGAAGACACTGGAGTGAAAACGTTTTATCTTCATGACATAAGCGAGTGGTTTTTGAAACAGGTTTACAAACCCTCGTGAAGACGCACCCTTAGTGTTAGGTTTTGTTTTTTTACCATGTGACGATGCAACTATTTTCTTCCTCTCTTCCACAGTGGCTAGTCGCCTCCAGAGTGAGGGATATCTCTTGTACAGAGAACCTCGGAACATACGGAGGTAGTTTCCCACCTATGAGTAAAGCAAGAAGGCTTATTATGAGGGTCGCATCTTCGCACAGAAGGGAAAGGTCCTGGCACAGAGGATCTGCTAGACCAAGTGTCTGACAAACAGGACAGGCCTCAAGGTGGCCTTCAGACCCCAGGCCTTTAGTACCAATAAAACACATTCTGCTGACATCAAGGGTTCAACAGCAGTGCACATCTGGCCCACATCTGTGTATCCTGAAAACAAAACCAAGTTCCGATAGGAATGACCAGATGTCTACAAGGGAGACCCCCAAGAGCTTAGCAAGAAGCTCATGGTGATTTTGATTCTGGACTAAGGATCTCTGTCTCTTTCCAGAAATGTAAGACTTCTGTGACCTTCTTTTATCTTAAGAAGCAGACTTTGATATTTTTACGATGTAATAAATACCAAAAAGGTCTTTTAATTTTAGACAGATGCAACATATTTTGTCCCACAGCCTGTGTTACTTTGTTTAGTAACAAAACTCAAACCAGGGATACCAAAGGAATTTTCCAGAGTCTAAAAAGCACTTATTGGCAATCCCTAAATTGCCACATAAATCATTACTTCTCCAAACAATAGCTTTGGTTTGTTTGTATGTATGACCTTCTTCACGAAAACTCTATTCTTAAGATTTTTATAAAGATACTCCATTATCATTTCAGAGTCACATTGTGGGAGACAGCCAGTGGATACGGTGCAGTACTAGCTACAGGTGGTCTTCTTTACTCATCTGTCAAGTGCTTAGTTAACTCTGAATTTTGTCTCTCATATACAACACACACACAAAATCACTTCTATTATTTTTCTCATTTTAGCTATTCAGAAGTGTACATTAAGTGAAATGTGTGCTTCTCCACTTTTTCATTGAAGATTTCCATAGAGTAAAGATTTCCATAGAGCTGAAGATTTACAAGAACCCAAAAGCGCAGTTTTTTTTTTAAGGAGTAAAGACCCCTTGTTGATGTTTGTTTTGTGAGTTGTTTCCAACCAAGAGTAAAGTACATACTTGCTTTAAGTTTTTCAAAGGAAATTGACACTATTAAACCCTATGGTACTATGACGGTCCTGTAGAGCGCGTGTATTGTGGACCTCTCCCAAGGTCTCTTCAAAGCTTAGGACACTGCCTGGCTTTCCCTCAGTCTTTGCTCTCTCTGGATGAGGTTTACCGAACATAAAATGAAGATGCTGGACATGAACATTTCAAAGATCTGTCACTGGTTCAGCAAGTCCAGGTGCTGTCAGATGGTAGAGGACAGTGACACGTATCACAGGAGCTACAAAAGTTCTTCCAAGCCAGTTCCAGTGTCACAGAGGCATTCCTTGTGAGCTGTGGTTAGTCCACCTGTCTGAATACTGTGCCTGCTTTTCAAGGGGAAAGGACCAAGGATCACCCATCTGCCCAACACTACCACAGAACTATGACTAAAATGACACTAAGCTTACCTAAACCCAAAACCAGGCCTCAGAAAGCCACATGACTGTCCATTTGGATGATTATTCTTACTCAACAGGGAGAACTAAGAGTAAAGGGGCCAAAGGAGAAGATTATAATAAGCTTTCTAGAGCCTACAATGTGTTTGGGGGAAGATCTTAAGAGACCATCTAGCTACACTTTAAACATCTTAATATATACATGATATAAATGAAACCAGCTGAGAATATAGCTCAGATGGAGAACATGTGCTCAACACATATACAAGGTCCGGACTTCAATTCCAAGAGAGAGAGAAAAGAGAGCAGGCCTGCATCTTCCTGAAGTTCTTCCCAGCTGACTATAAGCTACCTCTTAACTGCTCTGCCAAGTACATGGGAATTTTCAAAAGTAGCACCATTTGGAGTTAAGGCTAGATTACCCTTTCACTCATTAGATCAGATAAAAGTTTCTTTATATAAACTATATTACACGCTACCTTTATGTGCTTTTGCTTCCCTGTATTTAAGCCTACTGTCCAACAAGGACCCTTCTGAAGCGGGGCAGATTGCCTCAGCAGCACTTGGAACAGCAGCACTTAAGTGATGATGTGAACATTTTATTGTACCTCATCCTTTTTGTTTAACACAAAAGTGAAATCAGAAACACTAAAATTCTGATAAAACTGTTTTCATAACCTGATGCGGCTAAGACAAGGATCATGCCATGTCCTGAAGGCCTCAGTTTGTCTTGAGTTTCATTCATCAAATTGCCAAAAATGAAACGGAAAAAAAAAAACCTAATCAGACGCCTACATCAAATCTAACCAACTCACAAATGAATTGAGAGTATATATTTTAGGATACTAAAAACAGCTGTAAGGAGGCAATTCTTTTTGTGAAAGGTCTTAGGACTCCAGAGTGGACACTTGAGTCCTTCTAGAGGATTCTACTGAATTGGCACTTGCATGTCCGAGTGTAACAGCGGTATTTCTTGCAGGAATATAAACTAGTGGGGAACACCATGAGATCAGCAAGAGCTATTCTGAGGCAATCTGTAAAACCTTAATGTGCCCACTGAAGTGTTCACTTTGGGGATTTCAACACTTCTGAGGATTAAAGATGCTTCAGATCTATCCTGTCTTAAATCACAATCAGTTCACAGATATACAAATTGTCAAATGCTTCTAATTGCTGCAAGACTGAACCACAAGGCCCAGAGGCAAGCCGACATCCTTCTCCAACCTGTCTCTTCAAATAACAAAGATCGAAACACTTTCTCCCACCGCACAGACGAGGTGCACAAACGGAAGCCCTTCCTAAGCCTCAGGCGACCCCGCGCTGAGCCACGGAGGCGGGGTGCACTTCAGCTTCTCCATCCCAAAGGGCTCTCGGGCTGCACCGTAGCTCCACCTGCAATATCAGCTCAGCCAGTGTTGCCGGAAACACCGGGGCAGAGGAGCTTCGTTCCGCAGCTCCACTAAATGGAAAAGTCAACTCTGCTCCCGCAGGCGGGTCCGCCCCGCCCCGGCCCGGCCCGGCCCCGCCCCGCCGCGAGCACGCGCCCCCGCCCCGCCGCCGCCGCCGCATTGAATGGAGGCGCGCGCTCGGGCGCACACACCCGCCGCGGGGCGCCGGAGCCGCCAGGGCCCAGGCCGCGGCCTGGGGAGTCGAGAGCGCGCCGCGGGCTACCTCGGAGCCGATCATGTAGAACTCCCCGTCGTCCTCCAGCTGGAACTTGACGGGCTTCTGCCCGAAGGTCTTGCTCAACGCCATCATCATCATTGCGGCGGCGGTGACGGGCGGCCGGAGCCGAGTTGTAGAGACTCGGGAAGGCCGGCACGGGGCCGAGGCGCGCCGGGCTGCGGGGAGCCGAGGCCAGGAGGCGAAGGGCAAGTTGGGCCGGCGCTCGCGCCACCACCGCCGCCGCCGCCGCCGCCGCCGCCGCCGGGGCTGCTCCGCCGCCGCCGCCGCAGACCAAGACCAGGCCGTGAGCCCTCGGCACGCACGCGCGGGCGTTGACGCTAGCGTGCGCGCCCCCGCGGCCGCCCAGACAAAAGGCCCGGCGCGTCCCCGCGGACCCTTAAAGGAACCGCGACCAGTTTCCGTTCTGCCCCAGGCTTCCTCCCAAGCCTGGGACAGAGGCAAGCTTCTCACGGACAGAAATAGCCACTGAGGCCCTTGACTCAGTCTGTGGCCTTCCTAGTCTCACGGCCAGGACTGGCACTCCGCCCACGGGCGAAGAAAAGAGTGAGGCCCGAGAGCGAGGAGGAGGAGGAGGACAGAGGACAGCTACTCTGAAGCCTGAGGGGTCTTGGGGGTGTTTGGGGACCAAAGGCTAGGGCGCCTGTTTTTCCTCCCTAAAACGCAGTGCAATTGACCACTCGAGTGTTGTAGCCATCCTCAGCTGTTCCTACGGCTGTGCGGATGGGCAGAATGGTCATACTGGGTGGGGGTTGGCAACATTCAAAGGCCCAGATGGTATTTGGTTTGGCTGCTGTCGCAGATGAGAGGCGAGGGACACCTGCTTTCCTTTCTCAGCTTTGCCAGCTTTGAGCCCATAAGCCCAGCCCTGCCCTGTGGCACTGCCCCTTGAGGCTCACGTCCCTGAGAGGACACCAACACTTTGAAAGTACCTAAGCAGTCCTCAAGCTACTGGGATTCAGGGACTCCAAAATGTCAACATATCACAGACACACTTACACATCAATGTTTACTACAGAGCTAACTCATGGAACCAACCTAGGTAAAGAGAATGTGCCATTATATGCGGTGTGTTTGTGTGTGTATTTTCAATCATAAAAAATGAAGTGTTTGCAGAAAAAGCAATACAATTGGAGATAACCATATTAAGCCATATTGAACCAATGTTGGAGAAACAAATGTTCCTTTGCAGTTCCTAGATTTTATAGATACATAAGTCGTGTGTGTGGGGAAGGGGAATAGAAGTGAAACTGTCTAGGGGAACAAAGAGTTCTAAGGAGGATAGATGGAATATGCTCAATATATAATATATGCTTGTATGAAATTTAAATTGAAAACAAAAAATGGGCACTAAATGAACATCAGTGACAATTGCATCAGAGTCAGACTAGTTGCAGTGTGGCAAGGAGCTATTTTATGAAGGCGATGCTGGAGAACTGGGAAGGGCTGCGGTAACCCTGAGTTTAGTTCTGTGTTTTCACAGAAGTGGAAACCAAGGATCAGATAAAATGACCTCTGCTTTGGAAGATGATCTGAAGGGGCAAATGAAAAAACGGGCAAGTGTTAATAGTTGAGAGACCTTTCCAGATATGTATAGGAATGGAGTGGGAGAAACTCCAAGCATTAGGTTCAGCCCTGGGAATTGATTTAGGGGCTGCGGGCTTTGACCCTGGCTTCCAGAACAGGCTTCCAATTGTCCTGATCAATTGCAAAGAGAGAACAGGCAGGCACTTAGAAAATACTCATGTTTAATGACAGTAAGAAAAAAACAAGGCTTTGTACATCGTACACATATTTACAGAGCTTTGGAGGGTACCAGTGCTAGGAGGAGGGCTTCAGAAAACCGGCCTGGGACAAGGCTGAGGTATGTTGGGGGTCTTTGGGGCTCAGGGTCTCCAGAAGGAAGGAACTGCCTCCCTAGCCGACTGTGGACCTCTTAGCCTAGTTCTGGGGAACACACAGATCTCTGTATCCCTAATCAGAAGACAGTCAGATCTAGCATCTTCTCAGAGCTGACTTTTCAGGAAAGGGTGGTTGGTATTTGTTGCTTGGCCGGGGCAGAATGGTAGTCCTAGCATTTCAGCTTTAGCACCAGTACTCAGCAGGAACCTTGCAGCAGGGACAAAGTGAGGATACTGGGGTTCCCCCATCCCTGTTGGGGTCCTACCCTGAGGAATGGAGATGGAGGTCTTGGGCAGGTGGGTCTGACCATGATCTGTGCAGGTAGGAGGGTACCATTGGCCCAAGGCCTCCCTCACTCTTAAATAACACTAAAGCCTTTGCTCAGTCTGAACCAATTGCTGGCAAGTGACCATGACCTGCATGGCTCTACCCGCAGTTGTCATGGGGGTTACACCCTCTTCCCACCCTCCCCACCCCCCTGAGGAGACATGGGCTCTGTCCCATGCCTGGAGCCCAGAGCCACAAAGATGGCAGTGGGTATTTTTCCTGATAAGTGGTCTGGCAGGGGTTAGAACTCCTGAGAGCATCCAAGCCATGGTCAGCGGAAAGTATTGGCAGGCTCGGGACAGCCAAAGAAGTCAGGGCCCACGAGGCGGGGAAACCCCTCGACAGCCTTCACCTTTACAGGGTCAAACTTCCAGTAGAGATGACCACGCAGGAAGTAGGCGTAGCCTGAAGAGAGAAGAGGGTCAGGCTTGGTGAGTGGACCCTAGGAACAGGCACGAGGGAAAGAATTTGTGGGCAGGCCTTAGTCACCGTCCTTGAAATCTACAGAGCTGGGCGTGATGGCTCATGCCTGTACTTCCAGCATTTAAAAGTAGAGGCATCAGGAGTTCAAAGCCATGCTTGAGTACATATCAAATTCAAGGTCAGTCTGGGCTATTTGAGACCCTGTCTCAGTCTGCCCCCAGTGTCTGGTACATCAGGAGCTGGGAGCCTCAGTTCAATTCTTACCTCTTGCCAGCCTCCTCATTACCCTACATCTACACCTGCCCATCAGACCCCAGAGGACATGCCCAGAACCTGAAGCCACCCAAAGTAGTTTTCACAGTGGTTCCCAATATGGATGGGCACAGAGAAGCCTAGCAAGTGAGAGAGCACTGGTTATGAATTCCAGCTTAGTTCTAGTCTTCTACCCTTCAAGGAGGCTGAATGGTCCAGTGGTTTAGGAATAGTGACATTTGAATAGGGAGTCCTGGTTGTAGTGGTGCAATTAGTGACCCTTTGCCTGCACTTCTGTTCCCCACCTGGCCCTCAGAGTGGGGTACAACACTGATTAGCCACCAAGAGGAGGGCAGACATCACTGGACCAAAGCTGATGATCTGGTTTCACAAAGTGTGTAAGGGGACCCAGACATCACTGGGTGGAAATGTGGTGCTATACCTGTCTCCCTCCAACTCGCCCATCCCCAACGTACCCTCTGCATCCTGGAAAGCAGCATCGATCTCAGGGGGCACCCCTCGCCAGTCAGTGGCCCGGCGGGGGACGGGATTATCCACACGTCGGGTGCTGGGGTGGAAACGCCAATAGTCCCCACCTCGGAAGAAGTAGATCTTGTTCTTCTCGGGACCCCAGACCAAGGCAGCATGGACCGGGGACACTAGCAGACCCAGCTCAGAGAGGGGTGCAGGGCCTAGGAATGGCTTCTCACCGTCATATACCCAGTACCGAGCACCTGTCAGAGAGGGGAGGCTGCCAGGAGCTGGTAAGACACCACTGCCACGCCCAGTGATTCTGCTTGGCCACCATAAAGGACTCTGCAGCCTGTTTCCTTATCTGTAAAACATGCTGGCCAAAGGGGGCCTGCTCAGCACCCCCATTTCAGAGGAACGATGCAGTCAGCTGGGATGAGCCAGGAGAAGGTTCTGTAAAGCAGCTCACGTTGAAGTTATTCCAGCCAGCAGAAGGCTGCCCATCACAGACACTTGCTCAACAGGCCACGGACACAACTCCAGCTGCAGCAGGTCCCTGACTACGTTGGAATCCACATAAAGATTTCCCACACCTCACCTGTTTCTATGAAGCCCTGCCACCTGGAATGTTCCAGGTTGTCATCTCTGACCGCTGAGAGATGAAATCACAGGCTCCGGGGTCACTAAGTCTGGATCAAATCCCAGTTCTGTTTCTCCAAACTTCGCCCTAGGACAGTCACTGTGCTGCTACTGAGCTCAAGGCCCCCATCTCCACAGCCCTGTCCCACAGGGTGTTTCGGGGAGTTGAATTCACCAGTATGCAGTTGCAGTGTTCAGTACCTTCAAGCGCTACTCTGATCTCAAGAGCCGCCACCTACAGGATATGCTCAACTGTACTTAGGCAGTGAGCTTTGAGTCTTCATTGGCTCCAGCCCACTGTGTCCCGGAGGGGCTTTCCATCTGTCCCTAACCCTGGCTGACTTCCAACTCCCACTCACCTTGGAAGAACCAGATGTGGCCCTGAGCATCCTCAAAAGCTGCATCCACGGGACTGGGCAGTCCTTGCCAGTGACGAGAGGCCAGTGCAGGGTACCCAGGCTGCAGCTGGCCACCTCTCAACCTCCACACAAAACCTGACTTGAAGAAGAAGAGTTCACCTCGGATGGTGGAAACTGCATCAAAGGAGACCTCGCAGGCGTCAGGCAGTGTTTCCGGCTGGGGTGGGAGAGATGAGCCAAAAATGACCAGTAAGGGTCTTGGTGGAACAGGGACAGGGTCTCAACTTTCTGTGTCTTCACCACCCCAACCTGTCTCACCTCGAGTGGTGAAATCTCGTTGTTATCTATCCCAGCCTGGGAGTCCAAGGTTGGGCTCTGGGAAGTGGGAGCCAGTCGGGGCTGGCCGTAAAGATGCTGGATACCCCTGCGGTCATCTGGGCTGAGGCTCAGAGGGTAACGGAAGGTGTAGAAAGGAGACATGAGGGCTTTAGCTGCTGTGGTGTGTTGCAGACCCAGCACGTGGCCAAATTCATGAGCTGCCACTTGCAGCAAATCTGTACCTAGAAAAGCGAGGGGGGTCAACAATTTCCACCACCTGTCACCAGTCGCCCAAGCTCCAGATCCCAGCCCAGGGGACCTGACGAGTCCCATTCTCTTTGCTCTCTAGTTACTCAATCTGGAAAATGGGTCTCCACCACATACCCTGATTGTCCCCAACAGTCCAAGTCTCATCATAGTCGAAGTGGACATCTCCTTCTCGGTGAGTCTTGGGGAAGAAGGCATGAGCCAGGATGCCCCCAGGCCCATCGAATGGCAAGTTGTCCCCATGCCAGTACCTATGGGTGGGTGAGGACAGGGTCAATGGCCACTGTCGGTGAAATGTGTTTCCATGGAAGAGGGTCCCCAGGCCACAGATTTCACCTGGTAAAGTCGATCATGATGTCAGCCCGTCCCTCATGTACTTCGGTGAAGGTGAGTGGCGTCACCTCACTCCACACCTGGAGGGCCTCTGCCACCGTCTGCCGCACCTGCTCTCGGACTAGCTGCCATGGGAACCGGAGGATCCTAGGGGAGGGGGAGGGGCCTGGGCTTGAGGCAAGGAAACCCCTGAGGATGGAGAAGCCAAAGAGAGGCCCCTGGAGCTGGGTATGGTGAACTCATGCCTACTGTCCCAGTACTCAGGAGGCTGAAACAGGGCGATCGTTGTGAGTGTGAGACCAGTCTGGGCTATATAGTGAATTCTACATCAGCCCGGGCTACATAGTGAATTCCAGGCTAATATGAATGACAGTGTGAAACTCTTTCTTAACTCCTCCCTATAGAAATAAATAAATAAAAAGGGTTGCCTCCATAAGCTCAATGAGTTTGTGCCCTCAGGGCTGGGCCAGGTATGTTCTGGGCTTCACATGCAGCAAGCTGGCTTCTTTGGTCATATGGGTGTATGTTTAGATGTACACAGATGTCTATATTGAGTGGTAAGAACATAAGACCAGGAGTCCTAAGACCTAACAGGTCCCTTGAGCTTTGGCACAGTTCACAATTCCCCTACCAGAACATTCCTGATTCCTCCAAGCTCATCCTATCTCAGCTTCAATGTGACCTTCGGGCTATGTTTCAACTTCTTTCTTACCTGCCCAAGGACCTCTATAACATTCAGTGAGGAGCCCATCATTTCCCATCCCCACCTGCTATGATTTCTACTTTTACAAGGCTCAAGTTGTGACTAGTATACTTGAACAACTTATCAGGACTGTGACTCTGTCTCATTTAGCATGAGTCCCAGGCTGGCCTTACAGGTACCTTGTAAAGCCTGCCACAGTGACCTGTTCCCCAGGAATGTGCTAAGAATTGTCTGGGCTGCAGGAAGACATGGTCTATGTGTGTGTCTAGGTTAGGGTTCCAAGTTATTAATCCGTGGATAGCTGGAGGTCAATGGGCATATCGTACTGTATACTGTGTGGATATGGCCTGGATGTCTTGGGATGAGGATGTGAGGCTTGTGGGCTCTCCCACGCATAGCCCTGCTCCCCTAGCTCTGGTTCCTACCTGTAGGTGAGGTCTGTCTTCTCCCAGCGCCCTCCTGATAGCACAAAGCGTTTCTGTCGGTTCCGGGCACTCAGCACATCAGGTGGGTCAGGGACGCCACATCGTGGAAGCCTGGAACCACTGGCAGGCCTGGGAGCCTGGCGGGAGGCAAGGACAGATGCCAGGCCGCTAGGCAGAGCTGTGTGTTGGGGCTGCAGTCCTCTCCTCACAGGGTGGCGTGGATGGGTGTCCTGGGCAAGATAAAGAATGCGAGAATCATGTCAGACCTCAGGGCCTAAAGCGTAAGGTATCTTGTTGGTTCTTCAGCAAAGCCATGTACGGCTCAGATTCACTGTGTCACTAGGTAAGAGGATGAGATGGGAGGGGCCCTGGGTTGAGCCTCATTTCAACTTCCCATGCTCCCCAGGGACGCAGCCAGACATATCTGGTCCAGGTGTAGGAGCAGTCTTTGTTCTTTCTCCAGCCTAGGATGCTCCCATGCCCCTTCCTAGCATGAAAGTGGGGTGAGAGGCTGAGGCTTACAGCGTGTCCTTGCCTTGCTCACCTGACAAAGGGGGGGGTGCTATGGCCCCAAGGGTGTTGAGCTAAGAGTAACACAAGGCAATACATGTTGGACTCGGTCCAGAAACCTGGTAACTATGGCTTTAGTTCCTTTTTTTAGTGTATATGTGGGGATGCTGGTGATTGATCCAGGCCTACTCCACATAGGCCATAGCAAGAGCCTGAGAGACAGTCACAGCCCATCTGATGTGTGAGTTCTTCCAGAGATATTTTGCCGGGGCTGGGCACACGGAGGGAGCTAAATCTGTTATTTCCTTTTCCTTTTGTGCAGGGAAGGTGGGGACAACCAGTTTCCAGATGCCCAGCTCTACCTCGACCAAGCCCAGAGGTCACAGAGAGTAGTTGTGACTTGTACTTCATTCTTCCACTTTCTTTAAGTCTTTAAGGCAAAAGTTAATTCTCCACTTGGGTTTTTTTTTTTTTTTTTTTTTTTTTTAAGCTCAGTGGTAAAGGGTTTGCTTAGTATTTGCAAGGCCTTGGGTTGTAATTTCTTACCCCACATACAACAAGTAAGTCACAGTCGTCATGCAGGAGAAAATCAGAAACCTAAAGAGACAGGATGCTCTCTAAGTCACCCAGTACGAGCACAGAAGTCTGGGCGAGTACCCTGATATGCCAGGACAAAGACAAGGTTCTGGCTCAGGACCCTGTAAAAACGTTGGACTGGAAGATGCAGTTGTGCTATTGGACCTGTCTGGCCTGGACCTGTTCCAGCCTCCCCTCTCTTGTAGCCATATTTGGGGCAGGAACCTGGCCATCAAGCTCCACCCTTAGCCTCTGGCAGCTCTCCCAGGCTCCAGCCACCTCAGGGCTCTGAGCAGAGTCCCATCTTCTGAGCTTTCAATTCCAGAATCGAAGATTCGGCTCCCTGAACATACCACCATGAAGGGAACTTCCAAACCAACACAGTACATATAGAGCTGTTTAGGGTGTGACGCATCAGCTCAGTTTCCACCTAGTTTCAGAGCTCGCTCACTGCATGGTTACTTAGCAAAGCAAAGCTTTTATGGCAACCATGGGTTCCATGCAATTTTGAGCTCACTGTCAAAAAGTACATAACACCAGGGAGATTAGGATCCTGCCCACAGCCCTACCTACATGCGCTTTACCCCCAGTGCAGCCACTTCCCAAATCCACCCTCATATTCACATTTCTCAGATGAAAGAGTGACTTGCTCAGGCAGCAGCTAGCAGGGACAGATTGTCTGTGCCCACAGCATATCCCCATCCCACCCTGCTGGCTCCACTTTATTCTTTGAAGGTTGACTCATCTGTTCCCTGGAGGAGAAACTGACCTTTCCGTGGGGTACAGGGGAGTGAAGAGAAGGAATGGGAAGTTCTGAAGCACCCGCTGCCCCAGAGTGCTTTGCAAAGTGGGCTCACTAAAACTTCACCTAGGGGACCCCAGAGTGTTACAATGAGGAAGTAGACCAGGTCTTCATGACAGGAAAAAAATAGAGCCACTCCAACCCCCTAACAGAGGGTCGGGTACCCTCTTAAGGTGGAGTAAAGACCCTCACAGACCAGCCTGCTGGCTCCTTCTTTTCTCCTTTGCCACTCAGCAAGGCTCGGTACAGCAGCATGAGAGGTAATGGAGATGTACAGCTTGACCCTGGCAGAGTCCCTTCTATGCCACCCCACTCCTGGGAGGTACCGAGGTTCAGATCCTTGGATCATGGCACCCAGTGCTAGGAACACGGCCCAAATTGTGGGCTCTGATAACCCAGCTCTATACCATGGAGACCTGGACAAATTATTGTCTTTGCTGAGCCTCAACTTCCCCACATGTCAAATAGTGATGGTGTTACAAAGAGCTAAGTTTTGTTCCTCGCTAAATCCTGTGGCAGCATCTGACACAGAGAAGGGATCGGACCTGTTTTTAATCCTTGAAGCCTCCTCTCCCACATGCCCCAAATTCTCAGTCCTTCCTGGGACTCTTGGGATCTAATGAGCTGGAATGATGTACGCTCAGCACTTCACAAACAGCCCTGGGAAGTTTGGGGAACAGTCAAAAAGCCACATATCCCAAAGGATGAAACAAAATCCAGAGAGGTTAAAGACTTCACCCAGGGTCACACAGCAAGTCAGACAAGAACTGGGCCCAGACCAGGAGCTCATGCATCTCTTTTCTAGAGCTCCCTTCACCCAGTTCTTGGCTTATCTCCAAAACCCACATTCCTGAGAAGCATTCTGCTTCTAGTGCATTCCCCTTTTCTCAGTCGGGCAACCTCCTTTGACCTGCCCTGTACAGGGGCCTGACTTGCTCTGCCCCACCCTCTACTGGCCTGGCAGTCACCAGCTCACAGGCTCAGTCAGACACACTTAGGGACTCTTGGCTGACCCAGTCTCCTCCTGACATAGCTTAGACACTTCAAGATCAGCCCCAGGATCAACTTCCAATCCAGACCATGGGAAGAACCTTTTAGAAGACAGATAATGGATGACCCCAGAATAAGGGAAGGCTTGGCTGACGGTATCCCTTGGCAGTCTCGAGTTTTCTTTTGGTCCAATGAGGATACTACTGCTGCCAGTAGGAAGCGACTTTGAGAGGAAGGGTCTCTGTTAAACTATGAGGACGGGGGTGGGGGGGGGCGCGGGGGGAACATCACCCGCTCAGACTCAGAGAGGTAAAGGAAACAGCCAGATTGTGTAGTCATATACATGCTACCTTCTCTGTGCTTCTGCCCAGTCTTCCCCCTTCCCGCCCATCCCTGCTGGCCCCAGGAGAGAGAAGGCAGTTTCCTTGGTCACTAAGTTATACAGCTTTCGTCACCCTTGCAAGTTGGAGTCTGAGACTGATAAATATTTACAGAGCTCTTCTGGCCCTGCTGACCGTGGCCTGGAGATAAATGCAACCCCAAATGCTCCCGACAGATCTACGGAGTGACAGACAACAGCTCAGCTCAGACCCCACCCCAGGCTGGTCCTCAACCCTCCCACAAGCATCAGAGTGGTAGTTACATGCCACAGCTCTGTCTCTCCAGAGTGCCTGGAATTGCTTAATTCTACCCTCGATGCCCATCAGTGGGCACTGATGCCTCCTGCTCTGTTTCCTCAAGTTGGGTCAAGAGGCGGAGAAGGTTCACCTAGGGTTTCAGGGTCCAAATCCATATCTCTCCCATTCTCTGATACATGACTTGAACGTCTACCCAGGTGGATTCTTGACTGCGCTCCAGGTTCTAGGGACATGGCATTCTTTCTGATCTGCTTACCATCCACTAAACCTTCACTTTCCACGCCTTTCTGTTCTGGCAGCCAGTGTTAGGCAGAGCTGGCTGATGCAGAACCAGTGCAGTCAGATAGAAGGCCACCTGCCTGCTGCTCCAATCAGCAACCGAGTTGACTGGATTCCTCAGCTGGTACCCAGTGGCCAATGTACCTGTAGTGGTCCTGGCTCTGGTCTTAGGTCCAGCCCAGACATTACACTACTGGAACAGGTGCCTCAAAGTTCAGCCTTGAGGGAGGGTGCAGCCATTCAACACACACAGACCGCGTCACATGCCCGTCTTCTCTTTTCTGCCCCCTTTGCCACCTTCTCTGATCTCCTTCCCCACGCCCTTCCTTTCTCTTTTCTCCCGGTCCCTTTGCTCCCTGAGGGTCTCCACCACCCAATTTTAGTGCTGCCTTTCCTTCCAACTACACACACACACACACACACACACACACACACACACACACACACACACAGTCACTCTCAGGACCATGCTCTCTCTACAAGTTCCAAGTCTTCCAAACTTGCCTTCTGCAGGTGTCCAGGGGCGGCACCTCCCCCAGGCTTAGGTCCCACTGCGCCCTCTCCAGCTCCTCCTTTATTCTCCATCCATTATAGCCTAGAGGTGAGCTCACTGAGGCCACACACCTGGAGGTTCACACCCGCCTGGGACCTGCTTAGCTTTGTTCCTTCGAATATCAAGAGGCCCTGTATGACTCTCCCAGCTAACTCTCCCAACACTTGGTCCAGCATCCCCAGCTGGAGCGGGTCCTCAAGCTGGGAGGGAGCGTGAGTCCAGCGCGCAATTGCACTTTACCCAGCACGAACCATCTGGGCGCAGATTTCACTTGCATACCACCCGGGACGGGAAGCTTACTATTACACCACAAAAGGCGTTTTGGGGATCGACTGGGGATCCGAGGCACCCCGTGGGTGCAGTTCATCTAATGGGCCCGGTCTGCGTGCCAGCCCTCCCTCGGGGAGGAGAGGGGGCACTCACCGGCGGCCTGGCCCGAGCCAGCAGCGGCGGCGGCAGCAGCAGCAGCAGCAGCAGCAGCAGCAGCAGTGGAAGCGATGGGAGGAGAGCGCGCGCGATCGCGCCGCGGAGCCGGGCGGCCCAAGCCATCCGCCCCGGGGCTGCTGGGCCTGCTTGGGCCGCGCCGGGCCGCCGCCCCTTATAGTCTTCGCTCCGCCCCCTAGCCCTCGCCCGGCCCGCCCCCCGCTGCCTTTTGTTCTAAAACTCTGCGGGCCGGCCGCTGCAGCCTGGGTGGGGGAGGTAGGTCGGGAGGGGCTGGGCATGCTGGGTTTGGGGCTTAGACCTAGTGAACGCCTGAGCGAGGACTTAGGTTTCAACCCTCTTGTTCCCCACCCCTACTTTTGGAATGCTCATCATCTGGCGGGTCTCCCTAGTGGCCTGACCTCTCACCTCAGTTGGCCTGAAACAGGTGGTCAAGTTTCTCCACCCCTCAGAGCCCCAACTGATCCATTTGGAAAATGACACAATAGCGCCTATGAAGAAAGAGTTGGTAAAACGAAGGCATAGATAGGGATAATAAGGCTCTGAGAGAGGGGATTAGACTTTTGGGTTCCAGCAAGCAAAGAAAGAAAGGTCAGCTGGTTAGGAGGGCTGGCAAAGTGAGCCCACAGGACACTCCAGATCCCGTTACAGTGGGTCCTGGAATTGCATCTGTGATGTGATGGTGAGCAAGTAAATCTTGGGCTGCTAGGGTGCAACTGTGTGCCCCGCTGAACTTCCAGCCTGAGGACAAAAATCCTCCCAAGAATCATTTCATGACATCAGCAAAGTCATCCAGGCAAGACCATCAAAACCAGTCAGCAAAACATAGGAAGATGTCTGAATCAGGCACTGGACACCGTGGGTCAGCTCTGGCCTGATCCCTCAGAAGCAGCCCGGCTAGGAGAGAAGAGAGGGGGTGGTGTCCACATGCTGGAAGGGACCCTCCAGTCTTATTCCTGATTATGAGATCCCGATTCTCCAGTATACTCTCTTTGATGACAAAGGCCCTGCCCATTACACTGGCAACCCTCCAGAATCAAGATCCATGCAGTGGCTCCTCACATCCTGTAGGCAGGACCCAGAGTTGCTGCGAGGTGAGGCTGAGCTGTGCGCACCCAGTCTCGGTCAAAAAAGCCTGGGGTTGACTTCGCAGCTCCTTCAGGAAGAGTCCACAGAGACCCCTAGAGGCGAGGAAGGGTATGGCAGCATTGAATCTTGGTCTTTCATCAATCTCTCTCTCCAAGTATTTTAAAGACAGGCTTTTCTTTTCTCCCTCCTTCTTTCCCTCTCTTCCTCCTACTGCCCCTCTCTTTTCATTCTGCCTCCTTCCCTCCTTCACTGCTTTCTTCTTCCTTCCCCTTTGTCCTTTTCTTTTTCTTATTTCATAACTCCTTTGTATCTATGATGCCCAGGTTGTGTTTCAACTCAAGAGCCTCCTCTCCAAGTGCCACTGTACCATCATTCCGATGCTTATTTCAGCCTCATCTTAGCAATATTGATCAAGAAATTGTGAGTTGGATGGGCTAGTCATACATTTTTCCCACTGAATTTCCCATTGAAAACACAAACTTTTACTCATGTAATTAAATGGCGTGTATGGCCATGTTTAGGGGAAACTCGAAGCCCACTGGCTACCACAGCCCAAGTCACAACCCCCTAGTGCAGACCCTGGAAGGGCAGGAAAATACAGGAGGACATCCTGCATGAAGACATAAGTTTGGAATGATGGCTGCATTTGGCAAGTGGAAACATGGTGAGCAGAGACTACATATGCAAAAGAGGGGGACTAGAGCCAGCCTAACTTGAGGCAGAAATGGCTCACCCCCTTAACCTGCTCTCCTCTGCAGGTGGATGGATGGTGACTTCACTTCAGATAGAAAAGTGAAGACAGGGGTGGGAGGGTGGTCTGGGGGAGGACTCTGCTGTAGAGATCACTAAATAAAAAGTGTATTAATGAAGTGTCAGTACATAGGGGCAAATGTGAATTTCATGTCCAGTATGTGTCTGTTTCTAAACAGCTCTGATTCTTGTCCTGTGGACTTTTGCTTTTTGGCGATTTCCTCCTGTGTCACATGGGACAGTGACAAGAGAGAAGAAAGAAGTCAAGGTTCCTTCCTGCTCTCCTCCCAAGGACCATAGCATGATCCCAGCAAACTCACCCAGGAGAGACGAGAGACACAAACCAAGTTCCCAAAAGGCAAACGAGCATACTAAAGCCATTTCTCCAGCCTCACCTTGGTCTGGAACCAAGTGTTAAAATCATAAGGCCTCAGGGACTCCAACCTGAGTTTTCCATGACCTTAGTCTGCAAACATCTCTAGGCACTCTGGTCACCTCTGGGATGTACACATTACCTGAATGTGTCATTAAACACTTCTCGGTGTCCAACGTTGGTTTCGTGGGACCGGGAGCCCTGAAGCCCAGGTAGGGTGGATTCAGGGGTGTACTGAGGGGTCGAGGGGATCAAAGGCTGGGCAAAAGAAGCCTGGAAACACAAGATTTGCTCAAGATTGTCCGCAGGCGAGGAGAGTCAGAAGGATCGGGGCGCCCTCTAGTGAGAATTCTGGAGACGTACCCCTGAAAGCTTTCTGGGTTCTGGTTTTTCCCTGGATCACAGAGGGGGAGGAAGCGATGCCCCGTCTGGAGTCTCGCACCCACTCCTCGGCTAGCTTCAGCCAGTCGTCTGCTAATCTCCTTTCCCCTCCAGGACTTGAGACCTCTCCCTACCCCATTCCACTCCTTGCGCTCAGTGATGGACATCTTAACAGAAAGGCTTCGTTACGCTTGCTTAAACCTTCGGGTTTACAAACATTGACACGTGTCCCCAACCCCCACGTAGCTGCTAGCAGGTGCGGAGGAGAGCAGGGTTCCTGATCTCGCAGAGACTAACAGATGGGGAAATACTGGAGCGGTAAGTACCACCTACCGCTGGAGGCGTGTCCCGGAGGCCCCGCCCCAGTCCCCACCCCCTCGCCCTCACTGACAGGCGCTGCAGCGGTCGCTCGTGGCACAGAGCTACTGCAGTCGCGGGTTCTTACACTACTAGACCTCCTGGTCCTACCGCTGCTACCATGCCTCGGGGAAGCCGCAGCACGGCCGCTCGGCCGGCCAGGTGGGAAGGGGACCCGCACGGCGTGGAGAGGGGCGAGGGAAGCGTGGGCGCTCTCCCAAGGGCGTCCGCAGAATGACCTTGGTTGCTACTGCGCCATCTTGGCGGGGGGTGGGGGAGGGACGGGGGTGCAGCATCCACGTGTCTGAAACAGGGGTCGTCCACCACCCGGAGAAATAGAGGGTCATGCTTCCACTCGCTGGTCTGGAATCCAGCCAGCACTGACCCGGTTTATCCTTATTCCTGCAGCCGCCCAGCCAACCCTCCTGCGCACCCACCGCCCTCAGCTGCCGCCCCGGCCCCGGTCCCGTCCGGCCAGCCGGGCCTCATGGCGCAGATGGCGTCCACGGCCGCTGGGGTAGCCGTGGGCTCAGCGGTGGGGCACGTCATGGGCAGTGCCCTGACCAGCGCCTTCAGCGGCGGAAGCTCGGAGCCTGCCCAACCTGCTGCCCAGCAGGTGAGCAGCAAAGCCCAGGAGAAACGGAAGCGGGATTCACGTGAGGCCACCTAAGGAACTGCTGAAGTGTCCAATGAGAAGCAACTGTCACTTACTGGCCTAATCTCCCTGTCCCTCACTTGAGGACTAAGTCCTGGACTCCCAGGGATGGACACCAGCCAGCTGGTGGAGAAAACTCGGGCTCATATGGGCTCAAAAACTTGCCTAAGGACACCTAACTCCAGTAGAATGGGGAGGGATGTTGTATTTCCTAAGCCCTCCCCCCCCACAAGGTCCTTGTTGGACCTGGTAACTGCTAGATCCAAGGGTGAAGGTCAATTGGCAATCCTGGGTTTCTGTTCCCTGATGACCTGTCCCCCAGTGGGACCCTGTCTCTCTCCACCTATCCTGAGTCAAATCCAAGTGCTGATTAGCGTCTGGGTCCTGGGTCATCAGGATGAGTGTGGCTAAGCCAGCAAAGTGCTATAACTTGGGATGGGCTCATTCTCTGGAGTACATGGAATATGGGCTTTTCTAGAACCTTCTCTTTTTTCTCTTGTACTTGCTCAATATGCCCATTTGAGGCAGCAGAGAAACCCTGTCTGCTTTTAGAGAATTGCTATCTCATCCTATGTCAGGATTGGGACAACTGAAGTTGAATAGGAGCAAGCTGGGCCTGGGTCGTTCAGCCTGCCGGGGATTGTCCTTTGGCCACCAAGGCTGGGGGTATGGGGAGGAGCAGGTAGACTCTAGCTTTGGAATTTACTTGTAGATACCAACCCTGAGCTGATCCTGTTGCCTCATGTGCTCTTTCTCAGGCCCCTGTCCGACCTGCCTCCCATCCCCTGCAGATGGGGCCCTGCTCTTATGAGATCAAGCAGTTCCTGGACTGCTCGACCAGTCAGAGCGACCTGACCTTGTGTGAGGGCTTCAGCGAGGCCCTGAAACAGTGCAAGTACAATCATGGTGAGTATTCAGGAGTTGATGGACTCAGCTGGGGGTTGGGAGGGCAGAGCCCCCTGTATCTGCAGGCTGACCACCAGTCCATACTGCGGTTCCTTCCACAGGTCTGAGCTCTCTGCCCTGAGGAGTTCCAGGTCACAGCCTGAGCTCAACCCAGCCCCTCACTGACAGCAGGACCACGAAGAGATTGTACCTCGGGCTGGGCGTTAAGAGGGGGTTTCTCTCCCTTAGAGAATACAAGACACAAATCTGCAATTAAAGAGATTATTTTAGACCAGAGTCTGCTGTGTACCTATTTAAAGTGGGATCAGGGGAGATGGATGGATATCTCATTGGCAGGTTGTGCTTCTCTGAGTGTGTGTGTGTGTGTGTGTGTGTGTGTGTGTGTGTGTGTGTATGGCTTGTCATGTAACACAGACTGTCTTTGAACTTCTAAATGAGACAGTAGGATCCCAGTAATCCTAATGGATATCAGGAGAGATTACTTTGGGTAGTCAAAGTGAACCCAAAGTGTGGCATCAAACTCTGGGGTCTAGAATCCCAGGAAGACCTGTTGTCATCTCCATCCACAGGGACACCTGCCCCTGTGCTGTTTTTGTCTCTGGATCACCCAAATTTTATGGGCTCCCCTGAGTCCTTCACACACTGTCTATGACCTTGCCCCTCTTGCTGATGCAACTTCTCAGTAATTCCAGATTCTGAAAGAGGAGTCCTGCTGGGTTGCTGTCTGTTTGCAACTGATCACGAGGCATAGGTTGGAGTCGGCTCCAAGTACAATTTGGCCATTTGGTGGTAGTGTGCCAGGTCACAGGACCTGCTGGAACAGAGGAACAGGCCCTTCAAACCCAGCATACCTACTGTTGCTAGCTTCTCTAGGTTCAGTCAGCAGCTGTGCATGGAGTACCTATTATGTGCTAGACTGGAGAGATGCATGCCAGCTTCCTAAGCATCGAGGCCATTCCTGCCTTTGGAGTACTGCAGAGCTGTAGGGAGACCTGTATCTAGAGACAGTGTGTACTGTCTTGGGGGTGTATATGTGTGGAATCTATATCTTTCAGTACATGTGTGTCTGTCTCACGGGAAGAGATCACCCTTTCTAGGTTTTGCTGGATGTCCATACCTCCTGAATACCTGCCCCCCAGCTCCAATTAGCGGGTCCTTGATGGCAGGGAGGCCATCCTTCGGGACCTTGATGGGGGTCCTTGTTCCCCGTGGCTACGCCGGTTGAACATACGTCTTCTCTGACCATTGCTGGTAACCGGAAGGCCCGAGAGCCAGCGCAGCTCATCTGGAAAGTCCAGGAAACCCTGTTAGCGTGTGTTGGGGAGATGCGCCTAAACTACCCTACTGATACTCTGATACTTACCCGCTAGTTGTGGATAGTGATCATCTAGGTTGTCCAGCAGAGACTCATAATGGGTGAGGGCTCCATCATCCCCCTCTGTAGAGTGTAAAGAGATGAAGGAAGGCCCCCCGGCTTGCATGATGCATCCCATTCCACCTTTCCCTATAGATCTGTTTGCTGGTCCAGGTTAGAGGTTAAGCAGGGACACTGAGAATAAGGGCTGGGTCTAGGTCCCAGTCAAGGCCAGAGCTGGGCAGGACCTTGGGTAAATCTATAGTCCGCCATCCATATTCATTTAATAGTCCAACACAGCTACAAGGGGAAGTCTTGAATCCCACTTACTGATGATCTGTACCAAGACATAGGCCCCTCTCTCCTGCAGCTGGGAACAGCCCAGGGAGGGGACCTGGGCGTTTCCTTCCAGGTCTTCGCTCAGCCTCACCAGGTGTCCATCTTCAGACAAGAGGGCGATGGTTGCTAGAAGGAATGGCGAGGCTGGGCAGTCTGTGCCTAACCTGGGGCTCTCCAGTGCTCCACCCTAAGCCCTCCCTGTCTCCTTACCATCTGGGGGGATCTGTGCCCTTTGCTTCAAGTACTCAGTGAGGTTCGCCAGGCTGCACCGGGGGTTCACAAGCTCCCTGCAACCAGCTGAGGGAGGGGTAGGGATAATAAGTTGGGATCCCCAGCTTTTCCCTCTATAAAGAATTGTCTTTCCTACCTCCCCTCCATAGGATGCCGCTAGGAGCATGCCCCAGGCACAACGGCCCAAGTAACTACTGTTTAAATCCATCCATCTCTTGCCGTGTAGAGGACCCAGGCTCACGACTTAAGCTTCCTGCTTTTCCAGGCTCCAATCCTGCCGCCTGCACCGGAACCTCCCTCTAGAGCTGTCTCCAATAAGAGCCCACCTGTTGTACCCCCACACACCTGCCTCCTGCCAGGTGCAAATTCAAACTTGAGGACCGAGGATGAAGAGGTGATGAAATTTATGAAGCAGGTACTGGCTGTGAGGATTACACAGACAGTTTCCCCTTCAAAGAATCTTTCCAAGCATTTGCTTGCCTCCTCATGAAGCTGTTTTTCCAAATCCTCATGCATTCAGTATCTACATCTCTCTTTTCCAGCCTACTTCCCCAGAGCAGGTGAGAAGAGAGAGACAGAGACAGAGAGAGAGAGAGAGAGAGAGAGAGAGAGAGAGAGAGAGAGAGAATGAGAGAGAGACCTTCCTCCAAATGTGCAAATGTGGCCCCGACCTCTGGGACATGGGATCCCATTTACCTCCAAACATCACGGTGATAAACATGGCTACAGCAGATAGGAGACGGATTATGGGTCTTTGATCCCTGAGGTCCCCAATCCTCCAAGCTGTGCACTCGAAGGTTGCTGGACCTCAACTGACCCCTGCTCGCCTACTTGCTTTGTTAGCCTAAGACCACGGACCTCCTCTTCCTTCTGCTGCTGGCTGGGCAGTAGCAGCTCCTCCAGCTCTCAATCCGGTCTCCATGGCAGTGGGAGCAGCTGAGACATCCAGGCAGGAAATGCCTTATCCCCAGTATCCTGGTAACAGGACGTGACTGGGCGGGCCTTAGGCGGAGCTCTGGTCAGGCCATAGTGGTGACTCCAGACTGTTGGCTCAGGGATGCCCAGATTCAGCTTCAGAGTCACATCTTTACCAGGAAGAGATAATGCACAGGATGAGGAGTGAGAATATACCTTCATTAGCTTCTGCAGGCCTGTTAACCTAATGCATTCCTCCTCTGTCACTTTCCCTCTCTGTCTTCTTTCTCTCTCCCTTCTAGTTCTAGTTCTTTTTTTTTCCCTTTCTTTTTCTTTCCTCGTTATCAAGTTTACAGATGTGCAACCTACTTTTCTCTTTGCAATATTTTCAAGTTGGACAAATCTCCATAACCAGCCATTACATCCAGGACACAGAAACTTTCTCTCACTCCTTTCCAAAGGTATCTCTTTGTAGTTGTGAAAGTTGTCAGAAAAAAAAAATGGAGTCACCTTTGCCAAGCCTTAACCGCCACTCTCCCACACCCGAAATAACTAAAGCTGGGCGGTTAAGAGAGATTTTACGCATGCATGTCTGATTACAAGTACTAACCACAAAAGACTCTGTCATGACCACAACCTTACACAGAAATGCTCCTGCAAGGTCATCCCCCCAGCAACTGTGTGTTTAACCTTGGACTGAGGCCACCCTTGTCATTGATCTTGGTAGCCAAGTATTATATTGTTTCAAATGTCTTATGTAATCCATTTCTCCTTGAAAAACTTCCTCTTGGGCTGGGGAAATGCTTCAGTGTTAAAAAGCTTGCTGCATAAGCATAAGGATTAGAGTCAGGGTACCCAGATCTTACTAGAAATGAAGGGAGAGTGGAGCAACCCCCCTATGATGTCAGCTTTGGAAGCAGAAACTGGGGATTCCCAGGGCAAACTGGCTAAATGGACTAGCCCTCCTGTCAGCAAGCTCTGGGTAATTTAAAGATCCTATCTCAAGAAAAAAAGAAAAAATAAGGTGGAAGAGTGATCAAGAATGATTTCTAGGAGCCCAACATGGCGATGCACAACTAGACGGCGCCGCCGCAGATCCCGGACATCCGGCAGGAGCTGGCGGAGCTCGTGAAGCGGAAGCAGGAGCTGGCGGAAACACCTGCAAATTTGGAGAGACAGATCTATGCTTTTGAAGGAAGCTACCTGGAGGACACTCAGATGTATGGAAATATCATTCGGGGCTGGGATCGCTATCTAACCAACCAAAAAAAACTCCAACAGCAAAAACGATCAGAGGAACCGGAAGTTCAAGGAGGCTGAGGGGCTCTTCAGTAAATCTTCAGTTACGTCAGCAGCTGCGGTAAGTGCATTGGCAGGCGTACAGGATCAGCTCATTGAGAAGATGCTGAAGATTGAACCCAGGGCCTCTCATGTGCTAGGAGAACCAGGGAGTGGGACAGAGAGCGACACCTCTCCAGACTTCCACAATCAGGAGAACGAGCCTGCCCAGGAGGACCCCGAGGACCTGGACGGGGGTGTGCAGGGCGTGAAGCCTCAGAAGGCCGCTTCTTCTGCTTCCTCGGGGAGTCACCACAGCAGCCACAAAAAACGGAAGAACAAGAACCGGCACAGGTATGTATATTAGGTTAGGCTGGGAAGTTTTTTTTTAAAAACAGAAAAACGTGATGGAGGATCGATCTGAAGTTAAACAAAAAGCCCCGAGCTGACTATTAGAAGACTCATTGCAGAAGTGTCCGGGCGGCAGAGCCCTGCTTTCCCCTCCCGACCTCAGAGAACGCACACCCCTTACCTGACTTTGTGGCCATCCATCTCCGCTCCCCACACCCAGTGCCTGTGACTCTGAGTAGCTTGTTTTAACTGGTGACAAGTCATTTCTGTAAGCTGTTGGACATTTGCTTTTGTCGTTGGTCCTAACAGCACTACGGGAAGACCCGTCCCCGGTCCTGAGCCCAGTGGTCCTGATCCGGGTGGTCGTTAACTGTGCATTTCTCCCTCATAGAATCTCTCCCCAGACTGGCTGGCAGCAGCTCCATCTGTGACCCCCATTGAGAAGCACACACTTCTGGTTTTGTTTCCCGCTGCAAGTAGGGCTCAAGTCGTTCGCTCAGATGGAGCCCGGGAGCATATGGCAGTCCCTGGTTCTGTTTTGTCTTTTCTTTTTCTTCTATTGTTTTTTTTTTTTTTTTTACCATCTTATTTTCTTCTGGTACATTTTGTAATGCCTTTGTACAGCGCCTGCCCTCCCCCAGCACCTCGGATGGGCGGCTTCATGGAGTTGTCGATGTTCTCAACTGAGACGAAGGCGACTTTCCATAAGTAAAATGGGAAACTTGAAAAAAAAAAAAAAAAGAATGATTTCTAGGGGCTGGAGAGGTAGGTAGTTCAGGGGTTAAGCCTCTGCCTTGCAGGCAGAAGGTCCTGAGTTCGGATCCTAGACCGCACGTATAGATGTCAGGTGGAAGCCGGGGCGGACTGCGTTTCTGGTCCTGGTAGGGCGGAGCTCTGTGAATCTCGGGGCAGAGTAAACAAGGAGGAGGTGGAGGCGTCCAGGTGGTTCCCGAATTCGCCCGTGGTTCTACACACACACACACACACACACACACACACACACACACGCATGCACAATTGAATAGAAAAAAAGAGAATGATTTCTAACATCAACCTTGGGGGTTCCATACACAGATGCATACACACACTGGCATACATACATGCACACGTGTGCATTTGCACGTGGAAAAAAGAAAACTTCTTGCCTCTACCTCCTTGAACAACAGTTCATCGTTTACCCTGACATGCATGTGGCCTGTGTATCCCCTTTGCAATGTTGTTCTGGTCCCAAATAAACTTAGTTTTCAAAGAATCTTTTTGTTTTTTAGCTTCACATACCCAGCCCTCCTCCTGGGCATCCCTGTTTTCTGTCCTTGTCTTTTCCACAATGTTGTGAGAGTAGACTCAGAGCCTGTTGCATCAGGCTTCTTTCACTCAGCATGATGTATTGGAATTTTATCCAGGTTGTAACTAGCAACAGTTCCTTCTTATTGCTGACAAATGTTCCAATGTTTGCATGTACCACAGGTTGTTGGTCACCTCCTATCATTTGGGGTTGTTGTGGAATATTGGGAGATACGGAATAAAGTTGGTAGAAACATCTGCCTACACGCTTTTTTAAATTAATTTATTTTTTCCACTTATACAAACTTAATAGGTACCCGTCCCCTCCTTCCCTCCACCTCTCCCCGGTCCCCTTTGTTCCCTCCCTCTCTTTTCTCCTTCCTTCCCCCCTCCCTTTCTCCCATTGGTCCCTTTCCCCCTCATCCCTGGAGCATCCTTTAGTGTGAACGTCAAGCTTCCCTCTGGGTCCTCCACTCTAATGAGGTGTAAGGACTCAGTAGCATTCCCTAGAACCCTTTCTTGTGTTCCCCTTTAGTATAGGAACATTATTGTGGCTGTTAATCCCTTGCTTCTAAGGATCCTAGTGCTTGTGATCCATGCTAGACTTTGGGGGGGTCAATGCTACGTCAGTCATTGTGCAGGTCATGCAAAGTCCTATTATGGTTACTTCGGTCCTAACTTGTGTGGAGTATTTTGCATATCATTGCTCCTCCCCATCTTTAGGCTCTTACAATCTTACCACTCCCTCTTCCGCATATTTCCCTGAACTTTAGGATGGGGAAAGATTTGCCTACATGCTCTTATGTGAGCAGAAGTTTTCATTTTGCTAGTCCAGGTTCCTCATTGAATACATGTTTACTTTTATACGAAACTACTCATGTGTTTTCTAGGATGTACTTATTAATTTGTATTTTCCTACTTTATTTTCTATATGGGTTCTCTTGGAACTACAGCAGGTCACAAGCACCTGCTTATTAAATCTCACTGCTAGGTAGTCTCCTTGCACCCCCATACCCATGTTCTTTTACTTTTGCACTCAGGCAATCGCACAAACTAAGCGAGTGCTCTATCACTATACTTAATACGTTTCTGTTTCTGTTGTCGTTGTTGCTTCTTTCTCCGTGTTTATTCTGTAATTGACTTTTCCTCCTGTTCTCATTCTTTGTCTCACCCAGCTTTTACATCCTATTGCCTTCCCCAGGAATTTCCAAAAGAACCTCCAGTCACAGTCTCAGAAGAGTACCCTGATAATTTTACTCATTCTGCTCTCTGCAGGCAAATTTCTAGATGGGCAGGTTGAAGCAAATCTGGGTTCTCCATACAGCTCACCAATGACCCATTTTTGCGCTTGGATCAACACTTTTTTTTTTTTTTTTTGCATGATTTCACTGCTTCAACCTGTAAAAGAGGTCTACACCTGGGTCAGCAGGGCTGTTGAGAGAGTTGCTAGGCTGGCCATGAACTTGTGACTTCCTGCTTTAGCTTCTGTCAAACGCAGAGGTTAGAGATGGGCATGGTGGTTAAACATGGCAATACTAAAAGTCATCTGGATGTTAAAATTCTTAAGCATGTTAGCAAGTACTCAGAACAGTACTAGAGAAGCAGATGGTATTTCTCAAACTCATTAAAATGTGGTTTAATTTCTGGGGAATCATGTCCTAGAGACCATGGCTTAGGATGCTCTCAGTGTGAAGATATGTTAATGCTTAGAGTCAGACTCTGGAAGGAAATGCCATTCTAGGCCTGGAGGTTGAGCTCTGACAGTCATGACTCTGTCATCAGTGCCATAGAAGATGGAGTTTTCTATCTTCACTGTTAGGGAGATCCTTAAGAAAATTTCCAAAGTGGAGTGGGACCTATTAAAGGACTTTATAATCCTCCCTGGAAGCTCTGGAAGCATTGGAGGCTGCAAGTTAATGAGAATAGAGACTTTTTATTGATGTGATCATAGCAGAGATGGCCAAAGACCTTGTAGAAGATGATACTATATATAGTTCATTGAAAAATACAAACAAAGTGTTGGGAGATTTTCATAGTAATATGGTCATTATAACCAGGAACTGTAAATTTGGTTAAGTTTTGGATGGTATACAGTTTGTTTATATTTCTGTCTTTGCATTTTGTAAGATACTATGTAATGTTACATTTCTATTTATAATTTAGGAATTTTGTTTCCTACACAACTTAAAGCAGAAAGTGTCCTATTTGAGCTAGAGAGATGGCTTAGGGGTTAAGATTGTCTCGCAAGCAGAAGGCCCTGAATTTGGATCCCAGGTTCCACATGAAAAACGCCAAGTGGACATGGTGGTGGCCTACACTTCTGGTCCTGGAGGGTAGAGCCTGGGAAATCCCAGAGGGAAGCAAGAAGGAGGTAGAAGCCATCCAGGATGATTCCCAAAGTTACCCTTAGTTCTACACAGTGCTCTCTCTCTCTCTCTCTCTCTCTCTCTCTCTCTCTCACACACACACACACACACACACACACACACACACACAGAGTAAATAAATAAAATATTTTTTAAAAAATACTATTTTAAATCTTTTGAAATAAAGCTTTGAAAAAAATTTAAAAACAAGAATAGAAATTTTTAACTGATTAGTGATTCAGACATAGTACAGAAAACTAACTGATTAGGAGACCATTACCCTTGGGAAAAAATGATCTATTAACTCACAGTTCCCAAGAGAAGAAGGTGGCCATGACAGAGTTACAAGGAAGGACCAGGGTTGATCAGAAAGTAGAGGGAGAGGAGTAGTGGAGGGCAGGAGCCTTTATTGTGGTTTCTGCAGGAAGGATTAGACCAGGCAGGGTAGGTATGATGACTTTAGGACTGAATATCTTCAGTGAACCCTGGGGGAGAGGAGCCGTTTCTAGTTGTCTGCTAAATGATCCTGGGGTGATTAGCATATAGAATATTTGGATTTAGTAATGGAAAGAATTTAATTTGGTATCACTAGGGATTAGATAATTTTGGAGGGTCAGTCTTTGCAGAATCAACAAGACCCAAAACATTAAACTTCAAACTAATAACATGCTTCATGCTCTGGTCTACTATCTATCGCTGTAACTGCTGAAAAGGCTTATTTGATCTCACGGTTTTTGAGGTTTCTGTTCCTAGTTGGGCAGTATGCCCTGTGGGGAACGTGTGCCAGAAGCCAGGAAGCTCAGAGAGAGTTAGGAAGGCAATAGATTCCCACTGTCCCCTTCAAGGGCATCTCTACATTGATGACCATCTGTCCTTGGGGCCTCCCTCCTGAAGATGCCTCCACCTTACAATAAAGTTAAGACGATGACCAAGGTTTTGACACAAGGGTCTTTGGGGGACATTCCAAATTTAAACTGTAGCAATTAATTAAACTGGACCATGCCCAGGACTGAGTCATGCCATTCTGTCTTTGCCTCTTTATTACCTGGCAGCTGCCAATGTGTTCATCGTCATTTTCCAGACAGAGTAACTAAGATACACAGAAAGGAAATAACTCCACTAGCCTTGCAGCTATAAGACTGATGCACGATTAAAGGCTACACAGTGAGTTTCAGCCAACCTGATTTACAGTGTGAGACCTCGATCAAATAAAACCTTAAAACCAACTCCCCAGGAGCCAAGAACAAAACCCAAGGTAAAAACTACCTCAATTGTCCTCTGTCTGGTAAATAAAAAGTATCAGCAATGCCAAAGCTGGCACATATGTGAAATTGCCACAATTCTTTTATCCTGCTTTCAGATTGGTGCAACCACATTGAACTGTGACAGCTGTCTGCTAAACTTAAATGTTCACATTCCTGGTTACTTGGCAATTCTACTCCTGTGGATATTTATTTCCAGCAGAAACAAGAATACAGGTGTACCAAAAAAAAAACATTGATAAACCAAGTGTGGTTGCACACATGTGTAATTCTGGCAATTGGAGGCAGGCACAAGAGGATTCAATGCCAGCCTTACTTACACAATGCACAGCAACTATGAGGCCAGCCTGGACTGTATGAGACCCTGTCTCAAAAACAAGATGAAACAAAACAAAACAACAATAAAACCACGTTAAAGAGAGAGAGAGAGAGAGAGAGAGGAATTCTCTGAAATTTTACTGGTTCTGACCAAAGACCAGAAGGTTCCCAGATGTTTAATAAGAGAATGTACAAATTAACTGTGGTGTTAAGTGCACAATACATTATGAACAGCTATAAGAATGAACTAGATATTGCTGCACACACATTGTGCACACACAAAACATACATTTCATTTTATCTATAGGAGAATTTCTATGGCAAGCAAAATTAACCTAAGGTGATTGAAGTCAGAATGATGGTTCCTGTACTGGTCTCTTTGTGTTGCTGTGAGAGAACACCCAAAGTCAAGCAACTTAAGGGAGAAAGGGAGATTGATTCAGTTTACGGTCCCAGAGGGGAGAAACAATCTTTCATGGTGGAAAAGCCATGGCCGGCAGCAGAAGCTTGATACAGGCTGTCATGTCCTTTATGGAGACAGAGAGCTGCTGCAAGACTGCCAACTGTAAGAGCAGACTTCTCCCAGAAATAGGGTGGAGCTAATCCATCTCAAGACCCAACCTCTGACTGCCTTCCTCCTGCAAGACTCCACTTCCTAAAGGTACCTTGGCCTTCCCAAATACATGAGTCTGTAGGGGACACATTTCAAACCATGACAATTCCATTAGGGCTGCTTTAACTTTCTATTAGTATAATAAATATTGGAAGTAATCAACTTACTTATTTTTTTGTATATGCACGTGTGTGTGTGTGTGTGTGTGTGTGTGTGTGTGTGTGTACATGAATGCACTTGAGTGTGTGTGCCTGTGGAGGCCCAAGGGTGACAATGTGTGTATCATTCTGGATTCCTTTACCTCCTTATTGCTTTGTTCTGGGGTTTTCCAGGCTCTGCCTTCCAGGGTCAGAAGTGCAGATCGCAGGCATTTTGTGCCCAGCATTTTTATGTGAAATCTGGGACCCAAACTCAGGTCTTTTTGCTTGCAAGACACAGGTCTTAACTCCTGAGACATCGCTCCAGCTCAGACAATCAATTTATGAAGAGGAAAGCTTTATATGAGCTCCCAGTTTAAATGGTTTCGTTCATGGTCAATTGGTACCGTTGCTTTTTGAGCCTATGATAAAGCAGCACATCATGGCGTGAGCATGAGGTAGAGCAAACAAAGTATGTCATTATGGCATGCCACGTAGCAAAAGGTAGCTGGGGTCCCACCATCCCTTGGAGGGCACATTGTTTGATCATTAGGTCCTGCCTCTCAATAGTGCGAAACTGGAGCTAGGGACATTCTAACTGCTGCAAGGATGGATGGATGCTGTTACTGACTGGAAAGGAGCATGAATGGACCCTCAGTGAATGTGGACATTCTCTGGTGCCTTAAAAACATCCTTGGACTGAGTATTGATCAATGGATGTAGAAGTTATTGTATTTATGATAACACTATAAAATATAATGTGTATATATTTATTTACTTTAAAAATTTTATTACCATTTTACATTTTTATCCACACCATAAAGGTTAAATAACTGACAAATATTCTAGCAGATATCCTTAAAATAAAATAAAATCTAGCAGTTATCATAAGAATTCACTGGAGAGATAATCAGCATGCTGTCAAAATTTTAAAAAGTTGCAAGAAATTACCATTTAAACTTTATACTTGAATGTAAAAAACCAGCTTTCACTTACCACTTTATGTTTTTACTGTTTTAATGTGTTCATTAGTTTAGTTTAGATTCCTTGGTCCTTGAGAAGGTCGGATGTCCCATGTAGAGCTGAGTGATTCACGTCATCCGTTCTCTATCTCCCATCAAATATTGCTAAGCAAGGCTTCCGGGCTACAGGTTGCTAACTGTACAAATCTGGAGGCTTAGTGTTCTCCTCTGGATATGAGAGAGAATATGCGGTATTTGTCTTTCTGAATCTAAGTTACCTCACTCAGTGTAATTTTTCTAGTTCCATCCATTTATTTGTGAATTTTATGAATTCATCTTAATAGCTAATATTTCATTGTGATTCTGTAACACAAGTTCATTATCCATCATTAATTGATGGGTACCTAGGCTGACATTCCTTGCCATTGTGGATAGGGCCTCAGTGAACATTGGTATGCATGTTTCTTTGTAGCGTGATGCAGAGTCCTTTGGGAATATGACCAGATATGTGATATAGCTAGGTCATAAAACAGTTCTATTTTTAGTTTTTTGAGGAATCTCCCTGTGTTAGTTAGTTACTGACTTACTGATATGTAACTTTCTTCTATGCCAGTTGTACCTTAGTAAACAAGAATATTTTGGGGCTGCAGATAAGAGCTTAGTGGTACAGTACTTGCCTAACATGTTTGAAACCTTGAGTGTAAATGACAATGTTGCCACTGCTGTAGTAAATGAATGAATGAATGAATGAGTAAATAAATCAAAAAACAACTGTGAGCGTTTCTGAGTTTCTGATCTCCCATGACTCTGTGTTAAAGACCCGACATTTGGAACAGAGGTTCTAGCCTTGGCCGCGGCCATGCCCCTCCCTCTTCCGTCAGTCAGTGGACTGATTTGCATGCTCTGTTGTGGTCCAGTGGTCTCCCCAGTTCTGCGCACCTAAGCACCTGGAGCACAGCCCAGCAGAACAACTGTAGGACAGAATCCCAGCTGCTGGTCATGGCCTGTCCTGGCTGCCTGCTTCTGTTTCTGATAGGAGTCTGCCCAGCAGGTGAGAACTTCTTTGGCTTGATTAATCTGGGGTGAGATGGGATGTGATCTGGCTCAGGGAAAGTCACGAAAGCAGAAAGTAGACCTGACTCTACATAACTCTGAAGAGCCATTTTACTGATGGGCAGGGATCCATAGAGCAAAGAAATTATGCATCAGAGGGATCCAAAAGATGCTGGTCCCATGTCTGAATACTAGGCTGCCGATTGAACATGGATTCTTTTTTTTTTTTTTTATTAAAAATTTAATTATACATTTTAAAATTTTTTACCAGTTCCCTCCCTCCCCCCTCCTCCCCCTCCCCTTCCCCCAGTGCCTCCCCCCCAATTCCCAGAGAGTCCTTTATTGTGTACGCCTAACTCTCCACTGGGTCCTCCTCTCCGATGACATATAAGGACCCAGTGGCATTTCTGAACATGGATTCTTGAGGGTATGGCACTCATGGTAATTCAGAGGTCAGTAACTCCAAAGCCCTTACTCCCAAAAGGAAAGGGAAACTCAATTGTAGAAAGGGCACCTTAAATTTCATGGAACCAGCCTACCTGCTCTGTGTCCTAACCAGGGCCAATTCTGCAGCACTGGGCTATGAAACCCACTTTGAGAGTCACCTTGGGGTCTGATGAAGCATTGGTAGCAGGGTAGAAGGAAAGGGGTCTAGGCTTCAGTGTCTCTGTTTCTTTCAGTCTTTCAGCCAACTCTGGCCCAGACAGATGCACTGATGGTCTTCCCAGGACAAGTGGCTCAACTGTCCTGTACACTCAGCCCTCAGGCATGCCTCCACTGGAGTCTCTGGTGTGTCTTGGTACCAGCAGCGGCCAGGCAGTTCACCCCACCTTCTCTACTACCATTCAGAAGAGAACCAGTATCGGCCTGCTGACATTCCTGACCGATTCTCAGCTACCAAAGACAAAGCGCACAATGCCTATGTGCTCACCATCAGTCCTGTGCAACCTGAGGATGATGCAGATTACTACTGTTGTATTAGCTATAGCTCTGATCCCTAGAGCTGGGGTAGGGTGTGAACTTCCTATCTGCCTCCTGCTTCTGCCCTAGAGTTTGGGCCACTCTGTTTTTCCTTGAAGCCTTGCTTTTTTTCCTGTTTAAAATGAGTTAATAATATTCAACATGTCAAAAAACAGTCATTTTGAGGGTCGTGAGATTCTGGTTAAAAGTGACCAGTTGGTTTGGGGGCATAGAGGTCTGGATTCTGGTGATGGTTAGCAAAGAAGAAGCACCCAAAACTCTTGGGGGAAGTGTCCCAGACTTGCCCTGATTTCCCTGGGGAATTAACTGTTATCTATCTGGTCTTCTGGTGACTGTGAGGCACTGGAAATAGAGAAAAAGGAACCATCCTTGTAACCCCCAGCTCTGCATGACTGATTGTGTGTGGTTCAACGTTCATAGTTCTGGGGGGGCTGGTCTCCAAGCAGCCCATGTTGCTGGCTTGAGGAGAGGCAAGCTTATCCCCTGGAGTCTCTTAACGGTTTCCATTGATGCTTGAATGAACAGGGGCTGATGTGTGTGGGTGTACTCGGGGCAGCTGACTTAGAGACCAGTGGTACACACTGTCTATAAGGGGAGGGATACAGTCCCAGATATGTGTCCACCTGCCTTCAGTACCCTTAGCCCTGGCCCTAAGGTGCATTTGCGTCTCTGCCGTGCCCCAACTATAGCGACAAGTCTTGCCATTACAAGCAGAGCCGAGTTTCTGGGCTTGGGGCCTTACAAGCATCCCCGGGCTGTAGATCTCTGAGGCTCTGGTTCTATCCATAGTAAACATGCACACACACACACACACACACACACACACACACACACGCACACATGCACACCTCCTGTCTGGAGGATGGCACTTAGTTGCACAGTGTTGCATGACTGCAGTGTCCCTAGACGGTGACCCCCAAACTCTCAACTTCTGGGCCCCCACCCTTTGATTCTTCTTCACCTCACTGCCGTTTGTATGGGGCATCCGAAGGCAGGCAGGTCCCTGGCTGTGAATGCAAACAGGACCCTTGGACACGTGCAGGTCTACAGAACTGAGAACCCCCTCCGCTTCTCCTGAAGACCCCCACGCCCTGGTGACCTCTCTTTCGAACCCAGTCTCAAAGCATGCGGTTCTTGGTCTCAGACTTTTCCTGCGCACTGCATGCAGTGCTGGCCTAGCGTTTTCTTCCTCACCGCCCAAAACGCTCTCTTCGGGGAGCGAAGAGGGGGAGACTCCCGACCTCTGTTCACATGGCCTCGATAGAACCCGCTACCGGAGCCAGGATCGGCGCGGCGGGAACGCCGAGATGCCAGGACCTCCGCAAAGCCTAGAGTGGTCCCGGAAGTGCCCGCGAGCAGGGGGCGGGGCTCCGGGCGCTCGGGCGGCCTCGGGCTCTGCGTCAGCAGCTGCAGCGAAGGGAAGTCACGACGGCAGCGGGTTGGAGCAGCTCAGGTGCGGCTCCGCCCCTCCGGCTCGCCCGCGGCTCCGCCCCGATACAGGTGCCCCGCCCCGGCACAGGTGAGTGGCCCCTGCGACTGCCTGGACTTCCCAGTACAGCTGGCCACCTGTCGCACCGCTGGCCAGGTGTGGGTATCCTTGATGGGCTTGAAGAGTGCACGGTCTCGCGTCTCCTCCCGCGCTGTTTGAAGGGTTGTGGTCATTCATTGGACCCCAGCTTGGAAACCCTGATCTCTTTCAGGGTTTCTCCTATGCCCAGGCCCTTGTAAGCTAACCAAAGCAAGAGCTGCGGAAACGTGGGGTTCCAGATATTTGGATTTTTTTTTTCAGATGGATACATTTAATACATTTTTGGGAAGAGATAAGGGATTGACAACTTTTTATTGACCGCAGATTTCAGTGTGTAGCTAGCTACATAATAGGAATGGAAACCTTCCGTGGAGCTTGGAGCCACTGGGATTTTAACAGGTGGATAGATTTCATATTGAGGAGGGAATCCAAAGGCATGAACACTGGGGAGGAAAACTTCAGACCCTAAGGAACAAAGTGAGAATGGAAAGTGGGGGCAGGCTCGAGGCTTTCAAGGACCCAAATAGTCAACATGCATTAAGGAAATAATGGAACCATATTGTCAGACTTCGGTTTTTCAAGACAAAGCCATAAGCTTCCTTTTAAATACTAAGGAAGAGTTCTATTCTTTGAGGGAGAAAAATTACTCTCAGTGGTATCCCCTGACTGCCAACTTGCTCCCTCTGGAATGTTGGATTTGGAGGACCAAAGCCAGGTGTGGTGGGAGGTGCAAATCAAGGAAAAAGGCATTTGACAGTATGGAGGTCATTGGATGCTGTTGCCAGCAGTTGAGGTCTCAGCTGAAGTTGGAAACTCTTAATTTGCTTTGGTGCTGTGCAGAGTTGTATGATTTTCCTGGATATCCAGCATGGAGGTGCACACCTGTAGTTCTAGGACTCATGGAGTGGAAGCAGGGGGAGCAGAAGGTTAAAAGTCATTTGTAGCTCTATATTGAATTTGAAGCCAGCCCAGGATACATAAGAACCTGTTGCAAAACAAAGCATATCTCCCCACACACATACACTGCACACGTACATACAACAACAACAAGATATTTTAAGAAGAATTCACAGAGAAGTTGAGAATTTCAGAGACTGTATGTCTCAGGATATGAAGGTGAGGAACGCGATACTGCTGAATTTGAAGGGGCCTGTAGTTAGACTGAATGTGCAGAAAGGGTCTAAACCAGAGAAAGAAGGAGCAAGACATGAAGCAGAGAGACTGGGTGAAAATAGGGATGTATTGTATTTGATGAAGTAGAAAGCACAGGTGGAGTGAGGCGGTCTGGAAATAGATGGCTAGGATGGAACACAGAGTCTTTTTCATATCAGTCAAGCTGTTTGTCACCAAACTACATCCCCTAATCTGAGCAAAGATTTTGTGGTGTGTGTGTGTGTGAGCGTGTGTACACATGTATGTATGATGTTCGAGTATATATATATATGTACATATATATATGTGTGTGTGTGTGCAAGTGCACATGCTCACAACACAAGCGTGGAGGCAGAGGACGACCTTTAGGTGTTGTTCCTTTGCACCTTGTTGGAGACCAGGTCTCTTCACTGCTGAGTTGGCAAGCACATGAGCTTCTGGAGATTCTCAAGTCTCTACCTCCCATTTTCTTTATGTATGCAGGGATTACATTATATTATATAACTTGATGGAAAGAGTCTTTAAAAACCATTTCCAGTGCTGGAGAGATAGCTCAGTAATTAAAGCCCCTGCCCTGAAAAAAAAAAGACCTGAGTTTAGATCCCCAGATCCCAAGTAAAAATGGTGGGCAGGTATTGTAGCTGGCCAGCAATTCCAACCTTGGAAGGCAGAGCCTGGGAATCCCCAAAACAAGTTGGCTAGTCAGATTAGCCCTACTGGCATTATAGGTCACAACGATGAAGTGAAAGTGATGGAGAACGATTCCTTATATCACCTTTGAGCTTCCATAGGCACACAACACTCAAGCGCACTGATACACCCACATACAAACACACACCCAAAAGGAAAAAAAAATTCCAAATAACAGTAAGTTCCATTATACCTATTCTGATTAATTTAGTATAGTGTTTTCTCTCTTTTAAAAATTATTCTTTTTTAAATTTCTGTATTTATGTCTGTGTGTGTGTGTCTATGTGAATCAGAGGGTTCTATGTTTGCCTGTGGAGGTCTAAAAGTAGCTTTGGGAATCACTTTGATTATTCTACCTCTTCTTTGCTTTGCTGTGGGGTTTCTCAAGCTCTGCCTTTCAAAGTCACAAGTGTAGACTGCTGCCATTTCTGCCTGGCACTTTACCTGGGATCCAGGAAATCGAACTCAGGACTTCTGTTTGAAAGGCAGAGGCTTAACCCCTGAACCATCTTTCCAACCCTCTCTTTTTTTTTTTTTTTTTTGAGCCTGTTATTCCGTAAGTTTCATGAATTAATGTCTTTGGATAGAACTAAGAAGAATAAATGAGATATACTTATAAAACTTCTGTGCTAAGAGCAGGTGTTCAGTAGCCATGACCCGTCACCGTTACTATGGCATCATCTGAGGAATTCACCTTTATCCATCACAGAAGCTTTGTGAACACCCTTAACCCTGAGAACCTACATGCCACGGTGAGGACCTTGGCTGAGTATGCGCGTGCAGGTGTGTGTTGCAAAGAAAACTTGATGGCTACTCATTTAGTGTAAGACTGAGTGTGCCATAGACTCATTGGTTTGTTTCTGTCGTAGCCTTGGCAAAGTTAGGAGGCATCTGCCAGCTGCTTGACTAGCTGACTTGACAGCATCCTGTTCTCTTTTCAGATAGCGAGAACAGAGCAGGGAGCCCAAAGAAGCGCATTTTGAAAGACATACGACCGCTGGGGTGATAGCAGATTCACAATGGAGATCTCCCCAGTAACCAAGTTTGGCGAGACCTTTGTGTTCGAGGACAAACTTTTTCCAGTGGAAGACCTGGGCGACCTCTTCCTTCAAGAGAGAGGACTGGAGCAAATGGCTGTCATCTACAAGGAGGTCCCACTTGGGGAGCAAGACGCAGAGCGTCTGGAGTACGAGGGGAATTTCAGTCTGTGCTCAAGCCCTGTGCAGCAGCCGGGCATCTCGGCAGGAGTCAGACATCAGGAAGAGGAGGAAGAGGAACTGTTCAGCCCATCCTTTCTCCAGGAGCCCGTGCTCAACACATGCCAGCTCATTCCCCCGAGAGAAGAGGTCAGTCCACCGACTGGTGGGGAAGAGGGCAGCAGGGACCCCGGAGCTCATGCGGGGATCCCGGACCGAAGCCCGCAGCCGCCCAAGCCCTACACATGCCGCGAGTGCGGGAAGGCGTTTGGCCAGAGCTCGCACCTGCTGCGACACCTGGTCATCCACACCGGAGAGAAGCCGTACGAGTGTCCGGAGTGCGGCAAGGCCTTCAGCCAGAGCTCGCATCTGCTGCGCCATCAGGTCATCCACAGCGGCGAGAAGCCGTATGAGTGCCCCGAGTGCGGCAAGGCCTTCCGCCAGAGCTCGGCCCTGGCGCAGCACCGGAAGATCCACACCGGGAAGAGGCCCTACGCGTGCGGGCAGTGCGGCAAGGACTTCAGCCGCAGCTCCAGCCTGCGGAAGCACGAGCGCATCCACAGCGGGGACAGACCATACGGCTGCCAGGAGTGCGGCAAGTCCTTCCACCAGAGCTCGGGCCTGAGCCAGCACCGCAAGATCCACACGCCGAAGAGGCCCCACGAATGCGAGCTGTGCGGCAAGGCCTTTTGCCACAGGTCGCATCTCCTCCGGCATCAGCGCATCCACACGGGCAGGAAGCCGTACGAATGCGCCGAGTGCGGCAAGGCCTTCAGCCAGAACTCCAACCTGGCGGAGCATCGCAAGACCCACACGGGCGAGAAGCCCTACGCGTGCCGCCGCTGCAGGCAAGGCCTTCAGCCAGAGCTCGTCGCTCGTGGAGCACCAGCGGATCCACACCGGGGAGAAGCCCTACGAGTGCCGCGAGTGCGGCAAGGCCTTCTGCCACAGCTCGGCGCTCATCCAGCACCAGCGCATCCACACGGGCAAGAAGCCCTACGCCTGCGAGTGCGGCAAGGCTTTCCGCCACAGTTCAGGCGCTCATCGAGCACTACAAAACGCACACCCGGGAGAAGCCCTACGTGTGTAATCGGTGCGGCAGGGCCTTCAGAGGGAGCTCCCACCTCATTCGCCACCAGAAGGTGCACGCCGGGGAGAAGCTGTAGAGGGGGAGACCCATCGCTTGATCTCTGAGACTCCACGGATTTCCCTAAGCACAGTGCCAAAGGGAGATCGTGCCGCGATGCCCTCGTGCACATGCCTGTGAACAGCAAGGCCCCCGCGCCGCCTCCCCCCAGCCTCACCTCCTCCGAGCAGCGCCCCTGGGTGGCAGGCAGGGCAGCCAGAAGAACGAACTGATTTCCAAGATTCTCATTCTCACAGGTGGTGCCCAAGCCCATGAGATTTCATTTTGCCCTCTCTTTGCTTTTTTTTTTTTTTTCACATTGTGGAAGAAGAATGAACTTCAAGAGTAGAAAATTCAGCGAAAAGCCGGATTAAAATAAGTCGGAGTCGTTCACTTCCAGGAGAGAGAGGTCAATTCACATCTTGAATGAGTTGAAGAGTAGGAATACCAAAGCACATAGAGGCGACTGTTCTCTGCCTGGGTTTGGCCCTAGGTCCAGCCAAAGCAGCTTTTCAGGACAGATGTGGGACTTGAGTGAGGATGGAGGCCCCTGAGTTATGGCCCCAGTAGCGGGAGAGTGGATTCTGTTAGGTGGTTCTGCACCAAGAGGTTAGAGGTTTGGGCCTGCTGTGGCTGAAGAATGTGACACAGTTGTCTGTGACTCAGCCAAGACCCTGGGACTCTCCAGGTACACAGTGCAAATCTCAGTGTAACAGTTCTGGTCTGATGGTTCTATAGCCTCCTACCTAACTCCTTGGTATACAGATGTGGGCAGCAGATGATTCATAGAAGTAGGTCAGCATTCAATCAGAGGGCTTGGGGTCTGGTTTAAGCTCTAGCACTATTCTCTCCAGTTTGTGTGATCGCCAGCTAGTCCCATAGCCATGTGACACTATTTCCTCACCTAAAGGTTTTCTTCCCTCGAAGGAAGAATTAGCATGATGATCCCATTCAGAAGAGGACACAGTCAGAAGAGACCCCAGATGACCCCTGCCTCACCTGGAGGCATGTTCCCTGCAGATCAGAGACCAGCCCACATGCACTGCCTGCCCTGCCTGCTGCCTCAATGGCCCCCACGAGCCTTTGTTCCCTCTGTCCTTCCCGCTGGCCCCTGCAGTTCATCTGAGAATTGTTTAAAATGTTTCGCTCTCTGTGCTCCACCCTGACCAATTCAATCAGTACCTCTTGGGTATTTCTGAATCTCCCTGGTGATTTATAAGATACAGAATGTGGCCAGGCTGTGAGCCACAGCTTACAGTGTTCACTGAGCAGATCCTGAAGGCCATTCTGTGGCACTCCTACACCCCAAGGTCTTGACTGAGGGTTTTCTGGCCAGTACATCAGTAAACTTTTTTTTCCCCCTCAGGCTAGAGAAAATAGATTTATATTCTTTCTTTCCTTCCTCCCTTTCTCTTTCTCCCTCTCTTTCTTTCCCTCCCCCTCTCTCCAGAGCCCAGGGCATTGCACATTCTAGGAAGGTGCCCTACTAAACTGCACCCCAGTCCTATGGGGATCCCTTTGGTGCTTCCTGTACCCCTGAGTTGGTAGAGACAGCTGTAGTCGGTGTTGTGTTGAAGTTTTCGAAAGTTTATGGCAGAGATCACGTGAACTCTTCACGGACATGCTGTTTTTTTCATCTGGCCAGCGGCTCAGCTGTGTTAGTGTTCGCAAAGTCACGTCTGCTCCCCACTGAGTGGGGCTTGACAGGGCGGAGACTATGAGTGATGGCTGTGATAGGCTAGAGAGATCCTGGTGGGAGCCCTGACCACTTCCAGCAGCCATGTCCCCCAGATACCAGTGTGCAACCCACTGGGCTGCAGAAGTTACAGAATGAAGAGAGAATGCCAAGACACCGATGGAAAGCAGGCAACAGACCAGAGCCCCTGAGAGCTCTATCTCCTTTTAATATCCCCCCATCCATCCGCATTTCTCCTTTGCGCTGGCCAGGCCTATCCTTATCATGGGAGCATCTCTCACATTCCGGGTCTCCCTCCCCACCCTTCAAGAAGACCCTGGACAAATTGGTTTTCAGGGCATTGCTTTGCACATGGCACCACTGTCCTTAAAAACAACTCTCAAGAACTTTGTGCCCATGCTTGCTTGGTCTGTTTGTTTTGGTGTTCTGAAGCAGGGTCTTAATGGAATTGATTCTCTCCTTCCATCTTTACGTAGATTCCGGGGATTGAAGTCAACGTGCCAGGCTTGTGGGGTCTTATGTCATAGGGGGTGATCTTGAGCCGACCCTTCTGCCGTCAACTCCCAGGTGCTGGGATTGTAGGCATGTGCCACCCACCTGGCATTGTACTCCTTTTTTGTTTATTGAGATAGATTTTCCATCTTGCTATGTAGCTGGAGCTGGCCTTGAACTGCTGATATTTCTGCCCCCACCTGTTGAGTGCTGGACTTGCAGGCGTGCAGCCGACGCCTAGCTAACAAATACACGCTTGATTCAGCCAATTTGTTTCATCTCTGAACAAACCATATGGAAGTCAGGCAATTCCATGCTTGATGCTTTCTGTTCATGCCTGGCTTCTTATAATTCACTTTATGATGTTCTCATATTCTGGAATATGCACTTTCCTTTTTGCATAACATGGGAATTAACCCATCCCCCGCATTGACAGATTCTTATATAAACCTGGTAAGACCAGTACTTTTTTTTTAAGTGCGAACAGAGCCTGGTTTCTTTTATTCAAATTTATTCATTGTTTTATTATGTATTTTTTGTTTGTGGTTTGTTTTAGGCCATGGTCTTGCTATGTGGCCCTGGTTGGCTTGTGGTACTTGCCATGTAGCTCAGCTGGCTTCAAACGCTTAGCAATCTTCTGCCTCAGTCTCCTGAGTACAGTTAATACAAGTGTGCACCACCGTGTCTGAATAATTATGTATGCTTTTAAATTTTATTTTATTTATATATCCAAGCAGTGTAAAGTTATAAGAGAAGATCTTTGGTCACAGTTTTACATATCTTTCAATTGAGCTGTTTTTATTCTTGCTTTTTATTTTCTTTTTGCCTTTGTCTGGCAATGAATTAACTTAGTGCTGTTACAAAACTCCAATTGTTTTTTTTTTAATTTCCTCTGTGTGTGTGTGTGTGTGTGTGTGTATCAGAGGGCATTGTGTGTCCCTGTGGAGGACCAAGGGTGAATTGGGGAACCATTCTGGATTGCGCCAACCTCCTTTTTGTTTCCCTCTGGGATTTCCCAGGCTCTGCTTTCCAGAATTGGAAGTGCAGGCTGCTGTCATTTCTGCCTGGTGTTTTTAATGTGGGATTCTGGATCTGAACTCAGGTCCTTCTGCTTGTGAAAGAGTCTTAACTCCTGAGCCAATTGTTGATTTTGTTTACTAATCTAAATGTTTCATCAAAGGATTGTTCTCTCTTGCTGGCTTGATATCTTCCAGTTCTAAGTGTAATTATTTTTAATGATTAATAATTTTTTAATATTGACAGTAAATGTACGTACTTTGATATGTGTTTTTTTTCCCATAGAGTTTAACTTTGTTCATCATAAGTTTTAACATGTACTGTTTTTGTTACCATCATAGTATTGGTAATCTACTTTGGACCTTGGTGTTACTTTTTAATGTTTCCAAGCAATAAATTAAGACCATTGCTGCTTATTACTGTATTGTGGTATCAACATTTCTAAGTATCCATAGAATGTTTTTAAATTATAATATGTTATAGCTTTCATAAAGCATGTATGTACCCTCTGAAGTGTTTTTTTTAAATTTTTATTATTATTTATTCGATTGTGTGTGTATGCATATGTATGTGTGTGTAGAACCACGGAGGAATTCGGGAACCACCATGGACCGCCTCCACTTCCTCTTTGTTTACTCTGCCCCGGATTCACAGGCTCCGCCCTACCAGGACCAGAAACGCAGGCCGCCCCTGCTTCCGCCTGGTGTCTATACGTGGGGTCTAGGATCTGAACTCAGGACTTTCCACCTGCAAGGCAGAGGCTTAACCCCTGAGCCCACCTCTCCAGCCCCTGAAGTGTTTTTATTCTATCAGTTCTATTTGTTAACTCAATTTTCAAATCATTTTATTCAAGTCCATACTACCTGAAACTTTTATTTTTAACCTGAAATCTCAGAACTCCCTGGAATCAGTATACAGGGGCTTCACGTGCTGTGGACCCAGGTACACTGAACAAGTCCTGTGGATTTTTTGCATGAATGAATTCTCAGAGAGAGGGGCCTGCAGCAACCATCATTTTGAAAAGGCCCTATGAACCCAGAACAGCTAAGAATGTACTTATTTACATGATCTAGTCCTCATCTGATTTTTCTTTCATGGTCCTAGTTGTAATACATCGTCATTATTACTATTACTGTTATTATTGAGGTGGGGGGTCTCACTATATTGCTCCAGATGTTGTCAAACTCCTGGGCTCTAGTGATCCTCTGGGATCCACTTCCTGAGTAGTGGGGACTATAGGTGTTTCCCACCATGCCCAGCTTCTATTTTGCTTTTAATTTCTGCCTCTTCACTGTATATATTGTTGCCGTGGAATGATGCTGTTCTCTCAAATCCTTTTGAGAAATAGTTGGGTTAAAAATGTTCTATATGCTTGATATCAGGAGAATATCTATCTAACGGTGATATGTGGAAAAGCTGTGCCTTTTAGTATCCTCTTTATATCTTTCGATGCTTCTAGCTTAAACTTTTCTTTTTTCTAAATATCATAATTGAAGGCTCTTGGTCTCTTAAACTTGTATTTGCATGCCAGTATTTAGCTTAGAATTTTGTATCATTTGTATATATGTTTTGCTGTAGATCTGTTACTTTTGAACTGCAAATTATTAATTTAATTCTGCTTCTTTATCCTGTTATATAAGAAATTCTTTTGTTAACATTGATGAGCAAGGAATAATTTATCTTCATCTTAATATTTTAGCATAAACCCATTTAACTGGAAAGACTGTGCTTATTTCCTGACTGTCTCTATGGTAATTAGGCACATGTAGAGTGTCATCTCTGGGCAGTGGATAGTTTGGCTACTGGCCCCTCTGTTCCTCCCTGTCTTCTTGTCACAGCTGGACCCAATATCAGCTCCTCAAGTCACTGCCTAGGGCTTTATTGTTCTTAGCTGTAACATGGAATAATGATGTCTCTTCATAGCCTGGTGGAACTCCCAGGACTAATCAATATCAGAATGTTAGCAAATTATGAGATGCAATTGATTCCAGGGTTTTGGGGAATTTAGCCCAGGGCCTAGAGCATCATAATCTACTAAGCTACCCTTCCAACCCTGAAAGATCTCTCCAACTTTCTATCCCTAGTAACACACAGATTTCTTTCATCATAACTTAGACCCATACATCATCCTTAACTTTTAAAACACTGTCAGTTATAGCAAAGAACTAAACTTCACAGATGCATCTCACCTTCCCGAAGTGACCCTGGAGAGTCAGCTGAAGAGCCGGGGCTCTGATCTCAGCCCCCCATCTCCACCATTGACCTGTTGCTGGTTTGTCCTCTCCACCCCATTCCTTCCCAACTGCATGATCCTACCCACATTTCTTACATGGGAGAAGAGAAGTACTGTCTTAGCTGCCAGGGCTCAAGACTGGGGAACTGAAGATGATTTGCCCAGGATATGTGTGAATTAATGTCAGGTGGGGTAACATATACTGGATAGTGCTCTGGAGCGCAGAGGCAGGTAGTGGGTTTGGTACTCACCAGTTAAAGTGAAGGTCAAATGACTTTGGCTGTTGTGGACCAGTGGGTCATTTCCTAACTTCATAATAAGTGTACCTATTTGCCCAAATGCTGATGCACAGTGAAGAAATAGCAACCTCTTCTCTGTGCCTCTATCTCTCTGTCTCTGTCTGTCTGTCTGTCTGTCTCTCTCCTTGTCCCATCCTTTCTCTGGCAGGGCGTCATGTAGCACAACCTGGTCTTTAACTCTGTAGCCAATGATGACCATGGAAATTCTGATTCTGCAGTCTCACTCCATGAGCACTGGATTATAGGCATGTTCTATCATATAAGATCGTATCTATGTAAACATATAAATATGTTTATTACGTAGTGCTGGGGATAAATCCAAGGATTTATTTTAGAAAAACATCATACCAACAGAGCTACATCTCTAACCATAGAAGCTATTTTCTTGTGGGAAACTCAGTCTTCTGTATTTGATAACTGAGAAAAGCAAGTCAAGGTAGGCCAAGTGGTGAAGTGTGGAACTGAGACGCAATTGTAGGATCTTGTGCTACGAATGCTCTAAGAACCTCCAAGAATGTTGGAGACGGGGTAAGGAGAGCATATGCCCGAGACCCTCCTATGTTCACCCTCCCATTTGCTTTCTGCCTTTATGGTTATCTTTGTCACTGCAGTCCTGTAACTTTACACTATCCTTCCTTCCTGGGGTTTAATGTGGGGACTGGAGTTGGCTGTGGTGGGTGTGTAGAACGCCCTTTTGTGGTACACTGGGTGCATTTGACAGGCACTTAGCTAGGGCACAACTAAAACTGGTCTTGGCCTTTTTCTTTTTTATTTTCTCTCTTTCCTTTTTAATTTTACTTGTCTATTTGAGACAGAGAAGAGAGAGAGAGAGAAACACAGAGAGAGACAGAGAGACAGAGAACATGCACAGGTGGAAGTCAGAGGACAACTTTCAGAAATCAGTTCTTTCCTTCCACCTCATAGGCTTCCAGGGATCAAACTTAAATGACCAGTTTTGGAAGCGGCTCCATTACTTACCTGCAGAACTAGCTCATCAGCTCTTTCTTTCTTTCTTTCTTGTCTTTCTGTATGTTTTTCGTCGATGCTGTCTTCTTTCTTTCTGTCTGCTTTTACTGCTCGCTGCTCTCTCCTCCGTCTGCCTTCCGTCCTTGCTGTTCGTTTCTTATTCTTTCTGTCTTTCTTTTTGCGTTCTTTCTTTCGCTCGCTCCTCGATGCTCTCCTCTCTCTCCTCGTCCGCCTCTCATTCTCCTTCCGCCCTACCCTTCCGGTCCCTTACTTTCTTACCTCTTCCTTCTTCCTTCCTCCTTCCCTCCTTCTCCTTCCTTCCTTCCTTCCTTCCTTCCTTCCTTCCTCCCTTCCTTCCTTCCTTCTTTCCTTCTTTGTCTTTCTTTCACCTTATATAGTTCAGGCTAATGTTGAAATAAGCTATATAGCTAAGGTTGGCCTTGAACCCCTGATTCCACGAGTGCTGGGATGTGCCATCATACTCAGTTGTCTTGTTAGCTTTCAATCCCCTCTTCCCCTTCCTCCCCTCTCTAGTCAGCCCAGTCACTCATTAACCCCCCTTTCCCTAGAACACCTCTGCTTCTTCTCTTACCCTATCACTTAAATTTTTTTTAGCTCCTAGAACTCCAAAAGATGAGTAAGGGTGTCACAGATACCTAAGCGGTAAGGTACTTCTGACCTAATCTAGCTCCCTTGTTACCCTCCAGAAAAGGAAGAAGTCTCCTGTGGTTGCAGCCTGGCCTTTTGTGACCATGGGCACTCTCAAAAATGGAGACCTGTCTGTCCTGAGCTCATGGTGGGGCACTCCCAAGTTGTACAATTCTCTTCAAGACTGGTGGAAGTGTGTCTAGGACTTATCAGTCAGGATCCTATGTACCCTAAGACTTAGAGCCTCTTCTCCCTATCAGCAGACCAGTTCCAAAGGGACTAGTATGGTGTCATAGTTGGATACTGGTTTCAACTTGGCAACTGAAGACTGAATTCTGAGCACAGTTAGGAGAATTTGCTAGTTAAGCCCCGAATAAGTCTCCAGGAGATTGTGTAATTGATGGGGAAGATCCAGCCCACAGTGGATGGGACAGGCCCTAGGCAGGTGAATAAATTGGGGGAACTTGTTGAAGAAGTTGGCATCCTTTTGAGTACTTGGCCAGACATGCTGGTTTGGCAGATGAGGAGTGTCCCTTTTAGCAGTCCTGTGGATTTGGTGTGCACTCTCCTGCCAACTGGATTAAAAATTGCAACAGACAATTGTAAATCAAAATAAAACCTCCTATTCCCTTAAGCTGTCCGGTTGTGAATTTTTCGGCAACATGTGGAGTAACTGCAACGCGTGGGCCTCCCTTTATGCTCGCCATCTTTTCTTATACGCTGGAGGTTCCTATGGATCCCACTGCACGCGGCGCCATGGCTCTCTGCAGCATTTGCTGTCTACACTGTAGTTTTCCTCCTTCTCAGTCTTCCTTCTATTTCTTCTTATCTCCAGTCTGCTGACACCACGTTAGTTGGAGTCAACTCCGCTCCCGGCTTTGGACTTCTTAGTCACTGATACCCATAATCCTCACTGCTCCTGACAGCGCTGGGCACCACCTTCTCTTGCCTGATTGCTCCCACTTTAGCGCAGGCTGCCAGCATCCTCTGCAGGTCCAGTGGGCCGCATTCCCCTGGCCCGACCTCTGCCCTATCTTTTAGTCCCCCTTGGTAGCTAGAGCAATTTTTCTAGTCTGAAAATCTAATGTGTGAGTCTTGCTCACACACTCCCTTGAGTCTCAGGGAAAAGTTAGGCTGATACCCCACTCCCCATCCTCCAGCTATACTATGTTCCGGTCCTCCTTAGCAGGACCTCCTTTGGCAGGAATGATGTCCAGTTATTGGAAGAACTAGGGCTGGAGGTGGTAGGATGCTTTGGTCCTAGATTAGCAACTCTGAAAGTGCCTACGCCCTTTCCTCCTCCACTCCTTTATTTATTTATTTATTTAATTTTTTTTGGGGGGGGGTCAAGTGTAGTTAAACCAAGGTGGGTGGCCAAGGTTTCATTCAGGGCCAACACTTGAGTCAGTGGAAAATGAGAAAATAAGGTCCAACTGGGACCCTCTGCTAAGTTTTCATATTTTTATCTTAATGCCAGTTATAGTTATACTTTTTTTTTTTTTTCTTAAAAAACGATTCTTTTGTAAGCACCCCTGCCGTGGTCTTCTCTGAGTTCTTGCCCTTCCACAGCCTGTTTCTAGGTCGGGAATTCCGTGGGCTGTCTGACCTCAGGCAGACTCCACAGCGCTCATGATTCCTTCCTCCTGCCCTTGTATTCTTCCTCGCTTCCTGGTTGGGCAGCTGGATCCTCCCTCAGAGAAGAATAAATGGGACCTGCTCAGCGTCAGTTTCCAGGTGGCAACAGGACGGCTCATTTCTTTCTCAGTGCGAAGGCTGGCAGGAGTCCACTTTCCCACAGTATGGAGACAGGGAAGGAAAGGGTAGGAGAGGCAAAGTCCAGAACTGTTCATTCAGAAAAAGGAGAACAGAACTAGGGGTGCAGTGTTCTCTTTTCCTTACACCTGGGCATAGTTTCTTGAGGGGGGGCATGTGAGATGGGGTAAGAGGCCATGGGCAAAGGCACTGTGAGATGATGGTTGGTGCTGAGCTAAAAGGGAACATGACCCTCTGCTTGTGCCTGACCCCAGTCTACAAGTCTGCTCTGAAAACTCCATTCATTTTTGTGGGATGATGGCAAGCAAAGGTGGGACTCCTGGCCACACATAGGTCTCTTCACACTATTCTTTGTAATTAACCAGATACGTAAATCGTGAATGAGAAAGACTAGGGGATTTGAGTGAGACAGCTTAGTGGCAACCATGTTTGGATGCAGAACACATGTTCATTTCAAGCACGGATAGAACCAGAAGTACACATGTGCTGGACTTTAAAGTAAGTCTTGGCAAGTATCAAAGAACTGAGTACAAACTATGTTCCAGTTGTAATGCTAGAAATCAATCACAAAAGCCAAACCAGGCACAGTGAGGCATGCCTGTTACCTTAATACTCAGGAGCAGAGGTAGGATTGCGAGTTTGAGGTCAGCCTGGATTACAGAGCCGTCGAAAGCAACTAGTCAAGAAGTCATAACTGCCATTTTAGTAATTTATTAGCACACAGGTAATACTTCACACATCACACATTCAAGTCAAATCCTAACTAGACTCTTGCCTAATCCACCCATTTCTTTCTGCTCCTAATCTTTATAACTAAAATCCTAGTGTAGATTGGATTACCACATTCTCAAATTTCTGAGCTGGTCCTGTGTTTACTTGCTAGGTAGTTTATACCTCTCCAGTCTCTGGGACCCTATTCCTGCCATCTTGCTGCCTGAGCTGAGCCCATGTTCATCCTCAGGTGGTCTTCTTCTCTTTCTGTCCCTGTGACTCTAATGTTACCATCTTAGTGTCTGAGTTGGACCACCCTCAAGTCCTCCTTGTCTCTGGGATCCTAATGCCACCAAGTGTGGGCTACTACCAAGCAGGTATATGGTACTTGTTATTCATGTTCATTATAGTTCCACTTACTATAGCAAGGAAATGGAATCAGCCTAGGTTGACTGATCAATGGACAATGAAAATGTGTATCATATATATGTACTATATATCTATATATATGATAAAATTTTATTCAGCTCTTAAGAATAATGAAGTATAACATTTGTAGGTAAATGGATAGAACTGGAAAATATTATACTCAAATGACCTAACCCAAGCACAGAAAGATAAACATGTACATCTTATTTCTTCTATGTAGATCATAGCTTTGAACCTTCAGATTTGAGGTGTTTCAATGTCTGTAAAAGTGAAAAAACTAGAAATGGACCATGAAAGGTGTGTGTGTACGTGTGTGTGTGTGTGTGTGTGTGTGTGTGTGTGCGCACACGTGCGTGTGTGTGAAAGACCTCAAAAAAAAGAATGCAGGTAGTATGAAGATCGGAAAGGGGAATAATGGGGGAAAAGGTTTAAGAAGGGAAGAGGATGAGGGAATAAGAGGAGAGGGGAGAGGAATAATGATCACTAAGGATGTATGATACATCTGCACAGAAACCTACTATTTTGTAACCTTATTTAAAATACAATTAAAGTTTGAGTAACTGTATCATATATAGGGATACACATAGGCAACAATAGGGATTGCAGGAACTGCCCAGGAATGCTCCCCCCAGAAACTGCAGGTGATTGAACAGATCTCAGGTATGTTATACCTTCATATGAGCTGTTGAACATACCTGTAAGTCATCTCTTCTAGTCCCAAAGACCCAGTGCAATATAGGCTATTACCATTGATCTTGGTTGTCCATCACAACCCAATGATAAGACTTTTTGCTGAAGAGACCACACACTCCAATCACAGGACATGGAAAAATCAAGCTAGAACTGATCTGGAAGCTTCCTCACTCCTGGGTAGGTTTCATAGTACCAGAAGACGCTGTGCAGGTTGCTGTGATAGTAAAGTCAAGTCATATCTTCTATGAATCCTGGGAGGTACAGCAACAATCATGCAGGTAAGATGTGCCCATTGGTATATTAGTGGCATGAATGTTACGAGATTAATCACTTCCTTATTAGATGTAAGGTCTGTTACCATGATGGAGCTCTTTCCTGGTGCTGTAAACCTGGATAAGAACTTGCAGATGGGAAAATCTTAGGCCTTAGGGGAGAGCAAACTACTACTGTTTTACTCTATGGACATGGACATTAAACTATACTCTAAATATTTATCTTTATACCTAAGTTAGTGCAGCTCTCAGGCTTCACCTGGCAAGCTTCTTTTCGCAATGGATGAAGTTGTTAATATGGAGAATCACAACTGGTCAAAGTACAGAGAAGAAGTGACTGTAGAGTGCTTGGCCCTAAACTTGACGTCTACACCATCCTATACCCCCTACTGCCAAGACTCATCAGAGAAGAAGGAATGAAAGGAATGTGAGAGTCAGAGTGGGGGGAGGAGTATGGCTGAAAGATTTTCTGGACATGATTGTACTGTTGCACCCATGAGCTCACTGCAGTGTCTTAACTTGTAGAAGATCCGCATGGATTAGGCCTGTCAGCATTTCATCACGGAAGGGGGACAAGCTCACGAGGTCCCAATCATCTGGAAGGGACTATTGATGGTTAATTAGACATGGAAGGGATGCTTTCTTCAGTGGTGTAGTCAATGATTATCATCTATGCACCAACAAGTGCTCAGGCACATGCTAACTCAGGCAATCCACATTAAACTCAATCACACACACACACACACACACACACACACACACACACACACACACAAAGACATAAAAATAGGAGGAAGACTGTTTGGGTTTTCAATGGGAGAACAAGTATGAGATAGAGTGCTAAGGGGTGGAGATGACTTAAATTCATTGAATGTATGCATGAAGCTATCAACAAATAAAAGAGAAATAAAAAGAAAAGCTGGGAATGATGGCACATGCCTTTAACCACAGTTGGGAGGTGAAGGCAGGAAGATGAGAGGAAGTCATCCTTGGCTACATAGTGTGTTTGAGACAACTTTGAAGTAAGTCTAGGATCCTAAAGCTAAAACCAGAAAACAATTTTGCAATACTACTTCATCTCTAGGCAGGATTCAGGAACCTGAGAGCCACCCTCTAGGTCATTCTCAAATGTACAGATTCAGGCTGTGCAGATTTAGAGATTTAAATTCCTGAGAGAGCAATGTCTCCTTCCAGGGGAGGGGGAACTAGGCTAGAGCTACCCCCAACCCCTTGACTCCTTAGGCCAGAAAACAAAGACAGGCGACGATGTAGCCTAAATTCTGGTGGTTTTTTTTGGGGGAGGGGGGTTGCTGCACAGTGGGTATTAGGAACACTGAGGCACTTGACCACTTTTATATTTTGTGACAGCAATTGCTCCAAGTTACAGCCTCCAGCTAAGACTTGAGAGAGATGGGCAGACCTTTAGGAATGAAGATTTGGGATATGGAAACAATCAGCAGCAACTGCAACCAGGTGAGCAGCCAGGAAAGGGACGGCGATGTTTATGGACATCTCTTTGTTCTGACAGGAAAACATTCACACGTGTAACACAGGTTGTGTATTCTCTATCCACAAATTCTTGGGACCAGAAGTGTTTCAGTTTTTTAAAAAGAATTTTTGAATATTTATATATTCATAATGATATATCTTGGGTATAGGACTGTTTAAGTCTAAACACAAAAATTCCTTTATATTTCATATTTCATACACAAGCCTGATGGTAATTTTACACATTTTTAGGGCATCTGTGTTTTCACCAGCCAGCCACATGGGGTCAGGTGTGGAGTTTCCTACTGGTGTCCTTGCGTTGATCAGCTTTTTAACTTTTGCAATAACTATTGGAGATAATCGACTTACAATGGAGAAAGGTTTATTTTGATTCCGAGATGCAGAGATTTTATTCCATGATTGTTTGTCCTGTCGCTTTGGGCATCTGGAAGCATGTCAAGATGGTGTGGAGGAGCAAATTCATTCTTGTTGCAGTTGCTTTTCTGTTGCTGTGATGTGAGACAATACTCATGCAGCCAACTTAAGGGAGAAAAAGATTTATTTGGCTTATGGGTCCAGAGGAGATATAGTCCATTAAGGCAGAAAAGGCAGGGCAGGGACAGAAGCTGGAGACAGCTCAGGTAACTCCAGCCATCATGGAGGCAGAAAGAGAAAGCAAGCAAACTCCAAGAGCAGAGACTGCAAGAGGAAGCAGGATAGAGATCTACTAAACCTCCATGCCTGACCTCTGTGACCTGCCTTCCTCCAGCAAGGCTCTACCTTCCCAAATATTAAAGGCTAAGGATACAAACATATGAGGCAATTGGGACAACTCATATTCAAAATACGGCAATTCTCATGGACAGGAACAAAGAGAAAGATGGGGGAGAGGAAGAAGGGTCTAACTACTGGGAAGTCTCCCATTAGGCCCTATCTCCTTGTTGCAGCATACACTGTGGAGCAAGCCTAAGGCATAAGGGTCTTTGAGAAACATTCAAAATTCAAATCATAGCAAGTATCATGTTGACATTCAGAAAGTTTCAGATTTTAGAATGTTTCAGATGTTCAGATTAGGGATACAGTGTCAGTAAGTTTTTGCCACTGTGACAAATACCCAACAGGAGTTATCATCCTGATTTCAGTCCATGTTGGTTGATTCCATTATTTCTGAGCCCATGGAGTGGCAGAATATCATGGAAGAAAGGGATGGTAAGGGAAAGTTACTCTTCTCAATGTGAATCAGAAGAAAGCGAAAGGCAGAAGATGGAGAGAAAGCAGAGAGAGAGAGAGAGAGAGAGAGAGAGAGAGAGAGAGAGAATAAAGAGAGCAGAGAAGAGATAAAGGGCAGACACACAGAGACAGAAAGAGAAGAGATAGAGAGGACAGAGAGTGAGAAACAGAGACAGTAGAGAGAGACAGCATAGAGGGAGAGATAGAAAGCAGGAGAGGAGGGGCTGGAGAGGTAGCTCAGGGGTTAAGCCTCTGCCTTGCAAGTGGAAGGTCCTGAGTTCGGATCCTACCCCACGTATAGATGCCCAGGAGGAAGCAGGGGCGGCCTGCGTTTCCAGTCCTGGTAGGGCACAATCTGTGAATCCCGGGGCAGAGTAAACAAGGAGGAGGTGGAGGCGTCCATGGTGGTTCTCGAATTCATCTGTGGTTCCACACACGCACAATTGAATAGATAATAAATAATAAAAAGCAGGAGAGGGGACAAAATATCTTTTTTTTTTTTTTGAGATTCCACTTCCTCCAGTTAGACCTCACCTCCCAATAATGCTATCACACTATGAATCCATCAAAAGATTCATCCCCTCAGTGACTGGATTTGCCACTGGGTATATGGATCAAGCTTCAATATAGGAGCTGTTTGGAGGACTTGTGATACCCAAACCACAGCCACAGTGCTCAGCCTGTAATCCCAATTTTCCTGTGATCAAACAGATATATTCGAAGTGGATGATACTCTATTTTGGTACTAAGGCACAGAATATCAAAGGTGTAGACGAGAGAAAATGAGCTAGGAGGAGAACAGATGTCTTGTGATGACAGATGAAGGATGTATGGGCTGAGTTATTTCTGGAACAGGATTAGCATGGTTTTGCTTATATACTTCAAGTAGGCAGGTAGTACCGCAAGGAGGAAAAGTACAGGGCAGGTAATGTACAGCCCTCAACAGAAAAATTAGGCCAGAGGAACAATGTGCATTGTAGGCATAAGCATAATTTTGTTGTCTTTAGAAAATTAATATGATTAGAGGAGCTATGGAGATATGTCAGGCTTATAAAAGTGGGTTGTGATTTTGTACCCTGTCAACCTTGATTAATTGAGCTAAGCTTCACAGAACCCTCTTCCATATACAAGTTACCACCAAGCAATGTGTGAGATGCCTGGTGGCAGAGAGGAAGGGTGGTCCTTGCTTGCTGTAGGACCTTGCTACTGGAAGCAAAGGGAGACTTGACGCTGCTGCTGGCCAGGCCAGACCTTTGATTCTACGGGAGGCACTGAGGGCCAATATTTAAGGAAGCCCCTAATTTCAGGGTTGTTTCCCTGCATGACAATGGATGCCTCCTTAACTGTCAACCCCTGCTCAACACAGAGCAAATTTCCTTCTGTGGCATTCCTGCCCCCAACCCCTTTGCCAGAGGCAGCAAGCTCAGGCGTGACTGGCCAGAAGGAAGCACTTCTACCAGAACACATGATTCAAGTTAATGTGGACACAGTGTCCAGCCTCAAGTGAAAGGAGCTCATGGTCTGAAAGCCATTTGGATCAGGGCTGAGTTCCATGGAGAGTAGGACCATGATTATTCTTCAGGGCTTAGAGACGGACTGATAGATGTACTCTTGGCAAATTACAGGTATCTATTTTCAGACTGACTTGCTAACATAAAACCGCTCTGAAAATAGATACATCTAGAAAGGAAGGGGAAATTAATAATTCAAAAGTCAGATGAATTCTAAATGTCAAAAGACAAAAAAAAAAATTCTGCGATGAAAATAACCCAGAAGAAACTTACAGCCAATAATTGTAAGAATGGAGTATTGATACAAGTATATAACATGCTAACCATAGGAATCTTGCTGCAAACTAGATCTCCAGAATTTCCTTGCTCAGCCTCACCCACACTGCAGCTCTTGGGGACTTAGTGCTGATCCAATTGGCATTCAGACCATGTGCTCCGCCTTCATTGAGGCTAGACACTGGGATGGAAGCATTTGTTTTAGTCCTATGTCCAATGTATCTACAAACAGCTCCCCTCCCACCTCCCACTGTCTTCCCCAGCCCTGCCCACCCTTCTGCTGCTAGTGGCTCCGTTAGTTTAGATGCCACGTCTAGTGAGATCATGGTGTATTTTTTCCTGGGTCTCTTTATCTCACTTAGTCTAGGGTCACTAGATTTATAGATATTTTCTCAGATAACACTATTTTCTTCTTTTGAAGCCTGAAGATTTTTTGCATAATATGAATGACACCTTCTTACATGTAGAGTAAATATTCTGAAAGTCAGTAAGGAAAATTAAAGAGGTTTCATCTTTAAAAGTTATTTCTAAAATATACTTTTAACAAATTTTGGGGATTGCATGACATCTGTATCAGGCATTTTTCTTGGAAATAGCAAAATCCAATTGCCAATGGAGTTGTAGGCCCAAATGGACATGACCGTACGTCAGTGTGACTGGGAGTTTGTAAGATTTAAGAGAAATAATAGTCATGCTGTCCAAAACTAAATCCTTATAGCTTAAAAGAAAAATCACTGAAAATTGATGCATCTAGACATAAAATGAAAAGTAAGAACTTGAAAGCCAATAACTCAAATGACATATATAAGGAGATGAAAAAAAAATCTGTGACTAAATTCTGAAGAAACTAAAAATCAAAAATCACAAGCCAACAATTGTAAATACTGGTTAGTGAAAAGAAATTAATTCAGAAAATAATGAAATTTTTAAATAATGGAAGGAAAGCTAAATTTCTGAAAGTGGATATCCAGTTAAAAGTAATGACTAATAGATTCAAATTTCAGGAGGTATGAAGAGAGAGAGAGAGAGAGAGAGAGAGAGAGAGAGAGAGAGAGAGGCAGAGGAAGAGAGATAGACAGAGAGAGAAAGAGAGACAGACAGAGACACACACAGAGAGAATTACCAACTTTGAATTGATCTTTTGGGCAAATGATGCAGGGGAATGAAAAAAAAATAAGAGTCCTTGAGGTTTCAGGGGAAAGCAGACAGACCTTAGTCAGAAAGCTCCCTAGAAACATATCAGCATAAGATTGAAGGTTACTGGGTTCAGTTAGGATAAACTGAGGAGTAGTAATGGTGGTGGTCTCTGGGTCTAACCTCAGCTCTAGAGAAACTTCAAGGGCAGCCTGGGCTTATCAATGCCTTAAGCTTCACCTCTGTGTAGGATGTTCCTTCATGATGTCTTTTATTGTACAGCAAACACTGCATGAGCAACTAGAAGCAAGTGACCTATTTAATATGAAACTCTCCAACATAAAATAGAGAACTTCTTCGCAGAGCCTGTTTACAAACTTGTCCTTATATTGTGCAACTCAACCTGAACTATCCCCAAGGATACGCAGAGATGCAGTGAGCGCTCCTGGAGGGTGACCAAGCCCAGTGAGTGAGACCACTCCATGGGCAGGTGGATAAGATGCAGGGAACTGATTCAGCAGTATGGTTAGAGAGAGCATCTAACTGCCATCCCCAGGATAAAATGCTTCTAGTAGGGGACTCTGTAAGGAGAAAGTAGGCTAATATGCAGTATGGTTAGAGAGAGCTCATTTATAATTTAGCATGGTTAGCATGCAGAGGGTCTTTTGACCATGGTGGAGCCATGACTTGTATCTGTGCCCCACTCTCTGTGGGGTCAACAGGCTTGCATCTGGCGAGTGAGGTTTGCCCCTCTCTCTCATCCCTCGGCTCTGATGTTGGCATGAGCTCCCCTGCCAAACTGGACTCAGAGCCGTAACAGAATCACAAGAAAGAATAAAGCTCCCCTGTTCCCCTAAGTACGTTGGCTGTGACTTTATCAGCGACATGCAGAGTAACTGTAACAAACACTAAGGTCTTATTTCTTCTGTTGAGAACTCCGATTGTGAGCAGTGTCTGCAAATATTCTTCAGGAGTGAACCTCTCCGAGCCTCCACCTGGATGACTTTCAGGGGGTACTTCCTTGACAGTGAGTCCGGAAGCGAGGAGAGGGGAGCGTTGCAGTTACTCAGCAATGTTGTCAATAAATCTGCCACTAAATGGCTTCAGGGAACAAGGAGTTTATTTGGGCTCTCTGTCCAGTTACGATTCCTTGTTCAGCTTGTCAGGACAGCCCATAACACCGCCAGGGACCAAGGGAACTTGCCATGCCATATCCATATAGGCACAGTATGCTAAGAGAGGGATGGTCCTTACTTGCCAGACCAACATGTCTGGCCAAGTATACCAAAGGATGCCAACTTTCTCAATCAGTTCCCTTCATCTTATTTACTTGATGAGTCCCACCCGTGGGCTGGGCTTCCCTATCAACCAGACAATCTCCCTGCAGGCTTGATCAGGGTTTAACTCAACTACTAATTCTCTACAACTGTGCCCAGAGCTTGGACCCTCAACCGTCAAGTTGACATCTGTATCTAACAATTACAGGGGTTCTATCACCTTGCTGATGGAAAGGTCCAGCTTCGTGTATCTGGCCACCCCAAGATGCAGAGGGTCTTTTGACCATGGTGAGCCATGACTTATATCTGTGTCCCACTCTCTGTGGGGTCAACAAGAGACCCATATTGTAAACAGGGACGACTTCCAGGAACACCTTGTGCTTTATCTCTATGCTGAAATACTTTTTCTAACATTTCCATCCAATAGTTTCTGTGCTTTTTAACTTAGAAATGATTTGCTGTGGTTAAATCTGTTACTTTAGAATATCTCAGCATACATAGGATTATGAAAGACAGTGTTTTATAAAGTATAGTGAATTGAATTACATTTAAATTATTCAAATACAAAATCAGAAAGTGAATAGTAGGAATGTAAAAAACTTGCAATTCAGAACTTTTTCTCCACGCACATGAACATAGTGTGCATTGCCTCTCAGGGTGGGTTTTGTCCACCAAATATGTCATGTACATGATAAATTTACATGAGAAAGCTTTCAAACCTCAGCTGGAGAAATATTGCCATGAAGTGTCTCCCACATGCTCCAAGGAGACTGGGCTTCTGCAGGTCTTGGGCGTGTTTCGAATGGTCTCAGATCCTGTAATATAGGATCAGCTTCCAGTCGATAAAACGACACACTTTACAGTCTTGTTTCCCAGCCATCTCAGTGGCTGCCCAGTGGCATGTATACAGGCTGTGTCCAAGCTTGTGGCTATGGTCACGCCCCTCCCCCTGCCCAAATAAACCCGGATGTTAGATCCTCTTGAAGAGCACTAGTCTGCCATCTGGTGGCTAGTTGAGTCCACTGCCTAGCTGTCAAGGATGGGAATTTGCGTTTCCTATTGCTTCTCCTCTCCTAGAACTCTAGGAACACGATGGCCTCCGCCGTGGCATCATCCATAACAGCGTGTATAACAGAGAAACTCACTGCAGCGCAAGGGAAGTGCAGCATGAAGTTAGCTGGCCTCATATATACCCATGTCTCAGGATGGCAATTTAATTAAAAGCAGAGTAGCTGACTGAAGACCCAGTCATGGCATCGATGGAGAAAGATCACCTGGAATAGGAGGGTCTCCGTCTTACAGGCTGCACTTTGGACTTTGAACCAAAAGCCTCTTGAGGTCATGGTGTTTTAAGGATGACCATGGTTTGTTTTAATAGATGCAGAAATGGCCGGTATAAAGGAAGAAGATCGCTATGCTCTCAAGTCTGAAGAGAAGGGGATACAGCATGTTATCCAGGGATGCATTAGTGGGGGTCTGGAGGCAGAGAAAAGGGGGCGAATGCACTGGAACCTGGAGCGAATGGAGGAGGCAAGCTAGGTGACTTTGAGATTGACCAGACGAAATAATTTCAGTGGGCTCTGGGGCAGAAGGACAAGCTGGAGGTCTAGATGTTCCTCATCAATACCTCATTCTTCTGGTACCAAGTATGCTAATTTCATCTTCACACTGATGAAGGAATGCAGGGCCCAAGCAACTTAGGGGAGGAAAGGGCTTACTCCAGCTTCCAGTTCTCAGTTATGTTCTTTTTCGGGGCAGGAGAGGTGTTCCTAAGGCAACATTAGGAGCCGTGGAGAACCGTCCACTTCATATATGCCAAAATAGTGAGTCAGCTCTCTTTAGCTCATCTACCTGCCCAAAGAATGGTCCCACCCACTATGGGCTGTCTTCCCATATCAATTAGATAATCTCCCAAACATTTGCTTTAATGACTCTTCATGGATGTGACCGAAGACTCAGCCTGTGGCACTATTGATTCAGGAGGCCCTAGCCCAGGCTCCCAAATCCAGGAGGTCTGGCTACAGACAAGCCTGAATAAGTCGGACATGCCTGGACATGTCCCAATAGAGGAACCATACAGGTGGAGGAATGAATAACCTATGGGAAGGAAGGATGAACAACCAATGGGAAGTGGCCATCTAACCTGCCTCTGCAATGGACACCTAGTAAACAGCTAAACGATTGGTGGCTGCCTTCCCTCCCCCCCCAGTGGAGAGGTGGCAACACCTGATTGGACCCCTGACCCTATATAAGCTCAAGCACTTCCTTAAATAAACACGTCTGCAGTAACTCGTCCACTGTCTGCTTCTTACCTGACTTCTGGGGTCTGTTGTGACTCTGCACCGCTCACCCCCTCCCCTCAAGCCTCGAGGCTCCTGACAACTTTCCCTTTCCTTCTCCTGGCTGGCCTGGCGCGTTGGCAATTGGTATCTGCACCTAACTGCCATCCCCAGAATAAAATGCTTCTAGTAGGGGACTCTGTAAGGAGAAAGTGGGCTAATATGCAGTATGGTTAGAGAGAGCTCATTTATAATTTAGGGTACAAGCATGTCTTCAGATTCAAGTCCTTCAAGAATGAAGGCTTAGATCTCCCATCAGGTAAATATCCATAACCAGATAAGGTTCCAGGTGGGGACATGGAATAATGCAGATGGTAGACGCTGTAGGCATGAACTAAGGACCACTAGGTGTATGTTTTGAAGTTGGCTTGTCCATTCTAAAGTTCATGTTGAAATTTGCTTTCTGTTGCGAGGCATTAAGAGGTGAAGCCTCTAAAGTAATCAAGGTCCTTGAAAATGGATCAAGGCCATTCATGCATATGATGGACTGCTGCTATAATTGAGCTGAAATTTGAACCAAAATGAAAACATCTTCCAGAAATAAGTGGAAGGTGGGAAATAGGAGGTGTTGCAATAAGGCGATGAATAAAAGAGAATCCATCTTATAAACTGGGCTCACCCCATAAAACCAAGATGAAAAAATTTCAGTCTGGTTGTTTAAGAGAAGAGGTTATGGGCTTATCTAAAGATCTTGGTATAATGAGTATTCCTAGAATTGCCCTCAATTATCTGTGACATTGCATTTGCCTTAGACCTGAGAGGACTTTCCATGTGTCTAAAAACCCATTTGAAAAGTGGCTGGCTGTTACATCCAAAGTTTCTCCCAGGTGCACGCCCATTGGCCAGTGATACCTACTGGCCCGTGAATAAGTCAACTTTCCATTTGGCATTATTCAGCATCTAGTGGTTGGTTTTGGTGGATACCCTGCAACACTGTCAAGAAGGCAGTTCAAGGTATGTCAGCGCTTACCTATGGCCCTTTGTAGATGAAACTTAAAATAGAGCGGAGAGCAGAGGGAGAGATTACTTATTCACAACTAATTCACACAAGCCCTGGGGATAGGTAGAAATCAATTACTGTTAGCAAAAGGGAGATGTCTCTGAGAGAGAGAGAGAGAGAGAGAGAGGAGAGATTTTTTGTTAGGTAGTTTAGAATAGAATTTTAAATTAGCCTAGCTCTTTTAGGCAGTTTTAGACAGAGTAGTCAGGCTGCTGGGAAAGTCTTTTGAAGTTCCCACCACAGCTGTGCAGAAGTTGGTGTCAATCCCTCGTTGAGATAAAGGCACCACTTCCTCCAACCCTTTCTTTATGAAGGGCTGTGCGTACAGGTGGAAAGGGGGTCCTCAGATGCAAATGAGCTAAATTCCTCAGAAGAAGCAGCTCAGCCATGAGGCAGTCAGAAGAACTGACCTGCAGAGCTGGACCCCATAAGAACAGACCACTCAGATGTAGGGGACCAAAAGTCCCAATCAAGTTTACAGAAACTAGAGCTCACCAATAAGAAAAGGCCACTTTTCCGGGTTTGCTCACATTCATAAATACTCCTGGCCCTGCTGGCCATTAGATGGCTCTCTTGCCCTTCACAGACTTTATATCCATGAGTTCTGTTCCTTCTCACCTCTAATAAACTCTGCCTTAACTCTTTGCATGTCCAGGTCTTAACTTCTGACTCGTAAACATAAGAATCTGGACATAAAAACCCCGCAACAGTTCTACCAAACTTCCACCTCTCCACAGTATACCAGGCTGACAGTATGGGGTAGTTTTTATTAGAGACATCTTGAGGAAACTATCTTCCTGTTTGTGGTAGTTCAACACTTTGCATCTGACTGTCTTGAAGCTTTAGGATTGTCCTCTCTACTCCATTTCATTCCTCTAGGTCTAATGGATGGCACTGGGTCTTAGAGCATACAGTCAGATGTCACACACACATACACACACACACACACACACACACAACACAACCCCACACAAGACAATGCTACCAAGCAGCTTAGTCACTGGTTAGCCCAATCTATTCTTTTTTCTTTTTTCTTCACTCTGGGATTTCCCAGGCTCTGCCTATCAGGGCTAGAAGTACAGGCTGTTGCCTGGTATTTTTATATGGGACCTGGGATCTGAACTCAGGACCTTCTGCTTTCAAAGCATAGTCTTACACCCTGAGCCATCTCTCCAGCCCATTATCCCAATGTAAGACAGAGATAAAATTGAATGAGTAGATAGATACCAACCAGTGTAAACTCAGGAACTCAGGCATATTGTGATAGAGGGATGTGCACACGCATGTGTATGTGTGTGCGTGCGTGCTGTGTGTGTGTGTGTGTGTGTGTGTGTGTATAATCTTCTCCCCTATGCAACAATGATGCAGAAGACAAGGACTACTAGAATGAGTGAGATTCAGCCTGGGGTCGCAGTGTCACAGAAGCCTCTCTGGGGATGTGTAGCAGAAATCAAAGCCCTCTAGTGGACTCAGAAGGTATTTGGGATTCAGCAAAAATACTTGACTGGTATAATGCCATGGGCCAGCCACATGTCCAAGAGAAGAGACACTGAAGACCCAGTATGAAGAAACCCACTTTCCTCTAGCTTTCGCTGCCCTTACAAATTTTCTATGGTGAGAGTAAACCTGGTTTTACTACGGTTGCTCAGCTATCTTTTCAAATATTTCCATTTCCAGGCTTCATGGAAAAGGAGAAGCCAACATGTTCTCTCACGATGTCTTCTGACTGCAAGTGTGATCTCACACGATGGTTGCAGACTCTTGTCCTCAGGGATCTCAATGCCCTATTTTTCAAACATCGCTATCTTTCATTTTGTCTTTTCACCTTATGGAGAGTTGAGAAGGCCATCGGAAGTGTGGGTGTCAGGAATCTAAACCAGCATTCCAAGTGAAACCACTGTAGAGAACATTGATTCTTATTTTCCCCAAATGACCCTTCACAAATTAAGCAACTAGAGTGCTGGACTGATCAAATAGTTCAAGACGACAACCCTCTGACTGGACACAAGGACAAATAAGTCTCTTAGTCATTGGTTCAAAGATACAGACAACGTGGTCCAGGGTCCAATAAATGGCAAAGATGCAGCACAGATGCATTTTGATCAACCCAACAGAAGCCCTTTGTGCTGGAAGCTCATTGTTCATTCAGAACAATTAGATCCAAATTATTAAGGCAATTCTCTGTCATTCATTGGGATGCAACTTCACCTAACCCTCAGTTCATGGAAGGATATGGAGATGAATTTTTCATTGCAGATAAGTCCTACCATGAGGCAGGGCCACAAGATCAACTGGGTTGGGTCCCAATATAAGCAGACCAAAGAGATGTAAAGGAACAAAAGCTCCAATCAGGTTGTAGAAACTGGAGCTAACCAATAAAGAAAAGCCTAACTCTGTAAATACCCCTGATCCTGGAAATCTTTGGCTTCTTTTTTCCTCATGAATTCCTTGTCTGGAATCTATGAGTTCTTTTTGCGGCTTTCTCTCACTGGTTTCTCATGTGGAAGAAAAGAAATTTTTACAGAAATTGTGACAAATAATGAGGTTATGACTAACAGCCTGGTGGTCAGCAGTTTTCAGAGTTCTAAAAACAAAAGTCTAATATGGGCGGCTAGATATTGAAAACATCTCCACTCTCAAGGTCCCTGTGAGAATCTTCCCCCTTCAAGGTCTCGGAGAAATGTTTTCAGTATGTCCAGATGCCGTCTAAGCCCGCTTGCCCCCTCCCCACACAGAACTCCGGGAAATGCTCCCCCTCTCAAGGTCTAATATGCCAAATACCACCAAAGCCTTTGTATTATTATTGTAACTATAACCGAAGCTTCACCCCAAGCCCACTGCTATCTTGCACAAACAAGTCAGCCCTGCTGCAGACGTGTTGACCGGGACCTCGCCCACCAAGAACTGGCCACGACTTCGACCAGAACATCTGATGGTCACCCTTGGCTGACTCAACGTCCTTGTGTGCTGTAAAAACTGTGCCAAAGAGTGCTATAGAAAAATATGTTTTGCTACCCTATACCCTATAAAAACCCTACCCCGACCTCAGTCGGGGCCGCTCTTCTCTTGCTTGCAGGAGGGAGGCGGTCCTGGCATGCCAGAATAATAAACTCGCCTATTGCCTTTGCAGCAGCCTCTCGGTCCTCGTGTCTCCTTTTGGGGTCGGGGCGGGTGACTTGGAGGAACTTCGGTTCCAACACTCACAGATTTCTATTCTTGACTGTTATGAATGGTGTTGCTAGGAACATTTGTTTACAAGCATTTGTCTACATACCTACTTTCAATTCTTTTATAAAGGAATTCCTGAGTGATTTGGATGTATTTTATTATAAAATAGTATATCTGGTTTTATTTTCAAAATATCAGTACAGAGATAAACAAATCTTTTTAAAATTAAAACTTGTTTTGTTAATACTTTAATAGCTAACCAGTTTTAATTTACTGCAAACATCATCTTTCATCTTATTTTGAGAGTCCTGTTCTACAAGTTAAGTTCAAATACATGTAATTAGCTATATATTTTTAAAATCAAAATAAGAGTCAAAAAATCAATTTAATGATATTAAATGTTCTCCACTGGAGAAAATGTAAAGACAAGTTATCTTTAGTTAGATTTCCTAATTTTTCTTAAATACTTGCAAATTGAACTAGCACAATTATACATGAAACCAGTTAGAGTACCGAATAGCAGTGTTTCTGTGAACTTCTTTGAAGTAGATATTTGTGGAATGGCAAGAGAAATTAACAAACCAATTCATTAACAACAAAATGCTTTCAATGTTCTGAGAGCAAACAAAGCCATAAACAAACCAGTCAGAAAACACACAAAAATAAATAAATGATGGGAAACTATATGCACAAACAGAATGGATTCTTTACTAAATGCCCTGAACCAAAAATGATATCAAAGTCGTATCCTAACAATGAGCAGCACAAAAATAAATCAATGGTCCTTCATTCAAACCACAGAACATCAAACCACAGAAAGACTTACCAACATCCACCCCAAAAGCAACCATGTTGGAATATGGCACCTGTACTCAGGTGGATTGCCCTTGGAGATCTCATGTTTAGTGTTGCAACTAGAGATGCCAAAAGCAGCTCTCATCTCTAAGGGAATAAGAGATAATTTATTCTGGTGCCAAATAATATGATCACGGCTAGGAAACACAGATTTAAGTTACTGTAATACCATGTTTTAACATGGTAACAGTTTCATGATGTTTTTACAGTAACAGAACAGAGAAGGTTATAAGCGAATGTTAATCAAACTTGTAGTAATGGCCTGCTTCGCCTCAATAAATCAATTTAAAAATCAAATAAACATTAAAAAGCAGAAAAAAGGAGATTTATTGAATGTAGCCACACTGGGAAGAAGTACTGGCCCAAGTTAATCTTTGGGGTCCTGATGTTAAGTTTGGTTTTAAATAGAGAGTCAGACTGGCCAAGGTGAGGTTCAGCCTATCACTGTCTTTCCTGCAAGATGATCTGACAAGTTTTCAGCACTCTATGAGGTCCCTTCCTTCTCTGACTGCCTCCAGGCCTTCTTGCTTGCTGAATGAGTTTCTGGGTGAAATTCCATTCCCTGCGGTGCCTGGTTTCAACAGTCTACATAGCCAGTGTGAAGGGTATTGGTATTTCTCTAAAATATTTTTATCTCTGCCTCTCTGGTTATATGAAGACCCTTTCCAAATATATTTGTGGGGGTGTCAGGCAGGTGGATTGCAGCAAAGTGGGGAAATCCCTGGTAGGGGCTCAGATGCTCTCTGGCGACATTCTTTGCTCTCGTGTTGGTGAAAGCTAGGGGTCTACTTATACATGCCAAAAGGATTTACCTAATAGTCACAATTATATTAGGTCAAACAGGTCAAACATGGGGGTAGGCAATAAAAGGTTAGTGAGGGGCTAAGATGGCCTAAGATAATTTGGTTCTGGACTTGTCAAAAAGTTTCAACTTGAACGCAAAAGACCATACCAGACCAGATTATAACAAGTCAAAAGCCACCTTTAATGGGAAAGCTCTTGGTGAGCTTCTCCTGTCCAAACAGGCTTGGGCAGGAGAAGTCAAACCCAGGGCAGGGCATATGGCCTTTTATAGGTCAAGGGTCGGATAAGGATAGGAAAGGGCTGGGAAGGGGTCCCAGTGAGAGACTGGTCACATCTGCTGAGGAGGTTGCAACGGTCACCCTGCTAGTCTTCCAGATTTCTGTGGACTTTCCAGATTGGATGTAGGAGTGGTAGAAACAAGGGACACATGTAATGATCCAACCTAACATCCTGAACTCTTTGGTTATATGCTCGTTTGGATCTGGCTACTTCCTGCTGAATCAGGGTGTTGTGGGGAGTGGGTCCAGGGGTTAGGGGATGGGTGTGAAGAGGAGCATATGGATAAAGAAGCATCTGTTTACTGCCACAAGTGACATCTCTTGAATATGTTCTGGAAAAATTTTGTAAGGCAGGGAGCAAACATGAAAAAGAGGCAGAAGAATAGCAATGGGGTTATGAGGGGTGTTAGCCAGGTGAAGAGAGGCGATTGCCATGACTGGGGAGCAGGTTGGGTCTCCTGATTACACCCCCGAAGGTTCCTCCTAGTTTTTGTAGGGAGAATCCCTACAAAATTCAGGTTTCTACTACACCGTTCTCATTGATATAACAACAGCATTCCTCAAGGCCCTCATGTTAAATGGATTGGTGGTTTTGGAAGGCCACTTGAGCCACAGAAGTGATCTGCCACTAGAGAGAAGTAAGGGAGGCAGCCAAGTCCTCTACTGCCATCTGAAACTGTTTAGAGAGCTGAAGGATAGAAGTGACTGAGTAGGTTATGCCCCCCTCCCCTCTTCCCCTGTGGATATGTCTTGTCATATCTGGGTCAGTAGAAAATTTTAATTGGGCAAATTCTGCCTGGCCATAGAGGGTGAGCTGGGGAACTAAGGTGACTAGGAGGCAAATGTCTAGTGAACAGTTGTGGGTCGAGAGGTTTTTTTTATTGAGGTTTCATGACATCAGAAGAATCCTCCGGGGAGGGCCCAGATCTCTGTTGTTGGGGCAGTGGTGAGGTTACATAGGTCTTGGGGATCCGAGTAGCAGAAGGGGAATGTATGTGTTACGAATTCATCGAATAAGGGGACTTAAGGATGGTAGGGAAGGAGCTGTGTGGTGTGTTGTTGAAGTGTTGTTAAAAGAGAGGGAAAGAGGTACCCGCTAAGGGAGGGGCACCCAGGGCAGTGCAGAGAAAGCAGTTGGGCAAGTTAGACAAGCCTGAGATAGTTAAGAGGGCCGCCCCCTCACTGACCAGGTTGAATCATGGAAAGGGTTCAACGTGAGAAGACTGCCTGTTTACCTGAGAATGAAGAGTGACGTCTTATGGATATATGTTTTCGGATTGATCAGCTAACTGTATTAGGGCATCTCAGAGGGTCTGGACATATGAGCATCAGATCTTAATAGATTCACAAGGATAGCTATTTGTAGGCCATGCATATACTTTACCTTCTATCCCCTTAGCCAAACGTTCATCCCAGGGGTCCTTGATGTTGATATATCATTGGTAACGGGACACAGGGAGTGCAGACGCAGGGCCCGAATCAGCTGTGAGGAGATATAATCTAAGGGCTGTATCATTACACCTGTCTGATGAACAGGAAGTGAGGCTGTGCATCGTGCAGTAGCGCCAGGGACATCTGCCGTTCTGTTCTACCCATTGGGTTCTGCATTCGTTTGATCATAGATAAAGCATAGAGTGGATTGAGACCAAGAGGTTGATACAGGAGAGATAGGAATAGAAATTATATCCTGGCACCCCTGAGGTGGGCATTTGCCTTGTCCTATATAAGAGGAGTGGACCCAGTTATTTTGTCGATATGTTTCCTGGACAAGAAAGCGCCATCTAAAAGTGGCCTCTCTGCTAGTCATCAGGGGAATTAGAAGAAGTTCTAAAAATAATATTTTTAGACAAGGTGAGAGTGGTAGGCTCCATCTGTTTGACAGACCATGGGTCCGGCTCAGTATGGCCAGTTCTGCAGGGGGCCGCTTCAGTCTGGAACGATGTACCTACTAGAGAGTCCCAGGAATTTTGCTGCCAAGGGGGTTGGAGGAGCAGGGACTTTGGGGGAGAGCTGTTTAAGATAGACCTGGTCCCCTGGGTATAAAAAGGAAAGTAGTTTTTCTGAGTGATCCTCCTCCAGGGAAGGTAAGTAGGAATCAGCTTGTTCCCTTCAGAGGGAGCACTAGAGCCAGAGATAAGGATAGCAAGAAGCCAGGGGTGGGGTTTGAATAGGAAGTTGATGATTAATTAGGAATGGTTGTCCATAGATTATTTTGAATTGGCTGAGACCTGTGGGGAATGAGGGGCAGCCAGGAGGTGGGTGAGGGCTAGGGGAAGAAGGGTAGGCCAAGAAAGTCTGAGTGCCAAGGAAAGTTTGGTGAGCTGTTGTTTGAATTGGGCCCTTGGCCCTTTTGAAGAGACCAAGCTAGGCTAACGCCATGATGGCCTCAGGCTCCGTGCTAGGTCTAAGTTTTAGATTCCTGTAAACCTGGTGACTTTACAGAAATTAGCTTAAGGGAGTAAGTCATAAAAGTCCCTAGATAAAAACATACTACCCAGACCCTAAAGGAATGTCATTTGGTCAGAGAGTCTGGAATGCTGTTTAGCAGGAGGGCCAGAAAGAAGCCTGCATGCCGATAAGACTGTAAAACACTGCAGGCTGAACTGCTTTGGTGGGGCATGCAACCTCCCTTTGTCCCTTGTGTATAAAAACTGTGTGGAGCTGTAATTCAGGGCTGCACACACAACACCCTGCCTGTGTGTGTAAGCTCTGGTACCAGCCTCTCTCTCTCTCTCTCTCTCTCTCTCTCTCTCTCTCTAATAAAGCCTCTCAGTTGTGCTTGTGGTCGCCATTTTTCTCTCTGTTCAGTAGTGGACCCCAGCAGGCTGGATTGAATAAAATGCTTTTGCATATGTGTCTTTGAGAGATTTTGGACCCACCCAGGCCTAGGAAAGAAAGTGTTGCAGAGAAAACGGTCTCAACCATCCCCCATCCCAATGTTGTAGGGTTCTTGTGTTCCAGAGTTGAAGATTGAAACCAGAATATGTGTAGAGGATTAAGGTAGAGTTTATTAGAGAAGAGAAAGGTTGGAACTCATGGACTCCAAATGTGGAGTGCCATGAGGGGGTAGGGCACCAAGAATTCATGAGAAACAGGTAGTTGGAAATGGACTCATGGCACTAGAGGGCCATGAGGGGCTAGATTGCCTTCATGAGAAGCCGGCAGTTGGAAAAGGAACCCATGGCACCTTGAGTACCGTAAGGGGCTAGGGCGCCTCCATGAGAAGTAGGCAACAGGAAAAGAACCCTTGGCACTAGAATGCCATGAGGGGCTAGGATGCCCTGGAGAACTCAAGGTGCCTAGGCATGGAATCCATGAGGAGCAAGGAACTTATGGAATACATGAGAAACAAGCATAGAACAGAACTCACAGCACTAATGCCATGAGGGGCTAGGGCGCTAAAGATAGCTGCCAGGGCCAGGTGTATTTATACACCTAGACAAGCCCAGGAAACTGGCTTTTTCCCATTGGTTAATTCCCCTTGGGGCCCAACCCAGTTGCTCTTGGGCCCATGTGGGCTAGAGGTCAAGTTGTTTGTGACGTGGTGAGCTCATCTCCATAATCACTTCATGGGGAAGTTGGCCATCTTATCTCTGGGAGGATTGGCGTCAGTTCCTCAGCAGGAGTGTTTCCTCAGGATGATTCCAGCAGTGGGGGACGACCTTCAGGAATTCCAAAGACTTCCAGAGACCCATCCCAGCATGGCAGCTCTAATCCTGCCTCAAAAGGACCTTTGGAGATCTGTAAAAGCTGAATATGGTCTGATGTGAAAGTCTTTTGGGGGTAAATTGGAGCCCTAAATAAGCAACAGAAGTGGTATAAAGTTGGGCTTTAGAGGAGAGACCATAGGAGCCCAATAAGCTTAGGAGGGTAGCAGTATTGAGCTGGGAGGAATGCAAAGAGGGGCTACATAAGAGGTCATCTACATATTGTAGGAGAGTACTAAGATATACATTGCACGAGGCAAGGTCCTGTGCCAAGACCAAACGGCAGAGGTGGGGGTATCCCTGAAACCTTGAGGGAGGACTGTCCATGTGAGCTGGCGGGAAACGTATCAGGATCCTCCCAGGTAAAGGCAAACAGAAAGAAGAGATGGGACCTAAAGGGATGATAAAAAAGGTGTCTTTAAGATCTAAAACTGTGAAATAGGTGGTCTGTGCAGGTGAGGCAGGATTAGAGCAGCCATGCTGGGATGTGTCTCTCAAGGTCTTTGAAGGTCTTTGAAATTCCTGAAGGTCGTCCCCCACTGCTGGAATCACCCTGAGGGAACACTCCTGCTGAGGAACTGACTCCAATCCTCCCAGAGATAAGATGGCCAACTTCCCTATGAAGTGATTATGGAAATGAGCTCTCCTTATCAAACAACTTGACCTCTAGCCCACATGGGCCCAAGAGCAACTGGGTTGGGCCCCAAGGGGAATTAACCAATGGGAAAAAGCCAGTTTCCTGGGCTTGTCTAGGTGTATAAATACACCTGGTCCTGGCAGCCGTCTTTGGCGCCCTAACCCCTCATGGTACTCCAGTGCCATGAGTCCGTTTCTTGCTCCTCATGGATTCCATGCCTAGGCACCATGAGTTCTCCAGGGCGTCCTAGCCCCTCATGGCACTCTGGAGTCCATGAGTTCCAACCTTTCTCTCCTCTAATAAATTCTACCTTAATCCTCTACACCGTGTTCTGATTTCAATCTTCGACTCCGGAACACAAGACCCCTACAACATTGGGACTGTCGAGACCATTTCCCTGCAACACAGGGATATGAAATAGGAGAGTATAAGGGTTGGTGACTAGGATGGATGGATATGATGGCCTTGTTAATAAGTTGGAGGTCTTGGACTAGACAGTATGCTCCTGAAGGCTTTCATATGGGAAGAATGGGGGCATAACAGGGAGTTGATAGAGATAATCAGTCTTTGGGCCAAGAGGCAGGAGACAATAGGTTTTAGTCCTTTACAGTGTTCCAGAGAGATGGGAAATTGGGGACGAGAAGAGAATTGGATGGTTTCTATAACGGTTAACCTTAACTGTTATTGTGAGAGAACACCCAAAGTCAAGCAACTTAAGAGAGAAAGGGAGATTTATTCAGCTTATGGTTCCAGAGGGAGGCACAGGTTCTCATGGCAGAGGCAGCATGACTGGTTGGCCAAAGCTGGAGGAGGCTATGTCACTGCAAACATCTTAGAGGCTGAGAGCTGCAAGACTGCCTGCTGCAAAGGCAGGCTTCTCCTGGAGGTAGGGTGGAACTGATCCCTCAAGGCTGTCTTCCTCCAGCAAGGTTCCACCTCTCAAGGTGCCATGAGCTTGCCAAACACATGAGACTGTGGGGACATGTTTCAAACCTTGACAGGTGGGGTCTTTGAGGGAGATTTTTATTGGGAGTGTGGTGTGAAGCCACCTGAGTTGTGGAGGTGTCCCATACTGATGGATCAACAGAAAAAATGGGTAACTGGTACCTGGTGGAGAGGTTTGGAACAGAATAAGGGGGAAAAGGAAATGATAATCAGATGATGTGGGGGTAACAGTGTGAGGTGTGTGCCCAAGTGGCTGAGAATGTTGCAGCCCAGCAGGGGCATAGAACAGGAAGGCATGACTAGGAATGAATGAGAAAAGAAGTGGTCATCTATTTTGCAGAGCAAGGGTAGGGTTTTAGGAGGTAATGGCGGTGTCCCATAGATCCCTATGACAGAAACTGAGGAAGGCATAGTTGGCCCGAGAGGAAGGGTAGGACTGAAAAGGTAGCCCCAGGTGTCCACTAGACTCGGCACGGATGGATTGGAGCCTTGAAGTCCAGGCGCCATCAATCCTCAGCCAGTCCCAGGAGCGCGAAAGCCAGAAGCACCTGCGGGGCTGGTTCCCTGGGATGAGACGCAGAGGACGAGCCCACACTGGGGCAATCCGACTTTCAGTGTTCTTGTTGATGACGTTTGGGGCATGGCCTGGAGGGTGGCTTTGGGTTTGTGCAACTGTGTGCCCAGTGATGCTCTTGGTTGCATTTAAAACAGGCCCCCTGTGGGCCAGTCTTTTGGGCCCTTGCGGGTTGGGGCTTTGGAGAGCTCCTAGCCCGTGGAGACGTGGGCACCTTGGGCCTTAGGGCTGCTACCAGTGCCTGGGTTTGGAGGGCCACCTTTTGGCATAGCCGAGCCTATTGGGAGGATTCAGCAGTGTCCTCTCAGGTGTTAAAGACCTTATATGCCAACTTTACCAGATCCTGAGAGATGAAGGGGGTAGCTAAGACTGTGGTTCCTGCCGGTGAGGCTGGATCAAGGCGGGTGTATTGGTCAAGAGCTTCCTGTAACCTCTTAAGGAAGACTGTTAGATTCTCATCAGTCAATTGAGTGATCTCCCGGAGTTGGTCAAAGTTGGTGACTTTATTGGAGTTCATATCCATGCCCTATAAAAGGCAGCGGAGCATAAGGTCTTTGCTGCGATGGCTGGCGGGGTTGACCAATTTGGTAGTTCCAGCCGGGGATCCTCTGCCAGAACTATGGTAAGGCCTACGGGGATACTATTATCTGTAAGGTTAGCCTGATTTGCTTATTGGCGAGCAGCTGCTTGCACGTGCTCTTGTTCTTCAGAAGTGAGGGTACAGACTAGGATTACATAGATAGACCAGGTAAGGTCTGAGAGAGGTAGCGGAACTCTTTAATGTACATGGAAGAATTGACTGAGAAGGAACCTAAGCGCTTTTCAGTGTGGGAGAGGTCTTGGAGAGAAAATGGGACATGGATGGGAACCGTGGCTTTGGCTTCAGCTACTTCTCTCAGCAGACAGAGGAGGCTAGTGAGTCCAGAGGGACTGCTGGGGTCTGGTTAGGAGGGCCCTGCTGGGAGTGGGTATGGGAAGACACAGGTAATGGGTTGGGTGGCCAGTGTGTGGCCGGGGGTCCAGGAGGCGTGGGGGACAGATGGGAGGGATTGTGGGTCTGGTAGCAGAAGGGTGAAGGAGAGAGGAGAAGAAAAGAAGGTGGAAGATAGGGAGGGGGAGAGGAAGAGTCAGGCGGAAGGGTGTGGTGATCAGGGACTCAGGTGGTTCGGTTAGGAGAGATGAGGAAGGGGCAGTATCTTTTTCTTTGACAGTGGAGGGGGTTAAGCCAGGTGAGAGATCTGAGTTGGATGGAGCAGTTCTTGCGAGGAGCACTTGGATGGTATCGGGAGGGGCGAGAACACAGATCCCAGAAAGCTTGGACATAGGGAATCTCAGACCATTTGCCTGTAAGGCAGCAGAAATCATCTAAGTCAGGGAGGGTGTTGTAATCCAAAGTGCCCTCTGGAGGCCAGCGTGACTGGTTGTCGAGCAGGTACTGAGACCAGGCCACAGTTGAGAAAAAGACGAGGCGCTTTTTTCGAACAGTCTGAGATAGTCCCAATTTAGAAAAAATTTGGATCAGACACCCCAACGGGTGGTGTCTCAGAATTTTGGAGGCCAGAGGCTAGAGAGGGGTATCCCTTGTCAAGCCTAAGGTCGGAAGAAGGGAACCTCAGGGAGGGATGTCTCCTGATCCGATGAGGAGCCCTCGGCCAACAGGGACGGGCTTGGTCCTGGCTTGGTCCTGGCTTTGTACGACTACAGATAGGAGTCTCAGAAGACAGGAGAGATAGGCAGGGACTTACCTGAGCCAAAATCACCCCCATCCAATTGAAGAGAGAGGAACTGCCCTCTGTCAGGCAACAAGCCTGGCCCATTGGAGAGAAAGAGAGGGCCACGGCTCCTCCTAGGTTTCTGCACCAGATCAAAGTTTCCCACTGGATGCAAAAGACCGAACTAGACCAGATTATAACAAGTCAAAAGCCAGCTTTAATGGGAAAGCTCTCGGTGAGCTCCTGTCCAAACAGGCTTGGGCAGGAGAAATCAAACTCAGGGCCTTTTATAGGTCAAGGGTCGGATAAGGATCAGAAAGGGCTGGGAGGGGGTCCCAGTGAGAGACTGTCGACATCTGCTGAGGAGGTTGCAACAGTCACCCTTGGGGGGGACGGGGTCTTCTGGATTTCTGGGGACTTTTCCAGATTGGGTGGAGGAGTGGCAGAAACAAGAGAAACATGTAACTGATCCAACCTAACACTTGCAACATTCTAACTTTTCACAGTTATTGACGTTCTGATGGGTCAATCAGTCTCACAGAATGTTTGAAATCAGTTTGACCTTTGTTCTTCTGGGCACTTCTGTTTACAGTTGTGTGGGCTCTGGTGTAAGATTCTCAGAACTGTGTAAAAATCTCTTTCTGGGAAGTGAGCTGCCCCTGTGGCTGGCACCAAGCTCCCAGCAGGAGCTTCCTGAAGTCACCCAATTCCTTGGGGCCCATTGTTTCAGTTGTCTGATAGCTAAAGGGAGGCGCACAGTGCTTCTTTAGAATATCTTCATCCCTTGTAAGGATGGTTTCAGACAAGGAAAGTGGTCCATGAATGAAGGGAAACAAAGACATTGCATGTATTTGCCCAGGTTTGAGGCTTATGGTAAGGTAGACAGAGCCCAGTTATCTCTGATCTCAAGACAGAGATGTCCAGGCACCTGAGTTCATTGGTTAGAGTACCAAAGCGGAACCTGAAGAACAGAAACAAGCACTTTACCCACTGAGCCATCTCTCCAAGCTCCCTGCTCTGGTACATGATATAGCTTCTCAGGGATAGTCTAATTCATTCCAGACTTGCTTTTGAGACTTATATCAGTTTAAGACCATATCTGGGGTTAATTTTCTGCAGTATTCAGGCAAATTTCTAAATGCTCTACCTAATGGTTCATATCTCAGGAGCTTTCCCTGCTGGATGATAAGATCAAACACCATTCCCATCTCTGAATTCTCGCTGCAGGTCATTCTCTCTAGTCCTTTTGTGTCGTTTCCCCACGGCCTTGGGCAGGGTCCTCATATGTATACCCCGAGTACTAACCAGTAGAGCGCTTCAGTCCTCCTATTTGCAGAGCCCCTGTTATGCCTGTAAAAAGTGAGTGACAGCAGACACAGTGCAATGGCTTTATCTACTCATCCCCAGAGCCAAACTGACAGAATTGTGCCACTCCTGATAATCACATAGCAATGTGGCTAGAAAAAGGCAGCACACTCTCGTTGCACCTTCAGGTGAAGGGTGTAGGTTTATGAGGTTCAATCAGCAATAAAGCAATAAGAAAACAAACCAGGCGAGGGAGAGATCAGCATTCCCTGCCTGGATGTCACACTTTTAATCTCTATTGCCAACAGTGCAAATAGAACGTGTGACATAATTTGTAGACACTGGAAGTCACACTGAGAATAAGGCAATTTATTTTTTACTATTTTAAACTATCATTTATTTATTTAACATGTTCATGTGTGTATCAGAGGGCACTGTGTGTCCTTGTGGAGGACATAGGGTGGCTTCAGGAATCATCCTGGATTGCTTCTTCCTCCTTTTTGCTTTGCTCTGGGATTTCCCAGGCTCTGCCCACCAGAACTAGAAGTGCAAGTGGCTATTTATGAGCAAATCTTTCAACTTAACTTCTCCCCAGTGACATCAGCGAACCGATAATAAGCATTTATTTACACTGGTACTAAAAGAATAGAAATGCAACTTTTAAAAATCAGTGGTTTGTAACCTGGAATTTCAGCTCCATGGAACCAGAAAAAGTAATACAGGATCTTTTTGTTAGAGTCCATAAAATAAAGTTAACTGTAAACTGACATCTTCCTTTTACACATCTAGACATTGTTTCCATCTATGTACAAGTGTTAGTGTCTGATTTCTCCCCAAAGACCATCCAAGACACGTATGCAAAAGTAAGAGTGTTTATTCAATCCAGCATGCTGGGGTCCACCATAGGATAAACAAAATGGTGACTAGGAACAAAGGGAGTTTGCAGCTTATATAGCCCTATAGGGAGGCTCTTCTCAGAGGTATGCGGTCTCCCTAAGATGATTGGCTCAAGTATAGTCACGTGCATACTTGGAGAAACCCTATTATTGGTCCCACCCGCAGGTATGTGTGGAATGTGTGTGGTGATTTCTATTTCAATTGGCCTTTTCTCTGATTGGTTGGCTCCAACCCAGGGATTTATATGGTTCATCCCTGGCGAGCTTGGGTGGAGCCTGTCATGGCATAAGGTTAGTCCTCTAAGCCAGGTGCCTTCACAAGAAGATGCACCTGGCTCCAGCCTTTCTCTACGCAGATTCATTTCAAATCTTTTTCACAGTGACAAAAATTAATTTCCTGTGTTATGCATTGGATTTTAAAATCAATTTCCTACTACTACTGAAAAGATTAAAAGTTCAAAGCAGGCATACAAGTAAGAGTCAAGCTGATTTTCAGTTGGTGCTTATTAAGCAACGTAAGCATTAACATAATATATGGCATTTTGCAGTGCACGAATAAACAAAAGCTACTTTAAATTGCCAATTTCTTCTTACAGATTCTTTTTAAAAATTTTTTATTTATTTATTTATTTATTTATTTATTTATTTATTTATTTATTTATTCAATTGTGCATATATGTGTGTCTGCGTGTGTGTATAGAACCACTCTGCCCCAGGATTCACAGGCTCTGCCCTACCAGGACCAGAAATGCAGGCTGCCCCCGCCCCTGCTGGGCATCTATACGTGGGGTCTAGGATCCGAACTCAGGACCTTCCGCCTGCAAGGCAGAGGCTTAACCCCTGAGCCACCTCTCCAGCCCCTTCTTACAGATTCTTAAGAATTATTTTGCATGGTGTTAAGTGCCACTAGCAATTACAAATGTGAAAAATCTCCAGAAAAAGAAAGACAAATCAGTTGTACTTTCATTTCATAGAATACGCTTCTCACAAACTCAAGATTCTAAACATTTAGATATCCTTGAAAGTCGTGTGTGTATAAATTAACTACAGTTAACATTCTGAACAATTCAGAGAGCAAACTTGGAGCATCCAATTAGTACCAAGTTTCCTCAAAAATATACTATAATGTTTCTTAGTCAGAAACTTATATTCTTTCTGTAAACCTATACTGACAAATTGTGCAACTATTATTACTTCTTTAAAAATCAAACACAACTTCAGAAAAAAATGATTGTATACTAAAAGGTCTGGTTGTAAGAAAACTACCTGCTCTATGTGTGACCCATGGACAAATCAGGAACAGACAAAAAGACGGACAGATAGACACACACACACACACACACACACACACACACACACACACACACAATTTTTAAGGGCTTTTGAAAACCACAAATTCTCAACTACTGAGAAATAAAAATAATTTCCACCATAGCACCTTTCACTAAGCATTAACTATTAGTGTTGTTTCCCAAACATTTTTAATACTAGAGTAAAAAACAATTAGCTTCATTTATTTGGCAAATTAAATCTACAAGTAGAAGAAAAACAAACAAAAAAAATCAGAAAATCAGTGAGAAATCTTCTGAGAAAGGTTATCACATTAAATAAATAAATAAATAAAAAAGGAAAAAAATTTGAATCTGGTTGTCACTTATATAGCCTAGGAGAGTCTTGGACTCACCCAGAGCTAGAATTACATGCATATACCATCATGTACAACTGAAAATAAATATTTATAATGACATCACTACGTAGGACCTGCTCTACCAAATCTCTTACTTTGTAGTTTCCTGGGCATTGGGGATACTGAAGTGTAATCAGAAGAGTACACACTGTGGGGCCAATCAGAGACCAATGTCCATAAAACTAAGCAGGATATAGCCGCCTCCAAGAGCAATGTAGGTAATGCTTGACTTTTATGTAATCTGAGTTCTTTCTTGTAAAAATGCCAGCATTTACAATAATGTGGGCATCTGAATGGGATCAACAGGACTTAGGTTGGAGGGATCTCAGCAAGAGTAAAACTATACAGAGACAAATTTATTCTTGGCTAGATGTACTTACAAGTGTTAAACATAGGAATCATTCAGAATCAGTGACTATAAGACAATAACAAAGAAAAGCAAAATCTTGTGAGAACTGTGGGGGTCATCAAAGCCTAAACCTGCTCCCTACAGAACTGATACATTAGCATCTTGGAATGGACAGTTGTTAGGCTGGATTCCTCCCTCTTGGAATTGAGTTTGTCTCCTGACTGTATAGATAGTGGCAGAGGGATTCCTCCCTTTGGGAGTTGAGTTGCTTCCTATTTGTTCTTAGATCGCTTTTGTTCTTCTCAGAACTGGCAGGCTGAAATTTCTCCCAGCAGTTTCTTCCCTGTGCATTTGAGATCATTAGATATATTAATACATGGATCACAAGATTATGCACATATCACAGTAACCAGGTAACTCTGCTATGAGACATTCATTGTCCATTCCCTTTTAGCAACTAAATGTCATGCTTGCTTTTAACTCTACTTGGAGACATCATGTCTGGTCCCATAGGCAAGGCTCCTGCCTTTTCTTTGCTAGCTGGAATGTCATACATATAATATAATCCTGTAAAGAATTTGACCCTGCTGTTCTTTGATTTTTTTTCCCTATAAATAACTCATGAATGCTACAATAAAATTGGTTTAGATGATGGAGGACATCCTAGGCTCCCTCTGACCAGATGCCTGATCAATTCCTACCGTTCCCATTTCTGTTTCCTGCATGTAAGGCTGGGTTTGTGCTGGTTCCTGGGCCCCTGGCAAGAACAAGAAGCACAAAAGTGAATAGCAGGAAAGCGTGGAAGGAAATACACAAAGACACTGGTAATCGTAAACAGTCAACAGTTGTAAACAAGAAAGTGTGCAAGGAAGTATATAAAGAACTATGTGTATGCAGTTAGCAGTATCTACAAAGACGCACTTTTTGCTGTAATGCCCGGAATAATGTGAACCTTAAGTTAATATAATTTTAAGGGAAAAGCCTGTTGAGCTGTGTGGTATCAATCTTCCCATTCCTAGATTAGATCACAGGACAGACAACAGACATTGGAAAAGGCCAATGAGCAGGAGATAAATTTCAAACTGCTGAGTGTGAACCAGCCTGGTCTATGCTCAAGGAATTCTGCGAAGGCAGCAGCAGCTCGCTCCTGCACTTCTAACTTCTGATTAACTACAGACAATTACACACCTTGAAAATACATGAAAACAGTAAGCTCAACATATGGGTTTGATATTTCTAAACATCTAAAATATTAATATTACCAAGCCACTGTCCATTAAAAAATTACTCCAACAATGGAACAAAACTGCCCATAATTTTATAAACTCACCTTCAGAATATAAAGTACAAGATTTTAGCTATCTAAATGAATAAAGAAAAACTTGTTTCCTTTGGCATCTTTAAAAAATATGACTAGTTAAAGAAATGTATGTATAAGCAAATATGGAGGAAAAACCCAAAGCAACTTGTGCTAGGATGCAATAATGCCAACTATAAAAGCTTATTGTTAGATTAGATAGCCTTACAATAAAATAAATAATAAAGTTTTTTTTAAAGTCTTACAAGTGTGTTGGAAGAACCTTCACATCTTTAACATTATAATATGTTTAATAATGGCTCTTTTATTGCTTATAGTATAAAAATTATTGAAAAGTCAAATGAAGTTATGCTGACTTAAGTTTCCCCAAACATTTAATGATTATAATTTAAGATAAATATGTAGAACGCAAAACTTTTATAATACGACTTTCAATATGCCGCCTTACTTTAATTCTTTCCGATTAAATACTTTTTTTTATTATTATTACTTATTCAACTGTGTGCATATGCGCGTGTATGTGCCCGCGCGTGTGTCTGTGTATGTGTAGAACCACGCCTCCACCTCCTTCTGCCCTGGGATTCACAGGCTCCGCCCTACCAGGACCAGAAGCGCAGGCCGCCCCCGCTTCCGCCTGGCGTCTATACGTGGGATCTGGGATCCGAACTCAGGACCTTCTGCCTGCAAGGCGGAGACTTAACCCCTGAGCCACCTCTCCAGCCCCCGATTAAATACTTTTCTGTTATTTTTGCATTGGTTCTGAAAATTTAATAATTATTATCTATTTCTGTGCATCAAACTATTTGTATAAATCCACTTCAGTCTTAAGATGGCCGAATTAAGTGTTTGTTACTGCAAACAAATAATTTCAAAATTTTGAATTGAGAATGAAGTATAACTTTGATATGAATGGAAAGTCTGACTATGCACAAGGTACAGTTTGAATTGTCATTATCAGATGCATCATAAAGAAAGCTAAATTATTTCTGTTTCTATATACACTTGAAGTATACACAGTAAAAAACGAATACAGCTTTCATGTGTCAATTTTTACTTTATTATGTGTGTGTGTGTGTGTGTGTGTGTGTTTGTGTGTGTGTGTGTGTGTGTGTGTGTATTAGAAGGTACTGTGTTACTGTGGAGAACCAAAGAAACTTCAGGAATCATCCTGGATTGCTTTTACCTCTTTTGTGCTTCTCTCTGGGATTTCCCAGGCTCTGCTCACCAGGGCCAGAATTGCAGGCAGGCTATTGCTGTTTCTGCCTGGCATTTTTACACGGGATCTGGGATCTGAACTCAGGACCTTCTGCTTGAGAGGCAGAGTGTTAACCCCTGAGCCATCTCTCCACCTTCTCATGTCGGTATGTGGAAGTGTAACAAAGAGCGACTTTGGAAGTATCTGGTAAAAGCAAAAGTATAAAATCAAAATTAGAAGGTAAGCACAGCAAACAGTTGACCACATCTTTCCAAGTTCTCAAAGAAAAAATTCATCAATTTAAAAATCAGTGTCAAATTCACTAAAAAAAAAAAGTCGGTTCCTTTCTGAATTAATCTGGGAATACTTCAACATCTTTTTGCAAAAGAAATAAAACTGGCAGCTCTATTTTTACATTAATACATAGGTAAACTTTAAGAGTAAATGACTAAAAAAAAAAAAAAAAAAAAAAAAAAGAGTAAATGACTAACAAAGCATTCCAAACCTACAACCTAAAAATGGAGCAAGGGACACTGTCCCTTGGCACATTTCCTCACCAAATACAGAGAAATTTACCATTAGAATGTTAGCTGTGTATTGTAACAGGGGAAAAAGCAGAATGTCTCAACCTGTCTCCTTCCTGATTATTTGCAACTGATAGGGTATGATCTCACCAGATGGAGAGGGCATATAGGCTGCCAGATAGAAGGTAACCATTTTGGAAATGGGTGATTGACCCCTCTCTCACCGTGATCTCCTACTTTTATTCCATCTGTCTTTGAATATACTCTTATAACAAGACTCTAATTTAATAGGTTTTTATCTCTGGCCAGGGGGTGACATCCAATACCCATCAGGATGGAGCCAAGGGTGTTGCAGGAGCAGCAAAACTGAAAAAAAAAAAAAATCAACAAACCATAATTTAGAACATCAGAGACTCTATATCAACCACCTGGAATCAGGCCTGCCTAATCTCTCCCCATCCTGAAGCTCAGGGAAATTTGTGGAAGAGAGAGCTGTAAGATTGTAAGAGCACAAGGATGGGAGGAGTCATGATATGCAAGATACTTTACACAAGTTAGGGCCGAAGCAATTATAATAGGACTCTGCATGATTTGCACAATGACCAACATATCATTGACCCCTCAAAGTCTAGCATGGACTAAAGGCACTAGGATACTTAGAAGCAAGGGATTAACAGTCACAATAGTGTTCCTATAGTTAAGGGGAACACAAAAAAGAGTTCTAATAAATGCCACTGAGTCCTTACACCTCATCAGAGAGGGGGACCCAGAGGAAAGTTTGATACACACATTAAAGGATGCTTCAGAGATGGGGGGCGGGGGCACTGGGAGAAAGGGAGGGAGGAGGGAAGGTAGGGGAAAAGGGGGGAGGGAACAGGAAGGTTCAGGGAGGGGTGGAGGGAAGGAGGGGATGGGGTACCTATTATGTTTGTATGAGCAGAAAAAAAAAAGCTAAAAAAAAAAGAATTCTGGTCATTTTCTCTAACTTTTCTTATTTCTCTTCTTCACATCAAACCCTCTATTCTTCAATTCTCTTTCCTGTATTTATATCCTTTTGTTTTGTGTCCCAGTGGACACAGGGCCTTTTCGTTTTTCTTTTCTTTTCTCTTTTCTTTTCTTTTCTTCTCTTCTCTTTTCTTCTCTTCTCTTCTCTTCTCTTTCTTCTCTTCTCTTCTCTTCTCTTCTCTTCTCTTCTCTTCTCTTCTCTTCTCTTTTCTTGGGGAGGGTGTAATTAGTGTTTTATTCTGTAAAATATTCTTTTTTTTCTCCCACATTTTATTTTTTCCCAATCATACAAGCTCATCCTCTCCCTCCCTCCTCACCTCCCCAGTCCCCCTTGTACTCTTTCCCCTTCTCCCTTCCTTTCATCCCCTCCTTCTTCCCCCTTTCCCAATGCATCCCTCTTCCTCCCTCCCATCCCCTGGAGCATCTTTTTGTGTGGATGCCAAACCTTCCTCTGAGCCCTCCATCCTAGTGAGGAGTAAGGACTCAGTGGCATAGCCAGAGCCCTTTCTTGGTCTCCCTATTAGTATGGGAATTCTATTATGACTGTTAATCCCTTGCCTCCAAGGATCCTGCTGCCTGGAGCCTTCTCCCCTGTGATCCATGTTAGACTTTGGGGGTTCTTAACATGTCAGCCATTGTGCAGGTCAGGCAAAGTTCAGTTCTGACTACTGCAGCCCTACCTTGTGTGGAGTATCTTGCACATTATTGGTCCTCCCCATCTTTAGGCTCTTACAATCTTGCCACCCCCCCACTTCTGCAAGGTTCCCTGAGCTTTAGGATGGGGAGAGATTTGGTTGGTCTGGTTCCAGGTGATTAATGCAGAGTCTTTGGTGTTTTAAATTATGGTTTGTTGTTGCTTTCAATTTTACTTTTCCTGCATTACCCTTGGTTCCATCCTGATTGGTATCCAAGGTTACCTCCTGAAGAGCAGGGAGTCCACTCTGGTCTAGACCAGGGGCAGAAAGCTCCTTTATCTCAAGCTTTATTTATTCATTCATTTATTGTGTGTGCATGTGTATGTGTTCACTGCTGAAAAGTAGGCCTTAAATATAATCAGAAAACAGTTGGTCACTCCCTTAACATTCATGCCACTATTATACTGATAATTGCCTCTTGACAGGTGACTTTCACAGCTGGATAAAACTATTGATTGCTTTTCTCCCCCAGCAGCTTGCATAGTATTTTCTAATTCTGTGAAAGCTAGCCAGCGAGGAGCAAGCAAGCTTCCAGATGAGTTCCTGCTTTTATTTGTGTGTGTGTGGTCTGTTTTGTGTACTGTCTTTAGCAATGAGGTCTTACTGTCAGTTTCTGGAAGGCAACCAGCATTAAAACTTGTATGGTCTTGGAGATCTTTACAATCTTTCCACCTAACAAGGAAGTGTCACATACATGGTACTGGAAATTTTGTTTGTCTATGGCTTCTGGTAGGAGCATCTCAGGGCATTTCCTATTATACCTTACCTTCTTTTCTTTGTGCTCAGAAAAGTTAAAAATTCTGATGGAATATTGTCAGTTATGAGAACTCATTAGAACATAATGAGAAAATTTAAAAAATGTATTTCACAAAAAGCGATGCTTCAGAAAAATTTCAAAACAATTGTCTATAAAATACAAAGCCCTTCTATTGAAAATTTAAATTTAAATTCAAAAGGTAAAAATGTTAAGCATCTTTCTTTACTTTTAGTGATTTATCAATATGAGGATACAGTTCAGTTAATATTTTAAATGCATTTATTTTCTCAAAGAACATCTGATTCTATGAAGGAATATCAATGTATGAACTAATGGGTAAAATTTGTGATACACTTTTCTGTCCTGGACACGGACCTGGACCAGGGCTGACTCTTTGCTTCTCAGGTAAGCCCCCTAGACCACACCCCAGACCCCAGGTCATTTGCACGCCCCACTAGTAGCCAGTCTGCCTTTGTGCCCTGGACCTGGACCAGGACAGACTCCCTGTTCCTCAGGTAAGCCCCCTAGACCAAGCCCCAGGCCTCAGATTATCTGTGCACCCCAGTAGCCACTCTGTCTTTCTACCCTGGACTGAACCCGGACCCAGACCTGGACCAGGACAGACTCCCTGATCCTTAGAATTCAACAGTCCAAAGAAAACCCAAGCAAAGGACTAGGGGAACAACACCATTCATCTGAGGTTTTCTAAAATCATTCCATCATACAGGAGACAATCTTCATGTCCAACTCTAAGATAAGTAAACCTTTTTACCATCTTGTTCCTCTCAATTATTAATCCACCCAAAAACCCATACAACCTCAAGGACTGTACCATTAACCCTCATATATCACCATGGAAGTAAACCTAAAAAGTGCGCTACAATACTAATCTTCAATTCCTGTCTACTAAGCCCACCTTAATTGATGTATTAACAGTCCAACAGCCTTATCTAGGAAGTAACACTAACACCAGACAGACATATCCAACACCAAGGCAAACACTAACAATAACTGCTCAAATGTAGTAATATTGTCTAATTTAGTTCAGCTAAAACCACACACACCAAAAAAGAAAGACATAAGAAAGAGATAAAACAAAAACGCCCAGGTTGCAGTACAAATCCATGAGAAACAAAAGCTAAGGCAACAAATCTATAAAAAGCATCAACCCCATAATGATAGAATCCAACCAGAACATACAGAAAACAGCCAAGAAAAGTATATCCAAGATAATTATTTTTAAAGCCTGATATTTACTATGATCAAAACAATGAAAGAGGAAATCTGGAAGGAGTTAAATAACTGCATCAATCACTTTGAACAGGAACATAACAGGCATTTGGAGGAGATGAGAAAAGCAGTTGAGGAAACAAAAGTAGACATAGAGCAGTTAAAACAATCTCAAGCAGAGTTTAAACTCAAGCTAAAAGACAAACTATCTTCAACCTGGAACTCAACAGAGAGTCTTATCAGCAGACTAATGAAGCAGAAAATAGAATATCAGATCTTGAAGACAAAGTGGAAAAAATAAAAACTTCAATCAAAGAGGTTGTTAAAGCCAAAAAGATACTTGTGAGGAATATTAAAGAGTTATGGGACACCTTAAAGAAGCCTAACATGCACATTCATGGAATACCAGAGCAAGAATCCCAAAATACCACACTTGAGGAAATTTTTCAAATGATCATAAAGGAAAACTTTCCACATCTAAAGAAAGAGAGGCCCATCCAAATAAAAGAGGCATTCCACACCCCAAACAGATATGACCAAAATAGAAACTTGCATAGCAAATAATAGTCAAAACACTACACATACAAGACAAAGAGAATGTGCTAGACCTTCAAGAGAAAAAAAAAAAACAAGTCATTTTTAAAGGTAAACCTGTTTAAATAACAAATGGTTTTGTCAATGGAAACAGTAAAAGTCAGAATAGCTTGAAGAGTATTGAATGAACACAAATGTCAATCCAGGATGATATACCCAGCGAAACGATCAGTCATGATTGAGGGTAAAAGAAAAATTTTCTGCCATAAAGACAACTTGAAGGCTTACATAACTACCAAACCATGCTTTCAAAAAATGCTAGAAAAGATACTCAAGCTTGAAGAAAAGAACAAGCATATCCAGGAGGAGAGAAGGGAAGTATAATACCACTGAAACCTACAAGCTAAATAATACACTTATGAAAACCACTAAACACAAAAAATGTCAGGACTGAAAAGTAATTTCTCCATTATAACCCTAAATATCAATGGAATTAACTCACCAATGAAAAGACATAGGCTACAAACATGCATCAGAAATCACAACCCATCCATCTGCTGCCTTCAGGAACTACATCTCACCACAAAAGATAGGCACATTCTAAAAGTAAAAGGCTGGTCAAAAATTCTGCAAACTAATGGAACCAGGAAACAAGCAGGGGTAGTAATTATGTTATCTGAGAAAGCAGACTTCAAACAAAAGAAAATCATAAGAGATACAGAAGGATACTACATTTTAGTCACAGGAACAATTCACCAGAAAGGCTTCAAGATACTGAACATATATGCACCTAATATGGGCTCCTCCACATTCATTAAGTAAATGCTACAACGTCTAAAACAAGAAATCAATTCCAAAACATAATACTCAGGGATTTCAATACCCCACTCTCGACATGGGATAGATCAACAGGCCAAAACCCCAACAGAGACATTGGAACTAAATCAAATCCTTACTGAAATGGACCTTATAGATCTTTTCATTATTATTATTGATATTATTATTATTATTTCTGCTTATACAAACTTAACAGGTACACCAGTCTCCTCCCTCCCTCCACCTCCCCCCCCCCGACCCCTTGCTCCCCCTCCCCTCTCCCCTCCCTCCCCATCCCTCAGTGCCCCCCCCACAATCCCCAGCATCCTTTACTGTGCATGCCAAACTCTCCTCTGGATCTTCCTCTCCGATGAGGTGCAAGGACCCAAGGGAATTTCCCAGAACCCTTTTCTGTGTTCCCCTTAAGCTTAGGAACACTGCTGTGACTGTCAATCCCTTGCCTCCAAGAATCCTAGTGCCTTTAGTCCATGCTAGACTTTGTGGGGTCAACAATGTGTTGGACATAGCGCAGATCATGCAGAGTCCTATTATAATTGCTTCGGCCCTAACTTGTGTGGAGTATCTTGCATATTATTACTCTTCCCATCCTTTGGACCTTATAGATCTTTATTGAACCTTCCATCCAAGCACCAAGGAATACACATTCTTCTCAGCAGCCCACGGAACTTTCTCCAAAATATACCACATATTGAGCCACAAAACAAATCTCCACATATACAGGAAAGTTGAAATTATAGCCTGTACCCTGTCAGACCACCATGGTCTAAAGCTTGACGTCCACAACACAACAAACAGCAGAAAATACACTAATTCTTAGAAACTGAACACTATGATGCTGAATGAGAATTGGGTTCAGAAAGAAATCAAAAAGGAAATTCAAGATTTCCTAGAAGTGAACAATAATGAAAAACCAACATATCAAAATCTCTGGGACACAATGAAAGCTGTCCTAAGAATTATAGCTCTTAGTTCCTACATAAAAAATGGAAACATCACAAGTAACTAACTTAATGCAGCTTAAAGCTTTAGAGAAACTAGAGCAATCTGATCCCAAAAGCAGTAGAAGAGAGGAGATTAGCAAAATAAGAGGAGAAATATCTGAAATCGAGATTAAGAAAATGATAGAGAAAATCAACCAGTCGAAAAGCTGGTTCTTTGAAAAAATCAATAAGATTGATACACCCCTAGCTAAATTAACCAAAAGCAAGAGAGAGAAAACCCAAATTAACAAAATTAGAAATGAACATGGAGTTATCACTACTGATACCCAAGAAATTCAGAGAATTATAAGGTCATATTTCAATAACTTATATTCCATGAAGAAATGGATAAATTCCTGAGTAAACATGACTTACCTAAATTGAATCAGGAAGTTTTGAATTATTTAAATAGTCCTATAATAAATGAGGAAATTGATGAAGTAATGTTGAATCTTTCCACTAAAAAATGTCCTGGACCAGATGGATTCAGCACAGAATTTTACCAGATATTTAAAGAACAACTAACACCAATACTCCTAAACTGTTCCTTAAAATGGTGAAGAAAGGAACACTACCAAATTCTTTCTATGAAGCTAATATCGTTTTAATCCCAAAACCTAATAAAGATACACTTAAAAAAAGAAAACTATGGACCAATCTCTTTGATGAATACAGATGCAAAGATTCTCAACAAAAGCTTAGCAAATCAGATTCAAAAACATATCAAAAAGAAGATCATCCACTGTGACTGAGAAGGCTTTATCCCAGGCACACAAGATTGGTTCAACATATGCAAATCAATAAATGTAATTCACCATATAAACCAATTCAAAGTCCAAGACCACATCATACTCTTGATAGATGCAGATAAAGCTTTTGACAAGATCCAATATCCTTTTATGATCAAAACCCTAGAGACAATTGAAATGGAAGGAATCTATATCAACATAATAAGAGCTGTATACAACAAGCCAACAGCAAGGATTATACTCAATAGGGAAAAACTTGAAGCATTCCTGCTTTGATCAGGAACTAGACAAGGCTGTCCACTCTCACGACTTCTATTCAATATTGTACTTGAAGTCTTAGCTGAAGCCATAAGACAAGAAAGGGGCATAAAAGGGATTCAAATCGGCAAGGAAGAAGTCAAGATATCTCTATTTGTAGATGACATGATCATATACCTGAGTGATCCTAAAAATTCCACCAGGAAACTCCTGGAACTAATATATAAGTTTAGCAGAGTGACAGGTTACAAAATAAATGTGCAAAAATCAGTGGCCTTCCTATATATCAAGGATGAAAAAAGTCCTAAGAGAAACAGTCCCATTTACTATAGCCCCTAAAAAAATGAAATACCTTGGTATAAATCTAACCAAAGAAGTGAGAGACCTTTATAATGAAAACTTTAAAACCCTAAAGAAAGAAATTATAGGAGACACCAGAAGGTGGAAAGACCTCTCATGCTCCTGGATCGGCATAATCAACATCATAAAAATGAGCATCCTACTAAATTCAACAGATTCAATGCCATACCAATCAAAATCCCAAAGCAATTCTTTAAAGAAATTGACTAAACAGTCTCAAAATTCATATGGAGTCACAAAAGTCCCAGGATAGCAAAAACAATCCTGAATAACAAAAGCATTGCTGGAGGTATCACCATACCAAACCTTAATCTATACTACAAATCCATAGTAATAAAAACAACTTGGTACTTGCTCCAAAATAGACATGTAGATCAATAACGTTGAAGATTCAGATATAAGCCCACACAATTATAGCTACTTGATCTTTGACAAAGGGACCCAAAAACTCAATGGAAAAAGAACAGCATCTTCAACAAATGGTGCTGGCAAAACTGGGTATTTGCATGTAGAAGATTTAAACTGGACCCGTACTTGTCACCATGTACAAAAAATATTTCCAAATGGATAAAGGACATTAATATTAGGCCAGAGACTATAAAAACCCTAGTTGAAAGGGTAGGGAACTCTCTCGAGCTGATTGGGCTAGGCCAACAGTTCCTTAACAGAAATCCAATAACACAGTCAGTAGAACTAACACTCAACAAATGGGATCTTATGAAATTAAAGAGCTTTTGTTCAGATAAAGAGATTGTAAACCGAGCAAAAAGGCAACTTACACAATGGGAGAAAATCTTCACTAACCACATATCTGATAGAGCTCTATTTTCCAGAGTGCACAAATAACTAAAAAACTAAACAGCAAGAGATAAATGGCCCAATTAAAAAATGGGTCTCAGAACTCAAAAGAAACTTTTCCAAGAACAAAGTTGTAATGTCCAACAAATATCTTAAAAAAATGCTCCACATCTCTAGCCGTCAGGGAAATGCAAATCAAAACTTCCCTGAGATATCATCTCACCCTGGTTAGGATGGCAAAAATCCACAATACAAACACCACCAAATGCTGGGGAGGATGTGGAGAGAAGGGAACTCTCATATATTCTTGGTGGGAATGTGGAATTATACAACCAGTCTGGTGATCAGTATGGAGATTTCTAAAAATTTTAAAGATTGAAATGCCATATGACCCTGCTATCCACTTCTGGGAATAATCCTCCAAAATGCAGCAATTCACTATAGTGACAGGAGCACAACCATGTTCATTGCAACACAATTTGCACAATAGCGAAGTCATGGAATCAACCCAAATGCCCAACAGTTGATGAGTGGATAATGAAAATGTGGTACATTTATGCAATGGAATACTACTCAGCCATCAGAAAAGATGAATTAATGAAATTTGTTGGAAATGGATGGAATTAGAAAAATTTACACTGAGTGTAGCATTACAGACATGGAAAGTTAGACATCATATGTAGCCCCTAATAGGTGGATCTTAGTTCCAAACCCACTTAATGACATATTCAAAGGTAAATCTCTGTAATATCTACTGTAATTTCAAAATATTATAAACAGGAGGGAAGGGGAAGGAGCCCCCCACCAAAAAAAGGAGATAGTGGATCATGCTTCAGTAGAGAAAATAGTTCACCATCAAGTATTGCATGTAAGTAACGAGACATCTGGTGCAGCTCTCTCTCACTTTCCTTCCTCGTCACTTGCAACTGAACAGGTTTGATCTCACCAATCAGGGAGGATATAGGGACTGGCAGATAGATGGCAACCATCCGGAAACGGGACACTGACACATACCTCCCTATACACACACACACACACACACACACACATACACACACGCGCGCGCGCGCGCGCGCTGTTGTGTCCTACTCCTATTCTTCCACTTACCTTTGAGTCTCCTCTTATATTAAGATCTTCATTTAAACAGTCTTTTATCTTTAGTTAGGAGGTGGCCTTCGATATCAATCCGGATGCAGCCAAGGGCAGTGCAGGAAAAGCAAAACGGAAAACAACAAAAACCATAATTCAGAACACCAAAGACCCTACATTAATCACTCAGAACCAGACTAGCCAAATCTCTCCCCATCCTAAAGCTCAGGAAACCTGTGGAAGAGGGGGTGGCAATATTGCAAGAGCCTAAAGATGGGGAGGACCAATGATATGCAAGATACTCCATACAAGTTAGGGCTACAGCAACCAGATTGGACTTTGCCTGACCTACACAATGGCTGACATATTAATGACCCCCCAAAGTCTAGCATGGATCACAGGGGAGAAGGCTCCAGGCAGTAGGATTCTTAGAGGCAAGGGTTTAACAGTTATAAGAGTTCCCATAGTAATGGGGAGCCCAAGAAGAGGCTCTTGGCTATGCCACTGAGTCCTGAACCCTCACTAGGGTGGAGAACTTAGAGGGAAGTTTGGCATTCACACAAAAGGCTGCTCCAGGGGATGGGATGGAGGAAGGGGCAGGCACTGGGAGAGAAGAAGGGAAGGAGGGGCGTGAAAGGAAGGGGGGAAGTGAGGATAGTGCAATAGGGGTCAACTGGGGAAGGGAGAAGGGAGGGAGAGAATGGGGAACCTATCGAGCTTGTGTGTTTAGGAAAAAATATAAAATGTGGGAGAAAAAAGTTAAGATATTCAAATATTGATCTTAAAACATACAAAAAATTTGTGACACAGATACTCAAATCTTTTACATTTGTTATAGCATAATTTTAAATGTATATATAGTGTGTATATGAAAAAATTGTTTTTGTCATGCAGGTCTACTAATAATGGAAAACCATTCAGTTACACTAGGCCCAAACACTGGTCTATTAGGATTTTACAATAAGGTGTTTTCTTTATTGCTTTGTTGTTATCTTATTCTCTGACACATTAAATATTTGTGTGTAGTTTTTCCAGAAGACATGGAAAGCAACATGGATGGACATAATTGTTAAAATTATTCAGTTCTATGCATTATTATAATTTTCGTGTATGCATGTATATGCGTGCATGTGTGATGTACATATATCCTGGTGCACTTGCCTGTCCACCCAGAGGCCAGAGAAAGGTGTAGGTGTCCTCCTACCATTCTTCACCTATTTCTTGGAGGTGGGGTCTCTCCCTGAACCTAGAGTTCTTACATAGGAGGTGCTGGGTGTAGAACCCAGGGCTTTGTATGTGCTAGGTAGGCACTTTTCTAACTGAATTACACTCCTACACCCTCTTTCGCATTACTTTTATTGGGCAATAATACACTGAAACAAGACCACAGAATTCTGTTCAGGATTCTTAAGCAATAGATTTCTGGCTGGCTTGCAAGAAAAAGCCTCTCTTCTATTTCAGACTCAGATTATTTGATTACTGTGAGAACTAAGTGGGCTAACACAGGTAAAATGCAGAGAAGAAGAAATTCTGGCACTTAGCAATAGTGATGTGTTATCACTATCATTAGTGATATTATTATTATCATTGACCAAAATTTACTAGAATACAATCTGATAAAAAGTACACCAAGGAAAATAATGCTGGGCATATTATTTGGGGATGTAGTCCAGTTGTAGAGCTCTTGCTTAGAATGCACAACATTTCCATTCCCAGCACAACAAACAAACAAAATCTCCAAATAACAACAAAAGCAATGCATATCACCTTGAAAAGTTGAATAGCAAGAAGCAGAGATCCTTCTGTGATCCGTTCTTCCACCCAGAACCATGACTAGTTAGTAAATTGAAGGGTTGCCTAGGCACAACATTTAGTAAAGTGCCAAAGCAAGCAAGCAAGCAAGCAAACAAACAAACAAAAGGCCTCAAAGGACTGGGGATATGGCTCAGGGTTAAAGCCTTTGCCAAAAAGCAAAAGGATCTGAGTTCAAGGATCCAGTCTTCTCATGCAATAATGCTATGCAGATACGGCAAGTGGCTTGTAATTCCCGCCCTTGCAATTCCCAGGATAGAGCCTGGGAAACCCCAGGGTAAAGCAATAAAACAGAGCAATCCAGGAAGATTACTGATGTCACTCTTGGGCCTCCATAGGTACACACACTCAAGTCATCTGCATACACGGCTGGTACACAAATGCAAACAAAAATAAATACATACATAAATAAATAATAAGTAAATAAGACCTCAGTAGTTGAGATAGATAGTTTCGTGCAGTATTTTAGTCAAAATTCATGGCAAAATTAATGTAAAAATTCAGTACCAAGGAAAGATGAGAATTGTAAATAACGATGGGATTAGTATTCCAGAACTCAGTGAAATTGGAAAGACGTTACGGCATCTCATGGACCCAACCGCACACCGCTTTGATCTGAAGATGACCATCTGTGACTGACAAAGGGACATTATTGGACCTGGCTTCACAGTCAAGAAGTGCTTCTCATTATCTGGTTCATGAAACCTGGGAAAGACTTGGGCCGCAGAGCCAGCTGGGAACACCCAGACCGTTGTGGCCCTTCCCAGGATGCCTTGCAAACCAGAGCTGGAACTCGGGCCAGAACCGTTGATTCTCCCTGGGAGCAAGTGCTGCTCACCAGCCCCGGAAACGCTGTCATGGACCAGCTGGAGAATGAGAGTCTTTTAACCTCGAGCCAGAACATTTCGGTCTTTGGTGTCTATACTGGCCTGGACACATTGATGATGATTTTATACCTCATGTTGGTCCTGAGCATCGGCCTGTGGGTATGGTGTGACTCAAGACCTGGGACTCTGGGCTGGAATTTACCGGTGATGGTGGGAAACTTGGTCTCTGCCTACTATCCTGGGACCAGACACTATACAGCCCTTGGAGATGACTGTCCTTTGCTTTTGCATAGTCACTCCCCACCCTTCGGGTCAGGAGTCATCAACAAAACATTATGGGCTATCACCTTTATATTCCCCCAAGTCCCAATAATCCAAAAAATCTAATGTGCCTGCTGCTGGAACTCAAAACCTGAGTAATATTTCTTAAGCCCAATGAGAAAATAGCGATGACAGCAATCTACACAATCATTGTTGTGAATAATGTAGTCCACCCTTACTACCCATCTGCAAATTTAATCAATTAAGTTGAAAACATTTGAAAAACTTAAATTTGCACTGGAAAAGCACAAGCTTTTTCAAACCATTCTCTAAACATTACAATATAATGATTGTCTGTACTGCTTAAGTACCATAATAGCATAGTTATATTATACAAGTGGTTTAAAAGAATGTTTTGAAGGGGATATTCAAACACTATGCTGTTTTACATAATGGACTGGAGCATCTAGAAAATTAATTCTCCATGGATAGGTATTGAGGGAGGACCGCACTGTAATTTGAACTGAGGTTCAGAAGTAACAAGCAGGGCAGGATGGAGCTCAGACGTGTACCTAGAGTCCCTTGATAGTATTTTAAATATGGGCTTAAACATCCTCAGATTTCCATATCCACTAGGGCTCCTGTAATCAATCATCCATGAACGTCAAGGAAAGTGCATAGGCCCATTCTAACAAATGGGAAGGAAAATTCTAGAAAGTGTGTGTGTGTGTATGTGTTATTCAAACATTGGATCTTCCTTCATTGCCTTTAATCATGAGAAACACATTTTTAGGAGACCTTAACAGGGTTCTCAGAATTTGAACACAGTTTCAGGGTCTTTCCCCCTTAAGGCCCTTATCACTTAGGACATCTCCTGTTGGCCTTACTTGCAGCCTATGTCTCATTGAGATTAGAGATCTAGTGAGTCACGGCATCGCTTCAGAGAAAAACCCATTGCTTTTCTTTTTCTTCTGGGAGAAGAAAACATTTATGAACATCCAGCATGTTTTTGTGATCCCTTTCTTTATATATTTTTTTGTTCTTTAAAAGCTTGTATGCGTTATTAATTGTAAAAGTTTGTGTATTCACTGTGATAAGTAGAAAAGAGTTAAAGAATAACTTATTTTAATAAAGATATAAAAAACAAGTTATTTCCTTTTTCATCCACTAAACCATATAGGCACATGTGGAATTTTTGTATGTTATCTTTGCAAAAATGTATTCAAGACATACATATTACTGTGCAGTGTGCTTTTTTTATACTATGTTGCCAATACATGGCATATACGTATATTACCTGCAGAACAGTAATATAAATATGTGCCTTTTTGGTTTGTTTAATGCATTATTGTTTTGAACTTATTAGCACAGGTTGTGAAGTCAGAATTACTGGCTCATTAAGATATGTTTTGTGAATTATAAATATTACTAATGGGCAATCTTCAAAGGTAGTGGAAATGTACATTTTTTTGTAAGCTGAATAAGTGTGCTTCATTAGAATTTTCATTTGGGTGTTTGTTTTGGCCAGTTTGATGTCTGTGCTGTCATTTGTATTGACCAGTGTTTCTGACATTTGGAGCTGGATTATTTCCTGTTGCCATGGAAACAGTATTCCTTGTACATTAGAAGCATCCCTCGCTGTTACACAGTTGGGACAGCAAAAAGTATCTCCAGTTGCCTAAAATGGCCTCGGGATGGGGCAAATTCACACTGACTGAGCATCACTGAGCTCAAGCTAATTTTGTCCTTTTGCCATTTGAATTTCTGCTCACTTTTAATATATATCAATTATCTTTTCTCCCTCACTAATATCTTGTTTAGCTTAGGAAAAGTTTGCTTTTACTCAAAAGTATTAAAGTTTCTAATATTGCATAGATTTATGTTGCGCAATAAGTTTTTTTGGTACGTCTCTAGGCCATTTGTAATTTATCTTTTTATATGATGTGATGGAAAGGGGTCTATGTTTGTTTCATTCCAGTTACTAAAAAACTGCCTTTGGGCTGGGGAGATGGCTAAGTGATTAGAGTCTTGTCAAATAAGCAAAGGGACCAGAGTTCTGATCTCCAGATCCCACGTAAAAATGCTGGCAGGTGTGGTGGATCACCTGTAATTCTAGCCCTGAAAGGCAGAGCCTGGGAATCCCTGGAGTGAGCTGGCTAGCCAGACTAGTCTTAATGACATGCTCTGGGTTTAATTAGAGGCCCAGGCTCACAGGTATAAGGTGGAAGAGCAATGGAGGATGATTCCTTATATTGCCCTTGGTCCTCCACAGGCACAGACACTCAAATGCATTTGAGTACATACACTCACTCATGTGCACCACCCACATGCAAAACACACCCCCCGCCCCCCCCCACGCACCATATACATGAAAGAAAAAAATGATAAACCACCTTTTACTGTGAATTCAATTGCCCAAAGTTGTGTAAGTGAACTCCCTCAAGATACCAGTCTGCTGAGCTCCATGTCAGACTGTCAAAACCTTAGTCTGTTGTGATTTTTTTTAATAGGATGTCAAGGAGGAAAGGTATAGCTTTTTGTTTTCTTTCAATTTCAGTCAAGGGAGCTATGGGAGCATGTTCAAAGTACTTTCTACCCTATCAGCCTAGTGGCTATGGGATATTATATTATTCTAGAAAAAAGAGTCAGGGACATGTGCTTGAGTCACCTTCCCACATTTTCTTCCTGCTTGGCTATTTTCTTTTTTAATGGAAAGAGAAGATGGTTCCATTTGTCTTCGATTCCATTCTCCAAAAAGGAAGAATGGATTTGGGGACAAGTGGGGGTCATCTGTAGGACGGCTGTGTGTGTCTTTTGAGAAGTTGTCTTCCTGTCTTCGACTAGGGTGATTCTGTTTTTGTTTCAGGCTGCCCTGTCACACAACCGTGCAACGGTAAAGGACTTCTTCCTGGCTGGTCAAAATCTATCATGGTGGTTGGTGAGTAAAGCTTGCATGTGGCTCTCCATGTGGGTGGGATGGGGTGGGTGTTCACTGTGATAGCTTGTTTATGACTTTAACTGTTTTAAATTCAGAATAATTTGAGTTGATAAATCAGGTCTTTTTTTTTTTTTTAAGCACAGTTTTGTTTTGTAGCTTAGGCTGGCCTTGAACTCCCAGTCTTTCTGTTTTTAGTCTTCCGAGTGCTGGGTTTGCTGGTATGCACCACCATGCCCCACAGGAGTGTCATTTAATTGTTCCTTCACTTGACTTTGAGGTATTTTCTTACCTAATATTGCCATATGGATGTGCAGAATGGAATAGGAGAGGAGGTTCATTTAAACTAGTTACAAACTGTTGGGAAGTATGTTGGCCACATATCGAAAGGTAAACTTGGGCTTCTTGGGTACAATGACAAAGATTGGTGGTAGAGTATGCCTTCCCAGGTAGGTGGAGAATGAATGTCTCAGCAGGGGAACCAAAGATGCCAAAGCATGGAAGTGCAACACAGCTTGGTGCTTGATGTGAGGAAGTGGGTGGAAGATAGAATCATTATTGGTTGTTTGTAGGTGAAATCACTGATGATAGAAAGTGATCGTGTCTGGGAAGATTGACTCAAACCTGCACAGCAGTTGAGGCAGCTGCCCATCCACAGCCCTGCATCTTACTGGAGGATATAGGGATCCCAAAGAAGATGCAGGGATTGGTGCCAAACTTGAGTCAAGGTCTCTTTGTAACTTGTGTAAAAATATATGTGTGTTCCCACACGTAAAGAGCATTGAGAGTATCAGAGAAGATCTAGGTAATTGTTAAAGCATTAGTACTTTATCCTTACGTGTTAACCCATCCAATGGTTACAACAGTAGCTAAGTTTACTGTTGGTCTAGGAAACATTTTGTTCCTTTTAGATGGCCCTAAGATTTTTAAAAATTTTATCTTGAAAGTGACAGATGTTGGTTGTAAAAAAGAAAAACAGACCTAAAAAGTAGGAAGTTTCCCCATTCTGTCTCTGTGACTGCAATTGTTATCATCGGAAACATTTTGCTATGAATACTTCCAGAATCTCTCACATCCATGTGTAAACATATACATGTACAAATGTAAAACACTGAAAAATAGAGTGAACATGTTGTCTAGATTGTCTCATTTAGCACTTAACATAACTACCTTATTCATTCCTTTGTTTGAGGTATTGCAAGGTATCATTTGCACTACCTCAACCACGCTTAAAGGTCGTCTGTGATGTTGCTAACAACTTTAAACACATCACTCCAAGCATATCAGACTCCTGTAGTATTTTGACACTGAAGAATGGGAGAAACATCAGTGGAGCACGTGGAGAGTGGGAATGTGAGGATGTCTACTCTACTTACATTGTCTTCCTCTTTATTTGACTTCTAATTTACGGTTAAGGACAGAATAAACACAAGGAACTCTCCAAGATGGTGGGCGACACTCAGGCATAGTTGGCCTCTCCAGGGAATGATCTGGGGAAAGTCGAAACACAGCTATCAGAAGAGCAAAAGATACTCTGAAGGACTGGGAAATAAGTCCCTATACCCGAAGCAGCAGCATTAGAAGGAGAAGCCAGGAAAAACTCCATTTCTTTAGTGCTGGGTGCTCAGCATTAGCAACCTACAGCACAGAAGCAATTTCTAAAAAAGACTTCCGGACTGAGAAAATGACTTAGTGGATAAAGTCTGATGACCTGAGTTTGATTTCTGCAACTCATGTAAAAAGCCGGATGAAGTGGTGTGCACCTGTAATCCCAGCACTCCTCCAGAGAGGTGGGGAGCAGAGACAGAAGAACTGGCTAGAATGCTGCACAGCAGGAGAAACAAGATAGACTCTGCCTCATCAAAGTGGAAGGTGAGAACTGACTCATGAGAGTGGTTTGCACATGCACATGTGAGTCTGTGCGTGCATATGCACACGCTCACACATACACAACACACACTAAGTGAATAAATAAAATACAAATTCAAACAGACTTCTGCTGACTCTGTGGCTTGACAGCCCGACACACACTTTTGGTAAAACACACTTTTGTGAAATTTGGACCAAGTGCTTCGGGACTACATGATGAAACTTGACACGCTGAAACTTTGGAAAAGAAACTTTGAAATCTGGTGGGAAGCAAAGTATACAGCAGAGCTTCCACACAGACTGTAAACAGCATGCAGGACACTGGCAAGTGCTGCATGAGTGCAGAGCCAGCATTTGCACCTGGATCCCAGAAGGAATTCACTGAGGAGTGGCCAGAGCTGAGATTGCTGTGAAGAACTATCTGTGATCGCAACAGCAATGATAACCTGGAATATCCAAATGCAGAATCAGAAGGGAGAATAGGACTCCTCACCAGCAATGGGGAAGGAATGAGAGTGTCCAGATGAGCCAACAATCAGGCAGTCACTTTTCATACCCTGTATCCAATTCAGCATTTTCCCCCCTCTGCATTTATCACATCTGTGTTTCTTTTCTTCTTCTTTTTTTTTTTAAAAAAAAAAGCTTTTTATTTTTGTTTTCAAGAAATCCAACAACTCTATGCAGCAGCACCCAGTTGGAGATGAACACGAGCAGTGGCTAGGCATTGCTGCTGAAACTGCGGAGAGGAATGCCAAGCAGTAGAGATGGATGTTGTTTCCCTGGCTCTGCAGTTGTAGGTACACGAAACATCGCTACTATCTTTTAAAACCAAGTCAAGATGAGCACGACAGGAATCACAACCTTCAAGTCTCCATTGGTGTCCCGCTCCATAAGGGCCACTAACAGACACACTCCATGCACTGCCAAGAGCAAGCCTCTCCCGTCTTCCAAACGCTTCGTTTACTGAAGAGACGGTGCTTATATTCCAGACCCGAAGCCCTTCTTTCTGACCTTCAAAGGCATAAATAAATGGCAAATCAGGATAACATGAAGAACAAAAAAGAACTCCCATTTTCATGTCCCTGGAATGAATGAGACTCGGCCTGTCTCCCAATATGTCCCAGATCTTCACATACTTGTCTGCTGAAGCAGTCACAAGGCAGCCCTTGATCTGACTGCTCAGCTCAAGACCAGAGATTTCATCATTGTGTGCATTGAGTGTGAAAATGGGCTTATCTGAACGTGCATCGAGATCATACACAAAGCCGTCATCAGTACTGGCCAAAAAGTGGCAAGGTGAAAAGTGGTTCCACGTGACTCTCTCGATTTGCCCGCTAAAACGCCACATGCGATGGTTCTTGTTTGGATTTCGGCAATTGTACAGGGCCACGGACTTATCATACGACCCAGAAATCAGAGTCTGAACTTCAAATGGATGAAACTGCAGAGTCTGAACCTTGTCTGTCTGTATGGCAAGTCTGGCTGCTGGTTTCCCCACAGACATATCCTAGAGAATCACAGTAGCATCAGCAGATGCACTGGCCAACACGTTTCTGACTGACTTGTTCCATGAAAGGTCAAGGACAGCGTCGGTGTGCCCTTCTGAAGAGGAGTTCTTTTTCCCTTTCTTTTTCTTTTCTTTTTTTTTTTTTTTGAAAGCTTCTTCCCTAGTGTGAAGACAGGCTCTAAAGAGTTTACTATATCCAGGTCCCACACCTTGATGATAGGGGTCATGTTGCCCACACCAATGTAATTTCCAGTAGATGCATCTGGGCTAGGATCAAAATTCAGCCACTCCACACTCAGAGGATATGCAGATAAGAGAATATCATGGTGCACATAAAAAGATTCTTCTTCTTGATTATAAACATGCACCTCCAAATTGCACTGTTCCTGCTCAGCCCGGCCACAGATGATGAGATTGTCACTGGGCTTAATCAGAAAGTCTTCCCGCTCATACTGTTCCGTATCTTTCAAGGTAACATACGGATCTTGGTCATTACTCCCATAGACGGTAAGACCCAGCAGAGATTCACCGAGAGTCTCGGCATCTGGGCCGCCCTCTTCATCATAGTTGTCCAAGTTGTACTCAGCTAGCTCATCGTCGTCCAGTGTGCGGTCACCCTCCGGGTCACCGTCCTCCAGGGGTTGTCTTGGCCGTGCCTGGACACGGGCACTCTGCACACCACTTTCCGAAGGACTGCCTGCCTCCTCTTCCTCACTCCCGCCGTCTTCTTGTAATTTTTCTTTGGCTTCAGTAATGAAATGCTTTACTTCTTCTTTACTTAGCTCTACCTTGTCCGGCGTCTCCTTGGCCACGCCGCAGCGGACCCAGGCCACGCACGTCACCTGGCGGCTGCGGTTCAGGGTCCTCGGCGCGGCGGCCTCTCTAGCAGGAGACCCGGCCGTAGGGTGGGGGGAGCAGGTGCGCACGCGCGGAGTTCCGCGAGGCGGCGCGGCGGCGATGACGTCACAGCCGGCGCGCCGGCGCGTGGCGTACACATCTGCGTTTCTACCCAAGGTCACTTTAGCAGGCTTTCTCAGCCCCACTCTGTTCTTAAGCTTGACTGATTGACTTACTTTCAACCTCTTTCCTCCCTCCCTTTTCCCTCTCTCCCTTTTTCTTCCCTCCTTCCCTCCCTCCCTCCCTGCCTCCCTGCCTCCCTCCCTCCCTTTTCCCTCCCTCCCTCCCTCCCTCCCTTCCTTCCTTCCTTCCTTCCTTCCTTCCTTCCTTCATCGTTTCTTTTTTAAAAAATTCCTGTATCATTTTTCTTTCATTTGCTTTTTAAAGCACACTTTAGCCAAAATTCCATTTCCCCCAACATATTTTTAATTATTCATTTAGTTGAAAGAGAGAGGGGGAGAGAGAGAGAGAGAGAGAGAGATTCTAGGGATGAAACTCAGGTCACCAGGTTTTGAGCAGGTTCCTTATTCTCTGAGCTATCTCCCTGACTCCCCTAATATATTCTGCCCCTTCAGTATTCTCTATGTTCCCCTCTTATCTTTATTTTTATTTACCTTGATTCTTTCTTTTCATTCATACTCACAATAGTTAATACATTAGTATAAACAGTGTGACCAATATTCCTTTACTTCCTAAAACGATCAGTGCTCAAAGAGTGATTGTCGTATTGTTGATTTTTCCTTTATTTTTATACTGCCTAATGCCCATTTTTGAAGAAGAGCCCTGAAGATAGAGCTCCTCCTATAGAGGAAAATGACACCTTGACCTCGTATGATGTTGTCCCCCACAAATTGTACATCGCAAACACATTGAGCCGAAAAAAGCTAACAGCAGCAGCAGTAGCAACAGCAACAATAATAAGTTTTTTTTTTTTTCCCCAGTGCCTCCCCCTCCCATCCCTGGAGGATCCTTTAATGTGCATGCCAAACTCTCCTCTGGGTCCTCTTCTCCGATGAGGTGCAAGGACCCAGAGGCATTTCCCAGAACCCTTTCCTGTGTTCCCGTTAAGCATAGGAACACTACTGAGGCTGTCAATCCCTTGCCTCCAAGGATCCTAGCGCCTTTAGCCCATGCTAGACTTTGTGAGGTCAATAATGTGTTGGACATTGCGCAGGGCATGCATAGTCAATTATGGTTGTTTTGGCCCGAACTTGTGTGGAGTATCTTGCATATCATTATTCCTCCCATCCTTGTGCTCTTACAATCTTACCGCCCCCACTTCCACAAATTTCCTTGAGCTTCAGGATGGAGAGAGATTAGGCTGGCCTAGTTCTAGGTGGTTGATATAGAGTCTCTGATGTTCTGGATTATGGTTTGTTGATTTTTTTTTTTCAGTTTTGCTGCTCCTGCAATGCCCTTGGCTCCATCCTGATGGGTATTGGAGGTCTTGTTATTGAGCGAAGTATCCCAGACACAGAAAATTAAGCGCCATATGTACTCCCTAATAGGTGGATCCTAGTACCAAACCCACTTAGAGACACATTCAAAGATAAATCTCTGTAATACCTACAGTAATTGCAAAGATTATAAACAGAGAAGGGAAGGAGGGCCCCGCCAGAAACAAGGAGAGGGGATCATGCTACAGCAGAGATAATAATAGGTCACCATCAAGGAGTGCAAGTAAGTAATGAGACATCTGGTTAAGTTCGCAGACTGTCCTTCCTGGTCACTTGCAACTGATGGGGTATGATCTTACAGAAAAGGAGGGCATACAGTCTGGCAGATAGAAGGTAACTACTTTGCAATGGGAGACTGACCCACCCCTCACCGCAGTCTCCTACTCTTATTCCGTCTACCTTTGAATCTATCCTTATAATAAGACTCTATTTTAACAGCTTTTTATCTCTGGCCAGGGGGTGACATCCAATACCCATCAGGATGGAGTGAAGGGCATTGTAGGAGCAGCAAAACTGAAAAAAAAATCAACAAACCATAATTCAGAACATCAGAGACTCTATATCAACCACCTGGAATCAGGCCTGCCTAATCTCTCCCCATCCTGAAGCTCAGGGAATTTGCGGAAGAGGGGGCGGTAAGATTGTAAGAGCACAAGGATGGAAGGAGTCATGATATGCAAGATACTCCACACAAGTTAGGGCCGAAGCAATTATAAAAGGACTCTGCATGATCTGCACAATGACCAACATATCATTGACCCCTCAAAAATCTAGCATGGACTAAAGGCACTAGAATCCTTAGAAGCAAAGGATTAATAGTCATAATAGTGTTCCTATACTTAAGGGGAACACAAGAAAGAGTTCTAGTAAATGCCACTGGGTCCTTACACCTCATCAGAGAGGAGGACCCAGAGGAAATTTGATATGCACATTAAAGGATGCTTCAGAGATGGGGGGAGGGGGCACTGGGAGAAAGGGAGGGGGAGGGGGGAAAGGAAGGGGAAAGGGGAGAGGGAGCTGGGAGGTCCAGGGAGGTGTGGAGGGAGGGAGGGGACAGGGGTACCTATTATGTTTGTATAAGCAGAAAAAAAAAGAGTATATTCAAAGGTAGATGTAATAAAAGTAGGAAATCACGGTGAGGGAGGGGTCAATCACCCATTTGCAAAATGGTTACTTTCTATCTGCCAGACTATATGCCCTCCCCTTCTGGTAAGATCATACCCCATCAGTTGCAAATGATCAGGAAGGAAAGTTTGTGAACTTAACCAGATGACTCATTACTTACTTGCATTCCTTGTTGGTGGCCTATTTTCTCTGCTGTAACATGGTCCCCTCTCTCCTTGTTTCTGGTGTGGCTCTCCTTCCCCATCCCTCCTGTTCATAATCTTTGCAATTACTGTAGGTATTACAGAGATTTATCCTTGAGTGTCTCTAAGTGGGTTTGGTACTAGGAGTTACCTATTAGGGAGTACATATGGCGCTTAATTTTCTGTGTCTGGGATACTTCACACAATATAATTGTTTCTAATTCCATCCATTTCCCGGCAAATACCATTAATTCATCATTTTTGATGGCTGAGTAGTACTCCATTGTATAGATGTACCACAGTTTCCTTATCCACTCCTCAACTGTTGGACATTTTGGTTGATTCCATGACTTTGCTATTGTAAACAGTGCTGCTATGAACATGGTCGTGCTTGTGCTATCCAGGTGAACCTCTGCTGTATGGGGGGTTATTCCCAAAAGTGGAATAGCAGGGTCATATGGCATTTCAATCTTTAATTTCTTTAAGAATCTCCAGACGGCTCGCCAGAGTGGCTGTATGAGCCTGCATTCCCACCAGCAATGTAGGAGAGTTCCCCTCTCTCCACATCCTCTCCAGCATTTGGTGTTGTTTGTATTGTGGATTTTTGAACAATAATAAGTTAAACAATTATGTAACTTCCAATGTCTCGTGTCTTTAGCAACAAGATCTTAACAACTAGTTATGGTAGACAACCAAGAGCAGTAATAATAGCATGTGTTGTTTTGGGGTTTCTGGGGCCTCCACAACCAATAAGTTTTAGAAGGGGAATCGCACATCTGAAAGTAGGATTTTTGTTGACTAACCCATGACTTCACTGTGATTTTTATTATCCATTCACCAGTTGATGGGCATCTGGGTTGATTCCATTCTAGCAACCGTGAATAGAGCAGCAATGAACATGGATGTGTCATATTTCTACAGTTGGATATATAATTTCTTGCTATAGCTGGTTCATAAGGTAGTTCTGCTTTTAGATTTTTGAGACCATCACATTGATTTTCATACCAGACACATCAAGGTACACTCCTGCCAGCAGCAGGTAAAAGTTTCCTCTTTCTCACAACCTCATTAGTATTCATTTTCTTTATTTTTTTAAAACATTTTATTTATTTATTTGAGACCTAGAAAGAGAGGAAGACAGAGATGGATAGATGATAGATAGATAGATAGATAGATAGATAGATAAATAGATAAATAGATGATAGATAAATTTATAAACAGGCTCATGTATGCCATATGGAGATGAGAAGACAACTTTTGGAAGTTGGTTCTCTCCTTACATCATGTAGACTTCTGGTATGTGAACTCAGGTTGCTAGGTTGTGTGCAGGAGTAATCTCACTAGTTTCCAGCATTAGTTTTCTTGATAATAGCCATCAATAGCTTGGGTGAAATAGAACCTCAAAATAGTTTTAAAATTCCCAGCTAATGATGTCAAACACCTCTCTCTGTTTAGTCCCATACCTCATTTTGTTATTATTTTTTTTTTACTTGATGTTAGCCATCTCTCAGATATACAGTTGACAAAGAATTTTTCCCCATGCTATAGGCTGTTTCTTCACTCATTTGAGTTTCTTTGGCCATACAGAAGGTTTTTTTTTTTTTTTAATTTAATATTACAAAGTCCCAAGCAGTCAGAGCTGCATTAAAAGAACTCCTATGTATGGCTGTATCTTGAAGTGCACTCTCTACTTTTTCTTCCAGAAGTTAAAGGTATCAGCCCTTGTGGTAAGAACCTTGATCAGCTTGGAGTTAAGCTTTGTGGAGGGTGAAAAGGATTGAGCTTCATTCTTTTACATGTAGATTTCTAGCTTTACTGATATCATTCGTTAAAGATGCCATCTTTCTTCAATATCTAATCTTCTCATTTTGGTCAAAAATCAGGTGGCTTTAGTTGTGTGGCTTTGTATCTGGATTCCCTGTTGTATTCTGTCATTCTATATTTCTGTTTTGGTGCAAATGCCATTGTGTTTTTATTACAAGGGCTCTGCAGTGTTATTTCTGGTCTTGGCTATCATCCTAATTGCCTCCTGTATCTGGATTGACATTTGTTTCCCATATACTAGGAAAACTTTTGTTATGATTCTTTTGAAAATGTTTTCTACACTACAACTGGATTCCTCTTATATGCTTATAGCCTACATATTTGGATTTTCAGTGTCAAACATATCTTGGAATTACTGCTGGTAACTTATCATTTTTTCTTTGTCCTCAAACTCAGACATTCTGTCTTGATCCATCATACTGGTAAGACTTCCCACCTTTTTTTTTTTTTTAAGTTTGGCATAGTATGCTTTTAATTTCAAGATTTTTAGATGTTTTTTTGTATTTCTATTTCTTTGTTGACTTCTTCTTTCATATCACGCATGGCCTTCCTTATTTCACGCAGCTGCTTGTTTGTGTTCTTGGTCAGTAGTTTATTTCCTTTTTGATTTCTTTGAGTGTACTTATAATCTTTTGTTTTTTTTTTTTTCTTCTTCTATTCTGGGATTTCATTTAATGCTCACTAGATACCATTATTGTAGGGTCAATAATTGTTGGAAAAGTTATGTTGTCTTATTTTTTTAAAATTCTGTGTGTGTGTGTGTGTGTGTGTGTGTGTGTGTGTGTGTGTGTGTATCTTATGCTTCTGAGTTAGGATTTACACATTTGGTGTTATTTTGTTGCTTTTTAAAAAAAAATCCAGCTATATTCTTTTAACTGCAGTATTTTCAAAGTTCAAGTGAGCCTTGGGTATAGGAGGGTTGAGGAATGTAGTTCAGGTGCTCAGGGTACTTGCTACAAACTCTACAGCATTCCCTTAGTAGGATATTAACTGCAAGAATAACCAGAGTTGTTGGACTTTACCATCATGCAAATGTCACACTAATTAACAGTAGTGGCCACATTTGACTTCAATAATGATATGGAGATAAACAACAAAGGACTGAAGATACCATGGGATAGACTTGTATATAAGTTAATAATTTTAGGATTGGAAAGGAAATAGGGTGGGTAAGGACAAGAATAAACATTAGATTGACTTTGAGAAGAAAGAATATCAAGGTTGGAAAAGTAGCAGTGGGGTTACACAAATTTTCGAGATTGTTAAGGCTGTGGAAAGTTATATTAAAAAGTCAGAAGTGGAGGGATAAGGATGAGAAAAGACATAGGAATAAGAGGGGGAGCATATGAGCCGTGAGTGAATGGAATAGTAAAGAATGCCATATAGGAAATGGGGAAGACAAATATAGCAATCCTAAAGCCTAACTTAGCAATATACAAACAAAAACAAATCCACTAGGAGACTTTTAAGCAAGAGTGAATATTAAATACAGAAAATAAGAAATAAGAATAATATTTATTGAGTAAATTGCTGGCAAAGTTGTTCTGAGTTAAAGGGTGAAGTTCTTGTATCCCAATGGGCAATGTTTAGTGCAGAGACTCAAACCTGGCTGGTATGCTGAGAATAAATGATTGTTGAGCTCTCAACCCTGAATGAGACATCTATATCACTTGTTCCAAGGCTCAGGGAACATTGCGGAAGAGGGGTTGGAACAAATGTAAGAAGTGGAGAATTGGAACGAGTGCTGTGAAATGGCAATTGCACTCCTGAACTCATAGCAGTGGTGTTACTTGCACAAAACCCTCATAAGATTGGGCCCATCAACATGCTGTCTTTGAAGCTCTGCCCTTTCACAGGGAGTTAATTGGCAGTTAGTGATTGATGGACGAGGATGAGTCATAATCTTCAGTGGTGTTGCCACTGGTAAGTTGCCCTTGCTCAGTAAATACTACCCCCTTCATACAAATAACCTTAATTAATGCAGTGGACTACTAGAAAAAGATATGAAAGTAGGAGGGGGGACTTATTTGGAAGAAAAAGGGGATGGTGGCAAGGAGAGAGGACTAAGAGAAGATAAGGGGGATAAAATTGCAAAAGAATAAGTAAATTTAAAAAAAAAGTAGCATGAATGGGAATTTTTCCCAGAGAATAATCCCTTTGGAAAAAAAGTGAAATTCAATAGGAGCTTACATTTGTGAACATTAGTGGTGTTTTCGTTTGTTTGTTTTTGAGACCTAGTCTCTTCTATCTCAGGCTGGTCTTGAAATCACTACATAGCTAAGGAAGACTTTGTACTTCTGATCTTCTTTCCTCAGCCTCCTGTGCTGAGTTACAGTCAGGCATCATACATTCCATTTATACACTGCTGGGGGTTCAACCCAGGGCTTTGTGCATGGCTAGAAAAGTACTTTATAACAGAGCTATATTCCTAGTCTATGATCATTCACTCTTGGAATAGGATTGAGTTCTGATATGTAATCATTTCTGATTTGTAGATTGGTTTTTCCCTTTTTTCTGCAACTTTTGGCAGTGGCCACTATATAAGCCTGTCTGGGATAGGAGCATCGTCAGGAATTGCCATCGGGGCCATTGAGTGGAATGTAAGTAATTTTTTGTGCAGCAAGTAACCTCCTCTTTACCATTGTCCAAATAAGACCGGTAAATATAAAACTTGCTTTTATCCTTGAGAAATTTTTTTTTAAGTCTGGGGCCTCAGTCCTGGCTGGCTTGGAACTTGCTATTTAGACCAAATAGGCCTCAAATTTGTGACAATCCTCCTGTCTCTGCCTCTTGAGTGTTGGGATTATAGGTGTGTGTCACCATAACCACCTTCTTTTATATTTAAAAATATTCATAGTTATTTAAGAGAAAGGGAAGAAAAGAGAGAGAGAGAATATGAGAGAGCAAGCAAAAAATAATAGCATACATGCATGCCGTGGTACATGGATGGATAGTCAGAGGACACTTTTTGGCCTCAGTTCCTTCTATCCACCATGTGTCCTTCAGGTTGCCAGGTCTGCAAGTAGCTGTAGCAAGTAGGTGCCTTACCTGCTGAGCTATTTTGCTGGCCCCTTTCTTGCTTTTTAAAACAACACGTTAAATTTATTTATAAATTTATTCCTATCAAGGGAATAGACATTTTAAAAATCATTATCTTTAAAGTTGGCTCCATTAACCTCCAAATTAATAATCTTTTGTAGACAAAGATCCTGTGTTTGAAAGTTGAGTTCTTGATGTTGAAAGGCTTATGGTTAGCCCTTTATTAGTAAGTTCCCAGGACTGACATAAAGCAGGCAATAATTGAGCTTGCATCTCTTTTAAGAGCTCGATCTCCATGGATCCCTGATGTAAATCTTCTTCTTCTTGGTTTCAGAGTATATTTACGCTCTTCGTTCTTGGTTGGATATTTGTACCTTTTTATAGGAACATTGGGGTAAGTATCCATTATCATTACTCTATTATTTATAATGGCTTTTTGGTGAATATTGTTATTTGTACTAAAAACATCCTAGGTGACCCATATTGACCCATATTATGACTTCCCTAAAATACATCATTTCACCTTGTGTAGATAGCTTTAAACACAGGGAAACCAAAAGGTTAACTTGTAAATATCAGTATAAATCATCATTCAACCATCATCAGCATTGGTATTGTATACTGTCCTCACTTGTAATGATAGCCCAAGGGAACAAGGGATTTTATTTTGGATTATGATTATCCAGTTACATTTCTTAGTACTGCTCGGAAGAGCTCATACTAACACTAGGGGCACAGGGACTGCACTGTATTCACAGGACTGTTGAGAGAAGGGCAAACATCCACGTCAGACAGCATATCTATCTAAGTAAGCCAAAGAATGCCAACTCACGTAACCGACTAAAGAAGTACGGCCGTGGTCTTACCAGCTCAGTTCAGGAGCTGAACATCTCAGCAATCCATTCCTGTGCTGAAGAATTCCAAACTTTACTAAGTTGTCTGGGCCAAGAACCAGCATAAACCCAGAGTTACATGCAGGAAACAGAAGTGGGAGCGGTAGGAATTGATCAGGCATCGGGTCAGAGGGAGCCTAGGATGTCCTCCATCATCTAAGCCAATTTTATTGTCGCATACATGAGTTATTTATAGGAAAACCATCAAAGAAGAGCAAGGCCAAATTCTTTACAGGATTATGTTAAATGTATACATTCAGGCTAACAAAGAAAATGTAGGGAGTGACATCTACTTGTTGTGTGAGACCAGACATGATGTCACCAGGTAGAGTTAAAAGCAAGCGTGACACTTCAGGACCGTGAATGTCTCAAAGCAGAGTTACCTGGCCCATGCATTAATATATCTCAAATGTATAGGGAAGGAATTGTAGGGGGAGGTTTTAACTTCGCCAATTCTGAGAAGAACAAAAATGATCGAAGAACAGATAGGAGGTAAACTCAACTCTCAGAGGAAGGAATTTGCCTGCCATTGTCTATGCAGACAAGAGGCAAAACTCAACTTCCAAAGGGAGGAATCCACCTAACAACTGTCCATTTTAGATGCTGATATGTCATTCTCCAGAGAGCAGGCTTTAGCCCTGACAACCCCCACACTAAATCAACTTCCCTCATCTACCCAGAAAATAGTCCCACCCACATGGGCTGGGTCCTCCGGGTCAATCAGACAGTCTCCTGCAGGCTTGTTCTTTATAAATGTGTCCAGAGGTGTCTTCCGTTGTCAAGTTGGCCCCTATATCTAACCACCACAAACAGCAAATATATAGAAACAACTTGGGAAACTTAGAATTTTGCTGAGAAAATGATCCACACGTGACAGGATATGATTGGAGCCAGATGAAAGATGAAGATAATGAAGCCTATGAGTGCTTGGGTGAGGGTCTCTTGTTCCCTGTGAAGGCCCCAGGTAAGTTTCAGTCAAACAGATGCAATTCGAGTTGGAACTTAAAATAGACATGGGTAGGGAGGTGGACAAGGCCATGTAAGTTGAGGTAGAAGGTGGGACGGTATTCTTTTAGTCAACTCACCCCTCTTGAACATCACAGTTGGGGATCAGGGTCATGTGACTACAAAGGACATGGTCCCTGTGATCATGGAGAACACTGCCTAAAATGATGCGGAAGCACAGCAGGATCCTTCAGGACGCTAGCCCCTGAAGTGGAGTGTTTGCACAGAGGCAGGTGACAGCTTCCTGATCAGGTTCTGTCTCCCTCCAGCTTGGCAGGCTTTGCCAATATACCACAAGTCACTTGTGTTTCCTCTGTGATGCATCCAGATATGTGAGGTCCGCACATTTTCCGTGGGGGTTTCCTTCTGTCTTCTAAAGATTGCACAGGAACCTACTGGGATTCAAGCTGCTGGAAGACAGAGGTGCCGCCTCTCCTTTCCAAGATAGCAACCCCCTCCCGCATGTCTTGTATTCCTGGGCCATTTCCACCACCTGGAAGCATGTCTGTGTTATGACCATTGTGAACGACTTCTCAGCACTATCTGATGGGCGACTCGCCTTATCGCTTATACAGGTAGTGACGATGCCAGAGTATATGAGGAAGAGATTTGGCAGCGTCCGGATCCAGTTGTTCCTATCTGTACTGTTTTTAGTCGTCTACATCTTCAGCAGAATCTCAGTGAGTTCTAGAAAAGCCATCCCAAGAAAGAGACCCTCCCCCCTAAACTGCTTGTTGGCGTCTGTAATGTAGTTTCATAGTCACTAATTACTCAGTGATGTCTGCAAAAAGTGAAAGGCATAGGCATCTTTGTTACCTCAAGTATAGGTTACAGGTCTGTCCTCTGCATTCTCAGAGAATCTTGAGTTTACTTAGGTCCTATAATTAGATAATACGCGTGAAACAACTTTAGAGTTTCCATCCCCTTAGAAGAAGATTCCTGGGCAAGACTTTTAAGGCCTGGGCTGCTCTCCTTAGTTCTTCTCTTTTATTCTCACTGCATTATCATCTCACTGTATTATACTATATCTGTGATGCTCTCCCCAGTGGTTTGTTTAGATGACATTTTCTTAATTGCTCCTTGGAACAGAAAGGTCACCTCTTTGGGTGCCAAGGATATGCCTAATCAATTTCTACTCTTTGATTTTCATTGTAAAGCTTACTACCATGTGAAAAAAGCATTTTGTGTACTCGCTCATACTGTTTCACTTCAGTTTGAACTACCTGAGAGTAAACAACTTTTCCAGTTTGTTCATTGCATCACTCCGTGAGCTAAAAGCATATTTAGCACACATGGTACTTCTGAGATATTTCTCAGTAACCAAATGCTGCAGTGCATGGAAATGCCCTATCGCGTTCTTCAACATAAGACAATCTTTGTGTCTTCTGAACACTATCAAGTGTCTACCACATAGTTCACCCTCAGTAATCATTTGAGAATAAATAGATAGATAAACCTCTGCCCATTGTACCTCTGACTTTGAAGGGCAGAATAACAAAGAAAGAAGTTAGCCAGTGAAAGGATGTGCAGAGGCTTCTAAATCCACGTCAGCTAAGCCAGAAAGCAACAAATCTGGTCTGCAGGCCAGTCCAGCTGATGATGAGTTTCATCCGGCTCTTGAGCTAAGACTGATTATTATATCTGATGTAATAAAAATAAGAGACAGTGTACAAGGCCCACAAAATCTATGTTATTTATCATTTAGCCCTGTATGGAAAGTTTGCCAACCCCAGAGAACATAACCCAGGACAGCAGAACTTATAAGAATCTCTCTCTGAGGCTCCAGAGTGGAAGAGGCTAAGTTGCATTAACTGACCAACTTGGGTTAACTTAAGCCCTAAAGGCAATAAAATTGGCTGAACTCAGAGAGCACAACATTTGGGCAGACTTAGAGGCACCTCATAACATGTGGCTTCCAAGGCCCATTTCTTTCTGGGATCGTAGCTGATTCTGTTGGAAATGAAGGTGTAACCATTGACCTTGTATCACTGTAGCTGGAGATCTGCTTTGGTGCCGTGCTCTTGAAAATGGTGTGGAAAACAGACATTTACCAGACTATGTTCACCTTGCTGACAATTTGTGGTGTTTATACAATTACAGGTGAGGTTTGCTTTAAGGACACAGGGATTTACTAGACCTCTCTGTTTACTGGGGTCCTGGGAGCTAATTTTCCCCAAGTCTGTAGATCACAGGGAATAGAATGGAGGCAGGGGTACTTGAGTGGTGGTCTACCGCTAGGAATCTGATTAGGCTGGAAGGTCCTATTGATTCGGGAACAGTCTTTCCTCTGTTCCTCAAATGACAAGGGAACAGTCTCTCCAAATGGTACAGGGTCCCTGTTCAGGGGCTAAATGTTATAGGAGTGACTGCCCCAATATTGCAGGGTTCTTGTGTTCTGGAGTCAAAGATTGAAACCAGAACACGTGTGGAGGATTAAGGTAGAGTTTATTAGAGGAAAGGCTGGAACTCATGGACTCCAGACATGGAATGCCATGAGGGGCTAGGGCACCCCAGAGAACTCATGGAATCCAGGCATGGAACCCATGAGCCGCAAGGAACAAGAAACAGAGTCTTGGCACTAGAGGATTCCAGGCATGGAATCCATGAGAAGCAGGCAGGGAGCTAAAATGAACTCATGGCACTCCAAGTGCCACCAGGGGCTAGAGCACCAAAGATGGCTGCCAGAGTCAGGCATATTTGTACACCTAAGCAAGCCCAGGAAACTGTTTTTTTCTCATTGGTTAGTTCCCATTGGGGCCCAACCCAGTTGCTCCTGGGCCCAAGTGGGCTAGAGATCAAAATGTTTGTTGATTTGGAGAGCTCATCTCCATAATCTTCCTAGGGAAGTTGGCCATCTTATCTCTGGGAGGATTGGAGTCGGTTCCTCAGCGGGGGTGTTCCTTCAGGGAGATTCCAGCAGTGGGGGAAGGCCATCAGGAATTCCAATACCTTCGAAGACCTTAGAGACCCATCCCAGCATAGCTGTTCTAATCCTGCCTTACTAAAAATTCAACAGTGAATGTATTTAGGGTAGAGAGGGTCCTGCGGTTACAGGAGACCAGGTAATAGAAGTGGAGCACACAAGATGAATGAGGGCAAGCAAGGCAGAAACTTTAAATCATCTGGCCACGCCTTCAGATTGGATTTCTTATGTAGGAAGCTCTGACTCAGGCATCCTGTTCCTGGAGTAGGAGCTGTCACTCATAGGTGACTGGCAATGTGCTCATCTGAGGTAGATGGAGATTACAGAGTGGTAATTAGAGTGCATTCACTGAAAGGTTTTCTGCAATGGGGAGTGTGAACCGAATTTTGCTTGGGGATGTTTGTTCATGTTTGGAGGCATTTTAAGTGGGCAGGGGTTGTGGTATTGTAAGGTGGGTGGAAACCACGTATAATGCTAATGTAGTCATTCATATGGAAAATGATAGGCAGTAAAGGGACATTGGAATGTAGACAATCAAGATAAAAATCTCACAAAAGACTAGGAAGGACTTTAAAGAGTGAAAGCAGAATGTAACAAAACCAAGCACAATTAGATGACTCACTGGTGGGATGAGAAGTCTTGGGAGGTTCAGAAAGAGAAGGGTATGCAGAGCAGGTGATTCAAAAGTTGCTGTTAGCAGAGGCGGATGTGACTTCCATTTCTTTTTCTCCTCTGCAGGTGGTCTGACAGCCGTGACTTACACTGAAGCCTTTCAAGGTGGCGTTATGATCTTGGGATCATCCTTGTTGATGGGGTTGGGTAAGTAATATATTTGGAGACAGAGGTGGAATCTCTTTCGCTTTTTTGGTACATTATGTGGAGTGAATGTACAAGAGGCACTTGAGCGTGTGTGCCTGTGGAGACCCAATGGCTTTGGAAGACACTATGGCATTTCCCAAGGACCACCTTCCAGAGTCGGAGGTGCAGGCCGTTAGTTTCCATTCAGCATTTTTATGTGGGATCTGGGGTCTGAATTCAGGTCCTTTTGCTCATGAGGCAAAGACTTAACTCCTGAACCATCTCCCTAGTCCCAGAAATGGAATTTTTGAATTTAAAATCCCTTGGGGCCCTCAGCTACATCTTATGAATGAGGCCAATAAAGCTTTCAGAATTTAAGAGTTTTGGCAAAGGTTGTGTTGAAATTTCTGGAGGAAACCTCCTGTCACTGTAAGAGAAAGAGAATCAAGGAGTAAAGTAGACATGAAGGCTCCAGCGATGTGCTACAGAATATTCCTTCTCAGTCTAACACACCGTCCTTGTTTTATCATTGCGGATTCCTCTCATTGTACACACAACTTAAATCTACCTGTCAATGTCAGTAGAAGACCTAACCCCTAAAGATGTAATTATTCCATTGACATAATTTTCTTCTCTGGATTTGAATCACTACCACAGAACCTTCCATATCTTAATGATTATTTCACAAACAAATCATATCTCCCGGATACAAAAGTTTTTGACCCCACACAAAGTGTCCCTCACCGGAAGGATAGCCTGATGAATTAACTAATTACTTAATGAGAATAACAATAATAACGGAAACAAACTATCAAGTGTGATATAGGCAAGCTATCAGGTATGATTTATGTCCATTGTCTTATTATCATTGTCAACATGAGGCATACTTATTTGATTTACCCATTTTACATATGAGGAAACAGTCTTAGGTTAAGTAACTTTCTCAAAACACACAAAGAACTAGATCTGACACTAATATATATATAGCCTAATATATAAGCTAATATGATGCAATGTCTACAATGGCAAATAGATTTATCTTAACATGGTTGTAGGAGTTAGCCTGCATGGTTGCTGATAAATCACCATCAAATGGCTCAAGGGAACAAGAGGTTTATTATCTCTTACAATTATCTGGTTATAGTTCTCAGTCCAGCTTGGCAGGAGATCCTACACTAACACCAAATGGAATTGTCTCTGGGGACTGGAAATAAGAGGTTGAGGGTGACCTATATTTTATAGTTTGCTATGTACTTGTTTTCAAAGATATTCTTCATCTATAGAAACAGTTTTAATATTTGAGATGTATATTTTAATAGAATCAAAACATAAAGCTTCAGAGTTATATTTAGATAGAAGGAATGAGCTCTCTATTTTGGCTAAATTGAATGGCCAGTGGACCTCTGGGATTTGTCTGTCTCCAGCTCCCCAACACTAGGGTTACAGGTATGCACTGTTATATCCAGTTTTTGTGTGAGTGTTGGGAATGTGAACTCAGATCCTTGAGTTTGCATAGCAAGTGCTCTTACCCACTGAGCCATCCCCAACCTTCAGTATAATAAATTTTAATATAATTTGTGTAATATAAAATTTAAATTTTGAGATGAAAATTATTCTTTTTCTTCTCATATCTTGTTAAGAAATTACTGTATAAAATTCGTTTTTCGTAATACCTTTGCATTTTTATAAATGCCATGCTGTGTCTCTTATTCATTTTATAGCCATTCATTATCTCTTATTGACCAGTCTTGCCTCCAAATGGCTGTAAACTTATTTAAAAAATGAGTTCTATTTCAAAGAATCATAGTTTAATGTGTCAAAAAAAAAGTAAGACACAGTTTAGTAGATGTTTTTAGTGGACTTTAGGTATTACTTTTTATCACCTAAAACACTGGAGGAGAATGTCATAGCTTCTAAGAAAAGTTTAATCATGAAGGGTCACAAATATTTTGCTTATATTCAGGGACAAGAATATTAATCTATGTTTTAGTTGAGATTCTTTAGTCGAGGAGCTTTAGTTCATAATTGACATAGTCAACTGAGTACTTTTTAGCTCCTATGGCTAAAAATTCTAAGAGCATATTACCTTCAAGTATTATCAGATCCCAGGGAGAGGAACGACCTCCCAACTGCCTTATCAACATAGAACCCAGTGAAAGGAAGCAGTCTTCACTGGTTCCTTCTGCGAAAGAATCCTAGAGCAGCAAATTTTGAATGGCCCAGCAGGGGTTCCACATTCATTCCTTAAATATCAGTCATTGCCCAGGAGACAGGGCATACCAGCTAGGGCAAGGTCACGTGGCAGGCTGCAAAGAGGAGAGTTTGACTAGTTCCACCTGGATCACCCACAATGTTGTACACCTGGAAAGAAGAATTCTGATGCCAGACCTAAGGAGGAAGAGTGCTGTACACAGAACTCCAATGTCTGATGTATCCTTCCTCTTTGGAAGAGCTGGTCTTTCCTTAAGCACATGAGGTCTTCGTTATGTACTGTCCCATAGCGTTTTATAAGTGAGATTCAGCTGGTCATATGATCCTACTTTGCAGTCTTGATTACTTCAGTCATATGACTGCTCTTTTTTTTAAAATTTTTTTATTATTATTATTTATTCAATTGTGCGCATGTGCATGTGTATGCGCGCGCGCGTGTGTGTCTGTGTATGTGTAGAACCACGGACGAATTCGCGAACCACCATGGCCGCCTCCACCTCTTTCTGCCCCGGGATTCACAGGCTCCGCCCTACCAGGACCAGAAGCGCAGGCCGCCCCCGCTTCCGCCTGACGTCTATACGTGGGATCTGGGTTACCGAACTCAGGACCTTCCGCCTGCAAGGCGGAGGCTTAACCCCTGAGCCACCTCTCCAGCCCCCATATGACTGCTCTTATGTTTTCTTTTTTCAAGCATTTGTTGAAGCAGGAGGATACAAGAAACTGGTGTATAATTACTCCCATGCTATCCCAAAGATGCTCCAAGAAGGAAACTGGAGCGCCGAGCCCGAGTGCTACACTCCTCGCCCGGATGCATTCCACATCTTCCGAGATCCTGTCTCTGGAGACATTCCCTGGCCCGGACTCATCTTTGGTGCCTCTACTGTCTCCTTTTTCCATGGGTGTGCTGATCAGGTAATAAATACAGTCTCACTGAAGAGACTGTTTTTCAGCGTATGCAGGCACAAGCAACTGTGCCCTGCCTGCTTATGTATGGTTAGGTTTGCCTTCCATTTGTATTTGCTATCTGAGTAACACTGTAAGAAATTCTTGTTAAAAACAGTCTGGAATTAGAGGCATGAGGATTGGGAGTTCAAAGCTATCCTTGGTTACATACATATTTTAAAGCCACCTGGAGCTACATGAGATCATGTTTCTAAAACCACCACCACCACCACCACTGCCACCACAACGAGGAACTAAAATATAGCATAGCCACTTCTTAGAAAAATATGATGCACCTTTACTATTAAAAGTCACAATATGAAGAAAGGCTTGAGGAAGACATCATCAAAATCCCATTGAGAATTTATGGGGGCACTATATTGGTGAATATATTCCTGGACACCTTTCTTCTGAATTCTTTGCTATTAAAGTAAAAAGTAAAAAAATAATAGCACGGATAGTTTTAAACTCTCTTATAGTTTGACTGGGGAGATGGCACAGGGGTTACGTTCAAGCCTTTGCCTTGCAAACAAAAGGACTTGAGTTCACTTCCCCAGATCCCATGTAAAAAATGCTAAGTGGTGGCAGCCTGTAAATCTAGCATTGAAAGGCAGAGCCTGCAAAGTCCCAGAGCAAAGCTGTAAGAAAGAGCAATCCAGGATGAGTCCCCATGCTACACCTTGCGCCTCCACCTCATTAAATGATGATCATATGATAGCTTGTGGGAAAGCCATTTGTAAAAAAAGGTTCTTAGAACTGATAGTGACATTCTAGAGCTATTTACAATTACTGAGTTAGTGTATATTTCAAAGGGCCTGGAAAGCTAACTGGAATAGACTAAACATTCAAATCCAGAAACCACGTAAATTGCTGAAGTGGGAAAAAGAAGACCTGAAGATTGAGAAATAAAACAATGAAGTTGATGATAGCTATCAATGAAGTAGAATATAGAAAGCAAGAAAGGGTAGTGTGATGATTAATCTTGTCACCCAGGAGATGTTCCAGCATAACTTTAGGAGAATATCTGATAAGTTTAAGACCCATCCACTGTGGACAGAACCATTTCCTGGGCTAGGCTCCTGAAATTATATAAATGGAGAAAGTGAAATGAGTACAGATATTCACTGTGCTCTTCCTAACTCTGAATGTGATATGACCAGTTGCTTCATAGTCCTACTGCCTTAACTACCAGAATATACCTGTTCTCCATTAAATTGCTTTTGCCAGAGTATTTTATCACAGCAGCAAGAAAAATAACTAAAACATTTAATGAAACCAAATGTATATTACAAATGCCGTGTGCATAGTTGTTGTACTATCATTTGGGAAATGATGAGAAGAAAAACATCTGTATCAATTCAGTATAAATGAAGTCTTTCAATTAATTTCTGTACATGGTTGTTGAACTCCTACATATAAAATCTGCACAGGCCAATAGCACAAACTGGACCCAAGATAGATGAATCTTCAAAGAGAGATGCTGTGTGAAGGAAGCTAGGCACAAAATGTCATGTGCTGCATGATTGCATTTGTATAGCACTCAGCACACAGACACTGCAGCTTAGAGATTCAGAATTAAATGGAAGATTACTTTTTAAAGGTAAAGAAGAAATAAAATCGTCATCAAAGTCATTTCTAATGTGAAAGAAAAGATTAAAGTTAAAAAGAGGCACCTGTAAGACTAAATAGAACTGTAATGAACATGGATGAGCAAGTGTCTTTGTCATAAGGTGTAGAGTCCTTTGGGAATATTCCCAGAAGAGGTATAGCTGAGTTACATGGTAGTTCCATTTTTAGTTTTCTGAGGAACCTCCACACCAATTTCCAAAGTGCCGGTACTAGTTTACATTCCCACCAACAGTGAGTAAGGGTTCCCTTTTCTCCACATTCTCACCAGAATTCATTGTTTTTTGTGTTCTTGATCTTAGCTATTCTGACTGGAGTAAGATGGAATCAAAGGGTTAGTTTTAATTCGCATTTAATTTTACTTTAATAAATTTTAATGTAATTTAAATTTGCATTGGGAAGTTGACTATTTTTAAAGATATTTATTTGACATTTGAATTTCTTTGTGAGAAGTCTCTTTTTTAAAATCAGGGCCCATTTTTTATTTGGATTGTTTGCTTCCTTGATGTTTAGGTTTCTGAGTTCTTTGTATTCTCTGGAGATTAGTCTGCTATCAGATTTATAGGTAGCAAAGATTTTCTTCCATTCCATGGGTTGCCTTTTTGCATGATTAACATTTTCTTTTGCAGAACAGAAGGTTTTTGATTTCATAAGGTCTCACTTATTGTTTGTTGGTCTTGTTTCTTGTGTGACTGGGGTCTTGTTCAGAAAATCTTTACCTAGGCCTATCAATTCAAGTATTTTTCTTATGCTTTCTTCTAACAGTTTCAGGGTTTCATGTTCAGCATTAAGATCTTTGGTCCATTTGGAGATAATTTTGTGAAAAGGTAACAATCAACTTATTTTTTTCTACATGTAGATATCCAATTCCCCCAGCATCATTTATTTTTATTTATTTATTTATTTATTTTTTCCCAGCATCATTTATTGAAGGTGATGTCTTTTCTCTGGTTTGTATGTTTGGTATATTTGTTAAAAATCAAGAAGCTGTAGGTATTCGAGCTTATATCTGGGACCTCAGTTTTTTTTTTTTCTAGTTTTTTTTTTTATTAAAAATTTAATTATACATTTTAAAATTTTTTACCAGTTCCCTCCCTCCCCCCTTCCTCCCCCTCCCCTTCCCCCAGTGCCTCCCCCCCAATTCCCAGAGAGTCCTTTATTGTATACGCCTAACTCTCCATTGGGTCCTCCTCTCCGATGACATATAAGGACCCAGTGGCATTTCCATAAGCCCTTTCTCTTGTTCCCCTTAAGCATAAGATCACTACTATGGCTGTCAATCCCTTGCCTCCAGGGGTCTCGGTGCCCTTAACAGATGCTAGACTTTATGAGGGCAACAGTGCGCTGGACATTGCGCAGGGCATGCAAAGTCCCATTACGATTGCTTTGGCCCCAACTATTGTTGAGAATCTTGCAAATCGTTGCTCCTCCCATCCTTTTGCTCTTACAATCTTACCGCCCCCTCTTCCGCAAATGTCCCTGAGCTCCAGGATGGGGAGAGATTAGGCTGTCCTAGTTCTATGTGATTGATATAGTCTCTGAAGTTCTGGATTGTGGTTTGTTGATTTTCTTTTGCAGTTTTGCTGCTCCTGCAATTCCCTTCACTCCATTCTGCTGGGCACTGTATGTCACCCCCTGGCCAGAGACAAAAAGCTGTTAAACTGGAGTCTTGTTGTAATAGCACATTCAAGGGTAGATGTAATAAGAGTAGGAAACCTCCCTGAGGGAGGGGTCCATCACCCATTTGCAAAATGATTACTTTTTATCTGCTAGACTATATGCCCTCCCCTTCTGGTGAGATCAGGAAAGAACGTCTGTGAACTTAACCAGGTTTCTCATTACTTACTTGCAGACCTTGATGGAGGCCTATTTTCTCTGCTGTAACATGGTCTCCTCTCTCCTTGTTTCTGGTGTGGCCCTCCTAACCCATCTCTCTTGTTCATAATCCTTGCAATTACTGTGTTTCATAGGTTTACTTTTGAGTGTCTCAATGTGGGCTGGGTGAGTTTGGTACTAGGAGCCACCTATTAGGGAGTACATACGGCGCTTAATTTTCTGGGTTTGGGATACTTCACTTAATATAATTCTTTCTAATGACATCCATTTCCCAGCAAATTCCAGTAATTCATCATTTTTGATGGCTGAGTAGTACTCCATTGTATAGATGTACCACAGTTTCCTTATCCACTCGTCAACTGTTGGACATTTAGGTTGATTCCATGACTTTGCTATTGTAAACAGTGCTGCTATGAACATGGTCGAGCTTGTGCTATCGAGGCGAACCTCTGCTGCATGGGGGGTTATTCCCAAAAGTGGGATAGCAGGGTCATATGGCATTTCAATCTTTAATTTCTTTAAGAATCTCCAGACGGCTCGCCAGAGTGGCTGTATGAGCCTGCATTCCCACCAACAATGTAGGAGAGTTCCCCTCTCTCCACATCCTCTCCAGCATTTGTCGTTGTTTGTATTGTGGATTTTTGCCATCCTGACCGGGGTGAGATGATATCTCAGGGAAGTTTTGATTTGCATTTCCCTGATGGCTAAGGAAGTGGAGCATTTTTTAAAATAATTGTTAGACATTTTAATTTCATCCCTGGTAAAGTTTCTTTGAAGTTCCAGGGCCCATTTTTTAATTGGGCCAGTGTTTTCCTTGGAGTTTAATTTTCTAAGTTCTTTGTGCACTCTGGACAGTAGAGCTCTGTCAGATATGTGGTTAGTGAAGATTTTCTCCCATTCTGTGGGTTGCCTTTGAGCTCGTGTGACAATCTCTTTATCTGAACAGAAGCTCTTTAATTTCACAAGATCCCAACTGTTGAGAGTTGGTAGCAGTGATTGTGCCATTGGATGTCTGTTTAGGAAGTGTTGGCCTAGCCCAATCAGCTCGAGGGAGTTCCCTATCCTTTCAACTATGGTTTTTAAAGTCTCTGGCCTGATATCAAGGTCCTTGATCCATTTGGAATTAAGTCTTGTACATGGTGACAAGTACGGGTCCAGCTTTAATCTTCTGCATGTGGAGATCCAGTTTTGCCAGCACCATTTGTTGAAGATGCTGTTCTTTTTCCATTGGATTCTTTGGGCCCCTTTGTCAAAGACCAAATGGCTGTAACTTTGTGGGCTTATATCTGGGTCTTCAATCCTTATCCATTGATCTGTGTGTCTATTTTGGAGCCAGTACCAGGCTGTCTTTATAACTATGGATTTGTAGTATAGACTTAGGTTTGGTATGGTAATACCTCCAGCTGTGTTTTTGTTACTCAGGATTGTTTTTGCTATCCTGGGTCTTTTGTGTCTCCATATGAACTTTGAGATTATTTGGTCAACTTCTTTGAAGAATTGCTTTGGGATTTTGATTGGTATAGCATTGAATCTGTATATTGCCTTTGGTAGGATGGTCATTTTTACAATGTTGATTCTGCCAATCCAGGAACAAGGGAGGTCTTTCCACCTTCTGGTGTCTTCTGCAATTTCTTTCTTTAGGGTTTTAAAGTTTTCATTGTAAAGGTCTTTTACGTCCTTAGTTAGGTTTATACCAAGGTATTTCATTTTTTTAGGGGCTATAGTAAATGGTATTGTTTCTCTCAAGGCTTTTTCACTTCTTTCATTGTGGGCATATAGGAAGGCCTCTGATTTTTGCACATTTATTTTGTATCCTGCCACCCTGCTGAACTTCTCAATTAGTTCCAGGAGCTTCCTGGTGGAGTTTTTGGGATCACTCAGGTATAAGATCATGTCATCTGCAAATAGGGATAGCTTGACTTCTTCCTTGCTGATTTGAATCCCTCTTATGTCCCTTTCTTGTCTTATGGCTTCAGCTAAGACTTCAAGTACAATATTGAATAGAAGTGGTGAGAGTGGACAGCCTTGTCTAGTTCCTGATCGAAGTGGGAATGCTTCCAATTGTTCCCCATTGAGCATAATCCTTGCTGTGGGCTTGTTGTATACAGCTTTTATTATATTGATAAAGGTTCCTTCCATTCCTACTGTCTCTAGCGTTTTGATCATAAAAGGCTGTTGGATCTTGTGAAAAGCTTTTTCTGCATCTATCGAGAGTATCATGTGGTCTTGGACTTTGGACTGGTTTACATGATGAATTACATTTATTGATTTGCGTATGTTGAACCAACCTTGTGTGCCGGGGATGAAGCCTACTTGGTCCCCATGAATGATCTTTTTAATATGTTTTTGAATCCGATTTGCTAAGACTTTGTTGAGAATCTTTGCGTCTGTGTTCATCAGGGAGATCGGCCTATAGTTTTCTTTTTTAAGTGAATCTTTATTAGGTTTTGGGATTAAAACGATATTAGCTTCATAGAAGGAATTTGGTAGTGTTCCTTCCTTTGCTATTTGATGGAACAGTTTAAGGAGTATTGGTGTTATTAACTCCTTAAATGTCTGGTAGAACTCTGTGCTGAATCCATCTGGTCCAGGACATTTTTTGGTGGGAAGATTCGAGATTACTTCCTCAATTTTCTTATATGTTATAGGACTATTTAAATAATTCACAACTTCCTGATTCAATTTAGGTAAGTTGTGTTTACTTTGAAATTCATCCATCTCTTTTGTGTTGTCAAACTTCACAGAGTATAAGTTTTTGAAATATGATGTTATAATTCTCTGGATTTCTTGGGTATCAGTAGTGATAACTCCATGTTCATTTCTAATTTTGTTAATTTGGGTTTTCTCTCTCTTGCTTTTGGTTAGTTTAGCTAGGGGTGTATCAATCTTGTTGATTTTTTCAAAGAACCAGCTTTTTGATTGGTTGATTTTTTTCTATCGTTTTCTTAGTCTCGATTTCAGATATTTCTCCCCTTATTTTGCTAATCTCTTCTCTTCTACTGCTTTTGGGATCAGATTGCTCTAGTTTCTCTAAAGCTTTAAGCTGCATTGTTAAGTTGTTTATTTCTGATGTTTCTATTTTTTTGACGTGGGCATTAAGAGCTATGAACTTACCTCTTAGAACAGCTTTCATTGTGTCCCAGAGATTTTGGTAAGTTGTATTTTCGTTATCATTCACTTTCAGGAAATCTTGAATTTCCTTTTTAATTTCTTCCTGAATCCAGTTCTCATTCAGCATCATAGTGTGAAGTTTCCAGGAGTTAGTGTATTTTCTCTTGTTTGATGTGTTGTGGATGTCCAGCTTAAGGCCGTGGTGGTCTGATAGGGCACAGGTTAGAATTTCAACTTTCTTGTATATGTGTAGATTCATTTTGTGGCCCAGTATGTGATCTATTTTGGAGAAAGTTCCGTGTGCTGCTGAGAAAAATGTGTATTCTTTGGTGCGTGGGTGAAAAGTTCGATAGAGATCTGTGAGGTCCATTTCTTTCAGGGTTTGATTAAGTTCCAAAGTGTCTCTGTTAAGCTTTTGACCTGTTGATCTATCCCATGTAGAGAGGGCGGTGTTGAAGTCCCCAAGAATTATCGTTTGGGGGTTGATTTCATGCTTTAGACGCTGTAGGGTTTTCTTAATGAATGTGGAGGGGCCCGTATTGGGTGCATATATGTTCAGTATTGTGAAATCTTCCTGGTGAATTGTACCTGTGACTAAAATGTAGTATCCATCCGTGTCTCTTATAATTTTTTTTGGTTTGAAATCCACTTTGTCTGATAGCATAATGGCTACCCCTGCCTGTTTTCTGCTTCCATTTGCTTGTAGAATTGTTGACCAGCCTTTTATTTTTAGAGCGTGCCTATCTTTTGTGGTGAGATGGGTTTCCTGCAGGCAACAGATTGATGGATTGTGATTTTTAATCCAAGTTTGTAATCTGTGTCTCTTGATCGGTGAATTAAGTCCATTAACATTTAGTGTTATAATGGAGAAACTATTGTTAATTCCAGACATTTATTATGTTTAGTAGCTTTTATAAGTATATTGCTTCGCTTTTAATGGTGTTATATTTGCCTTCTGTTCTCCTGGATATGCCTGTTTTTTTCTTCACGCTTGAGTGTCATTTCTAGCAGTTTTTGAAGGCCTGGTTTGGTGGCCATGTATCCCTTAAAGTTGTCTTTGTGCTGGAAAATTTTTCTTTCTCCCTTGATCATGACTGATAGTTTTGCAGGGTAAATCAGCCTGGGTTGACATTTTTGCTCATTCAATACTTGAAGTATGTCTCTCCAAGCTCTTCTTGCTTTTACTGTTTCGAGTAAGAAGTCATTTGTTATTTTAATAGGTTTGCCTTTAAAAGTGACTTGTTTTTTTTCCCTTGAAGCTCTTAGCACCAGTTCTTTATCTTGAATGTGGAGTGTTTTAACTATTATTTGCCGCGGTGTGCTTCTAGTTTGGTCGTATCTGTTTGGGGTGCGGAATGCCTCTTGTATATGAATGGGCCTCTCTTTTTTTATATGAGGAAAGTTTTCCTTGATGATCGTTTGAAAATTCTCAGGGGTGGTATTTTGAGATTCTTGCTCCAGTATTCCATGAATACGCATGTTAGGCTTCTTCAGGGTGTCCCATATCTCTTGGATATTTCTCTCAAGTATCTTTTTGGCTTTAACAACCTCTTCCATTGAGCTGGTTAGTACTCCCACTTTATCTTCAAGTTCTGAAATTCTGTTTTCTGCTTCATTAGTTCTGTTGATAAGACTCTCTGTGGCGTTCTGGGTTGAAGATAACTTGTCTTTTAGCTCAGTTTTAAACTCTGCTTGAGTTTGTTTTAACTGCTCTATGCCACTTTTTGTTTCTTGCACTGTTTTTCTCAACTCCTCCAGATGTCTGTTGTGTTCCTCTTCAAAGCGACTGATTCGATTATGTAATTCCTCCCGGATTTCCACTTTCATAGTATTGAACATGGTAATGATCATATTTTGAAAGTCGTTATCCTGGGTCAGGCTTTCTTGGCCTTTTTCCGCGGGTTTGTTCTTGTTGGAATCTAACATTATGGGATTAATTTCTTCAGTGGGAAATTTGTTTACTTGAGTGTTGCTTCTCAAGGATTTGCACTTTGACTTTGGCATTGTCATTTTAACTCTTAAGATCTCTCAATTTCACTAAACTGAATTATTTGGCCTGGGGTGCTGGTGGGCGGGGCCCGAACGGGGGGGCTCACCTAGGGTGTGGGGTGAGGCCCGGGTGGACCGCGCGCGTGTCCCTACTGGCGGAGCGGGGTGGGGTGAAAAGGGACGATGGGCGCGTGGGCGTGGAGCTATTTAACCCGAGGGCAGCTGGGGTGGGGTCCGGGCGCAGGGGGAGGTCCTCCTCGTCCCTCGGCCCCCGCGCGGCTCCGGCTGGATGGCGGGAGTCGGAGCCGGGTCCCTGTGGGCTGACCTGGGGTCCTAGAGCGCGGGGTGAGAGCCCGGCTGGATCTCGCGTACGCGTCCCGACCTGCGGAGCGGTGGGCTGGGTACCTCAGTTTTAATCCACTGAACAATGTGTATGCTGGTTTTATAACAATGGCTCTGTAGTATAGTTTGAAATCTAGTATGGTGATGCCTCTAGCAGTTTTTTTTCTCCTACATTTTATTTTTTTTTTCTAGTCATATAAGCTCAGTAGGTACTGCCATCCCCTCCTCCCCCTTCCTCTCCCCCATCATCCCCTATTGCACTCTCCTCCTTTCCCCCTTCCTTTCACCCCTCTTTCTTCCTCCCTCTCTCCAGTGCCTTCCCCTTCCTTCCTCCCATCCCCTGGAGCCTTTTGTGTGAATGCCAAACCTCCCTCTGAATCCTCCACCCTTGTGAGGGGTACGGACTCAGTTGCATAGCCCGAAGCCCTTCTTGGGCTCCCCATTAGTATGGGAACTCTATTATGACTGTTAATCCCCTGTCTCTAAGGATCCTAATGCCTGGAGCCTTCTCCCCTGTGATCCATGCTAGACTTTGGGGGTCATTAACATGCCAGCCATTGTGCAGATCAGGCAAAGTCCAATTCTGGCTACTGCAGCCCTAACTTGTGTGGAGTATCTTGCATATCGTTGGTTCTCTCCATCTTTAGGCTCTTAAGATCTTGCCTCCTCCACTTCCGCAAGGTTCCCTGAGCTTTAGGATGGGGAGAGATTTGGCTGGTCTGGTTCCAAATAATTAATGTAGGGTCTTTGGTGTTCTGAATTATGGTCTATTGTTTTCAGTTTGTTTTTCCTGCATCACCCTTGGCTACATCCTGATTGGTATCAAAGGTCATCTCCTAACTAAAGATAAAAGACTGTTTAAGTGAAGATCTTAATAGGAGACTCGGGGCTGGAGAGGTGGCTCAGGGGTTAAGCCTCTGCCTTGCAGGTGGAAGGTCCTGAGTTTGGATCCTAGATCCCAGGTATAGACGCCAGGTGGAAGCCGGAAGCCGGGGTGGCCTGCGTTTCTGGTCCTGGTAGGGCGGAGCCTGTGAATCCTGGGGCAGAGTAAACAAAGAGGAGGTGGAGGCGGTCCATGGTGGTTCCTGAATTCGTCCGTGGTTCTACACACGTATACACACACGCACACACACACACAATTGAATAAATAATAAAAAAAATTAAAAAAAAAAGAGGAGACTCAAAGGTAGGTGGAAGAATAGGAGTAAGACACAGCAGTCCGGGGAAAGGTGGTCAGTGTCCCATTTGCTGGATGGTTACCGTCTATCTGCCAGTTCCTATATCCTCCTTGATTGGTGAGATCAAACCTGTTCAGTTGCAAGTGACCAAGAAGGGACGTGAGAGTGAGCCATACCAGATGTCTTGATACTTATATGCAATATATGACCCTGGCCTATTTTCTCTCCTGAAGCTTGATCCCCTATCTCCTTTCTTTTGAGGTCCTCCTTCCCCTTCCCTCCTGTTTATAATCCTTTGTGATTATAGTGGGTATTATAGAGATTTACCTTTGAATATATCATTAAGTGGGTTTGGAGCTAGGATACGCTTATTAGGGAGTACATAGGCATCTAACTTTCTGTGTCTGGGATACTTCACTAAATATAATGTCTTGTAATTCTATTCATTTCCTGGCAAATTTCATTAATTCATTTTTTTGATGGCTGAATAGTATGCCCATTATATAAATGTATCACATTTTCATTATCAATTTGTCAATTGTTGGGCATTTGGGTTGATTCCATGGCTTTGCTATTGTAATTGTGCTGCAATGAACATAGTTGTGCTTGTGTCACTATAGTGAATTGCTGCATACTGGGGATTATTCCTAGAAGTGGTATAACAGGATCATATGGCATTTTAATCTTTAACGTTTTTAGAAATTGCCATACTGATCACCAGAGTAGTTTGGATTTCCCTGATGGCATTTTCCTGATGACTAGAGATGTGGAACATTTTTAAAGATATTTGTGGAAAAGTTTCTTTTGAATTCCAAGGCTCATTTTTTAATTGGCCCATTTATCTTCTTGGTGTTTAGTTTTTTAAGTTGTGCACTCCTCTAGCAGTTTTTATTGCTAAGATTATTTTGAACAATCAAGGTCTTTTGTGTTCCCATATGAGCTTTGAGATTGCTTTTTCAATTTCTATGAAGAATTGCAGTGGAACTTTGATTGGAATTACATTGAATATGTATATTGCCTTTGGTAGGATAGACATTTTCATAATATTAGTACTACCTATGATAAGCATGGGAGGTCTTTCCATTTTCTAATATCCTCTTTTAGTTCTTTCTGTAGAAATTTGAAGATTTCATTGTACAGGTCTTTCATGTCCTTAGTTGAGTTTGTTCCAAGATATTTTTTTTTTAGGCTATTGTGACTAGGATTGATTTCCTCATTTCTTGGCTTGTTTGTCTCTGATTTCATAGCCTGCCATTTTACTGAAAGTGTTTATTCAAGTAGTTTTTTGGTGGAGCCACATGGATCTCTCAAGCATAGAATCCTGTCATCTGCAAATAGGAATACCTTAATTTCTTCATTTCCTATTTGTATCTCCTTTATCTCCCTCTCTTGCCTTATTGTTCTGGCTAAGACTTTAAATAAGATATTGGACAGGAGTGGTAAAAGTGAAAAGCCTTGTTTTGTTCTTGATTTAATTGGGAATACTTCAAGATTTTTTTTTTTCCATTTACAATGATGTTTGCCTTAGGCTTGTTGTATATAGTTGTTGGTGTGTTACTATGTGCCCCCTCCATTCCTGTCTTCTTCAGAACTTTTATCATGAAGGAATGTTGAATTTTGTCAAAAGCCTTTTCTGCATCTATTGAGAGGATCATATGTTTTTTGTCTGTTAATATTATGAATTACATTTATTAATTTACATATGTTAAACCATCCTTGAATTTCTGGAATGAACCCAACTTGATCATAGTATATGATCTTTTGGATATGTTTTTGGATTTGGTTTGCAAGTATGTTATTGAAGATTTTCGCATCTGGGTTCATTAATGAGATTGGCCTGTAATTCTCTTTTTTAATGTGTCTTTGGTTTTGGAATCAGAGTAATACTGACTTCATAGACAGAGTTTGGAAGTGTTCCTTCTTTTTCTATTTCATGAAACAATTTGAAGAGTAGTGGTGTTCTGAATCTGTAAAGTCCTAGGATTTTTTTTTTTTTTTTTTTTTTTTGTGGGAAGAGTTGTAATTACTGTTTTAAGTTCATCACTTGTTATTGGTCTGTTTAAATTATCTATATAAGACTTCAATCATCTTGAATCAATTTTGATAAGTCATATGTGTTTAGGAACTTATTCATTTCCTTTAGATTGTCCAATTTAGTGGAATATAAATTTTAAAGTATGACCTTATGATTTGTTGGATTTCTCTGCTGTCTTTTATAATTTCCCCCCTTTGATTTCTAATTCTATTGATTTGAATGCTCTGTTTCTTTTCTTTTTTTTTTTAGAGGATTAAGGTGGAGTTTATTAGAGAAGAGAAAGGTTGGATCTCATAGACTCCAGACGTGGAGTGCCATGAGGGGCTAGGGAGCCCATGAGAACTCACAGTGCCTAGGCATGGAATTCACGAGGAGCAAGGAACAAGAAACATGGCACTGAAGGGACTCATGGCACTAGAGGGCCATGAGGGGCTAGATCGCCCTCTGTTTGTTTCTTTTGGATAATGTGACTAAGGGTTTATTGACCTCGTTTCTCTTTTCAAAGGACCAGCTCTTTGTTTCACAGATTCTTTTATTTGTTTATTTTTTTCAGTTCCAATTCATTGATTTCTGCCTGAATCTTAGATATTTATTCCCATATACTGCTTTTGGGAAAGGTTTGTTCATGTTTTTCCAAATTTTTCAGGTGTAACATTAAGTCATTTTTTTGTGATTTTTTTTATATTGGCATTTAGTACTATAAAATTCCTTCTTAGAACAGGTTTAATGTGTCCTACACATCTTGTTTTTTTTTTATTCATTTTCTTTTTTAAATATTGCTTTGCTTTTGTTCTTTTTTGTTAATTTTTCTTAGTCTTTTAGTATTTCATGCATGAGTAGTGAATTTAAGATATCTCTTTCCTCTTCCCATTACCAACCTTCTCTTTTGCCAAATTCCCATATTTGCTCTTGTGAACGCTCACTTAGCCTTTTTTTTTTGATGGTTTTACAGCTTTATTGTACAAATTGCAGTTAGTTCTCATACACATTGACTGTAGATTTTTGAATGTGGTCGCAGGAACATAAATTACCAAAGTATAGAGCTGGTTTGGCGAGTCTTCATCCTCATTGTGTTTTCTGGACAAGTGCACACAGATAAGGTATGGAACGTTCCTTATTCCTTTGGCGCAGGCAGCTTTGTTGAGGCTGGTGGCAATGCACACGGCTGGAATCCCCATCTCTTTCATAGCGAATTTCCGGATTTCTTTGTGTGCCCGAGGGGCATACTTCTTAAACCTACTCCATGGACACACTGCTTGTGAATGTTGATAGTGTATTCTTGGGTCACTACCTAGGTGACAGCAGAACAGCCCTTCTCTTGGAGTCATTCTGCAAGGGCCCAAGCTGCAAAGGCAGAGCGTGGGGGATTGTGGGAAGGAAAGCTGCGTCACAGGAACAATTTCTGGGTCACCCTTAGCCCGTTTTTCTGGATTGGATTGTTTTCATTCTTTTTGTTTAATTTATTGAGTTCTTTGTTTGGGTGGATATTAATTCTTTGTCAGATATATAGCTGGAAAATTCTTTCATTCTGTCGGCTGACTCTTTATTCAATTAAAGAAAAATGCCAGAAACATTGTGCAAGAGATGTGGGCTGTTCTGGCTGAAATCTTATGCTTCTACATCTACATGTATTCAAATATAAGAATTGTTAATAAATGATCAAACCTTGAAAGAAAGAAATACCTTAGACAAAGTTGCCAGAAGAAAGATCAGGGGAGATTGTTAGAAATGTTAATCTTGGGTAAGAGACAAATAATAAATCATTAAGAAATAAAAGCTCCAGTGAAAATATGAGCAAATGACATTGACAATTAATTTCTTAACTTAATGAAAATTTCATATGGATACATACATACACATATATAATATATGTATATATATTATTTTGCCCATCTTTCCCTTATCCCCGATTTTTCAAGTTGCCTTTGTTAAGATATTTTAATCACAGTGTCAGGAAAATAAATTAAGACCTTTACCTATGTTCCCCCAGCCTTGGATGGCCCAAAGATGTATGGGTAAGTGTTGGTCACTAGAACCAAAGTCACCAGAGGCCAAATCCTGTTGTTGGCAGCGGTACACAAAAGCTTTAAACACCCTGGTGGAACCATCCACTTGTGTCTCTTTGGCAGATTTATGTCCAGAAGTTTCTGGGAGCAAGGAACATACTTCATGTGAAAGGTGGCTGCCTGCTCTTTGGGTACCTAAAGCTGCTGCCTATGTTCCTCATGGTGATACCGGGGATCATCAGCCGCAGCATGTTCCCAGGTAAATTCTTGATTCTGATGTGTTCATAAAAGTCATCTCTTAGAAATATAGAGAATATTAGAGGTCCAAGTCTCCCATGGTGTATTTGTTATTGGTGTTCTCCAGAATGTAGTTTAGCAGAAATCCTGGATACACCCAGTAATGCAAAAATTCCAGAGTGGGGACCAGACCAGCCAAATCTCTCCCCATCTTAAAGCTCAGGGAACCTTGTAGAAGAGGGGGTGGCAAGGTCGTTAAGAGCTTAAAGATGGGGAGGATCAATGATATGCAAGATACTCCACTCAAGTTAGGGCTGAAGCAGCCAGGATATAACCACAATGTGATTGGGTTTTATCTGACCTGCACAATGGCTGACATGTCATCAACCCCCCAAAGTCTAGTAAGGATTACAGGGGAGAAGACTTCAGGCAGTAGGATTCTTGGAGGCAAAGGGGTTAAACAGTCATAATAGAGTTCCCATGCTAATGGACAGCCCAAGAAGGGACCCCAAGGTATGCTACTGAGTCCTGAATCCTCACTAGGGTAGAGGACTCCGAGTGAGGTTCCGTGCCCACATAAATGGATGCTCTAGGGAATGGAAGGGAGGAAGTGGTAGGCGCTGGGAGAGAGGGAGAGAGGGAAGGGGATGAGAGGGAGGGGAAAGAGAAGGGAGAGTGCAATGAGGGATGGGGAAGGATCAAGGGAGAGAAGGAGGTATCTATTGAACTTGTATGATTAGGCAAAAAGAAAATGTGTAGAAAAAATTGTAGAGTGATAGTTTCAGGCAGGGAAGAAGAGATAAGTTCACATTTCCTATGAAACAAAACCTTATTTACCCTAACAGGAACCCGTTCAGACCTTTGGGAAGGTTGAACTGCTCTATCATTTCATCAACATTATCATCGTGTGTACCATCCTGGGATTTCATAGGTGTCACTGTTCTTACAGCCCCACGCCAGGCTTCCATGGGCTCATTGAACTCATGAGATATTTTTGATGGGCTCAGTGCAGTCCCTAAAATGGGCCTGACTCATAGAAAGGCCCACCATATTCTTTCTACTAAATCCTATTGACAAACGATCCCTGCTTTCCCTAATGAGCTATCAAAATTCCATGGATGTGGTGCTGGAGAGAAGGCTCAGAGATTAAATCTTTGCCTTGCAAGCAGAAGGACCTGAGTTTAAAGCCTATATCCCATGCAAAAATGCCAAGTAGAAATAGCCACAGTCTCTACTTTCAGTCCTAGATGGCAGAACCTGGTAAACCCCAGAGCAAAGCAAAAAGCAGTTAGAGTAATCCAGGACGATTTGCAAGTCACCCTTGGGCCTCTATAGGCACACCTACTCAAGTGTCCTCTATCACACACACACACAATATTAAGTAACATGTGTAATGGACATCTTGAAGCTTAACCTATCCTTAAATCTTTCCCTAGAAGATACCTGTCTTCCTGTCCTGTCCTAGTTTCTTTCTAATTTTAGTAGGAGTCTCAACATTTTCATATTTTGATCTCATCAGTCAAGCAATATTTATTAGGTCTCATGAGTGGTACTCTATCATAATTAGAAAATAAGCTCTTATGCTTTCTAAGATCTGGAGTTCAAGATATTACTCTGGATTAATGTCCCTCTTGAGGGGTTAAGGGAGTGCATTTTTGAGTTGTTCCAGTGTTACTATGTAGCAAATAGTTTATTAGCTTTCCTAACACTTTGCTGAGGTCTTTGAAGGTTCCATGACTAACATTAATTTACGTCAATAGAAACACTGATTCATTTGTCTACTAGTATTCTGAGACCTACCCTTTTGTTCTATACAGAACTATTGATAATATGCAGAAGATTCATGCTTGGATAAGTCTCCAGAGGAACAGGAATATGACACTTATCTCTGCAATTGCGATTGTGAATCTGTTTCTCTTCCCTCTTTGAACTCTCATCCTAGAGTCAGTATGTTGATTTGACTTTTGCTTTTCTCATGTAGATCAGGTGGCATGTGTTGTACCTTCAGAATGTCAAAAGTACTGCGGCAGTCAAATCAGCTGCAGCCCCCTGGCTTATCCACTGATTGTGACAGCATTGGTGCCCTCTGGTAAGAAATGGGCTCTGCTACCAAGAGTTATAGAGCTTCCTTTAGAACCTGTGCCAATGGACTATAAATGACCTTTTAAGAGTACATGGTGTAACAGTTACTCTTTACTATTGCTGTGAGAGAACACCCAAAGTCAAGAAACTTAAGGGAGAAAGGGAGGTTTATTCAGCTTACAGTTCCAGAGGGGAGGCAGTTTCTCATGGCAGAGGCAGCATGGCTGGCTGGCCAAAGCTGGAGGAGGCTAAGTCACCGCAGACATCTTGGAAGCTGAGAGCTACAGACTGCTTGCTGCAAAGGCAGACTCCTGGAGGTAGGATGGGACTACCTTAAGACCCATCCCTTGTGACTGCCTTCTCCAGTAAGGCTCCACCTCTCAAGGTGCCATGACCTTGCTAAACACATGAAACTGTGGGGGACACATTTCAAACCATGACACATGAGTAGTTTACCAACAAGGCCATCGTTGTTGTATATGGGTTAGCTGTGTAGTGGGAGGGGTGTTAACACTGGAAGTGCACACCTTCATGAGAGCACATCCTACTCACTTATGTTCACTTGCTTATTGAGATAGTTAATCCTGGTTGTCACTTTGATTGGATCTGGAACCAACTAATAGACCAATTGCTGGTCACACTCATAAAGAAGTATCTGGGTTAAGTTATTTGAGATAGGAAGACCCATAGCATCGAGTCTGTGATTTCTTGTCAGTACTCTTGTTCAGATCTATAATGAAAAAGAGCAACAAGTCAGGCAGGAAGAAATAAAAAGTGAAATTTGGTGGCAACTTCTTGTGGCAACTTAGAAAAAAAAGAAAGCACAAGAAGAAAAGCACTTTTTCCCATTTGCATTTTTGTTGTGCTGGCAAATTCACTTCCCTGTTGGCTACCACTGCTTCTGCCATTCTTCACTGAAATCAGAATCTAGTATCCTCACCTTTTCAACATGAACTGAAGACTAGTGGCTCTTTAGGAGTCACATGCCTTTAGCACCAGACTGGGACTGCTGAGGTATTCGCCCCATGAACTGAGCAGCTACCAATAGCTATTGTTGAACTACATAGATCTTATTTTATAAGCTAATTCAGCATATTTATCAATATATCTCAATATCTATTCAATATCTATCTATCTATCTATCTATCTATCTATCTATCTATCTATCTGTCTATCTATCTGTTTCTCTATACAGATTTTTGTTACCAGGAGTGGGGTCATGGTTATTGCTATAATGTTGACTATGTGACTTTTAAGCTTTTGTATATGGTTTGTTAGAGAAATGTGGAAGACTTTGGAATTTTGAATAGAATAGTCATCAAATTTTGTAGCCATATCTTAATGGGTCCATTCTAGTGTGAGTTTGGAAGACAGTAAATATTGAGAGAAATGTAAAGAGTGGAGGTTAGACTCATGAGGCTTCAAGGGAACGAAAACTGTGTTGGGAGCTGGAGTAAGGGCAATTTTAACTGATGTTTTTAATAAGAATTTGGCCACTTATTGCCCATAGCTGCCTGAAAATCTGCATGAAGTTTGAATTAAAATCTAATGGGTGGATATCTTTGACATAGAAAATTTCAAGACTGAATAGCATCGAGTCTGTGATTTCTTATCAGTACTCTTGTTCAGATCTATAATGAAAAAGAGCAACAAGTCAGGCAGGAAGAAATAAAAAGTGAAATTTGGTGAGGAAAGGTGCATGGGCAAGCTTAAAGTCTCTGACAAAAAAAACTGCTAAAAGGATTAGCAATATTGAAGAGGCACATCCAGCTCTTCCCTGGAACAATAGGAACAAAAGTGTCATGGTTTCAATGTGAATTGTCCCCTATAGCCTCATGTGTTAGAATCCTTAGGTGTTGCCAGTGTTTGGGAAGGTCATGACCCCTTTAGGAGCTAGAGAAAGGCACCTCGCAGGTGGTGGGCCTTGAGGTTGGTTAGCCCCAGCCAGCTTCAGTTAGTCTGCAGTGAGCTCTCTTAACCTTCATGATGGACCTAACCTAAGTCTCCTTTGACTTCTACCAGCCAGCCATGCATTTTCTGCCATAAAGAAATGTATCTCCCTCTGGAATCATAAATTGAATAAATCTCTCTTTGTCCCTTTAAGTTACTTGAGTTTGAGTGATGTCTCACAGCAACAGAGAAGATTAATAGGTACAAAAAGGAAAGGCAAAACTCTACCTGTCAAGAGCTCTTAAAAATATTAGTTCCTTTGAAAGTACAGAGTCTAAGGTCAGGGAGCCAAAGGAGTTTTCTGTCCTCACCTAGGGGAGATTTCCCTCAGTGTCAGTGCACAGACAACAGCTATGGTTCAAAGGGATAAGATACCATTCCAAAGTTGTGGCAGAACTTAGTAATGTCATCAGCATGGTGTTGGTTTTGGAGGTATGAAAGATGAAGGTTGAATGAATCATGGATTCCTCATCTGTGGTTTCAGAGAGCCACTGATGCTAGGAAGTGTGTGATAGGGTTGAAGATCCTGCAAGGAGTCCCTCAGAGGCCCCTGCATGAAACCGTTAGATGAAGCCTGGGTTGAAATGGAGACTCTGAGACATTAAAGATGCCAGGACAATCTGCTTAGGAAGGCTAAACACAAGGAGTAAAGTCAGCCCAAGAGAGAGACGTGTACTGCAGGCAGCATATCTGGGGGGACAGGAATCCTTAAGTCCACTGAAACTATATAATTTTCATCAGGTGGCAAGGTCATAGAACATGTAGAAGGTAGAGACTTGTTGGAGGAAGTATGTCACTGGGGGTAAGCCTTGAGGTTTGATAACCTGACCCTACTTCCTCTTTTTCTCTCTTCTTCCTGAGTATGCCTGCAAAATAGCAGTATTTAATTCCCATCATTATACCTTTTCCTGCCACCATATGTTCCAAGCCACGCTAGAACCAGGGAATTCTGTCTTCTCTGGACCCATATACCAAATAATAAGCTCCTTACTGTTTGGGTCTCTGTGTTTTATCAAAGCAACAGAAGAGTAGCTGGAACATTCATTCAGAAAATGGGCTCCACATAGTAGAAGGCATTGTTGTTAGTTTTGAAAACACAGATACAAACAAAGACAGTCCTGTCCTCTTTGAGTTCTTCGAGGAGACATGTAGCTGCCCAGCAGTCAGATAATTTTAGTATATTTGCTGTGGAAGTGAGTATATCAGTCAGGGAATATTTAAAATGGAGTGTCAGCGAACCCTTGCGTTTGTCTCAACTTCTTTCCCAAATCCCATAAAAATGGCCAAGTAAATATTTTTTAAAATAAAACACTTCTGTGTCAGCTCTAGAGAGCAGCAAATTGGAAATTTGAGACATTTCTACAAAATTCAGGATAGAAAGAATCGTACTGAGGGAAATATCCTGTAGTTCATCAAGTGAGTTGTCTGACTTCCAAGCTAAACCTCCAGAAATGTCTTGCCTTAGACCAACCAAGACTATAACTGATTGGAGCAGTTAAAGGAAGACTGATCCAAAAATCTTAGTCTGTGTTTGTCTGCCCTGAGGGACTCACTAAGGTCAGCTGGGGCACTACGAAGGAGGCTTTCAGGTAAGGTTGTGGACATCCTCTCTCAACAGTACACAGGAATCTCCAAATAGAACAGTTAATATCCCCACCACACAGTGGCATTCCAGATCATGGTGCCAGATTTTTATGTTTATAAATAGCTTTTTTTTTTTTTTTTTTTTTTAGTGCTAGCTTTATGTTAGCATAGTGTGAACCCGTCTACTTATTTTCATCTTAACAGCCACTTTGAGATATTCCCTCTTTACAGGTGAGGACACTGATGACAAGGAGTGGTGATGACCTTCTCTTGCCCCCCTAGTTTCTTAACCTGTGAAGGTGGAATGGTGAGAAGGGGGTGGGAGAGAGGAAAGGGGGACAATGCTTATTTCATAAGCAAAGAGAAACTGTTAAAGTCTGTCACAAAGCAAAAACAAATGTGAGGCAATATCTTAGATGGAATTCCATTTCAAGTAAAATTTGCATGTTTTGAAGAAAAAACTTTTGGGATTGTTCCACAGGATGTCTAAGTCTCTTCCTGCCTTGGTCAGAGGGCTGGAGTCGAGGAAATCTTTTCTGTTTCTTCTAGGCCTGCAAGGTCTTATGCTGTCCACCGTATGTGCTTCCCTCATGTCCTCCTTGACTTCTGTTTTCAACACTTCCAGTGCTATGTTCACAATGAACATTTATACTTGGATGCGGCCTACAGCCACTGAAAAGGAACTCATGATATCAGGAAGGTGAAGTATTCTAGTCACAGTCAGAAATGGCAATGAAATGTCACTCGCAATATGGGATTATCTTGTCTACCTCCAGTCTGGTTAGCTAGAAGGTAATTTTTATGTGTGATTTCTCAATGACAGTGTATTAATCTGGTAATCACAAAGAAAATTGTTTTCACTTAGAAAAAAAGAAAGCAATAATCACAATGGTAAAAATGGTCATAGTGAGACTGAGAGATGGCTCAGGGGTTAAAGTCTTTGCCTCCCAAGCAAAAGGACCTGAGTTTGGAGCCTAGATCCCATATAAAAATGCCAAGCAGAAATGTCAGTAGAACCTGGGAAACGCCAGAGCAAAGCAAAAAGGAGGTAGAACAATCCAGAATAATTCCCAGTGTCACCCTTGAATCTCCTCAGGCACACACACTAAAGTACCCTCTTCTACATACACACACCCCAAAATTTATATTTTATATATATATATATATATATATATATATATGTATATATAAATTACATACATACACACATACACATACACACTGGACACAGATATACCCTACTTTATAAAGCCACATACTACTAGATATAGCGATATAGATTAGCTCCAACATAATACTATTGATATCTTTAATATCCTGTTTATCCATAAACAGATCATTCCCCCCAAAATTAAACTGAGAAACATCTAAGTTAAATGATGACATCATAGATCATATGGATTTGACAGACATCTACAGAACACTGCATCTAGACACTTCAGAATATATGTTGCTCTCATTTCACAATTTGTTGATGGAAGAAAATACCTGATGCAAGCAACTTCTGGGAAGAAGAGGTTTATTGGCTCAATATTCCAGGTTATAGCCATCATAGCAGAGAAGTTACAGCATCCGGAATTGAGAGAACTAATCATACCACATTCACAGAAAAGCAGAGAGCAAGGACCTTATGCATGATTGCTTACTTGCCTATACTCAGTTAGCTCTCTCTGTCTCTGTCCACCTGCCCAGATATGGTCTATTCACTGTGAACTTGATCTTCTCACATAGATTATGCAATAAAGACAATCCTTTATAACCACGTCTAGAGGCCAACTTTAATCAAGAGAATACCTCTCAGATGGGTCCAAAGATTTACCTTCTAGATGTTAGGTTGATAATTAATACTAACCACTACATACATTCCTTCCTTCATCCATGAAACTTTCTACAGAATAGATCATATAGCAGAACACAAAGCAAGTCTTAAGAAATAATGGAATTTTCCCATTTTACCAGATGGCAGTCTGTAATTCTGACCTGGAAGGCAGAGCCTGAAAACTCCAGAGTGAAGCAAAAAGGAGGTAGCACACTCCAAGGTGATTCCTGAAGTTACCCTTGGGCCTCCACAGGCATATACATATTGTCCTCTGATGCATGCATACATACATACATATATACATACATACATACACACATAAACAAACAAATAAATGTTAAAAAAGAATACAAATGTATTGTATTCTAACTGGTTACATGGAATAAAACTAGTAATAAATGATGAAATAAACTATAGAATATACACAAACACATTGAGATTAATTACTATACTATTGAGGGATGAATTATTCTTTAAACAAAACAAGGAAAAAACCTTTGAAATCTACTGAAACTGAAAATACAACATATTGAACCAATGAGGTACAATGAAAGTAGTCTTAAGAGGGAAGTTTATAGTTACAAGTATCTACATTAAAAAATCAAAGAGATTTCAAGTTAACAGTTTAATTGTGTACCTCAGTGCTTAGAAGACCAGGAACAAAGCAAGCCCCAAATCATGAAAAGAAATAGTTAAGATCAGGGTAGAAATTAATAAAACAGAAATGAGCAGATAAATTAAAAATACAAAAAAATCAATGAAAGGATACAAAGCATCAATAAACCCATAGGTATATTAACCAAAATAAAGCGAAGACTCAAATTGATGAAATTAGATATGAATGACATTAAAATAGTCGTCAATGAAGTCCAGAAAGTCATGAGAATATAACTTGAAAGTTTATGTTCCGGTAAATTAGAAAATCTGAAATAATTAGATAAATTTCTGGATGCATAGGAGTTAACAAACTAAAGAAAGATGAGATTAAAAAATTTAAATATATGTAACAAAAAAGCAATAAGAATCCAGCATTAATAAAAAGAATCAAACATTGAAAGTCTCCCACATGTAAGAAAATCTTTGCCAGTTATGCATCTGACCAAAAAAAAAAAAAAAGCTAGAATATCCAAAGAACTAAAAAAATTAAACAAACAAGCAAACAAAAAACACCCACCACCCTATCAAAAATGAACTGGGGAACTGAACAGGGATTTCTCAAAGGAGAGAACAAAAAAGGTCAATACATATTTTGAAAAGAGTTTAGCTTTTTTTTGCCATCAGGAAAAAACATAAAACTGCTTTGAGATTCCATCTTTTCCTTGTCAGACTTGCTCTCACCAAGATAACAAATGACAACAAATACTGTTAATGGTGTAGGGGAAAGAAGAATGCTGTTCATTGCTGATAGGAGTGTAAACCAGTGCTACTATTATGGGAATCAGAATGGAGGTTTCTTAACAAGCCAAAAAAAAAAAAACTTTCATATGGTACAGCTATTATTCTTGAGCATCAACCTAAAGAACTCTGTATCCTATGACAGAAATATTTAGTGTTTTTATTTATTTGTATTTTTATTTACTTTTGGGTTTTGGTTGGGGGCTTAGGGGCCTGAGATGATGGGAAGGGTCATGATGTGTCTTCTTCCTTTTTCAGGGGTGCGTGGGTTCTGGGATCCAGGTGTTGTAGTAGGGTATCATCTGGAGGAGGATACTACATGTCTTGCTACTTTTTAAGAGACTATGATGGTGCTATATCAGATCTCGGTACATGTTATTTGATTCAGGGGATCACAGGAGGGTGTAGCCTTTGGGCTGCTCTGTGTCTCCTTACTCTTGTAAGGGGTGTGTAGTTATGGGCTGTTCAATGTTTCTTTATGAGAATATTTGTCATTATGCATTCAGTTTTTAATATATAGATGCCTATTGCAATTTTCTTTATCTTGTGTTAGATTTAAGTTGAAAATTTATTAGCTACCACTAGTACATAATTTTTCTTACTATCCTTCTATAGCAGTTACTCTACATTGCTGTCCATACATTCACAACCAAACAATTTATAGGGGAACAGGGCATTTTATTTTGGCTTCTGATAGTCTGGTTACAGTTCTTTGTCCAGCCTGGCAGGAAAGCCCACTGAAACATCAAGGACTAAAGGAACTGGTCACACCATTTCCACATAACAGCTGAGAGAGGAATGATCCTTATATGCCTGACCAGTACATCTGGCCATGTATACAGAAGGATGTCAACTCTCTCAACCAATTCCCTCCATTTTATTCGCCTACCAGGGGATTAGTCCCACACACCATGGTTGGATCTTCCCCATGAACTATAGACAGTATCTTGCAGGTTCATTCTGAGCTTAGCTCAACTACAACTTCTCTACACATTGCCCAGAACTCACATCCTCAACTGTCACGGTGACATCTGTCCTTGACTATGACATCTTCCTTAGGTTGAGTAAAATCCCCAAGCGAGCCTATAGAAGATTGTCTAATGGATAGGGAAGACCTAGCCCATGGTAGGCGGAACTAGTCCCTGGGCGGGGGAATGAGATGGAAAGAACTGGATGGGAAAGTGGTATCCTTTGCTGTACTTGGCCAGTAATGATCGTCCCTCTTTCTGCAGTCCTACGGATGTATAGATACAGTGTGCCAGTTCCCTTAGTCCCTTGGTATTGGTATGGACTCTTCTGCCAAGTGTTTTTTGATTACTATATTTATACCTTTTGATACTATCACACACATCATTACAGTTCTGCTTATTTAATGTTTTTCATATACATTTAGTTCTCTATAAGTCTGTCTTTGGGTATATTGCTTCCTTTTCACTGCCATTTTAAATCTGTTGTCAAGGTAATGAATTTTTCATTTCAGATATTAAACTGTAATTTCATTTCTGAAATTTCTGGTTTTTTTTAAACATATGTATCTTCCAGTTTTCTTTGAAATCTTTGCCTACTAATTCTAATATTTAACTTGGGGGTTGGTTTCAGAGAACTGATTTTTTTCATAATTGTTGGTTTCACTTGTTTTTTTTCATGTCTAGTTATGTGCTCTGACCTTCAAATAAGCTGTTATTACTGTTAACATTAAACTAACTCATGGGTCTTTCATTTTATACTTTGTTGGGATAGGCTGTTTGGGTTTTGTTGTTACTCTCAGGGCAGATGTTTTTAGCCCTTGGGTATATGCCATAAATGATTTGTTATGTCAGTTAATTCATAGTTAGATACAGGTGTCGACTTGATGGTTGAGGGTTCAAGCTCTGGACACATTTGTAAAGAATCAGTTAAGCTCAGAGTGAAACTGTCAAAGACTGTCTAGTTGATAGGAAAGGCCCAGACCATGGTGGGTGGGATAGTCCCTGGGTAGATGAATAAGATGGAAAGAACTGATTGAGAAAGTTGGCATCTTTTGTTGTACTTGGCTAGACATGCTGGTCTGGCAAATGAGGATATCCTTCTCAGCAGCCCTGTGGATTTGGTGTAGCCACTTCCCTCAGAGCTTGGTGTTGGTGTGAACTCTCTGGCCAAGCTAGACAAGGAACTGTAACTGGCCTATATAATAGATATTTTAAGGATATCTGCTCCTATAAATTTGATTAAGTACATCCTCTAAAATTTGTGAGTTATCTTCATTATCTAGTAATAGCCAAACAGAAAGTAATATTTGTTCAGGAGTTGAAGCGTTTTTGCTTAAATCTGTGTGACGCCCATTTGTGGTTATAAGTATGGCTGTCAGTTTGCCTCTACATTTATGAACTCATGCCTGAATTTAAAGTAAGAAATTGAGCTGGGGATATAATCCAGTTGTATAACATTTGCTCAGCATACATAAGGCACTGGATTTGATCCCTAGCACGGTTATCATCATCATCAACATCATCATCATCATCACCAGCACCATCAACATCAATGTCTAAAGACTAATTAATCATTAGTATAGAGACTGCGGATTTTTTTTTCAGGATAAAATCTTAAAATTGTCACTGACTATTGGTTTAATTTGCAGGTTTTTTATTATATTCTTACTCGTTGTCACTATTCTCTGGATCCCTGTTATAGAAATGACTGACAGTAAACAACTACTTGACTACATGCAGGTAGTTAAGAGTTACCTGACACCACCAGTTACTGCTGTCTTTCTGCTTGCTGTGTTTTGCAAAAGAATCAATGAGCAGGTGGGTGCTATGCGGTCATGAAATGGAGCGGTTGTCCTCACATTGTGGAAGTCTCTATTAGAGTTGTACCAGGATAGTCTCTTGTGCTTGAAGAATCCGCTTAATGAAATCATTCATTTTTTGACAGGTGATGTCCTCTTTTGGAAGATTTGGTCCAAGTTCATTCATGTGCATGGAGAGAAAGGAGATCTCTCTTTTATTTTCTTCATTTTGAAATGTAATCCACTTTCAGCCACATCATGCAAGGCTGGTCACCATAAATTTGTGGAGGTGACAATGAAAACCATTTATGATCTCCTTCCTGCACTTTGGCACCTCTATTGCCACTGTGCGGGGGAAGTACAATAGTAGCTCCCTTTCGCTTTCTCTACATTGAGGATGTTATTACTTGAATCATCTTTTCAGCAAGCCAAATGAAAGTCAACGTTAGTGGTCTGTTTATTTCACTAACAATACCTTAAAAATATAATTTGTGTGAATTCTTTTCTAGTCTTTAATTTTTTCTAGTCATGCTTTAAACTTCTTGTTCCCATGTACAGCAGTGAGTAGGCTGGCCTTGGAAAAGTTCCAAATAACAGCATGTGAGGCCATTTGTAATCGGGCCCCTGTCTATTGTCAGGCCTTGCTCTCTCCATGTAGATCTCATAGAACTCAGCTAAATTGATGATGCTGAGCTATCCCAGTCTTGTTTGGCCGCTTTTCATTTGCAAGAACTGTTTGCTTTGCTAGAAATGTACGTATATATACATACATACATGCATATATATGTGATATACACATACATGTATACATACATATATATGTATATTGCACACACACAAACATACATATATATTTTGTGCTCCACCTAACTGATACTTTCTCCCAGGCTTATCTCAGTTGCTCAATCCACAATCTTGGCTCCAGAGTTGTTTCCTTTCCTGTCCTGGGAATAGCATGGGCAAGAAGGGGAGATAGCCTTGGAACATGGCATCTCTCCTACGACACAAATCTTAAGGAATATAAGTGTCCCCAAGGAAAACAGGATGTGGCCGGAGGCTCTCTAGCTGTAGTTCATGTATCTGTTGATCTAAAGTACTTCTCTAGGACCTTTCCCTCAGTAGTTTGGATGATGTATGTATCTGGCTCTTGCTTGACTCTTCAGAAGGTGATTCCCGTGGGTCCTCCACGTGACTTTAGGTTGAGCACTTTCCCCAGAGGCTGTCTCACATTCAGCACCCGTCTCTCTCTCTCCTCTCACAGCCAATGCAGTCTGACAGTCTCTAGATTCACTCTGAAGACAAGAACTTAGTCACTTCTCTCATGGACATCCTAGGAGAGGGAGACAGACAACACCAAATGAGCAGATCAACATTGCTGATGGTAGTGCAGTGCTGTTTAAGGAGTTAGAAAAGATCATGGAGGTTGAAGTATGGGCTCAGGGGATAAGGAAGGCAAAGGTGTTATCTCAGGTGACAGAAGGCTTTGCTATGGAAGTGACTTTGAATCAAAAACCTGAAGAATGAGCCAGAAGTGCCAGGACATAGGGAAAGAACTGAGCAGAAAGAAAGGCAAGCACGAAGGCCTAAGCCAGAAACAGAATGGGCAGCTTCTAGATGCAGGAAGAAGGTTGGGATGGCAAGAGTCAGGCAGAAGTATGGTATTCTCTAGCATAAACATGGAGCACTAACTTTAGTTCCTGTAGAACCAATGAACATTCAGGAGTAGGAGGCCCACCTATGTGAAACAAGATGGGGGTGGGTTTATCATATTGGCTATGAGGGGCAAGGGGTCATGAGAAGAGATTGGATTCCGGATACATGTTTGGAAGCAGAATCAAAAGGATTTGCTGAGGGATTGGTAGCAGGGCAGCATGGATGAAAGGAGCCAGAAATGGCTCTTGGGGTTTGATCTGAGCGATCAGGAAGATGGAGGCCACGCTTAACAGAAATGGAGAGGATGGGATCATTTGGAGACATTTAGTGGAGAGGCCTGTTACTGACTTCAGTTAAAAATGTTTCCAATTTTTCTTAATCTAAGGATCTGGCATCTCCTGACTTGCTTTTCTGCAAGGCATCGATGTCCTCATTACCACTAGCTTAACTTTAGAACTCAACTTCTGAGGAAAGGGAGGGAGAAGTAGTTGGTTTGTCTCGTTACCTGTCTTTCTCCCATGTAACTCTGACTACTCTTTGGCAGGGTGCCTTCTGGGGACTGGCTTTAGGAATTACATTTGGCACCTCTTGGCTGCTGGCTGAATTTATCTATGGACCCTGGACCTGCAAGGAGAAGAGCAAGTGCCCGGCGAATACCTGCGGCCTGCACCACCTGTATTTTAGCCCGCTCCTTTTCCTATTTACTGTTATCCTAATAGTGGGCCTCTCCTTAAGCACCAGCCCAATTCCAGAAAAACATGTAAGTAATACTGTTAGAACACCATTGGAAGAGTTCAAGGGAATGATACATAATGAATGAGGGAGGAAAGGCTCTAGTCCTGCCTTCTTTTGGAAATGGGAAAGTCTGTGGCACTGGGTGATCAGAAACAGGCAAGAATCTTGATACTGAAAATAGTATGGGAGTCTGTGGCATAGTTCTGTGGTAGAGTGCCTTCCTAGCATTCCTGACACCCCCAGAATAATAAAAATAGAAGCTCTTCAATATCTGCCTATTAGATGTTCATTTAGACTGAGAGTTTGATGTATAAAAAGGAAAATTATCCTTCAATCATAAAACTCATTAATCTTGCTATGGGTAGATGTAATCAGGGCTGGTCCAGCTTCTGCCTACTCACTCTAGGAATTAAGCCATCCAGAAGGAGCAGAGAACAGACAGCTGGCAGTCTCTTACAGGCCCAGAAGCACTTTACAGCTTTCTCCTCACAAGCCATTTTCTCCTGTACAGAAGGCAAGTGTTAAGTTGTAAGTGCCCACAATTTCCAGTCAACATAGAGTTCCATGAGAGGGGATTGGTGGGAATTAAACCAGGCCAAGGTCAGAGGAGTCTCAGTAAGATTGAGACTGAGACAAGTGTATTCTAAACTACTCAGGGATTATACACGAAAGTCGGGCAACCATCCAAAGTCCTTCATAATAGCAGAAACAAACAAGAATAGCATCATCTTACAAAAGCAAGAAGTAAGGACTGAATAACAGGAAGACACTCAATGGGAAACTAAATTATTATGACTAGCCTAGGACTCAAACAATCGGCAGTTTCAAGGTAGTAGCAGTTTCAAGGTAGACATTCTTTTACCACAACTCTGGGAACATTTGGGCCTGTTCCTAGTTAATATATCACAAGGACACAGTGAACTGGTCCGTATCACTTTCCATTCGAGGCTGGCTACAGTGCAAATAAGACCTCCCAAAGGGACAAAGAACAGGAACAAATAAGTTCGCACCGCTTATCTTTGCTGCTCAGATGGTCAGTGCTCAAGGAGCCTCCACATTAAGTCATCCATTTTAGGTGTTAAAAAGCCTGGGCTCAGAGAAGATATGTAACTTGTTCCAAAAGGTAACAAAACTAGAAAGTGCCCTGACTTGGCCAAAGCCTGAACTGGTTCTACCATACCACCTCCCTTGGCTCCTTAGCACAAAAGAGAATTGGACTCTCCAGAAATTGACAGGAGGGAAGGTCCACTCAGCAATCAAGAGGCTGGCATTGAGCAAGGAATGCTCAGAAGGGCAAAGGTATGCAAGACCAAGTATTGCAATGATAACTTGGCCTGTTCTGGGAAAAAGTACAGGTTCTATTTAAAAAAAACTGAGCTTTATATGGCACAGGCAGAAGTATTGCAAGTTTTAGAACAGCATGGGACCACAGCTAGTTACCAGTTGGCCTGAGCTACTTGGGGAAACCTTGTTCTCTCTCATTGTGCTAACGTTACCTCCAGACTTGTGCAGTTAGCAACCTTTAGACCAGAAACTTTGTTTAGCAATAGTTTGTGGTTGGTAGAGAATAGATAACAGTAGAACATTTAGCTTCAGGTAGGACATCCAATCCTCTCCCCTCAAGGATCAGGAATTTAAATTTTAAAAAGACACTGAAATAGCACAAAATGTATGAAGTGGTGAGTGAAAGCTTTTGTTTTGTAGATTCCTTTTTAGCATCTTCCTGAGAAACTCATCAATAACCATATCTGGTATATCTTTTAAAGAAATTTTATATGTATATATTCATACACATATATAATATGTGTATAAATATGTGTATATAATATGCATCTTCACAGTTCTTTTATGTGCAAACAGAAACAAAAACACTTTGCAATTTTTTTTGACAATATGTGCTAAGTATCTTTCCAATGAATACATATGATACTGCTTTATTTTTTATTTTAGGGATACATGCTAGAATATATATCAGGGTTAATTAGCCTGTATTATATGGATGGAAATTTAAGACACTGTTGCAGTTAAGATGCTGTTGGAAGACAACCAGTTTAAGAGAGGAAGAGGGAGATTTATTTGACTTATGATTCCAGAGGTGATATAGTCTATTATAGTCTATAAGGTCTAAAGGCTGGTTGAGGTCATAGCCATGATCATGGGAGGCAGAGAGAGCAAGCTACAAATCGCAAGAGCAGACTACTAGAAGAAGCAGAGTAGGGGTTACTCTTGTGACACAGCTTCCTTCAGTAAACCTCCACTTTCTAAAGGTTCCAGGACAGTCCCAAACCTTAATGCCAGTTAAGAATGCAAATACATGAGCCTGTGTGGTACAGCTCACCTAAAAACCATGGATTACAAATTGTAATTATATAATTTATTCATGTAATATAATATTTATAGGCACACTATTCGTATATGTATACAAATCCACGATGACCTTAAAAACAAGCAAACAAAAACAGTCAACTTGGAAGACCGTGACCACAGGGATTCCCAGCTCCATCCGGCCATTCTTTCTGTTCTTGTTTTCCATTTGATCCGGTCCTCTCTTGCATGCACAGACTACTTGAAAGAGAGATGAAGTACAGGAGGAGGTGATTGGAATGCTCACCCCCTCACCAAGAGTTGTCCCTGCATTAGTGACATGGCAGAGATTCCTGCTCCCGGCACCTCGGTGGCTGCTTCCTGCTGCTCGGGGTCATCCTTTAAACTGTGTGCGATCTTTTCTGCAGTTCTTACGGACATTCCTCAGTTTGCCATCTCTGTATTTTCTGAGTGTCTCCCAGCTGCCTTGTAGGGCCCTAATGCTGTGGAAGACAAAGGAGCCCTAAGAGGGAGCCGAGGAGGAAGGTAGCATTTGTGGGTCAGTGACAATGTGCCAGACATTGGTCTGAAAGGGAAGGGAGTGTCTTTTTGGTGCACACAGTGTTGCTACTCTCTGATGTTCCATAGAGGGCTTCTCCTCAGCAAGATGACATAGGTCCCTAACACTGCCCAAAGAAGTATTCCCAGGGTTATGAGTGGCTTTTCCCACCTTGAAGGAACATGTGTTCCTGGAAGACTCCCGACTCATTGTCTCCAGCCCCTTGCTTTAGGCTGAAAGACACTGAGGCCCAGACAGTTTGTACCACTCTGTCAAGGCCATACAACTACCTGGTACCCGAATCAGGGCTAAAACACGTTCTTCATACCTGACGTTCACCATTCTACCTAACTTTCAACTTTTGTTAAAGTACTAGCAAGCAGCTCTCTTTTCAATCCATCTGGACCCTGCTCCCAGCTGTAGACTATGGTGATGTATGGCTGCGTGACAGGGCTGCCGGTGACAGACACCCCTTCCTTGCTTTCTCCATGCCCAGCTTCATGGTCTCTGCTGGAGTTTACGCAACAGTAAAGAGAAGAGGGTGGCACTAGACCCAGACATGATGTGGAAGAGAATGTCCAGCTCTCCAGGCAAGCTAGGTAAGGAAAAACATTCATAGTCCTAGAAGTAATCTGGTTTGGGTGAATTTTGGGTATGATGCGTGGCCTGGGCTGCTACCCTGACATCTACCTGTCTCACCCTTAGAAATATTCTTTTTTTTTTTTAATGAATATTGGTTTTTTAAAAATTTTATTTATTTATTTATTCAATTGTGTGTGTATATGTGTGTGCGTAGAACCAGGGACGAATTCGGGAACCACCATGGACGCCTCCACCTCCTCCTTGTTTACTCTGTCCCGGGATTCACAGGCTCCGCCCTTACCAGAACCGGAAATGCAGGCCACCCCTGCTTCCACTGGCGTCTATAGGTGGGGTCTAGGATCTGAACTCAGGACCTTCCGCCTGCAAGGCAGAGGCTTAACCTCTGAGCCACCTCTCCAGCCCCCTTAGAAATATTCTTGCTGGTAAAGGTCCCAACTTTCTTTTCCCCTAAGATATTTCCTGGGGTTGTTAGTACACATGGAGGCCATGTGATCATAGACATCTAGGGAATGCAAGTTGTGCTGTGGGAGGGATATGAGCAAGAGAAGTAGGTACACTGGGTGGACTCTGTGAGAGGAGAAGAGGAAGGGAGGGGAGGAGAGTGGAGGGGAAGAGAAGGGAGGGGAGTGGAGGAGAAGGGAGGGGAGGGGACAGGAGAGGAGGGAAGGGGAGGGGAGTGGATGAGAAGGGAGGGGAGGGGAGGAGAAGGGGAGGGGAAGAAGAAGGGAGAGGAGAGAGGGTGAGAGGAGGAGAGAGAAGGGGAGGAGAGAGGGGGGGAAGGAAGAAGGGGGGAAGTGAGCGAAAGGGAGGGGAAGAGAAGTAGGGGGGGGAAAATTTAGGGACAGGAGGTAGATGAGGGTAGGGAGTAGGGGAGGAGAAGAGAAGGGAGGGGAGGGAAGGGAGGAGGAGGTAAGAGGAGGGTGTGAGGAGGGGAGTAGTGGATGGGGCAGGGAAGGAGGGGTAGGGGAAGAGACCGGATAGGAGGAGAGGGGGGGAGGAGGATGGAGCGAAATAGTTGGGAAGGTAAGGGAGGGGAAGAGGGGAAGGGAGGGGAAGCTAGGGCCAACCTTCTATGGGAGGTGCCAGGAGTAGGAAATTAGAAAGGTGTGGCATTCCAGAAGCAAGTGAAGCGGTTGAAATCAAGCCTTGAGAACCAGCTCTGGGATTTAGAGCCACAAGCATGTTGTGCCTCCACCAGAGAAAACTGATGTGGTAGGGAGTGGGCTGTTCAGAGCTCAATCCAGAAGCTCCTTAGAAGGGCTAAGGCCGCAGGCCGCAGGAGCAGACCAGGAGGGCTGTCTTGTTTATACTGCCTCTAATGCTGCTCCTTGCAGGCTGTGAGGTCTTCGATGCTTCATGATGGAGTGACAGCTTGGGTGTTAGAGAACAGAAAGCCACGGCAAAGCTGATGGTCAAGACTTCAGTCCCAGTGTCAAATAACCAAGTCCTCCCTTCTGAATCGAAGCCTCTATGTCCCCCCCATCCCTTCTCTTCCAGATTTGTTCCGTGGGAGCCAGACCTGCCTCTGGAAGTCCTGGAACTTGTTTTGTGGCCTTGATCCACAGCCATCCTCTCAGGTGGCTCCTGAAATTACCACCGAGGAGAAGGAGGCAACTAAAGAACGGATGGAGCACAGGGGCATGAGAGAGGATGCAGAGGCCTTGACCTCAAGAAAGGCAGCTAGAAAGATGGAAGCAGCCAAGGACAAGATGACAGATAAAACACAGAGTAACACATCACAAAAAAAAATCTGGCGGATGGTTGTAAATGCCAATGGGATCCTCTTGTTTGTGCTCGTGGTCGCTGGCCACATCTACTTTGCCTGATGCAGCTCAACTGGGAATGGGGCGTTGGGAGCAGGCCAGGCTGCTGCTGCCTTTCCCTGACGCTATCATCATGAAAGGGAGGAAGGGTTTCTCCAGGAAAACCTTCACTACAGGGCCAAGGGTCAAACTAATAAAAATATTCCCTCACTATTAATTTACCAAGACCCACCAGCTTCAGGCCACACCTTCTTCATGAGGAGGGTTTGGCAGATTATACCATTACAGAGACTATGTAAATGAGGATATCTGTTCCTCTCTGAGATGAGTCATTTTCTCTAAATGGTGATACTTCGTAAACACTGATTTAAATGCAATTTCAGATTCTTAGGGAAAAAAACTTACATGTAATAACATGTATAATAACCATAGTATTGAACTTGTCTAAGCACATCTGTCTATATAGCAATTCATGGCACATGTGTGTGCGTGTGCACATATATGGGAGTGTTCATGCATGTGGAGGCCCTGGGGGTGATACTGAGAATTTTCCTTAATTGTCCTTCCACCTTATTATTTTTGAGCCTGGGTGTCTGCAGAGCACACCATTAGGATTAGTCTTACTAGCCAGTTTGCTTTGACTTGCCTGCCATTTTCCGTAAGATCTGGGTACCCAAACTCCTCTTCTTTGGCTTGCACAGAAACTGCTTTAACTGCTGATCCATGGCCTCAGCTTTGCTGAATTTTTCAGAGTTCATACTTAACAGGTAGAAAATCTTGCTTTTCCATAGAGTTAGAGTATGGGGAACTGTTGCTTCAAAAAAGGTATGTTAATACTGCCATTGAATGTTGTCTCTTCAACTGGACTGGTTAATATTTTTTTCAAACTTTTCGTTTAAATATTCTCTCTATGTTATATTATATACAGTTGATATATATATTCCTTAACTTATATATTTGATTGTTCTGCCAAGCATTGTCTTTAAAAATTTCCGTACATATAAATATATTTATAATACATAATAAATATGAATTTATGCTATAACTTACCTCCCATAAACTTTTTCTTATATAGGTATAACTGTGGTATAAATAAAAAATTTTCCCTGCCCCCATTTTTCATGTGTTTATGTGTGTACATGCATGTAGAAGTCTGAGGTTGACATCAGGAATCATCCTTGATGACTCTTTCAGCTTATTATTTTGAGTTTGGCTTTCTAAATTCAATCCATTTTGCCTATAGTGCTAGGCTAGCCAGCCAGCTTGCTCTGGGAATTCTCAGGCTCCATTTTCCAGGGCTGGAATTATAGGTGATTGGCATTTTATGTGGGAACTAGTGATTTGACCATGATCCTTTTGCTGGCACGGTGGCACACTGTATCTATACATCCACAGGACTGCAGAACGAGGAACAATCCTTACTTCCCAGACCAGCATGTCTGGCTAAGTATACTAGTCCCTGCCCAGGGACTAGTTCCGCCTGCCATGGGCTAGGTCTTCCCTATCCATTAGATAATTTTCTGTAGGCTTGCTTGGGGGCTTAACTCAACCTAAGGAAGATGCCATAGTCAAGTACAGGTGTCGCCTTGACAGATGAGGATTTGAGCTCTGGGCACATACGCAGAGAAGTTGTAGTTGAGTTAAACTCAGAATGAACCTGCAGGAGATTGTCTAGTTGATGGGGAAAAGACCCAACCCATGGTGGGTAGGACCAGTCCCTGGGCAGGTGAATAAAATGAAGGGAACTGGTTGAGAGAGTTGACATCTTTCTGTACACTTGGCCAGATGTGCTGGTCTGGCAAGTAAGGATCATTCCTCTCTCAGCCGTTATGTGGAAATGGTGTGACCAGTCCCTTTAGTCCTTGGTGTTGCGTGGGTTCTCCTACCAAGCTGGAGAAAGGACTGTGACCAGACTATCATAAGCCAAAATAAAATGGATATATAATGAAACATGAAGCCACTTTTTCCCATTCTTCGTGGCATAGTTTATATATATTTTTCAAAGTCTTCTTGCCTTTAAGCGTGTGCTTATTGTTTCCCTCCTTTCACTTTTTTCTTACCCTTTCTTCCTTCTCTCCTTCCTTCCTTTTATTTCTTTAATTTGTTATTTTCTTCATTCCTTTAGAGTTTCATAAATAAATATAGTAAATTTCTATCATTTTTTTTGCTTCTCATTGCACAATTTCTGCCTCTCCTTTCTCACTGCAAATCTTCTTCCCTATCAGTCTCCCTCTGTCATAATTAGATACAGGTGTCAACTTGAGAGTTGAAGGCTTAGAGGTCTGGATACATTTGTAAAGAATTGATAATTGAGTTAAACCCAGACCAAGCCTGCAGGAGATTGTCTGATTGATAGTGAGGCCAGACATGTTAGTCTGGCAAGTAAGGATTGTGCCTCTCTCAGCCATTACGTACATATGATATGACCTTCCTTGGCCCTTGGTGTTGGTGTGGGCTCTTCGACCAAGCTCAGCAAGGAAGTATAACTCAGAAACATAAGTCAGAATAAACTCCTTTGGTTGTGAATTTATCTTTTTGCCCTAAAACCTCTTTGGTTGTGAATTTATCAGCAACCATGAAGAGAAACTGAAACACCCTCCTCATTAATTTTACATCTTGTTGCATGAGTGGTCATTGAGTTTTCATCTGACTTGCCTTAGTGGCATATGTTTGGGCAGTCGCTAGGGCACGGATTATTTGTCATTGGGTGTAGCATTCAAGAAAGTAGTTGCCCATAGCTCAGCTTTTTGAAAGATCTGTCAATGGAGGGTCATTTAAACTAAAAAACACAATACATAAAAACAGCATTGGTGGTTAAAAAACATCTTTTCAAAGCTACAGATCTATAGGCAGAAATACACAATTATCTTTCCAGTAATCATGTCTGTGTACATTTTATAGTCATTTCCGAGTATAAATAAATAATGAACATTTATATTCTTACTTATCAGACTTTGTAATTCATTTTATTTCTTTACTTTTGTGTATTGAAATATTGACTACTCATTAAGTATCCAGGAAAAAAAACGAACACTGAATTTGGTGCTGCTTACCTTTGGAAGGGAATGAGTCAGAAAATTACCCATAATTTATATCTCTGGCATTTTTAACAGTCTACACAGCATAAACTAGATCTATTTTCAGTGCAATACACATTCCTGTTGTCATGTAAATTAAAATGACATAATCATTAACTTGCTGAATAAAATATATCCCTCAAAAAAAGAAGACATAAAAAATAAGGATAGGTATATTTTATTTGTGAAGTGCCTCAAAACATCACTATTCTGGATTCAATCTACTTTTCTGAGTAATAGTTTCAAAACACAGAACCTAAATTGTACTAAAACCTGAGTTACAAAAGACTGTTATCCAGGACTTAGAAATGTGGCTCAGTGATTAAAGAACTTGCTGTGCAAACAGGAGTAGCCACCATAATATCCAACAAAGTAGACTTCAAACCAAAACAAATCATAAGAGATACAGAAGGATGCTACGCGCTCATCAAACGAACAATACATCAAGAAGAATTCACAATTCTAAACACATATGCTCCAAACATAGGCTCACCCACATTCATTAAACAAACACTACAATACGTAAAACAAACAAATCGACCAAAACACGATAATAGGAGGGGATTTCAAAACCCCACACTCACCAATAGTCAAGATAACAGGCCAAAAACTGAACAGAAATACACTGGAACTCTACAGGCACACACAGTGTCCTTTAATACACAAAAACAGACATATACACAGTGGCATATAAAAACACACATGCAAAAATAATAAAATGTTTGTCAAAGGGAAATCATGCATAAAACAAATGGACCTGACATTCCATACTAAAATCAAGGAATATGTATTCTTTTCAGAATTCCATGGAACTTTCTCCAAAATAGATAATATACTAGGCCACAAAGCAAGCCTCCACAAATGCAAGAAAATTGGAATCACTACCTGTATTCTATCCATCACCAGGGAATAAAGATAAACATGCATAAACAAGGCAAACAACAAAAAGTTCACAAACTCTTGGAAACTTAACAATTTGTTACTAAATGAGGAATGGTCCAGACAGAAGTAAAATACCAGAAATTTAAAAATTTGTAGAATGCAATGATAATGGAAACACATCATATCAAAATGTCTGGGATATGACAAAGGTGGTCCTAATAGGAAAATTCATATCATTAACACCTACATCAAAAAAAAATGGAAACATTATAAGCAAATAGCCTAACAATGCAGTTTAAAACTTAGAGAAATAAGAACAAACCCAGTAAATTGGAATCTAACAAAGTTTGGTTTAGTTATTAGTTATATAATTATCTTAATTATTAATATTTTACCCGACATAGTTAGATACAGGTGTCAATTTGACAATTGAGGGTTCTTCTAGGTACATTTTAAGAAAATTAGTAGTTAGACTCAGAGTAAACCTGAAGGAGATTTTCTAGTTGATGGGAAAAGACCATCCCATGATGGGAGGGATTGGGATTAGTCCCTGGGCAGTTGAATAAGATGGAGGAACTGGTTGAGAAAACTGATATTCTCTTATATACATGGCAGGTCTGGCAAGTGAGAATTGTCCCTTTCAATGGTCAAGTGGATATTATGCAGTCAGTTCCTTTGGTTCCTAGTGTTGGTGTGGACTCTCATGCCAAGCTGGACAAACAACTGTAACTGGACCATCGTAAACTGTTTTGTCATGAATTTATCAGCAGCATGCAGGCTAACTGACACCCTTATAATAAACAGTTGCTGGAGCCCTGAGAACAACTTTTGGTAAACCTTTGCATTTAAAATATATATCAAGGGCCGAAGAAATGACTCAGGGGTTAAGCTTCTGCTTTGTAAGCAGAAAGTCCTGAGTTCAGATTTCAGATCCCAAATGCCAGACAAAAATGGCAGTAGCCTGTGTACTTCAGGTCTGGGAAGCGAAGCCGGAAAACTCCAGAGCAAAGAAAAAAGGAGGTAGAAGCAATCTCAGGTGATTCCTGAAGTCACCTTTGGGCCTCTACAGGCACACACAGTGTCCTCTAATACACAAAAACAGACATATACACAGTGACATATAAAAACACACATGCAAAAATAATAAAATGTCAAAGGGAAATCATAAACTTGTAGTTTAAATCCTTATGTAAAAATCTTAACATATATATAACCATTATTACACATTTTCATATATCTATGTCCATGTATACATTTAACATGATACAGATCAGACAATACAGATGAGACACATATGACAGATGGCTAGTACATATGAAACACAGAACTTAAATATGAAAACATTGGCACCACAAAGAACATGCATTTCTGTTTTCACATTTTTAAAGATTCAGCATTTTCAATCCCATTGCTAAGGTTTTGTAGTTTTAAGGAGTTGCCTCTGTTGAATGAAGGGATCAAATTCAGAGGCCAGTAGAGGTGACTGAGAAGCTCATCAGTGGAGCTAAAATAGAGGTGGCGGAGGGAAGGAAACTTTTGGGGTTTTCAGTAGTAGAGGTCTTAGTGAAGAGAAGTACCTAGGTAGTCATGTAGGAAGTATAAAGAGAGGTGTGATTATGAAAGGGAAAAAAAAAAAGGCAAGCTCATAAGGGACTTTGAACCACTTGCCATTCCATTTGAGGGAGTTGTCTAAGTCTCTGGGAATATTAAAATCAAAAAGCGCCAAACTCAGGCTAACAGTTGCCATTTTCCAATCATCTTGAGGCCAATTATATTAATAGATTATATTAATGTGGATGATCAGAGGTCTTGCAATTGGAGTTTTTTTAGGTGTCCTCTCATACAAACCAAGGATATGCCTTTGGGGAAAGATAATTTATTGTCCATGTTGGTGATCAGTAACAGGAAAACAGAAATGAAAGCCAACATTCCAGAACAATAGGCTCCCCTGTTGTCCCAGGAAGGGCTTGAAAAAAGGGCTGGAGTCTAGGAGAGAGTGTCCTGTCTCGTAGACAGCAGTAAGTGAAGGATGGAGTGGTGTAGGCATTGGGAGAGAGTGGGGGGTGGGTGGGAAGGGGTTCCCAGCATCCTCTCAGTCTCAATCAGGACTCTTCCAAAAAGAGATTGCCAAATGAAATTGCCTTGAATGAGCAAATGTGTGTGTGCACACAATGAAGATGAATGGCAACTGACCTCTAAGTGGGAAAGGAATGCTGAATCATGTTGAAAGAAGGTTAAAAAAAGAAGGAGAGAGAAAAAGAGCCAATGATCTGGGTTTAACCTGAAGACTAATATGACTGCTCTTATCAACTCAGCCTGCATCCCCATGTGAGTCCATGAACAATCAGTTTAGGGCATGTAGCAGCTAGACAGATATCAGACCTCCCAATGGAGCAAGAGTAGAAAGAGGGTCAAAGGGAGGGGATACTGGGGGACTGTCAGGGGCAATCCCAGGAGAAGGAGGGGTGCCCACAGATTATTCCAGGTCAGGGAACCAAGTGTTAGAAAAATGATGAAAAAGATGAATGAGAAGAACACCAACCTGGGCTACAACCTCAGTGAGGCGCAGCAATGTTCCGAAGGGATGGATATCACTGAAGCCTTGGAGCTGGGGTTACGTAGTTTTTAAATATTTAGGGCACTGGGGAATGAAATTTCACAGTTTGATGTTTGTTTGCTTGCTCTTATCAGCTTCCATAGCATTTGTCTGGTCAGTTTGTCTTTATGCTTTATCAGATTCCATTGGTGGAACAGTTCTGTTTCTTATCTCTGGTTTATGGTTTGTAGTTTCTTGTGGCATTATGGATTCAGGGAGGCCCTAGCCCCAGGCTCCCAGCTACCGACAACCCTGGACACATACAAGACATGCCCTGGACCGTCCCAATAGAGGAACCATACATGTGGAAGGATGAACAACCAATGGGAAGGAGGGATGAACCACCAATGGGGAGGAGGGATGAACCACCAATGGGGAGGAGGGATGAACCACCAATGGGGAGGAGGGATGAACCACCAATGGGGAGGAGGGATGAACAACCAATGGGGAGGAGGGATGATCAATCAATGGGGAGGAGGGATGAACCACCTAATGGGAAAGAGGGATGAACAACCAATGGGAAGTGGCCATCTAACCTGCCTCTGTAATGGACATCTAGTAAACAGCTAAATGATTGGTGGCTGCTCTTCCCCTCCTCCTGAGCGGAAAGGTGGCCACACCTGATTGGACCCCTGACCCTATATAATCCCAAACACTTCCTGAATAAAGCTGAACCAGCAGCAACTCGTCCAGTGCTGCTTCTTACCTGATTCCCGGGTTCTGGTTGGTGATCCCCTTTGCCGGCGCATCGAGGCCCTGCTGTTTCCCCCTCTTTTCCCTGGCTGACCCGGAGGGGATTTGGCAACAGTTTCTGATCCACTGGTAAGAATGAGTAATAAGAAGTAAAAACGCATAGATTCATTATATCCCTTCATGAAAGTGTCATAGAATATAAGAATGCAAAATTGAAGATGAAACCAGAAAATTTAAGAATCTCATGGACACTCTGAGTAAACTTTTAATTTGACTTTTTGAATTCTCAACTATGGAGATAAACTAGAAACACTGTTGCAGTTAGCCTGCATGGTTGCTGATAAATCACCATAATAATGGCCTAAGGGGACAAGGGGTTTATTTTCTCTTATGATTACTGGTTACAGTTGTTTGTCCATCTTAGCAGGAAGAGCTCATACTGGCACCAGGGCTGAGGGAACTGGCCACACCATCTCTACACAATGGCTGAGAAAGGGATGATCTTTACTTGCCAGACTATTATAAACAAGGATGCCAATTCTCTCAACCAACTCTCTGTATTTTATTCTAGGGCCTAGTCCCACCCACCATGGGCTGGTCCTTCCCCATCAGCTAGACAATCTCCTTTATGTTTGCTCTGGGCTTAACTCAACCACTAATTCTTTACAAATGTGCCCAGAGCTCAAATCCTCAACTTTCAAGTTGACACCTGTGCCTAACTATGACATACTCCAAAAGACCCAAGGTAAGTCGTTTTTTTTTTTTTTTTTAAGCATAAAAACAAGCCCAGCTGACAATAACATAATTTTCCTGGGCAGATAATGATCTGCACTGTCAGAGAAGCGTAAAGCAGGAGAAAGGGAATTCTAAAATGATAATATTTGCCACTTGTTGCAGTTATTCTTTTTTTTTTTACAGCTGGAGACAGATATAAACAACTTAGGAAAGAAAGGGAGATTTAGGGGCTGGAGAGGTGGCTCAGGGGTTAAGCCTCTGCCTTGCAGGCGGAAGGTCCTGAGTTCAGATCCTAGACCCCACATATAGACGCCAAGCGGAAGCGGGGGCGGCCTGCGTTTCTGGTTCTGGTAGGGCGGAGCCTGTGAATCCCGGGGCAGAGAGAACAAGGAGGAGGTGGAGGCATCCATGGTGGTTCCCAAATTCGTCCATGGTTCTACACACACACACACACACACACACACACACACACACGTATATACATACACACACAGTGCGCGCACACACATACACACACAATTGAATAAATAATAAATAATTAAAAAAAGAAAGGGAGATTTATTTGGCTAATGGTTCTAGAGGGGATATAGTCTATTATGTCAGGAATCATATAGCAGAAGACATGGCTGGAGGCAGGAGCATGAAATTGGTTTGGGTCATTGCGATCATCAGGAAGACAGAAAGAATAGGAGCAAAGCACAAGAAGCAGGAGGGCCAGGCCACTAAACCTTAAGGCCCACCCTCTGTTATATGCCTTCTTCCAGCAAGGCTCTACCTTCCAATGTCCTACGACCTTCCCAAACATTAACCACAGCTGAGGATGCATACACATGATTCTGTGGGGGTTATATCCACATTCTAACCATGACATCCTGTTCCTTGGCCCCCATAGGCTCATGGTCAGTTCAGGATTCAAGCCATTCTGTCCCCATAGACTATGACAGTCCAACATAGTCCAAAAGTCCAAAGCTTCCTGTAAAGTCAAAACACAAGTTGTGTGATTCTAGCATACAATGACACAGAGTAAACATTTCCTTTCCTAAGGGAGAAATGGGGGCATATCCAAGAACGTTTGATCCACAACAAAACCTGCAAGGCAAACTTCTAATCCTGCAGTTCTAAGTTTAGTATTTGAGCCACCTGTTCAATTCATTACAGTTCCAAAGGACTTCAGTTCTTCTCTGCTGCAGCTGCCTACAGCACATATCACTCTCCTGGCTTCTCCTATGGGAGAAGCTCATATCTCCCTTCTAGGCAGATGCCTACATTGGTTCTGACACCTATAACATCCTTACTTTTCATGGAAATTCAGGTTTTAACTCCACATCTTTCAATGTACTCTCTGAGCTTCTTCACAGGTTTTCTGACTCTGCCATACATTCCCTTGCCTCAGCAGCTCTTAAAAACCTATGGAGAAGGAAGCCATGACATTCTCACTCTTGAAATTTACTCTAAAACAAGTACCATGTGGATGATGTTGTCAAGTTCTGCTATGACCTTCAGATAGAGACCGACCCCTTTGGATCACAGCTGATTTTAGCTTCTTTGTGCTGACACTAGGGAGAATCACCCATCAGCAATTGGTTTTTTAAAAAGGAGCAGGACATTCCTTTAGAGCTCTAGACCTTGGCTTTATCCTTCCAAAAGAATTTTCATTCTTATGGGTGAGAGCCTTCCATGAGTTTCTTGCCCTCGGGTTATGGCCGTCCTTACTGTTTTAGTGAAAAGCAGGCTTAGTTTCACTAATAGGACTAATCTCTGTAACAATAACCACCATTTTGCTGTCCTAAGTCACGTGGTTCAACACTTTAAGTTTGCCCTCATATTTTTCCTCGTTAAACTTCAGTTTTTATTTCCTCTGCTGGATTTGCTTCTCTTTTTCATTGTAGATCTGAATAAATGCACTAAAAAGTTCCCATGTGACAGATGCAAGGCTATGTTGTTTTGAATCTTTCTCCGCTAAACATTTTAACTATAAGCATGGGCATGGGCAAAACTTAACTAGACTCCAATTCCCAAAACTGTCTTTGTTTCCCTCTGGACCATAATTAGCTGGGCCTCCATTGCTGGCATCTCTCTTCGTATTTCTTTTTCAAAGCTCTCACCAGAATGGCCTTTTAAGTTCTGTCTCTAAAACTCAATAGCTTTCCATTGAGTTTGTTTTCAAAGTTCTCCACATTTCTCCAACAAAACAGTTCCAAAGACATATTAGCCACCTCATAGCAATGACCCTGTTTCTCAGTACCAAATTCTCTATTGTACAGCAACACTTCACTTTCTGGTACCAAATTTTCTTATTCTCACAGCAGTACCCTACTCCTGATACTAATTTATTGTACTTACTCTTTTTTTTTTTTTTTCTACTGTGAGACAACAGTCAGACATAAGCAACTTAGGGGAGAAAAAGAGATTTATTTGGCTTGTGATTTCAGAGGGGATATGGTCCATTATGGCAGGAATCACATAACAGAAGGCATGACTGGAGGTAGGATCGTGAGGTTAGTTCAGATCACTGTAGTCATCAAGAAGGAGAGAGAACAAAAGCAAAGTGTAAAAGGAAACAGTGCCAGGATACAAAATCTCAAGGCTTACCTCATGTGATGTTCTTTCCTTCAGTGAAGCTCCACCTTTCAGAGGTACTTGTACAACCTTCTCAAATATTAACATCAGCCAGGGATTTCAAACATGTGAGCCTGTGGGGGAACAACTCACATTCATACCATGACGCCATTGCTGTGGGAAGCCAGGATACTGAAAAGGAACTATTGTTACTAGAGTTTTATAAGAAAAGAAGATTTTTCCCCATATGCAAAGGAAAACTCACTGAAAGGAATGATGTCCTTGTGAAGGGAGGACTTCACCTTTAAGGATGAAGTTGTCCAAGGCTTCCTGGGGAAAACCCCATTCAGACTTCCACTGAGGCACTGTGTAGACAAAAATGTTCATTTTTTCTTTTCAATAAGTAGTCTGTAATAACTAATAACCCAGGATCCCTTACTAAATGATCTTATGTAGCAACTAGTGTTTGTAGAACTCACAAACAACAGTTATAATTATTAGCTTCAACCTTAGAAATTTCAAATTTAGAAAGATAAAATATGTCATTGAGAATCTTTATCTAACTGTAAAAACTTATAGCAGTGTTCTAAGACTACAGACATGGCTGTCAAAGCTCTTTCCCAGAATTAAATATAAACCCATTTGATACAGAAAAAGGCAACAAGGAGATAGAGTGACTGAAAATAGTTAACTGAAAATAGAAATTAAAGATCTGTTGCAGAAAAAATAAACCATCAAGGAACTTCATAACTTATATTACTTGGAGAAATATTAACTATTCTAGCAAATGTTTCTTTAAAAAACTAAAAGTCTTAAGAGTCTCTGTGTTCTGTCTTCATAATAACCTAGAAGGTGAAATTTAACTTCTACTTTTCCCTAACCTTGTACAAAGGACAGGCTTATTCACACAGAGACATACATACACATGTATACATAATTCTAATATAAAATATAATATATATTATTCTAATGCTTTACCATTAAGGATCCAGATATCTTCTGGTGTTTGTTGAATGCTATCAAGATGGATAGAGGCTCAGACTAAAAATTTAAAAACTACTCTTGAGCTTGCAAGATGGCTCAACAAAGGTGTTCATTACCAAGTCTGACGACCTGATTTCTATTTCTGGAGCCCGCATAGTGAAAAAAGAGAACTGACTCCAAGTTGTCTTTTGACATACACATGTGTGAATGCACATACAAGTGGTGAATAAATGTAAAAATAAAAAAAATTAAATTAAAAATTTACTCCTTAGAATAAAATCTTTCCCTTAAGAGCTATTACAGCCTCAAGAACATCCTGAGGAGAAGTTGCTTAAATTTGTGAACTATCAGAGAGTTAAAAGTTCTAAAAAAGAAAAAAGACATCTCAATTTCTGATAAGCCACAGTTAAGCTCTATTTCTATATCTATCAATAGTTGTATCCTTACTTTATATTTTGGTTTGCTTTATTGTTCTTAGATACTATTGTCTGCTAGTGTAATGTATAAGTCACTGATAGCCCCATAGTATTTTAATATTTTACATCATCAGATTCTTTATTGAAGATTTATTTGAGACTATTCTTTTCTGTTTGCCATATTTTGATATATAACTATTAAATGTTGCTATTAATATTTCTTTATTGTCCAAGAAATCTCCTAAACTGAAAAGTAAGACATAAGGGCTCTTCATTATACTATTATTAGAGTGCAGTGTTTATACGCCTGACAACTGAGGTCCTGGTGCTTATCATGTAAGCACATTATCTCTAGGCAGTGTGCAATTGTTGGGAAGCTGGTTGATTATTGTCTCTTAAGATAAGTTCATTTGGTTGCAGTGTTCTGGTGTTATTGTCTTCAGGGACTCCTCCTATTTAGGCTCTGAAGGAATGTGGTGGAAGGCCTGCCCATCTGAGTATCTGTGTGTGTTTGCAGAGTGCTGTGCTGAGTTCCACTGAACACTTCCAGAGTTTCTGTGTAGTTCAACTTTCCACCCTCAAATGGTGGTGATGGAAGGGAAGTCATTTTCTCTAGCTGGGTATCTTAGGTTCAGGTTCTCTGGCCATATTTGAGCTACATGCTATCATACTTACCTTAGTCCAGCCTTCTTTCTGTGTTCACTTTTCTACAGCTCAGACTTGCTCTTCCTGGTTATGTTCTTGCAAGCAATTTACTGGCAGCAACAGCTAATAGTGACAATATGGTGACCGTGGTGGCCACAGCCTGGTAGCATCAGTAACAATAGCAACAGTGGTAGGTGACCCATTCTTTTCATGGAAGAAGTTTTACTGGCATATGTAGCATATATTGGTCAGCGAATTGAATAGTCAGCAGGAGCGGCTTGGTACAGTGGCATTGCAGCTTGGTCTTTCTCTGTTTTTTAAATACATCCATTCACTCAGATGTTATTTCTAATCTACTGTCTCACATGAAAATCATATTCATTCTTTTTGTCAATTTCTTCATACGGATTTCATAGATGATGGGAACAAGAGCATAAATCTGAGTGTGTGTGGTTCCAAGTAAAGATAATTCCTTGGGTTTGACAAAAATGAACAATATTAGTCTTTTTTCTTATTGCTGTGATGAAATATCTGACAAAAGCAACTTTAAGACAGGGTTTATTTTGGCACGCAGTATGGAAGTAAGTTTGTCATGGCAGGGAAGACATAGGAAGCAGGAGAGTGAGTTGGCTAGTTGCACTGTACTCTGTTTACAAAACAGATAGGATGAGTTCCTTCCTTCCTTCCTTCCTTCCTTCCTTCCTTCCTTCCTTCCTTCCTTCCTTCCTTCCTTCCTTCCTTCCTTCCTTCCTTCCTTCCTTCCTTCCTTCCTTCCTCCCTCCCTTCCTCTCTCCCTCTCTTTCTCCCTCCCTTCCTCCCTCCTCCTTCCTTCCTTCCTTCCTTGTCAGGACCATTGTTCTTGGAATGGTGTCATTCCCAAGTTTAAGGAGGGTTTTCTAACTTCAGTTAACCAATTTAAAAGCTTCCTAACAGACATGGCCAGAGGTTTTGTTACTAGAGTTGTTAGGGTCAGAGTCTGCATCCTGGCAATCCTAACAAGCTCGGCCATCCCTAATGTGAGCTAACCAATGAGGAAAAGCCAAAAGCCAGTTCTCTCCCTCCCCCCCCTTGCCTACCTAAGTGCATAAATAGTCCTCACCTTGGCAGCATCTTTGGTGCCTGCTCCACATGTGGAGTCCATGAGTTCTTTTCTAGCTGCCTGCCCATCATGGATTCCATGCTTGGATTCCATGAGTTCTCCAGGGCGCCTGACCTTCATGGAACTCCCCGTCTGGAGTCCGTGAGTTCCGTTCTTTCTCTCCCCTAATAAACTCTACCTTAATCCTCTACACATGTTCTGGTTTCAATCTTTAACTCCAAACACAAGAACCCTGCAGCATTTGGCCATCAGGAAGGGATAGGCATTCCAACTACAGGATTGATAGGCAGAAATCCATTGATAAATCTGAGATTAAAACATCTTCACTGCAGACCCCACTAAGATAACTGGTCAAACCCAAAATCCCTTCTCCCAGACTCCAACTATAAAAGCTTGCACCCCTGGCTCTAAAGGACTAGCCATTTCTATCAGGAGGGGAAATTGCTGCTCCCTGGCTGGAGTTTATACAAGAATAAACATTAGTCTTCGTGGATGAAGCTTGGGTTTATGTTCTATTCCCACTCCCACCCCTCATTTTTCATTCTGTCTTCTTCCTCTCTTTTTTTCTAACACCTTGGCCTCCCCAAAAAAGGTGAATTTTATGTCTCAGTAAAGTTATCACTTAAAAAAAAAAAAAAAAAAAAGAACTGATGTGGGAACAGTCTCCTGGCTCTTCTTTCATGATCTCCAAATGTTGCAGGAACAGTCTTTCATCTGTTCAAATGTCTCTTCTGGGTTACCAAATCTTACAGGATAGTCCCATTTAGGCCGCCAAATGATGTGGGACAGTTCCTTCGTCATCCCTTCATGGTTACCAATGTTACAGGAAATGGTCTTGCCAAATGTTACAGGAATAACTGTCCCAATGTTACGGGGTTCTTGCATTCAGAGTTGAAGATTGAAACCAGAACACGTGTAGAGGATTAAGGTAGAGTTTATTAGAGGAGAGGAAAGCTGGAACTCATCGACTCCAGGCATGGAGAGCCATGAGGGGCTAGGGAGCTCTAGCGAACTCATGGAGCTATAAATGGACTCATGGCATCCTAAGTGCCATGAGGGGCAGGTGCCCTGGAGAACTCATGAGAGGCAGGCAGCTGGAAAGAACTCATGGAATTCATGAGAAACAGGCAAAGAACAGAACTCATGGCACCACGAGTGCCATGAGGGGCTAAGGCACCAGAGAACTCATGGAAGCAGACAGCTGGAAAAGAACTCATGACGGCCATGAGGGGCTAGGGCACCAAAGACGGCTGCCAGGGCCAGGCATATTTATATACCTAGACAAGCCTGGGAAACTGGCTTTTTAACTCCCATTGGGCCCAACCCAGTTGCTCCTGGCCGTGTGGGCTAGAAACCAAGATGTTTGTTGGATATGTAGGACTTATCTCCATAATCCCTTCATAGGGAAGTTGGCCATCTTATCTCTAGGAGGAGTGGAGTCAGTTCCTCAGCAGAGGTGTTCCTTCAGGGCGATTCCAGTATTGGGGGTGTGGGGGGGGGCCTTCAGGAATTCCAAGACCTTCAAAGACCTTAAGAGACCCATCCCAGTAGAGCTGCTCTAATCCTGCCTTAGAACCACATGATTAAGTTTATCAAAGAACCAGCACCACTTGTTGGTACCAGCTTTCTCTGTTAGTTACTCTTGTCATTGATGAGATTTAAAAAAAACTTTTAAAAAGACACTTAAAGAATAAAGATCTTACTTTAGCTCCCAGTTTGAGAGTGTATCCATCATGTTAGGGAAAACATGGTGGCAGGAGCATGGAGCAGCCAATCACATTGCATCCACATTCAGGAAACAGACACAGAAAGAGATGTTCAGTTTCATTTCTTCCTCTTTTAATTTTTTTTTTTTCTTCAGTCCAGGTCCCTGGTTGCCACATTTAGGGTAGGTCATTCCACTTAAATTAGTCCAGTCTAGAAAATCCATCATGGATAGATGCCCAGAAGTTTGTGTCCTAGGTAATTCTAGTTTCTGTCAAGTTGGCAGTATCATTGAAAACTCTTTGCTTTCCTAATTGCATTAATTTTTTTTAGAAGACGTTACATCAGCAGCAGACTTAGATAGACGTTTTCTTTTCATGTGCAGTAAGCTATGTTTTTAACAGTAAGTCATGTATTTCTTGAGCCATGAGAGGGTGCAACTGGAATTTAGCTCCAGATTCTGGGTTCAGGGCCCTCTTTATAGCCACTCATTTGGGCCATCCCACAGTGGGTACACCTGCAGGTATGAAGTTAGAATAGGAATGTAGAGAAGACCAGGTGTGCGTTCTATATAAAGAAATCTGCGGACTCTGCCATCAAATTCCCTGGTGCTCAGAGATTGTCAACCTACACATCTTGTCTTCCCTTTCTTTCTTTAGAGAAATGTAACAATACCCAGTCGAAAGCAGTGGGGAATCTAGAAAATTCTCAAGGATTGGAAATTAATGGGAAAAGGGAGTTGGGGGAAGGGAGGGACTGGGGCTAGGTGGAGTCTGTGGTGACTCCTTTCAAAATTGCTCTGTGCTCTCCTCCCTTAGCTCTATCTTCTCCCTTAGTCCTACTATCCATCCTCTTGAATCCAGAGAATTTCAGTCTCACTTTTCCTAAATTAAAGGTTTCTCTTTTTAGGAAGAAATGCCTGTAGCCTGGAGAGAAACTCAAGGATGTGGAGCAGAGTAGAAATCCAGCATATATTGTTGGCCTGGAACAATTGGTTATGGAAGAAATATTTGTGTTTGGAGCCAAAAAGAAGGAACAGGAGCCTGGAATCTCTGGGGTGGTTTTCAAGCCTAGGTCTCATTTAGGCATATACTTCCTCCTAGTCTCATTTTGGGAGTGGAGGAATTGGAATCGGGTTTATGAAGAAATGATGAGGCGTCTTCCCTGAAAACAATGGGGGGGAGGGTTATCAGCAAAGTGGTAGCTACATACAAAATTAAGTATGGGCCCAAGATATTTTGGGGTTCATTGGGGGAGGTATTGCTGGTGGTCACTGTCTGGACTAAAGTTTCTGGTGTTTTGTTCAAAGGATTGAAAAAGCGGACATAAATAGCAAAGTGGTGAGTTTTCTTTAGCATGCACTGCAAGGGAACTTGAGCTACAGTACCCAGGAGCCTCAGTCTTTTGGGTTTTTTTTTATAAGGCCCAAGAAGAGTTGTTGGTTGCTAGGCATGGGTGTTTCTGTGTTTCGATTGAAGCCAAGATTAAAAAAAAAAAAAAAGCTGTCAGGCTGCTAAATTAGATGAGAAAAATACCAGCTGACCACACCTTACTGCAATTCTGGGAAAAGCAATTAGGGTTGGGTCTCCTTGAACACTTTCCTGTGATCAGGGTTTAATCAATCTTGGCTTAATCAAACTCCCAAGGTTAGAAAGGTCCCTCTTCCGCATAACTGCTGAAGTCTGGCTTCTGTGGAAACTGCTTGCTTGCTTGCTTCCTGCCTTTTACCTTCAACAAGTCCCATGTCTGCTTCTTGATGCAACACATTGGGATCCTGGTGCATGGTTGCTGATGAGCTTCAATAAAGCCTTTCCATTTGATAAGGTTTCTGGTGTCAGTCAGTGTGATGAAATCCTCACTAACTCCAGATCTATAATATTATGCAAATACTTCTATACTGTGCATTTCCTTTACCATGGTTTTGAGCATATGCATACCCAGTTAGAAGATGGTGTATAGGGATTTTCCCCTGAAGTTCTGAGTAGACAAGTTTTGTTGTACTGTGTATGTACACAAAGCTAGTTTGGGCCCTGTTAATACCCTGTCTCCAATTCCCAGATATGTTCCAGAACATGTTTAAATGGAAACTGACCACAGAAGGGGAGTCCCCAAGTGGCTACCAGGGAAGAATAACTTACGTATTGTTTGAAGTAGGTAGTTTGATGCAGGTGAAGGTCCTCAATTGTTAGGTGCATTGTGAACAGATGGGTGTTGTGGTAAACAGTGATTGCTGTCAGCTTGGCAGTTGAAGGCTAAAGCTCTGGGCGTAGTTGGGAACAATTAGTAGTGTAATAAGTAGTAGTTAAGCCCTTGACAAGTCTGCGGGAGATTACCTGATTGATGGGGTGGGCCTAGTCCATGATGGGTGGGACGAGTTCCCTGGAAAGAAACTAAAACTAATCAATAAGGAAGGATACCCAAGTCTATAAATACCCCTGACTCTGCCAGCCATCAGATGGCTCCCTTGTCTCTTGTGGACTCTGTGTCCATGAGTTCCTTTCTTTTTCTCCGCTAATGAACTCTGCCTTAATCCTCTACAAGTGTTCTGGTTTCAATCTGCGGCTCCGGAATACAAGAACCTGGACATAAACCTGTAACAGTTCTTAGGCTGGGATGGTCTCTGAAGATCTTGGAAAGCCATCCCTCACTGCTGGGATTATCCTGGAGGAACACTCCCTGTTGATAGGGAGGAACTGACTCTAATCCTCCACAGAGATGAAGTGGCCAACTTCCCACAGCTCTATGCTCATAAAAGGATGTGGAGATGAGTTTTCCATAGCAGATAAGCAAAATCCATCAAAAGAAACAGCCCCACCTCGAGGCCGAGGTCCACACAAGATCAACTGGGTTGGGCCTCAAGATGAGCTAACCAATGAGGAAACGCCATTTTCCCTGGGTTTGCCTAAGTGGACAAATATACCTGACCCTGGCAGCCATCTTGGGCGCCTGCCCCTCATGGTATTCCACATCTGGAGTGCAGGGTCCCGTGACCAGCACGCTCACCTCGCAATCCTGATAGGTACCAGAGTGGGATCAGCAAGAATTAAGTCAGGCTGGGTCCAGAGGGGATGTTGGAAAAGCCGAAAAACCGAGTCAATGTCTAGATGGCTTTCAAAGAACAGGAAGGAATATGTAAAAAGCACTTCTGCCCTTGAACCCAATTCCGGACAGGACAAGATCCATCTCTGCCCCTTGCAGGAAGGTCAACAGGAGTCAGCTTACATAGCTTACCCCATAGGCTGGCATCTATGCTGACATAGGCACAGAACTATGCTGGAATAGGAGGCACACTGCAACTGAGACCGCAAGGGGTGCCCTTGGCATCCGTCTTCAAGAAATGGAGATCTTGGGCTTGAGTGTTCCTTACACTGGAGTCTGTAAATTCTAGTCTTTCCTCTAATAAACTCTACCTTAATCCTCTATGAGTGTTCTGGTTTCCACCTTTGTCTCTGAACACAAGAACCTGGATACACACAGGGTCGTATAGAGTGGCCCCTCAACATTTAGGGAGCATAGCCAGCAGATCAATTCTGCAATAGTTCCACCTTTATAACAGGGCTCCTGGCAGTAGCATATGTGGTCTGTGGAAGAGGCTTGTTCTAGCTGCCTTGGATAACAGTTGCTTTTAGTTGGCATTAGCATAATCCCTTTTCTGTTTTTGTGGTTTAGATTCCTCTTCTTTATTGTTAAAGACCTTAAAAATCATTCTAATGACATCTCTTTGAGGGATTTGAAAGCTATCCTCCAGTTTCTGAAATTCTTTCATAACATCTGAACAGGCATTTAAGATAAAAAGAATGTGTAAGAACAGCATTCTAGGACCTGTGTTTAGATCTAAATTTGTATACTTGAAAAGTAGCTCTGTGAGATGACTGATAAATGCTGCTGGATTTTCAGCAGTCCTCTGAGTTCTTGAACTTTATCAGAAATTATGGCCTTGAGAATTGCCTGTTTCGTCCCTTCCATAATTCAAGCTAAAAAATGAATCATGTCCCAAATCAGAAAAGTTAGGCTGATGATCACATTTAGGGTCAATAAATGGAACTGCCTCATTACCAGCATGATACCTTTAAGATTATGTATATGTAGGCTATCTACAACAACACAGCTGACAATCATATTCTGTCCCCGCCCCTCCCACATTGTGGTAATAGAGGAAATAATAGCGTAAACATCTTGAAAATTCAGATTATTATGAATGCTCAGTGTGTTGGAATTCTTTAGTATATTGAGAGCGATCCTCAGAAAAAGAACTGAGATATCTTTCAAATGGAATAATCAGAGAAAGAAAACGAAACATACATATTTAAGAGACTCCTGTTTCCAGCCACCTTTCCTGGGGATTAGGAGAGTTGAGTTTCTGGGCCAGTGAATGGAGGGAAAGAAGACTGTGAGAGGGAAGAAGGCTGGAGCAATGAGTGAAGGGAACCTCACACTGGGTTTATTCGAAGCAGTGGGAATGAGGGTGGGCTGGGGAATAGGCTGAAGCCTGCAGCAGCACTTGGGGGAGGGAGAGCTTTGAGGAATTCCAGAGGAAGGGAAGAATGCAGAATAGATAGGTTTTTGACTACAGGGGGAATGAAAGAACTTTGAGAAATTCCAGAGTTTGGGGAAAAAGTGAGGACTGAGTCATCAGAGATAACACTTTGGAGACTTCTTTGTCCCAAGTAAGAGACTAAGAAGAGATTGTGGCTTCGTGATATCAAAGAGAAGCAGGAGGAAGCCCAGGGGGATGACCAGGGAGGTGATAGTGGGGAGTTGGGGAAGTGTATAGGTTCAGAGAAACTTCAGGGGTGATTGTGTGGGGAGTAGAAAGTAATTGGCAGGATCAAAATTAGCAAATCTTTTAAATCTTTAAAAATTTTTTGTGACTTTTAAAAAAATTATTTTTATTATATTTTTTCTCCCTAATCATACAAGCTTAATAAGTACCCCCTTTTCTCCCTCCCCCTTTCTTATCCTCACTGTCCTCCATTGAAATTTCCCCCCCTTCCTACTTCCTCTCTCTCACTCCTTTTCCTTCCCTCCTCCTTTTCTTAGTGCTTCCTGCTTTCTCTCCCCCATGCTCCAGAGCATTTGTTTATGTGGGCGCTGAATTTCCCTGAGAGTCGTCTAAGCTAGTGAAGTTTCAGGACCTAATGGAATAGCTTGGGGCCCTTTCCTGGGCTGTCCGCTAGTATGGGAACTCTATTGTGACTGTTTAACCCCTTGCCTCTAAGGATCCTACTGCCTGAAGCCGTCTACTCTGTGATCCCTACTACATTTTGGGGAGTTGTCGGCATGCCAGCCATTGTGTAGGTCCGATAAGGTCCAATCACATTGTGGCTATATCCTGGCTACTTCAGCCGTGACTTGTGTGGAGTATCTTGCATATCGTTGGTCATCCCCATCTTTAGGCTGTTACAATATTGCTGCTCCCTCTTACACAAGGTTCCCTGAGCTTTAAGATGTGGAGAGATTTGGCTGGTCTGGTTCCCGGTGAATATTGTAGGGTCTTTGGTGTTCTGAATTATGGTTGGTTGTTATTTTCAGTTTTGCTGCGTCCTAATTGGTTGTTGAGGTCATCTCCTAACCAAAGATAAAAGACTGTTTAAAGGAAGATCTTAATATAAGAAGAGACTCAAAGGTAGATGGAAGAATAGGAGTAGGACACAGCAGTGAGAAGAGTCAGTCTCCTGTTTACCAGTTGGTTACCATCTATCTGTCAGTTCCTATACCCTCCCTGATTGGTGAAATCAAACCTGTTCAGTCTCAATTGAACAGGAAGGGAAGTGAGAGTGAGCTGTATCAGATGTCTCGCTATTTATATGCACTACATGACCATGGCCTAATTACTCTATTGAAGTGTATTCTACTGTCTCCTTTCTTTTGAGGTCTTTCCTCCCCCTTCTCTTCTATTTATAATCCTTTGTGATTATAATGGGTATTACAGAGATTTAACTTTCAGTGTCATTAAGTGGATTTGTAACTAGGATCCACTTATTAGGGAGTACATATGGCATCTAACGTTCCGTGTCTGGGATACTTCACTCAATATAATTTCTAATAATTCCATCCATTTCCCAGCAAATTTCATTAATTCATCTTTTTTGGTGGTTGGGTAGTATTCCATTGTATAAATGTACCACATTTTCATTATCCACTCGTCAACTGTTGGGCATTTGGGTTGATTCCATGACTTTGCTATTGTAAATAGTGCTGCAATGAACATGGTTGTGCTCCTGTCACTGTAGTGAATTGCTGCACTTTGGGGGATTATTCCTAGTAGTGGTATAACAAGGTCATATGGCATTTTCAATTCTTAACTTTTTTAGAAACTGCCATACCAGACTCCAGAGTGGTTGTGTGAGCCAGCATTCCCACCAGCAATGTAGGAGCGTTCCCTTCTCACCACATCCTCTCCAGCATTTGGTGTTGTAGTGTGGATTTTCACCATCCTGACTGGGGTGAGATGATAACTCAGAGGAGTTTTGTTTTGCATTTCCCTGATGGCTAGGGATGTGGAGTATTTTATAAGATATTTGTTGGACATTTCAACTTCATCCCTGGAAAAGTTCCTTTTGAGTTCCCAGGCCCATTTTTTTTTTTTTTTATTTCCACTCATACAAACTTAACAGGTACACTGGTCCCCTCCCTCTCTCCAACCCCCCAACCCCCCTCCCTCCCCATCCCCCAGTGCCTCCCCCTCCCATCCCCGGAGCATCCTTTAATGTGCATGCCAAACTCTCCTCTGGGCCTTCCTCTCCGATAAGGTGCAAGAACCTAGTGGCATTTCCCAGAACCCTTTCCTGTGTTCCCGTTAAGCATAGGAACACTACTGTGGCTGTCAATCCCTTGCCTCCCAGGATCCTAGTGCCTTTAGCAAATGCTAGACTTTGTAGGGTCAATAGTGTGTTGGACATTGCGAAGGGCATGCAAAGTCCAATTATGATTGCTTCGGCCCTAACTTGTGTGGAGTATCTTGCATATCATTACTCCTCCCATCCTTGTGCTCTTACACTCTTACCGCCCCCTCTTCCGCAAATTTCCCTGAGCTTCAGGATGGGGAGAGGTTAGGCTGGCCTAGTTCTAGGTGGTTGATATAGAGTCTCTGATGTTCTGGATTATGGTTTGTTGATTTTTTTTTTCAGTTTTGCTTCTCCTGCAATGCCTTTCACTCCATCCTGATGGGTATTGGATGTCACCCCCTGGACAGAGATAAAAACCTGTTAAACTAGAGTCTTGTTATAAGAGTATATTCAAAGGTAGATGTAATAAAAGTAGGAAACCGTGGTGAGGGAGGGCCATTTTTTAATTGGGCCATTTATCTCCTTGGTGTTTAGATTTTTAAGTTCTTTGTGCACTCTGTATAATAGAGCTCTATCAGATATGTGGTTAGTGATGATTTTCTCCCATTCCGTGGGTGGGTTGACTTTTTGCTCGGTTTACAATCTCTTTATCTGAACAGAAGCCCTTTAATTTCATAAGATCCCATTTGTTGAATATTGGTTCTAGTGACTGTGCTATTGGATTTCTGTTAACTGTTGGTCTAGCCCAATCAGCTCGAGGGCATTCCCTACCATTTCAAGTAGGGTTTTTATAGTTTCTGACCTATATTAAGGTCCTTTATCCATTTGGAATTGATTTTTGCATGGTGATGAGTATGGATCCAGTTTTAATCTTTTACATGTGGATATCCAATTTTGCCAGCACCATTTGTTGAAGATGTTGTTCCTTTTCCATTGAGTTTTTTGGGCCCTTTTGTCAAAGATCAAATGGCTGTAATTGTGTGGGCTTATATCTGAGTCTTCAACCCTTACCCATTGAGCTACATGTCTGTTTTAGAGCCAGTACCAAGCTTTTTTTTTTTTTTTCAAGCTGTTTTTATAACTATGGATTTGTAGTATAGATTAAGGTTTGGTATGGTGATACCTCCACCAGTGTTTTTGTTACTCAGGATTGTTTTTGCTATTCTGGGCCTTTTGTGCCTCCATATGAATTTTGAGATTGTTGGTTAATTTTTTTGAAGAATTGCTTTGGGATTTTGATTGGTATAGCATTGAATCTGTATATTGCTTTTGGTAGGATGGTCATTTTTATGATGTTGACTCTGCCAATTCAGGAGCATGGCAGGTCTTTCCATTTTCTGTAATTTCTTTCTTCAGGGTTTTAAAGTTTTCATTATAAAGGTCTCTTACTTCTTTGGTTAGATTTATACCAAGGTACTTCAGTTTTTTAGGGGCTATAGTAAATGGGGTTGTTTCTCTTAGGACTTTTTTTATCCTTGGTATATAGGAAGGCCACTGGTATTTGCACATTTATTTTGTAACCTGCCACTCTGCTGAATTTATGTATTAGTTCCAGGAGTTTTCTGATGGAGTTTTTAGGATCACTCAGGTATACAGTCATGTCATCTGCAAATAGAGATATCTTAACTTCTTCCTTTCTAATTTGAATCCCTTTTATTTGCCTCTCTTGTCTTATGACTCTAGCTAAGACTTCAAGTACAATATTCAATAGAAATGGTGAGAGTGGACAGCTTTGTCTAGTTCCTGATCGAAGCGGGAATGCTCCAAGTTTTTCCCCATTGAGTATAATCCTTGTCATAGGCTTGTTGTATACTGCTTTTATTATATTGATAAAGGTTCCTTCCATTCCAACTGTCTCTAGGGTTTTGATCTTAAAGGGCTGTTGGATCTCATCAAAAGGTTTTTCTGCATCTATCAAGAGAATCATGTGGTCTTGGACTTTGGATTGGTTTATATGATGGATTACATTTATTGATTTGTCTATGTTGAACCAACTTTGTGTGCCTGGGATAAAACCTACTTGATCATAGTGAATGATCTTTTTAGTATATTTTTGAATCTGATTTGCTAAGATTTTGTTAAGAATCTTTGCATCTATGTTCATCAAAGAGATTGGCCTATAGTTTTCCCTTTTAAGTGTATCTTTATTAGGTTTTGGGATTAGTATGATATTAACCTCATAGAAAGAAGTTTAGGAGTATTGGTGTTAGTTGTTCTTTAAATGTCTGGTAGAATTCTATGCTGAATTCATCTGGTCCAGGACATTTTTGGTGGAAAGATTTGAGATTACTTCATTAATTTCCTCATTTGTTATAGGATTATTTAAACAATTCAAAATGTTCTGATTCAATTTAGGTAAGTTGTGTTTACTCAGGAATTCATCCTTTTTTTTTTCAGGTTGTCAAATTTCATGGAGTATAAGTTTTTGAATTATGACCTTATAATTCTCTGAATTTCTTGGGTATCAGTTGGCCTACCTTGCAAGATGATTACTGCTTACTTGATGATGTTCTTTTACTTCCCACATCCTACATCTTGAACAATCCCTTAGAGACATTTGAAAGCTATAAAAAGCAAAAACTTTCTTTGTCCTGTGGACTTTGGAGATTTCTCCCATCATGCTGTCTGTGGAGGTTATCTCTCTTGTTCTCCTTGACTTTCAGCTATCTTTTTAAGTCTTAATGCTCTTCCACATCAGATTTAAACTATGGTCCCCTGTAGGGGTTGTCAGGCCCAAAGCCTGCTCTCTGGAGAATGATACATTAGCATCTGAAATGGGCTGTCCGCTGTACTTAGGGGCTCCTTCCCTTGGAAGTTGAGTTTGCCTCCTGTCTGTTCTTGGATAGCTTTTGTTTCTCTTAGAAACTGGCTGGCCGTTACCTCCCCCAATAGTTCCTTCTTACTTATCTGAGATATGCTAATGCATGGACCAAGTAACTCTGTTTTGAGGCATACATCGTCCATTTCCTTCTAGCAAAAGGTGCCATGCCTGGAGACATCATGTCTGGTCCCACAGCCAGTAAATGTCACTCCTGCCTTTTTCTTTGATAACTGGAAAATGTATATGTTTTACATAATCCTATAAAGAATTTGGTCCTGCTCTTCTTTGATGTTTTCCTGAATTTGGTCCTGCTCCTTGATTGTTTTCCTATAAATACTCATGTATGCTACAATAAAGTTGGCTTGGATGATGGAGGACATCCTATGCTCCCTCTGACCTGATGCCTGATCAATTCCTACTGCTCCCACTTCTGTTTCCTGCATGTAAATCTGGGTTTATGCTGGTTCGTGGGCCTGGACAGTCCCCCCAACCTCTAGATCTTCAGTTCTAATAAAACTCATATTTTTTAAATCTCTCCCTTGTGTTAGCTTCTTTTTATCAACAGACCTGCTTGCTGACTTTACACAGACCACATTCCACACAATTGCATGTAGTTTTCCAAATGATTGAGACCTTTGGAACCAAAGGTTCTGTTTTCTGGTCACTAGCTAATATTGTCTAGTTTGTACTGGGGCCAAAACAGTATTACAGTAGAAAAGGACTTTGTAACATATGATTATACCAAGTATAAGCAGGTGGAACTAGTTTGAATGCGGAGATTTTTGGTAAGTGAAATAGCCAAACAGAAATGGAAAAAGGAAATGTTAGCTGCTGATACCTCCAGACACTTTACATTTCTGTGAGAGGTGATGATCAAGTCTGAAGGATCAACATCTGATACAGTCAATTCTAAAACAGAGTACAGAGAGCTTCTCTTGGAATCTTACAGTGGCCAGATTGTGAGACAACTTGCCCCGGGAAACAGAGTGGCAGGGAAAAATCTGCTAAGAGGAAAACCGGGAAGGAAGAGACAGAAAGCCCAAAGGTGGAGGCCAAAAGGTGATACCTGATGGTAGGGGAGGAAAGTCTAAGCTTGTGCTTAGGAGAAACAGACTTGGGACATGTGAACCTGGTCTGACAGTGAAAACTTAGTTAGGGAGGGAGCATATGTTTAGTGGATCAGAGTGCTTACTGAGAGCAAGCTCAGTAATGTGATGGATAAATGAGAGAGAGGGAAAGAGAGAGAGAGAGAAGGGCCAAAATAGGGGAGCCTTAATTTAGAGGTTGAGTTCTCAGTGCATCTCTAAATTATGAGTATAACAACAGGTGTTTAAAAGGCAGTATGATGTAGTGTCTTCGTAGTTTAATTATGGCAAATTATTTTCTCAAATGTACTTGCTCCCAGTTTCTAAGAAACCAGAGAGGTTGCCCATGTTTAGGAGTTGATCCCAGAAGCCTAAGCACGGGACCTTCATTTCTGAGTGGTGACACTATGACAGTTCCTCCTTTATTTATCATGGGTATAGTTGGTGTTTTAAAAAGCAAATGTACAGACTCTTTTTTTAATCTACTACTGTCTTCATTCTCTATCTTATTGATCGTCATTCCTTTTGCTGTTGCTTCAAGTGTAAGTGGGGAAAGTGCTTGTATAATCTTTTAATATATTCAAATGATATGAGTCATTTTGTATTAAAAAGACATTCAGATTAAGATATTTTTGGACAGAGATCAAACTTGTATGTGTATGTATGTAGTGTATGTATTCATGTGTATGCATGTGTACGTATAAGTACATGCATATAAAGGCCAGAGGTGAACCCTTGTTATCATTTCCAGAAACTATTCACCTTATTTTCAAATCAGAATCACTTGTTTGAAACCTGAACTTTATTGGTTAGGCTAGACTGGCAGGCCAGCAAGCCCAGGGATCTTCCAGCCTCCCTCTCTCCAGTCCTGGAACTGCAAGCATATAACACTATGTCTAACTTTTTATGGGGTCTCTGGGTTTAAACTCAGGGCCTTATACTTTCACTGTGCACACTCGATTGACTAAACTGTCTTCTCAGTTGCACTTGTGCATCTTGTGATGAAGATACAGGATCTGAAAAGCAGCCATCCTGAATTCTGGAGTCTATATGGAGTTTCTTGTCTTCTTCTCCCAGTTCCCAGAAGCCTATCTCACCACAGAAAGTTTCTCTCTGATGGGAGATCCCATTCTCTCTTCTGAGTCTTCCTTTGGATGATTGAATTACCAATACTGCCTCAGTCCATAGACCATATTTCATCATGACTTCAAATTTTAAATTATGAGGGGATCTAAGTGTGGTGGCATATGCTTGTAACCCTAGCACTTAGTAGGTGCAGGTTGGAGGAAGATCAGAAGTTCAAACTCAACCTCAGCCTGGTCTATATAAAACTCTCAAAAAAAAAAAGTATGCTAGAAGGGTATCCCTTTTCTGCAAATATCTTGGCATTACATATTTGGAACCTGAACATGCATAGCTTTTTGTATTCTAGATGTACTGTCATTATTGATTCTGAACCTGGAGCATCTAAATCACTTGGTCAGGTCAAGATGGAAAAAAAAAAAATAAGAAGAAACAGAGCTGGATCACTAAGGACAGAAGTACATGAGTTCATTCAGACGACTTAGTTTATCTGTACCATTTCAATTACTAAAAAACTGATGTACTTATGCAATATACATTATATTGATAAACCGTCATGTGCTGTTTGAGCTTACTGAGAACTGGGTCTGAATATTTCCTGAATCAGGCTGGACCCCTGACTCTGTAAAAGAGAGAGAGAAAAAGACAACAAACAGCTAAGGGTGTTAAGAACATTATGTCCTTGAAAATAGCTAGAAGGCAAACCATTTTCAAGAGACATTACTATTTTTTTTATCCCATGATATAAAGTGCCTGTGATGAGAATGGCTAATTGGAAGTTCATCCACAAAAAGAATGCTGTGTTCTGCCTGAACCTCTTGATGGGGAATGCCAGCTGACTACCTATTTGGGGTTTCCCTGTTGGTCTCTGCTGGGACTGATTTGATGACACTGCCTACAGATTTTATTTGTTCTTTTACTTGGAAACTGTTGCAGATTGCATGAATGTTGCTGATAAATTCATAACCAATCACTTTAAGGGAATCGGAGGGTTTTATTCTGTTTTATGTTTCTTGATTATAGTTCTTAGTCCAGTTTGGCAGAAGAGTTCATATCAACACCAGAAGCAAAGGGAACCAGTCATATCATATCCACAGAGATTGCTGAGAGAAGGGCAAACTTCATTTACCAGACTGTAAGTATGCTGAAGTATGCTAAACTACTGAACCAGCTATCTCCATCTTATTTACCTGCTGAAGGAATGGTGTCCCGCTCTCTATGGGCTGAGCCTTCCCACACCAATTAGATATTCTACTGCAAACTTGCTTAGTTAGGGCTTTCCTTACATACTAATTGTTGACAGATGTGTCCAGAGCACAGCCTTCAATTGTCAAACTGATACCTGTATTTAACTAGCCTCACCTATGGGGATATTCTTTTTCCATCCTCGGGGCTTCTCCAGTTGATTTTTGCTTTCACATACTCCCGATAGGATATTTTGCTTTCTGTCTGCTGCTTCTCTCTATCAACTAATTGCTGCTTATTCTCTTACTTTTGTTTGCTATGTTTGTTAGTGCCAACATTCACAGCAACATGGGTATCTGAATGAGATCAGCAGGAATTGAAACCAGACCTAGGTTGAAGGGATCTCAGCAAAACTATATTGAGACAAATTTATTCTCGGATTAGATATGCTTGTAAATGTTAAACATAGGGAATCATCCAGAATCAATGACTATAAAGATAATAACAAGGAACAGCAAACTCTTGTGAAAACAAGAAGCACAAAAGTGAATAGCAGGAAAGCATGCAAGGAAATACATAAAGACATCAGCAATTATAAACAGTCAACAGTCATAAAGAGGAAAGTGTGCAAGGAAGTACATAAAGATGTGATTTACTGCATTCTTAAACAATCAACAGTTGTCTAACAGTCAACAGTATCTAGAAAAAAAGTTTTCTGCTGCAATGCCAGGAACAATGTAGACCTTAAGTTAAAATAATTTTAGGAAAAAACCATGTCAAGCTGTGTGGCATCAATCTTCCCATTCCTAAATTAGATCATAGGACAAACAACGGTCACTGGAAAGGGCCAAAGAGCAGGAGAAAAGTCTCAAACTGCTGACTGTGTCATACCAGCCTGGTCTATGCTCAAGGAGTTCTGGGAAGGCCAGCAGCAGCCCCTGCAATATACTTAATAAATTCTCTTATTAAAAGCCAAAAACCAGAGCTACCATGGACCATTCTCCGGGCAATATGGAGTTTGTTTGATTGCTCAGTGAATGAATGACATATTGACCAAGTATCAGAACTGTAGTTCAGTTTTCTAGAACCCACATAGGGTCAGGGCAGGTATAAAGTTGATGTAATTCCAGCACTTAGGGGGAGGAGGTAAGGGATCTTTGGGGGCACGCTGACTAGCTAGTCTGGGCAGAATTGGTGAGCTCTAGGTTCAGTGAGTGCTGTAGAACACTATCCCCTTGCTTTAGGGGAATAGTTTGAATATTGTAAAACACTGTCCTTCAAGCAGAATAACTGCCAAGCTGTCTGATTAGCTGCAGTTACTTGTAAGAGACCATCAAAATCGGACTTGTCGTTCCCTTAGAAAACAGAGCAAGTAGGGAGGGTGTCGCAGCCAATAAATTCAGGATCAGATGACTTAAGTGAGGACAAGGTACTTTATTTTGGCTTATGGTTGTCTGGTTACAATTCTTACTTCAGCTTGGCAGGAAAGTTCACACTTACCCCAGGGGCCAAGGGAACTGCCACAGTATCTTCGAGACTGCTAAGAAAGGGACAAAGTTCCCTTGTCAGACAGCATGTCTATCCACATATGCTGAAGAATGTCAACTTACTTAACCAGCTCCCTGTATTTTATCCATCTGCTCAGGGAATGGTCTTACCCACCATAAGATGTGTCTCCCTATTGCAGTTACTACTTATGGTTGCTGATAAAATCATGACAAAACAGCTTAAGAAAACGAGGGATTTATTCTCTCTTATGATAGTCCTTTTACGGTTCCTTGTCCAGCTTGGCAGAAGGGCCCAGCCCAATACCAAGGGAACTGGCCACACTATACTCATGTAACAGCAGAGAGAGGGACAATCCTTACTTGCCAGTGTTATGGATTTGGGGGTCATCCAGAGATTCACCATAGACCAAAAGTTAAAAAATAATAACTGAGAGGCTTTATTAGAGAGAGAGAGAGAAACAGAGAGACAGAGAGACTGGTACCAGGGCACACACAAGGCACACACCGGCAGGGTGATGTGTGTGCAGCCTTGAATTACGTCTCCACACAGTTTTTATACACAAAGGTCAAAGGAGGTTGTAAGACCCCCCTTGGGTGCAGATTCACCAGTTGACTAGTTGGCACTAGCAAAGCAGTTTAGCCTGCAGTGTTTTACAGTATCAGCATGTAGGTTTCTTGCAGGCCCTCTGGCCAAATGGCAATGCAGGCTTCTTGCAGGTCCTCTGGCCAAATGGCATTCCAGAGGGGAATTCCAGAGAACGGTAGAGGAGGGGAGTGGGCATTTTTATCGCCTGCCAGCAATTTCTCAGACTTAGGAATTCCTTTTAAATATATTCCCTTTTCTATTTCTCTCCTACAGCCATACCAGTATGTCTGGCCAAATGTACAGAAGAATATCAGTTTTCTTGACCAGTTCCCTTCATTTCATTCACGTGTGGGGACTAGTCCTGCCCACCATGGGCTGAGTCTTCCCTATCAACTAGACAATCTCCTGCAGGTTTGCTCTAGGGTTGACTAATTCTTTACTCTTTTATGTCTTGAGTGCATTTATTTTGGCTTTGTAATCACCAAGATATGAACCCATTGCTTTCATTTATAATTGTTTTTGTTTCACTGTCCTGAGTCTTCAACAGACCAGAGCCAAAAGGAAGCATCTCTGAACTTGGCAAATTTTAAAATGTTAAATATGGCTTCTGTGAACTGAAGCCTCCAGAAAAAAGCTGCACCTATGTGAAAGAGTCTACAAGGTTGATTCTCTAATTAGAACTTGTATAGTTGTGGAGAGCTAGAATGTTGAAGGTCTGGAGCCAAATAATCTTTTGCCCTCTTAATAGCAATTAATTGGCCAGCTCTGTGTTTAACTTAACGTCTGTCCTTGTAGTTGTTAAGTAAAATTTTTGGGACTATAAACCTTCTCTATCTTCCACCAATCCACAGGTCAAGAATATCATCAGACAATATCTAAAGTCAACAGCAGAAACTTTGCTATAATCAGTCTCCCTGAAGGTCCCACCAGTTTATTTTAAAAATATCGTTATTATTGGATCTGTAGCTAGGTCTATGCCTCCAGTTTGGTTGCCTCTCCTCATTAAATCAATAAGTGAGGGCAGCAAAAAAAAAAAAAAAAATTCAATATGACCATATTGGGGAGAGAACATCCAATGTCCAAGTCTGTCCCTCTCAAAAGTAAAGTTCTTTTGGGAGACAAACTCCTCCTCTGGTTTTTACCACATACGGAAAGTTTTCAGTACTTGGCAAAAATCTCTCTCTGACTCTAGCATGAATTTCTTGGGTGGGGAGGGAGGGGGGGTTCAGCTCTTAGGGTCCTTTCTTTTGGTAGTCTGATAGCCAGACTAGTAGGGGAAGGAAATTGGAATTTTTGTGCTGTCTGGTTACATTTACCTATTATGTATTAGCATCTCAATCTTAAAGTGAGATAGGTCTTGTGTCTGAAACAAATATAAAGCAGAATCAAGGAGGATCCAAAGTTAGAACACATGTAGTTAGTGACAGGAAATATCTTTTATAACTTCTTTGGCTGTTAGTGACCTTTTAGAAGGGCTGACACAAATAATTGCCCGTTGTCAGTTTGAGACAGGATGTTAACATGAAGCCTAGCCTGACTCAAATTTAGGATTCTCCTGTCTCATCTTCCCAAATGCTGGGATTACAGGAGTGCTACCATGCACGTTATGACTTTATTTTGATTCTTGTCTCAGAATGTTCAGTCTTAAAGAGTTCTGTTTCTGCCCTTCCAGATTTTCTGTCAGCAACATACATTTTCCCCCCCTTCGGCTGGGCCTTCTGTGATACCTAGTCCTCCCTGGCAGATGTCCCAGGATGGCACTGGCATCTACCATCTTCACTTACCAATGACAATATTGGCTTAAATTCCACATCACACAGTTGCCTCCCAAGGCTCCCTCACAGGGACTCTGACCCTGTCCATAATAATTAATAGTTTATCTTATAAATTCAAACTATCTTTATAAAAGTTTAAAACTTTTAACCACAAACTTTTATAAGATAAAAATTAAGTTAAATACTTTCAGCATATAATGGCACAGAATAAACATTTTTTTTTTAATTTTAAAATGGAAGCATCAGGACATGACAAGAAAATACTAAATTAAATGTACGATCAAAGTAAAAATAAGACCAAAAGCCTAGTAATATTACATTCTGAAAATACTACATTTTACAGCTCAATGTCCATCTTCTGTTACTTGTCATATAGTCAGGTTGGTTCCAAAATAATGAACAATTTGATCATTTTTGCTTTATTGTTGGCTTCACAATAAACTTTTCTTTTCCTTTATTTTTTTGCACATGGATATGTATGTTGGTGTGTGTGAGTGCACTTCAGAGTGCATGCCTACGGAGGGCCAAGAGTGACACTGGGAATCATCCTGGATTGCTTTACCTCCTTATTTCATAGCAATGAAGTTTCCCAGGCATTGCCTTCTAGGGCTGAAATTACAGGCCACCACCATATCTGCCCAGCATTTTTATGTAGGATCTGGTGGTTGGAACTCATGTCCTTTTAGCTTGCAAGGCAAGGGCTTTAACCACTGACAGCCATCTCCCAAGCCCTTTCCTTTCTTCTTGAAAGATTAGAGCAGTTCCATTTGTAAATACAATTGTTCTTAGTTTGCTGCGACTTGCACAAGAACAGGTGGCAAGCAGGACAGGGAATGCAACTTCAAGAGGACAGGTTTCAAATTCAGTTGCTTGGTTAAATTCATTAAGCGTTGGTGCAAAAAAAAAAAAAAGACCACACCTGAGGATTATGAAAACTGAGCTGCTGGTGGGCAAATTATTTTCTAATCAACTGGGAAGGAATCATGCCTGGCCCTGAGTTCTGGCTGGATTTAGCTTTTCTATTAATATTATTATTATTACTAGTATTATTATTTTCCTTTGAAGCAGTTTCCTTTGAAGGCATGACTCAGCCCAATCTGTCCTCTAATTTGCAATCCCCCTGCCTCAGCCCCTAGAGCGCTGTGATCAGAGGAACGTATACCACACCAAGCCTGGCTTTGGCTTCCGCATCCCATTTAGGCTTCTGGCTTTCAAATCTTGGAAGGCACGAGATCTTTCCACCAGTTCAGGAGTGTGCCCTGGGCCAGCGGTAGCCATGGGGGCGTCAGAGCGTGGACGGAGCTTAGGGACCAATCAGATCGCCGCGCCTGGAGCCCAGCCGACTGACCTCGCGCCCACACCTGGCAGCCAATCACAGGTCGCCCTGGGCGCGTGTGTGGCGGTCCGGGCCTGGCGGGTGGCGCGCGGAGCCCTGAGGCCGGTCGGTCGCGGCCCTGGACTTTCTCCAGCGGAGGCGGCGGGAGCAGTAGCTTCGGAGCGGGAGGTAAGGACGGGGGTGTGGTGTCACCCGAGCGAGCGAGCGGCGCCCGCGCAGAGGCGGGCGGGTACTCGCCCCGGTGGGTAGGTGCGCACCCCGATTGTGCGGACACCCCACGCAGCCCCAGCGGCCTTTACAGCGCGGCGGCCTGCGGATCGCGCGGTGGGACCCAGGCCTCTCGGCGCGGCGCCGCTTTCCGCGGTCAGCGCTGGAGACACTTGTCTCCAGCCCCCGCCCCCCCAGCCGCCGCGCCCCGGGCCAGCAGCGTGACGTCTGCACGATCCCCGGGGCCAGGAGCGTGACGTCTGCGCTGCCCCCCACCACCTTCCGCTGGCGGGGTCCTTGCGGCCTCTAGAGCATTTAAAGCCCTGCGGCTGCAGGCGGGTGAGGCTCTCGCCGTAATCCCAGCGCCCGGGAGGCTGAGGCAGCGAGACTGGGCTGGACTCCATCCGTGCACGGAGAGACCCTGTTTCAAAAAAAGCAAGGAGGTAGACGAGTGAGTGAGTGAATTGCAAACCAGATTTGAAACCTTATCCCCGGCTTCCATTTTGGTGATAGATCCTTTTGCTGCCTAGGACCCCGAGTTGCTGCTTGGGCACAGCCCCCCCCCCCCCCCCCCCCGCGCGACCCCTCCTCAGGCAACCGCTCGCCTTGGAAGCTTTTCAAATTCATTTGCTGACACTTTTGCATACCGCAATGGCCTGTTTTTTGTTTTGTTTTGTTTTTGTCGACTTTAAAGCAGCTTTTGGGCCCAAATGAGTTTTCCCAGAGAGCTTGTTTTGATAATGAGCAGTGTATGTATATATATATATATAATTTTGTTTACTAAGGAACAGATTTGGGAGGAATCTTTTCTGGTTAAGTGGAAGATGCTTAATAAACATCAAAGTGATGGGGGCTGGGGATGCAGCTCAGTAGGGAAGAGTGTTTGCCTAGTATGGACAAAGCCCCAGCCTTGTGATGGCCGAATGCCGGTAATGTCAGCTTGTCAGCAAGAGAGAGAGGTACAGACTGGGAGGATCAAGAATTCAAGGTCTAGAGACTGGAGGATCAAGAATTCAAGGTCATAGGTGGATGGAACACATGTTTTGTCTCAGAGCAAAGCAAAATAGACAAAAATAATTACACTTTGGTAGACAATGAATGGAGTAGAATAAAATCTTACATAACATGCAGCATGTAACTGTTGTCTTTTTTTTCCCTCTGCTTACTTCAGGGATGTGACCTTCGCCTGCCTGGACAATGTCAAATTCTTAGCAGTTTCAGTGGTGTCTGAGGTAAGATAGACATGTTTTTCAGTTTTTGTCTTTTGTTCTCTCTTGTGCTAAAATAAGACCTGCTGTCTTTTTTTCACCTGTGATTTTGAAAAGAAAGTACGCGTGTTGTGAGGCTCAAATGAGTTGATGCACATTCCCTAAGATGATTTCACTTAATGGCATCCATAAAATGTTAAATTGGGCTAATTTGTTCATCTTCATTTTATTTTATTTTATTTTATTTTATTTTTTGAGACAGGGTCTCACATAGCACAGGCTGGCTTTCAACTTGCTATGTAGCTGACCGTGACCTTGATGTACTTCCTCCTGCTTTAAGTGCTGGAATTACATAAGCAGCCACTAATTAGTCTGGCTTCTCTTATTTATTTATTTGACTCCAGGAATTCAAAGGTAGCAATATTATTTTAGTGTCAGTTAGATAACATCAAGAAATAATAATGAGAATGATAGTCATTTTCAAAGTTTGTGGTCTTAACACTTGGTGGGTATTACATAAACTGAAAACAGAAATACCAATGTGCTGAAGAATTCATGCTACAATTTTTCCTGGCAGGTAGCAGAGGTCTGCAGGTTACATGGAAATTTATGACAGTGTTAGGCCATTGGATTTTCACAATCTCCAGAATCCTTGTGCCAGGTTGACTATATATATAACTTACCTGGAATACTTTTTTTAAAATATATTTTATTTATTTTATGAGTGTGTGTGTGTGTGTGTGTGTGTGTGTGTGTGTGTGTGTGTATCAGAGGGCACCGTGTGTCTCTGTGAAGGACCAAGGGTAATTTAAGGAATCATCCTGGATTGCTTCTACCTCCTTGCTTTGCTCTGGGATTTCTCAAGCTCCGCCCTTTAGGGTCAGAAGTGCAGGACACCATCGCTGCTGCTGCCATTTCTGGTTGGCGTTTTTTTTACGTGGGACCTGGGATCTGAACTCAAGACTTTTCTGCTTGCAAGACAGGATTAACCCCTGAGCTATCTCTTTCAGCTTGGGATACTTTATTAAGAATAAAATTGATGCTACTGATAACTCTGTGAAGATCAAGCTGGAACTTAATAACATCTACAAAATCTCTTTTTCCAAATAAAGTTATATATAGATTTCAAGAAAAGTGATCAAGGATGATTTCCGATATCAGTCTTACATGCATACACATTCACACGCACATATACCTGAATAGATATACACAGTATCCTCTCCACACATGAAAAATGAAAAAAAAAAAAGAATTAAGACTTGATTATTTTATTCCATGTCAGTTTACTAAGCTCCACATCCTTCTCTTCCAGTACAGTGTAGCTATTAGTTTATTTCTGTCTATGAATTTGCTTGTCCTGGATAGAACCATAGAATACAATATCTGGTTTTATGCACTTACGATGTTTTCAGAATGTGACTATGTTGAACATATATCTGAACTTCATTTATTGCTTTGGCCGAATAATAATCATTGAATGAACAGGCTGTTTCTATTCATCAGTTGTATACATTTGGGGTTTGTACCATGTAACTGCCATGAATGAGGCTGCTTTGAACACTCCTGCACAAGTATTTCATGTTTTCAGTTCTTTTAGGTGTAACTAGGAGAGAAATTGGTGGGTTGCATGGTTGTTCTGTATTTAGGTTTTGAGCAACACTAGACTATTTTCTAAAGTAAATCAGTATTTTTGTTGTTACCAGCAATGAATGTTCCACATTTTCCCATCTTCTGCCATACATACTGTTTTTCTTAGTTATAGCTTAGTGATGTAAGGAAATATCTCATTGTGTTTTTTATTTGTGCTTTCATAATGATTAATCATGTTAAACAATATTTCATGTGCTAATTAGCCACTTGTGTATCTTTGAAAAAAAAGTCTCTCCAAATCTTTTGACCATTTTTTAAATGTATCTAAAAAACATGAGGGGCTAGTGAAATGATTATCTGCTCTTAAACCTGTAGACCTGAGTTTGAGCCACATGGTAGAGGGAGAATACTGACTCTGAAAGTTGTCCTCTGACTTCCACTTGAGCTAAAGCATATACTCCTTGTCACTCTCAAATAATAAAGAACATGAAATTTATACTAAAAGATATACGCAGTTTGTCTATCATTAAATCTTCAAAAAATTAAATTTTTTCTTGGTTTTACACATTTAATAAATTCTGTCATTCTGAAATTTATGTGACATTTATTGATCATGGTGACATAAAGGCATAATTACAATTGAAAGAAGCCATGTATTTGTACTGGTCATACACACCTCAATCAGAGAGCACGTTCTTCATTCTTTACCATTTCATCTCACGAGATGAATACTCATTACACAACAAACTGCTTTCCCATTCTACCCTAGCCCTTTGTAGCTACAATTATGCTTTTTTCCCCCTTATATGAATTGATATGTTTTAGTTACTTCATGTAAGTGGAATCATAAAATGTTTGCAACTTTTGCAACTGTTTTATTTAGCAAATTATCCTCAAGATTAATCCATGTTATGGAATGCCACAGGATTTCCTTCCTTCATAAGCTAGAATAATATTCTATTGTATACATATACTATATTTTGTGTTTTCAATTATCTGTTGATAGATATTTGTTTTTCCACATCTTGGCTATTGTGCATACTCCAACTATAAACATGGGCATATTAAAATCTCCTTAAAAGACTACTTTCAATTAATTTGGATATATATCTAAAAGTCAGACTGCTAGAACATATGATATCCTATTTTTAATTTTTTATATGGTTTTCCAAAGCAGTACATCATTTAACAGTTCAGCAGCAGAGCCTTGGGATTCCAGTTATCCACTTATTGACAATAGCTGTTTCCTGCTTTCAAAAAAGTTAGCATCCTAATTAATGTGATGTACTGTCTCATGGTTTTAATTTGCATTTCTCTGATTAGTGATGTTGAACACATTTTTATGCACTCGTTGAACATTTGTATGTCATCTTTGGAAAAATGTCTGTTCAAGGCCTTTCTTTTCCCCATGTTTTAAACTCAGTTGCTGTATTAGCTGTTTGCTGTTGGTATCACTGTGGTAAAAGTACCTGTCAAAAGCAACTTAGGGAAGAAAGGGTTTATTTTGGCTACAGTTATGGCAAGGAAGGTATTAGCTTTCTCTTTGTCTTCAGGCTCAGGACTCCAGCCCATGGGATGTGCTACCTGCCATTTTGATTAAACCAATTTAGAACTCCCTCACACATACAAAGGATCATTGCCATAGAGCTCTCTCATTGTTCACAGAGATTTGTTTCCATAGTGACTCTGAATCCCATCAAGTTGACAAGATTAACCATCACAATTGCTTTTTTGATTCTTTCATTATCAGAAGTATTTTTGTAATCCAGGAGGAAATTGTTTAGCATGTGTGATTTGTAATATTCCCCCCCCCCAGTTATCTTTTCAATGTGTCATTCATATTCTTTGACACATTTTGTCTCTGTAAACAAAGTGACCTTGAATACACAGTGTTCCTGCTTCTGTTTCCTTAGTGCTGAGATTGTTGTATGTGCTCCTACCACATCAGCTGAAAAGTCTGATTTTGATCAAGTCTTGTCTTTGTCATCTGTGCTATTGGTGTCATCTATTCTCTCTCTCGCTCTCAAGGAGTTTTGTAGTTTTAGCTCTTCTATTTGGACCTGTGATTAATTTTTTTTAAGTAATGTTAACAGGGGTCCAGTTTTATTCCGTATGTCACTATCCAGTTGCTCTGTACCATGTATTAAAAAGAATGCTCTGTTCCTCCATTGAATTGTTTTGAAAATCTTATTGAAAAATCTGTTGAAGCTTAATGCATAGGCTTTGTTTGTTGTCTGTGCTCTGAATTCTGTTTTACTGATCCATGTGTCTGTTCTTATGTCGCTCTTTTTTGTGTTTGGGGGGGAGGGAGGCATGTTGGGAATTGAATCCAGGGCCTTGTGAATTTTAAATAAGTACTCTACCACTGAACTATCCTGCCCATTCCCCTGAACTATCCTGCCCATTCCCCTCTGATTTCCTGTATTTCCTGGTTACTGCCAGTTTCCAATGTTTCTTGATTTATCTATTCTTGATATTTTTTTCTATACATGAAATCCTACAATATGAATGAGTTTTTATGTGTGACTTCTCTCTTGTCTCTCTCTTTCTCTGTCTCTCTCTCTGTCTCTCTGGTGTGTACAAGAGAGCATTTGTGTGTATGTGCCTATGGAGGCCCGAGAATGACATTGGAAATCATCCTGGATTGTTCTACTTCCTTACTGCTTTACTCTGGGTTTCCCAGACAACAGCTTCCAGGGTCAGAATTACAGACTGCTAGAGCTGAGCTCAGGTCCTTTTGCTTACTTTTCTTTCTTTCTTTTTTTTTTTTTTTAAATACTATTTATTTCGTGTGTGTGCGTGTGCGTGTGTGTGTGTATGTCAGTGTGTGTGTCAGAAGGCACTTGTGTGTCCCTGTGGAGGACCAAGGGTAACTTCAGGAGTCATCCTGGATTGCTTCTACCTCCTTGCTTTGCTCTGGGATTTCCCTCCACCCACCAGGGCAGGAAGTGCAGGCTGCTGACATTTCTGCCTGGTGTTTTTACATGGAACCTGGGATCTGAACTCAGGACCTTCTACTTGTGAAACAGAGGTTTCTCTGAACCATCTCTCCAGCCTACTTCTCATGTTTTTAAGATTCATTCATGTTGTAGTGAACTTTATTCCTTTTATGGATTTCTACCACATGTGTAGATATTTATATTGTATATGTTTGTTGGTTATTGCAAATATTCATGTGCATATATTTGTCTGAGTTTGTGTTTCCTGTTCCTTTGGGTTACATGCCTGGAAGTGGACTTGAGATCATACAATAATCACATTTTTTTCTCTTTTTTTCATTCCGCTTTTCTTCTTCTTGCCCTCCCTTCCTTGTTCTTTTATATTCAATAGTTTGGGAATTACCAAACAATTTTCCCTAAGAATCTTGTGATTTTGCAAGGCTTAGCTTCCAGAATCTGAAAAACTCGATCTTGACAGTTTCTGATACTGTTTGTTTTGGTGGAGGAAATTTGTAGGTCTCTCACTCTTTTCACTCTTGCTGGGTGTTTAATAAATTGACCTTGACATTTTTTTCAAGGTTGTTTTTAAACTAAGATTTTGTTTTTGGTGGTATTCTTTTTTTGTATGTGGTCTTCTGTACCAATATCTGTTTAAATCTTTCTCATTTGCTGATAACTCCAAAGGCTTTTAAAATGTCTAACCATGATGAAAGGACTTGACTTGGAACAACAGACCTCTTTTCTGTTGAACAGCCACTTACTCATGTTTCCTTTGCAGATTTCTTTAAGATTCTGCTCTAAACACAAGGGGATACTCCAGGGAATGGGAGGGGGAAGGGGGAAGCTCTGGAAGAGGGGAAAGGGAGGAAGGAAGAGGAAGAGGGGGAGAGTGCAAGGGGGACTGGGGAGGGGTGGAGGGAAGGAGAGGACAGGGATACCTAGTGAGCTTTATGATTGGGGAAAAATAAACAGTTTTTTTCTTTTTTAAAAATTATTTATTTATTATAAATAATTTAAAAAAGATTTTGCTCTAAGGGGGAAGGAAAAGAAAAGAGGAAAAAGCAAAAAACTGATTCTGCTGCTTGGGAAAAGATCTCATGAAAGAATTTGGGCATCATTGTTTTGAGAAAAAGTTTCCCCACCCAGTTGATTGCCCTGATGACGTCTGAGCTCAGGCATTCTTCTGAATCTCCTGATTGAAAAGCTCTCAAATTTCCTGTAACAGGACACCTCAGTAGTATCCACTCTTGGAGAAAATTGACTTTATTTTCTTAGTTTAGACCTTTCTTACTACTACTTCCTTGAGCCCATTTTTGGGGTGAGGGAGGATGCCGAATTTCTTTCTTTTTCTTATTGGTCAGTGTCTTCTTTATATCTTTCCATTCTGATCCTTCTCGAGTGCTGGGGTTGCAGGCATGCGGCACCACGCCTTATCCTTCTATTTTAGAAAATCATTTGTAATTCTTTGTAGATAATATTTCTTCTATAGACCTATCAAAATTATTTCTAACTCCTTCTAGATAACCTTTTCTTTAATAAATGGTTGAGTATTTATTATCCTTCTGGTACTGTGCTAGGCCCTTGAAAATTACCTATGTGCAATAATTGAGAAAACAGGAGGAAAAATGAAAGACATCAGAACCCATAAACTATTCTAACAGAAGGATTTGACAGTCTGGTAGAATAAATATAAATATCTAAATTCTTTGGTGAAATACAAGGTAAAATGGCATCATGGAATTAGAAACATTAGTAGAGCCAAGATTAGAAGTGATGAAATGGAGGAGCGAGTTGTAGTATAATTTTGCATGGGGGTGATTAACCCTAACCTCATGGAGAAGGCGAATTTAGGCACGGGTTTGAAGAACATAAAATCCATATTAGCCACAGATCAAGAATTTTAGGCAAAAATGCTGAAGGAGTAGCAAGAAATCCACTCCTGGCCAGAATGAAATTAGCAAAGGCTGCAGCAGTGGGAGAAAATGTTCAAAAGGAAGCAAAAAAAATTCTGGATTTTTTTTCTTAACCCAGTGTTTAGAAATAGTCACATCTTTCGACAAGGAAGAGCCTTGGTTTTAAAATTGTTCCCTTCATAAAGCTCTAGGCAAATACTGACCTTATTTTACAGTCCCAACTTCATTTCTGAGAAGTGGGCATGCATTATGTCAGAGTTCTGTTGAGAATACCAATTAGAATTTAAGAGTCATGTTTTGTAGGGTTGTCTGTAAGCCTTTGATATAATGAAATTCTTTGGGGCTGAATAAGTCTGATGGCCATATTAATTCTCAAATTACCTTCTGATTTATGAAATCGAAAGTATTAATTTTGATTTAGAAGTTTTTTTTAAAGGTACTATTACAATTCATGTAAAATTGTCAGGAATGTCATTATTAGAAATGTGGACAAGACCTGATAAGAAGATTGTATTTGAGCTGGAGTTCTCCCACCGAACATTTGGTAATACCTAGAGCCATTTTTTTTTCTTTCTTTTTTTTTTAATTCTCACAATTTGGACATTGCTGTTGGTTTTTAGTTCGTAGAAGTCAAATGTGCTGCTAGATGTCTGCAAGGCGCCCAGCAGCTCCCCACGTAGGAGAGAACTACAGCAGTAGTGCTTACTTAGGTCGAGAAAAACTGGGTTGAGTGGCATCATCCTGGGTCAGGTGACTGAAGCTGTGTATAGATAGAATTAACCTGTTTTTTACTCCAATTAGCAATGTCTTCAAATTCACCTCAGATTTTTTTGACATTACATGTAGACTAATTATTTATATGACATTAATTTTGAAGTTGTAAATCAAACTGTGTAAGACAGTGTTGCAGGGTCCGAAAATCCACCCAGTGAGGCACAGACTATGAGCTTAGTCAAAGCTCACAGATGTCCACCTATAAGGGAGTTTTTCCTTCAGCTTCTCAAGGGACCAGACTATAGGGGAAGCTTTCCTTTGGTTCTAGCTATAAGGAGGAGCCTTTCCTTCAGCTCCTCAAACATAGTCCAGCCTCATCTGGGGGGAACCCCCAGAATATTAGGGGTGTGGGGGTCATCCAAAGATTCACTATAGACCAAAAATTAAAATTAATAACTTAGAGACTTTATTAGAGAGAAAGAGAGAGATAGAGAGAGATAGAGATTGGTACCAGGGCCTTACACACAGGGGCAGGGTGATGTGTGTGCAGCCCTGAATTACATCTCCACACAGTTTTTATACAAAGGGACAAAGGAGATTGCAAGCCCCACCAAAGCAGTTTAGCAGGCCACGTTCTACAGTCTTATTGCCATGCAGGCTTCTTGCAGGCCCTCTGGCCAAATGGCATTCCAGAGGGGAATTTTGGAGAACAGTAGGGGAGTGGGCATTTTTATTGCCTGCCAGCAATTTCTCAGGCTGAAGAAATTTCTTTTTAAGATTTTCCCTTTTTTAGTAACTATTTTGCAAATGGGTGATAGACCCCTCCCTCACTGTGGTTTCCCACTTTTATTCATCTACCTTTGAATGTGCTTTTATCACAAGACTCTAGTTTAACAGCTTTTTGTCTCTGGCCAGGGGGTAACATACAATGCCCACCAGGATGGAGTGAAGGGCATTGCAGGAGCAGCAAAACTGCAAAAGAAAATCAACAAACCACAATCCAGAACTTCAGAGACTCTATATCAACCACCTAGAACTAGGCCAGCTTAATCTCTCCCCATCTTGAAGCTTAGGGAAATTTGCGGAAGAGGGGGCAGTAAGAGTGTAAGAGCAAAAGGATGGGAGGAGTAATGATATGTAAGATACTCCATACTAGTTAGGGCTGAAGCAATCATAATTGGACTTTGCATGCCCTGTGCATTGTCCAACACACTGTTGACCTCACAAAGTCTAGCATCTGCTAAAGGCACCAAGATCCTTGGAGGCAAAGGATTGGCAGCCACAGCAGTGTTCCTATACCTAAGGGGAACACGGGAAAGGGTTCAGGGAAAGGCCACTGGGTCCTTGTACGTCATCGGAGAGGAGGGCCCAGAGGAAAATCAGACATGCACAAGAAAGGACTCTCTGGGAATTGGGGCGGGAGGCACTGGGGGATGGGGAGGGAGAAGGGTGGGGAGAGGGAACAGGGGGTACGAGGGGGGGGGAGGAAGGGAGGGAACTGGTGTACCTAATAAGTTTGTATGAGCTGAAATAATAATAAAAATGTATTAATAAAAAAAAAAAGATTTTCCCTTTTATGCTTCCCCACCACAACAACCACCCTGAATGTCTCATGCCTTTGCTGCTGTCTACTTGGTGCTTGGCACAGTATCTTATCAGTACAAACAAAATATTTTAAGTGGATTAATGAGTAAAAGGCTAAATGATTTTTTTTATCATTCTTAATAGTATATATTTTTTATTGACTCCCAAGATGATACATACATTTTTAGGAATGAATAATATATATAAGAATGAACAATATATAGGAATAAACAATATATATGTTCCAAAATCAGATACTGATATTTCAATTGAAATTAATGTGATATGCATGGTACATATTGGATAACAGTTTAATTTTTATCTGTTGGATTATGTTAGTTTGAAAGGTCTACATTGGGCTACAGTGATTTTCTGAAATGTTCATAAATTATTGATTATGCACCATAGAGTGACTATATATTGCTAGCTTTAGAACTATGTTATTCAGCTACTGTTAGTGACTCGAGGGACAGGTTTTTTTTTTTGCTTGTTTTTTTGTTTTTAATTGTGACAAGATTTTGGATCCTTCAGTACAGACAAACCTGGAGGTTAATGTATATCCCAATCTGGTCTTGAAAAGTGATTTATGTAAAAAGTCAGCAGCTATAAATCCTTCATTAGTTTCTAGAAATTCTGATTTGGACAAGGTTCTCAGATTAACTCCATAGAGAACGTGCAATTGATGAGACACAGTCTGCTTTACAATGTTTTGTGGGGATGGAGAGATGGCTCAGTGGATAAGATTCCGCCTCAAAAACAGAAGTACCTCAATTCAGATCCTGGATCCCATGTGAAAATGCCAAACAGAAACGGTGGTGGCCTGCATTTCTAAAACTGGTGGGCAGAGCCTGGCCCCAGAATGAAGCAAGAAGGAGATAGAAGCAATCCAGGATGATTCCTGAAGTCACCCTTGGTCCTCCACAGGGACACACAATGTCCTTTGATACATACACACAAACGTGCATGCACATTCACACACACACACACACAATAAAACATTAAAAACACATTTATTGTATGTGTGTGTATGCATGTGTATAGGTGCACACATACTGCATGGTATACATGTAGAGGTCAGAGGACAACTTGTAGGAGCCAGTTTTGTTCTGCTGTGTGGATTCAATGGATTAAACTCGGGTTTTCAGGCATGATGGCAAGCACCTTTACTAATTGAGCCATCTTGCCATTCCCAAACAAAGAGAGTCAATGGTTCATTTAGCCAATTCTATATTTTGCTGAATACCTGTGCTTTGCCAGGAACTGCTCTTTGAGCTGGGGCTGCCACAGTCAATGAAAGATAGAGTTCTTGACCTTTGGAGTTTATCTTCTCCTGGATGGACAAGAGGAAAGAGTCAAGATAAATATATCAAGTGTCTAACATGTTAAATAGTAATTAGAACTTGAAACCAAGAGAAGGGGAATGAGATTGGGGAGTGAGATTAGAAATGTGAATTAGTGGTTGGTTGAAGTATTTGATGACCTCACTGAGAAGGGGATTTGGAACTGAATCCGTTAGGTGGTGAGGATCCAAGTGGCAGCTGTCTAAATGAAGAGATTTCATATTAGGAAGAACAGCAAGTGTAAGGGTTCTGAACAAGATACAAAGCTTAATATATTAAGTCAAGAAATAGCAAAGAAATGGCCAGCATTGTAATATATGTCCATAATCTCTGTACTTGAGAAGCAGAGGCAAGAAAGATGTTGAGTTTTGGGCTAATTTGAGCTATATAACAAAACCTCTTTAAAAAATACACATTCTAGTACAATATATAGGGCTGCAAACTTAGTCTTTGCTTTAGTTTCTTTTCCTGTTTCAGTGATAAAAAAATACTCTGACGAAAGCAACTTGAAGGAGAGAAAGGCTGAAACTCATGAATTCCAGGAATGGGATCCATGAGGAGCAAGGAACAAGAAACATGACACTCTGAGTGCCATGGGCAAGTGTCCCGGAGAACTCATGGACCCTAGGCATGGAATCCATGAGAAGCAGGCAAGGAGCTAGAGATGAATTTATGGCACTCCAAGTGCCATGAGGGGCTAGGGTGCCAAAGATGGCTGCCAGGGCCAGGCATGTTTGTACCCCTAGGCAAGCCTGGGAAACTGGCTTTTTCTCATTGGTTAACTCCCATTAGGGTCCAACCCAGTTGCTCCTGAACCCAGGTAGGGCTAGAGATCAAGTTGTTTGTTGGATGTGGAGAGTTCATCTCCATCTTCCCTTCTTAAGGAAGTTGGCCATCTTATCTCTGGGAGGATTGGGGTCAGTTCCTCAACAGGGGTGTTCCTTCAGGGAGAGTCCAGTAGTGGGGGAAGGCCTTCAGGAATTCCAAGACCTTCAGAGACCTTAGAGACCCATCCCAGCATAGCTGCTCTAAGCCTGTCTTAATGGCAGGGAAGTCATAGCAGAAGCCTGAAATAACTGGCCAAATTATATCTACAGTAGAAGAGAGCAATGGATGCTTGCACTCATTTTATATTCTCCTTTTTATACAGTTCAAGAACTTAGCCCAAAAATTGGTCTTCACACCTCAGTTAACCTAATCAAGATAGTTCCCCCACATCAGTCTCCCAGTTGATTCTTGATCTCATCAAATTGAAAATTGAGATTAATTTTTACAATCTTGTAGGCAAATCAAAAAGTCACCACAAAATGTTGAAGTGAACAGAGTGATAGGCTCTGATTTGCTCTTCTAGAATCATTTTGCTTGTTAGGTGGAAAAGAGACCCAGTAAGTTGAAGGAAGAAGTTGTCTTTAAATTTAGTGGACAAGTCAAGAAATTTAGGAGACACCAAGAAATAGAATTGAGGCCATTAGGACAGGCATAATAGTATAATCCTGTAATTCCAATGCAGAAGGATTAGAGGCTTAAGGCAGTCTGGGCTCCATATGGAGACCTCTCAGAAAACAAAACACCGAAAGCTAAATCCACAAGTTGAAACTTAAATCAGCAAGATAGGTAATTCCTAATTTGTCTGTTTGACATATGCCAAGCACTTGGTCATTTTTACTGTCCTATTTGTTGACCATGTATAGATATTCTTACTATAAATTTAAAACCTCTTTGTATACTAATATTAATGAAATTAGTGTATGGACCAATTTCTTACATACATGTAATATTTTTCCCTCTAATTCTCCTATGGACAAACTATGGATTTGTACTTTAAAAAAAAATAAGCTATTTAGGGGCTGGAAAGGTGGCTTAGGGGTTAAGCCTCTGCCTTGCAGGCGGAAGGTCCTGAGTTCGGATCCTAGACCTCACGTATGGGCAGAAGCGAGGGCAGTCTGCATTTCTGGTCCTGGTAGGGCGGAGCCTGTGAATCCTGGGGCAGAGTAAAGGAGGAGGTAGAGGTGGTCCATGGTGGTTCCAGAGTTCGCCCGTGGTTCTACACACACACACACACACACACACACACACACACACACACACAATTGAATAAATTTAAAAAATTAAAAAAATAAGTTATTTAAGAAATGAGAACTTTTGCCTTCAAAATACCAAGTACACTTAAATTAAAAATCTTGCTAAAGCAAGTAGAACTAGGGCAGAAGAGATGGCTCAGCGATGAAAATGGCTAACATGCAAACAAAAGCACAGAAGTTCCTCAGTTCCCATGTAAAATGCTGGTTGGGCGTGGCGGCTTGCCTGTAATTCCAGCCTTAGAAGATGTGTCCTGGGAATCCCCAGAGCAAGCCAGACTAGCTCTACTGGGGACTTCTGGAGTTAGAAACCAAGCCTCAAAACAATAACTGATCAATAATGGGTCCCGTTATCACCTTTGGACCTCTACAACTGTGTGCCCACCCACATGTAAACACCCATATGTACATGTATGGTACCTACACACAACAGGCAAAAAATAAAAATAAATAAAAGAAGAAAGAATAAGTATATGTTGAACTGAGGATTCCAGCTTAATCTCCGAAAGATACTTGTTTGAACTCTTTACGCTGGTAACTTTTATTAGTTACTGGATCTTTTCTTTTTCTTTAAATGGAAGAGGTTCTAATCAGTTTAGTTCTTAGAGAGCTTGTCTCCTCAATTTGAAGCACCTTCCCTATAAAATAAGAATGTGTAACTACCTCAAAGATTTTGAGAGTTAAATTAGTTAATGCATTTTTTTCTGTTTACTTATGTGTCATGTGTTTGTACTTAGGTGGCAGTTTATATTATATAAAGAAAGTGCTGAGATTCGTGGTCACACGCTGAAAGAATACAAATGGAAGAACCATATGTGTTAAGTGAAGAAGAACAAGATGTGGAACCACAGAAAAGTGTACAAGAAACCAGACAGATAGATGATGAAGATGCCGAACTGATCTTCGTTGGTGTAGAGCACATAAATGATGATTCTGAGCCGATCTTCATTGGAGTAACCTCAAATTCAAAACCAGCCATGTCGAACATTTTGAACAGAGTTACCCCAGGTTCCCATTTGAGAAGAAAGCGTAATCGCCGCAGAAAGAATATTGCTCACAGACTGCAACCTGTAAGCCATGTGGACCTTACTTCAGAAACAGTGACTATCTTGCCAGACTCTCCATCTGAATTAAGATCAACAGATAGTCCTATTATTATTGAAAGTTTGTCTGAATCAGATTATGAAGGTAATTCACCAGAAGTTGTGCCTAGTAGCTCTTCAAAGTTATGTCCTTCTTTGCGTTCATTCACAAATTCATTGCCTTATCCAGCAAGAGCAGCACTTTCTGTAGGAGATATCAAGGAAAGTCCTCCAGTATCAAAGCAGTGTTCTGCTTTTGAAGTCAATGGCATGAACCCTCAAATTCCCAAACTTAATGTTGGCTTTTTAGGAGGTGGTTCTTCAGCTTCAATCTCTTCTGGTTCTGTTCATGCAGTAGATTCTCAGCAAAACACACCCTCAGATGAAATTCATGTCTCATTAAATCACGTTCAGAAGGGAGTACCTTTTCCTAAGGACATTGTCCATTTCAGTTCTGCAGACATGAATCCTGATAGGGAGAATGGGTTGGCCAGAGCAGACTTTTCAAGTCTAGGGAATCAAAACAAGACCTGTGATTCCAAGAAAGGAAATCCGACCCTGTTACTTAGCGACTTTTATTATGGTCAACATGAAGGGAATGAGCAGCCAGAACAAAAGACTAATACAACCTTCAAATGCCTCAGCTGCTTGAAAGCTTTAAAAAATGTCAAGTTTATGAATCATACAAAGCACCATTTGGAACTCGAGAAGCAGACGGGCGACAGCTGGGAAAGCCACACCACCTGCCAGCACTGCTTCCGGCGATTCCCCTCACCCTTGCAACTGGAGCGTCACGTGGACTGTGTGCACGTCGCTCAGGAGCCCTCTGTTCTCTGCAGAATCTGTGAGTTGTCGTTTGAAACAGATCAAGTTCTTTTAGAACACATGAAGGACAATCATAAGCCGGGGGAAATGCCTTACGTGTGCCAGATTTGTCATTACAGATCATCGATCTTTGCTGATGTGGAGACACATTTTCGAAAGTGCCATGCAAACACCAAGAATCTCCTTTGTCCATTTTGCCTTAAAATCTTCAAAACCGGAACCCCGTACATGTGTCATTATAGGAAGCACTGGGAAACGAATATTCACCAGTGCTCCAAGTGTCGGCTGCAGTTTTTAACTTTCAAGGAGAAAATGGAGCACGAGACCCAGCGCCATCAAATGTTTAAGAAGCCTAAGCAGCTGGAAGGGATGCCTCCTGACACAAAAGTTGTTATTCAAGTGTCGGTGGATCCTGTTCAGTCGGGACCTGTGAAGGTTGCATCCATTACTCTGAGTACAGCTGATTCCGAACCTTTTCCCCCCAAACCTAAAGGAAAAAAATTAAAAAAACACCATTAATTCTTGTTCAGATAAACAAAAACCAAATACATCATCTAACTCAAAGCCCTTTCTAGGGACATGAAGTACAAACTGTACATTTTTCATTAGCACCAAAACTGATGAGGCTAAGAAATAATTAAGGGTTTGTTTTTTTTTTTTAAAGTTCATGATAATTTAGAGTTTCTATTTATTTATTTATTTTTCCCCCTGCCTTTCTTGCTAAGGTTGAACTTCAGGTTTCACAAAAGATAGGCAAATATTCCACCAGCAGGCCACATTCCCAGCCCTCCAGTATTATGTGATTGAATATTGAGGTGTTATGTTAACTATGTTTCAACACAAGAAAGGTGTTGGTATGTATATGTCTGAATAGATGGAAATCTATTCGTGCTCATATTAATCCTAAGTTTGAAAACTATTCTATATAAATTTATAGTTTTTTGGGGCGAGAGTAGCTCATGAGGCCCCACCTTTCCATTGGGATTTATTGCTAGTTATTGGTTGCTAGGAAAAAGGGACTCTTCTACCTGAGGATCAGTAGGCAGTTAATGATTGACGAGTGAAGGAAGGAGCCATTTTTTTCAGTGGGTAGCCACTAGTAAGTGGCCCATGGACCTGTAAATAATGCCTTCGCCATGTTCCCTGTAAACAATGTAATTAAACTCATTGGGTCACAAAGATAAACAAAGCAAAACAAAAACCATGAAAGTAGAAGAGAGATTAACTAGCCAAACTCTTGTTTCCTATAGTAGTAGAACCTTAATCTCAGTTGTATTATAGAAGTTGGTAGGGTTATGAAATAGCCTTTTCTTTTTTAAATTTAAGCTTCCAAAAACATCCCCATAGCAAAAGTTGGCCAAAAATAAGTAAACAAAAATGTTAAATTTTATTTTTATATATTAATGTGCTTAAAAAAGAATTTATAGTTTTAAAGTTTCTAAATTTTATTTTTCACCTTTTTTGTGTATTACAGATTTCATTAGTAACTTTAATCAAGCTGGAATAGCTGCTATGACCTGACCCATTTCTCCCCAAGTTCTTCCAGAAGTGCCTCTGTAAATACTGGCCTAAAATAAACTGGCTCTGAAAGTCTAGGTGTGAAGCTAGCTAGATGCTGCAACATGTGGAAGGCACAGGTAGTGAGGGAAGAGCAGGCGTGTCTGCTTGTCCTAGCAGAGGGTTAGGCACATTCATTCCAAGTGTTCCACCTAGAGGAAAAGTATCCAGAGAGGCAGACATCCATATAAAATGCCTGCATTTGGGAAAGATCTACAGATGCCAATCGCTGCTGTGTATCATTAGATTTAAGTAATGATGCAGGGGTAGCATGGGAATTATGGACTCTGTATTGAGTGAGCGTAAGGAAATCAGATTTGTTCTCTCCCTTTTGGCTAGTAAAGTTTGGAGAAGAACTGACCATATCCCTTTCAGCCACCAAAGTAGAACATGTCTTTTCCTGGAAACAGTGCCTTGGCATTCATAGTTTGAAATGTATTGGGACCCATAGGGTCAAGCAAACGGTGTCTGTCATTTATGGCCTTGGCTAAATTTAGTTCTTCTATTAAGCTATAATGGGACTTGGCCAAGGAATGTGGGACACAGCACAAAAATAACCTGGGATGACTAATTAGAATTTAAGCCCATTATAGAACTTTTCATAATGCTTTTATTATATAAAGAATGAGTTATGGTAGTGTGACGTGTAAAGCTTGTGGGTTTTGTTTTGTTTTGTTTTTTGGTAGTACTAGGCATTACACCCAAGGCCTTGCATATACTAGACAAGTACTCTACCTATGAGATATATCCCTAGCCACTTTATATCTTGCCCCAGATGTGAGTATATTACAGTGAATAGCTTTTCCTTTGTGGTGGTGTAATTTCCCAGTTGATCACACTAACACTGTTCATGTCTTACTTGAAGCACTTTAGCGTGCAAGAAGCATTCTAAAACTTGACTTGATGATAAGTCTATTTTCTTTCATCTAATATGTCACACTGCTTACTATGTCACTTTACTGTGGAAGAATCTCATTCCTTGCACTCCCCAAGGACTGTTTCACAGAATTGAGCATTGGTTCCTATTCTTAGGTGCTTCTGTGAGGTCCCAGGGCTATCTCCCTGAGCCTGGTCTGGTGCCATCCATTGTTTTTCTCTTCCAACCGATGTGCCCAGCAATTTCTGTTTGCCAGTCAAGGAATCTGGCTAGCTTCCTCGTGTTAAACATACATCTGGAAAAATCTCTGATTTTTCTGTTTCTTTCTTTAAAGGTATCTTATCTCTTTGGTTGTAGTAACACACACTGGTAATCCTCATACTTGGGAGACTGGGGTAGGAGGAACTCAAGTTCAAGGTCAGCCCAGGCTACATAGTGAGTGAGTCCCTGGCCAACCTGAACTATGTAGTAAGACCCTGTCTCTTAAAGTCAGAAGAAATAAAGGGGGAGTAGGGGAAGTACCTCCCATCTCCCTTCCTTTTCTTATCAATATAATTAAATTTTTTTAGATTCCACCACAAGTTGAGTTTCTTCAGCCTAGACATCTTTGTTACAGTTGTGAGAGATAAGAGGTAAATAGATTATGTTGTGTTTCTTTGTCCCATGGTTGATTGATTAATTTGCACTTCAGTTAGTTTACTTTGGCCAGGGGCACACTACTAACATTTTGCCTTGGACCTTTTTCCTTTTAAGTGTAAAAAATATGTATGTCTTTATCTTTTCTGGTAGAAATTCCTACTGTGTATAAAATGGATCTGAAGATTTGGGAGTCTCCATGGTAACAATAAGATCTGTCTTAGTTCTTTGTTTAGTGACTGTAGTACTATCAGCGAAAGCATGCTCCTAAGAAGTATGCGTTGTTATTGCAAGTTAGAGGATCTAGGGGTTTGGCCCCTGCCTCCCTCGCTCTCTCTCTCTGCCATGTTTCCCTGTCATTTTCCCCGTTGATGCACTATGGTGTCCTTTTTGGCCTTGTTACTCCTCATTTGTCACATTTTTTCCTGATCCTAAGGTTGCACAAGCTGTGTTCTTCCCCTAAGCCTGCATGGCTTGCTACCTCACATTGGTTTACTAAGCCTGGCTGAAACTCTTAGGATGCCTAGAAATTCCCTTGCTTTTAAAAACCCACTTATCCCTTCTCTTTGAAGGCAGTTGACATCTCTCACACCTTTCTATCCTCTGAAGTCTAGCTAAGTTTCCTAGGTATTTACAACACTCGGGAAGGAATCATTATCAAACGCTTTGCTTCTGTCTTAAACCAACTAGCTTGAGTCAATTTCCGTGCCTATAAAGAAAAGATGTGAGTTGAGTTTTTCAGAAGCTTTCTGTTTTTGTATTGATAGCTCTCTATATTTTTAAAGCTGTGTCACTTCATTTTGTTTACAAATGTATAGAATATCTGTCCAAGATTACTATTTTATTACCCTTTGTGAAATTTCTTGCTTGTTCTTTGAAATAAAATGTGTTATTTTATTAATATTGCCAAAAATTACAAGAAAGTTGCAATTATAGTAATAAAATGTTTTGTGAACACATTGTCTTTCAGTAGCATGATATATTTTTAGTTTAATTTTTATTTAGTATATTGTGTTGAGTTTATTTTTAGTCTTATTGGTTAGAACTAAACAATGATTTATATGTAAAAGACGACAGACTTTTTTGTTTTGGGTATTATTATTTAAAGGGGAATGGGAGCTACACAAATTAAGACACGCGTGAAGGTCAGAGGACAACATTTGAAAGTCAGTTCTCCCCTTCCAGGACATAGGCTCCAGGAATCAAACTTAGGTTTGCCTTCGGCATCTTTGTGTAGTGATCTTGATCTAGTTTCAAAAGACAAAAAGCCAGACAAAGCAACTGCTTACCTCTTTAAACAAGAATAGTCAACTAGTGGCAAAACACTCTTTTCATTACTTATTGTAGCGGTTACTATGCATGTTGCAGATAAATTCATGACCAAATAACTTAAGGGAACAAGGGTTTTATTTTTATTTAACAATTCTTGGTTAAAGATCTGGGGTTTATTCTTGCTTACACTTCTTGGTTAATGGACTCCGGGAATGGTTTAGGGATTAAAGTTTTTGTCTTGAAAATGAAAGGACCTGAGTGGCAGAAATGGCAGTGGCCTGTAAATCCAGTCTTGGAAGATGGAACCTGGGAAGCCCCACAGCAAAGCAAAAGAAGGTAGAGCAATCCAGGATGATTCGTGATGTTGCTATTGGGCATCCATAGGCACACACATTCAACATATATTCAAGTGTCTTGTGCACGCTTACGTGCACATACCCGTACACATGCACACACACAATTTCTTGGTTATTCTTCATCTTTATGGAATGATGTTCATACCGACATCAGGATTGTGTATGGGGAAGAGGGAAGGGGAACTGGCCCCACTATATTCTCACGCTTGGTCAGTGTGTGCTTTAACTACTAATTTTTCACAAGTATGCCCAAAGGCTCAGCCCTCAGCTGTTAAATTGATGCTACGCCCCACCCCTTGTCAACTTGACACACAAGCATGTTACTTTTAAATAGCTTTCCAACCTTTGACCCCATAGATGTTACTTTGATTTTATCATAGTCATTCAGTCAAATTTTTAAAATTCTCATAGTCCAAGATCAAAATCTTCAGTTATTAAAAATCCAGTTCCAACATTTTAGAAGGTCCAAAGTCTCTTCACTTTAAGTTCCTATAAATTCAGAAGCAAGGTAAATATTTCCAACATATAGCAGCTTAGAATAATCATTATTTTAAAATGGAAATATCAGAACAGAGTAAGAAAATATCAAATCAAAATTTAGATCAAAAGCAAGTCAAAATTAAGACTAAAATCCAACAAGGTAAATATCACATCCTGTAGTTCAATGTTCATCTTCTGTCACTTGTCATGTAATCAAGTCAGCTCCAACATACTGGGTGCTTCCATCACTTCTGTCTTTCTGCTCAGAGCATAGATAATCTTTTTCTGGACAGTCTCCAATCTGGATTCTAAGCCTTCCTTGGTATATGTCATGGTTCTGGAGTCTCCAACATCCTGGGTTCTTTAATGCAATTATAAACTTCACTTTCCAGAAACTTCGACCCTACTACATAGTAGCAAGCCTCAGTTGCTCTCCGTTAACCTCTCAATCTTGTATCAAGACCAGTCATACCCAGAAAATGCTCCCATGTTCTGCAGTGAGGCTGAGGTATAGGCTGACCCACTGGAACCACAGCTGGATCAACTTCCACATGCTGACCCTGAAAAGCCCTGTTCTATACAGCCAAAACTTTGGAAGAGTAAAAAATTGCTTCAGTTTGGACTTTCTTCCACTGAACAAGTCTGGACTTTCACAAAATGACAAACCATCCTGGTGAAAAGCACCATGTTTTTCTCAAATGAAACGAATTTCACCAATAGCCAGCAGCTGCTCCACTGTCTGCTCTTCCTCATCCTCCAACTGTCCGTCATCTTTAAATTTACCTTCACCAAAGTGCTTGTTCCCTTTCAAAGCGTTAACTACGCTTTGTTATGGGTCTGGGGTAGTTCAGAGATTCACCACTGACCAATAAAAGTTTAATAAATGAGAAGCTTTATTAAAAAGACTGGTGCTTCAGGGCTCCGCATTTGTGAAGCACCTAGTTACTACCTCATTTATAGGTGAAAACCACAAGGGGGCATGCAAAGCAAGCAGGAGGTCACAGAAGTGGAATTTTTGCAATTAGCTTTTTACAATCTTACAGCACATCTTATTTTGTAAGCCTTGTAAAACTTTAAAGTAAGCCTTGTGACATATCAAAAACTTGGTGCCCTAGGAGTTTTGTGAATTTCTGAGAGCACTCCGACCACATATTGTTCCAGGAAGCTGTCGGGGGATGGGAACATCTGTACTTCGCTTGTTAGCAACCTCCTAACTGAAGAATTTCTTATTTCTATAAATACTTTATTAAACTCAATCCTCCTTCTACAGCTTAAACAATTCATGTTGCTGTCATGTTACTATCTCCAAGCAGCCTATAAGCTTGGTTTCTAAAGTTTCAAAATCTTCAGACATTTCTACATTTTTCCAACAAAACAGTTCAAAATCTACAAAGGCCATATAGCCAAATTTATCTGCAACACTCAACTCTTCTGGTACCAAATTCTCCAAATCTTTTGGCAACATTCAGTTCTCCATACCAAATTTTGTTGCAGTTGCTCTTCATGTTGCTGATACAAATACGTGATCAAAGTTATTTATGAGGGAGGGTATAAGGACTGGCAGATAGAAGGTAGCCATCCCACAAATGGGACACTGACTCTACCTCCCCCACTGCTGTGTCCTACTCCTATTCTTCTACCTACCTTTGAGTCTCTTATATTAGGATCTTCATTTAAACAGTTTTTTATCTTTGGTTAGGAGGCGACCTTCGATACCAATCAGGATGCAGCCAAGGGCTGTGCAGGAACAGCAAAACTATAAACAACAACAAACCATAATTCAGAACACCAAAGCTAACCCAGAACCAGACCAGCCAAATGTCACTCCATCCTAAAGCTCAGGGAACTTTGCGGAAGAGGGGATCGTAAGAGCCTAAAGATGGGGATGACCAACGATAAGCAAGATACTCGGAACAAGTTAGGGCTGCAGCAGCCAGAATTGGACTTTGCCTGACCTGCACAATGGCTGACATGTCAACAACCCCCCAAAGTCTAGCATGGATCACAGGGGAGAAGGCTCCAGGCAGTAGGATCCTTAGAGAAGGGATTAAACAGTCATAATAGAATTCCCATACTAATGGGGAGCCCAAGAAGGGCTCTGGGCTATGCCACTGAGTCTTGAACCCTTACTAGGGTGGAGGACTGTATTAGTCAGGGTTCTCTGAAGAAACAAAATCTATAGAATGTAATATTTATATATATATACAAGTTTATATATAAACAAGTTTATTGAAAAAACAACTCACAGTAAAAATAGTGTCCTTCAGCGTAGCCGCCCACAGCAGCCTCCTTCCTGGCTGGAATGTTCCACAAAGCCCAAAGATCCCAAGAAGGTCTCAAGCCTTTGGTCCTCTGGAGGGTCGAAGAGGCTGGGTTCCGACGTCAGTGTAGAACAGCTGGGCTCTGAGGTCGTCGATGAACCGCGAAGAGCAGCAAGGTCCAGAGACCAGGCTCCAAAGGCAGCGGGAACAGCAACAACGAGGTGGAAAAGGGGAAGCTCCAAGTAAGCCAAGGACGGAGACAGCAGCTGCAGCAACAAAGAAGGTCACGATGCTCCAAGGCGAACAACCGTGCACACAGAGTGGACTCCACAGCAAGACGACACTGGATCCGGGAAGAGCTAGTCCCTCCTTCTTGCACCTCCTGTTATCCGGTCCACCACTGGAAAGTACCACCCACTATGGGCTGGGTTCTCCACAGTGATCAATCAAGTATCTACAGGCTTGTTCAGGGGCCATTCCAACCATTAACCTTCCACAGCTGTGCCCCAAACAGTCTGCAACTGTCAAGTTGACATCAAAATGCAACCATAACAAGGACTCAGAGGGAGGTTTGGGATTCACACAAAAGGCTGCTCCAGGGGATGGGAGGGGGGAAGGGGAGGCACTGAGAGAGAGAGAGAGAGAGAGAGAGAGAGAGAGAGAGAGAGAGAGAGAGAGAGAGAGAGAGAGAGAGGAGAGAGAGAGGGAGGGGAGTGAAAAGAAGGGAAGGGGGAGAGTGCAAGGGGGGCTGACTGGGGAGGGGAGGAGGCAGAGAGAGGACGGGAGTACCTATTGAGCTTGTAAGATTAAGAAAAAAACAAAACGTGGGAGAAAAAAAGCTATTTAAAGAGCAAGGAGTTTATTCTTGCTTACAATTCTTGGTTGCACTTATTAGCACAGCAGGGACGTTCATAACAATATCAGGAGCCAAGGGAACTGGCTTCAGTATATCCACAGAAAGAACCAAGAAAGAGACATACTATTTCCTCACTTGCCTTGTTTACCTGTATGTCAAAATAGTGTAGGTCAAAATAGTCCTCTCCATCTTACCTCCCTGCCCAGAGAATGACCCACTATGGATTGTGTCTTCCCATATCGATTAGATAATCTTTGACAGGCTCACCCTAACTAATTCTTCACAAGTGTGCCCAAAACCCAGTCCTAAATTGTCAAGCTAACGCCCATATGTAACTGGTGCAATTGTGTAAGTCCTTCAACCCACACATGAAAATATTCACCTATGAGTAATTCCTATATACAGAACTTTGAAACTAAACTGAAGATGAAGGAAATGAAACTGAAGATAGTGCAATTGTGTAAGTCCTTCAACCCATACATGAAAATATGAGTAATTCCTATGTACAGAACTTTGAAGCTGAACTGAAGATGTATGAAATTACATACATAGTATTACTAAAGAAGCCCTGATAGGGGTTGTGACAGTGTAGAATTTTAACTATAATGCAGAGTGAGCAGCATGAATTTGTAGGTCTTTATTTTTATTTATTTATTTTTTAAATTTCGAACAGGGTCTCTGAGAGCCCAGGCTGGCTTCAATTTGTTATTTAGCTGAAAGTGGCCTTCCAAGTGCTGGAATTACAGGTGTGCACCACCACACCCAGTGCTGGATTTGTGCATACTTTGCCATTCATTGCACATGGTGGTAATATCTGTGAAAAAGAGTGATAAGGACTAGCTGGGCATAGTGACCCATGACTTTAATTTCAGTACTTGAGGGCTGGAGGCGGGAGAATCTAGAATTCGAGGTCATTCTAGGCTATGTAGTTCGAGGTCAGTATGGGGTTACTACTTGAAACAACAAACGAACCAAAAATATCAAATTTAATTGAGTTTTGTTAAAATGATAATGACTGTCTTCTAATGATTGTCTCCTGAAGAGATGCTTTGCTTTTTTTTTAATCTTATTTTTTTTATTAAAAATTTAATTATACATTTTAAAATTTTTTTACCAGTTCCCTCCCTCCCCCCTCCTCCCCCCGAACCCCTTCCTCCCCCTCCCCATCTTCCAGTGCCTCCCCCCCAATTCCCAGAGAGTCCTTTATTGTGTACGCCTAACTCTCCACTGGGTCCTCCTCTCCGATGACATATAAGGACCCAGTGGCATTTCCATAAGCCCTTTCTCTTGTTCCCCTTAAGCATAACATCACTACTATGGCTGTCAATCCCTTGCGTCCAGGGGTCTCGGTGCCCTGAACAGATGCTAGACTTTATGAGGGCAACAGTGCGCTGGACATTGCGCAGGGCATGCAAAGTCCCATTATGATTGCTTTGGCCCCAACTATTGTTGAGAATCTTGCAAATCGTTGCTCCTCCCATCCTTTTGCTCTTACAATCTTACTGCCCCCTCTTCCGCAAATGTCCCTGAGCTCCAGGATGGGGAGAGATTAGGCCGGCCTAGTTCTATGTGATTGATATAGTCTCTGAAGTTCTGGATTGTGGTTTGTTGATTTTCTTTTGCAGTTTTGCTGCTCCTGCAATTCCCTTCACTCCATTCTGCTGGGCACTGTATGTCACCCCCTGGCCAGAGACAAAAAGCTGTTAACTGGAGTCTTGTTATAATAGCACATTCAAGGGTAGATGTAATAAGAGTAGGAAACCTCAGTGAGGGAGGGGTCCATCACCCATTTGCAAAATGATTACTTTTTATCTGCTAGACTATATGCCCTCCCCTTCTGGTGAGATCAGGAAAGAACGTCTGTGAACTTAACCAGGTTTCTCATTACTTACTTGCAGACCTTGATGGAGGCCTATTTTCTCTGCTGTAACATGGTCCCCTCTCTCCTTGTTTCTGGTGTGGCCCTCCAACCCCATCCCTCCTGTTCATAATCCTTGCAATTACTGTGTTACATAGGTTTACTTTTGAGTGTCTCAATGTGGGCTGGGTGAGTTTGGTACTAGGAGCCACCTATTAGGGAGTACATACGGCGCTTAATTTTCTGGGTTTGGGATACTTCACTTAATATAATTCTTTCTAATGACATCCATTTCCCAGCAAATTCCAGTAATTCATCATTTTTGATGGCTGAGTAGTACTCCATTGTATAGATGTACCACCGTTTCCTTATCCACTCGTCAACTGTTGGACATTTAGGTTGATTCCATGACTTTGCTATTGTAAACAGTGCTGCTATGAACATGGTCGTGCTTGTGCTATCGAGGCGAACCTCTGCTGCATGGGGGATTATTCCCAAAAGTGGGATAGCAGGGTCATATGGCATTTCAATCTTTAATTTCTTTAAGAATCTCCAGACGGCTCGCCAGAGTGGCTGTATGAGCCTGCATTCCCACCAACAATGTAGGAGAGTTCCCCTCTCTCCACATCCTCTCCAGCATTTGTCGTTGTTTGTATTGTGGATTTTTGCCATCCTGACCGGGGTGAGATGATATCTCAGGGAAGTTTTGATTTGCATTTCCCTGATGGCTAAGGAAGTGGAGCATTTTTTAAGATATTTGTTAGACATTTTAACGTCATCCCTGGTAAAGTTTCTTTGAAGTTCCAGGGCCCATTTTTTAATTGGGCCAGTGTTTTCCTTGGAGTTTAGTTTTCTAAGTTCTTTGTGCATTCTGGACAGTAGAGCTCTGTCAGATATGTGGTTAGTGAAGATTTTCTCCCATTCTGTAGGTTGCCTTTGAGCTCCTGTGATAATCTCTTTATCTGAACAGAAGCTCTTTAATTTCACAAGATCCCAACTGTTGAGAGTTGGTAGCAGTTACTGTGCCATTGGATGTCTGTTTAGGAAATGTTGGCCTAGCCCAATCAGCTCGAGGGAGTTCCTTATCCTTTCAACTATGGTTTTCATAGTCTCTGGCCTGATATCAAGGTCCTTGATCCATTTGGAATTAAGTCTTGTACATGGTGACAAGTACGGGTCCAGCTTTAATCTTCTGCATGTGGAGATCCAGTTTTGCCAGCACCATTTGTTGAAGATGCTGTTCTTTTTCCATTGGATTCTTTGGGCCCCTTTGTCAAAGACCAAATGGCTGTAACTTTGTGGGCTTATATCTGGGTCTTCAATCCTTATCCATTGATCTGTGTGTCTATTTTGGAGCCAGTACCAGGCTGTCTTTATAACCATGAATTTGTAGTATAGACTTAGGTTTGGTATGGTAATACCTCCAGCTGTGTTTTTGTTACTCAGGATTGTTTTTGCTATCCTGGGTCTTCTGTGCCTCCATATGAACTTTGAGATTGTTTGGTCAACTTCTTTGAAGAATTGCTTTGGGATTTTGATTGGTATAGCATTGAATCTGTATATTGCCTTTGGTAGGATGGTCATTTTTACGATGTTGATTCTGCCAATCCAGGAACAAGGGAGGTCTTTCCACCTTCTGGTGTCTTCTGCAATTTCTTTCTTTAGGGTTTTAAAGTTTTCATTGTAAAGGTCTTTTACCTCCTTCGTTAGGTTTATACCAAGGTATTTCATTTTTTTAGGGGCTATAGTAAATGGGATTGTTTCTCTCAAGGCTTTTTCACTTCTTTCATTCTGGGCATATAGGAAGGCCTCTGATTTTTGCACATTTATTTTGTATCCTGCCACCCTGCTGAACTTCTCAATTAGTTCCAGGAGCTTCCTGGTGGAGTTTTTGGGATCACTCAGGTATAAGATCATGTCATCTGCAAATAAGGATAGCTTGACTTCTTCCTTGCCGATTTGAATCCCTCTTATGTCCCTTTCTTGTCTTATGGCTTCAGCTAAGACTTCAAGTACAATATTGAATAGAAGTGGTGAGAGTGGACAGCCTTGTCTAGTTCCTGATCGAAGTGGGAATGATTCCAATTGTTCCCCATTGAGCATAATCCTTGCTGTGGGCTTGTTGTATATAGCTTTTATTATATTGATTAAGGTTCCTTCCATTCCCACTGTCTCTAGCGTTTTGATCATAAAAGGCTGTTGGATCTTGTCAAAAGCTTTTTCTGCATCTATCGAGAGTATCATGTGGTCTTGGACTTTGGACTGGTTTACATGATGAATTACATTTATTGATTTGCGTATGTTGAACCAACCTTGTGTGCCGGGGATGAAGCCTACTTGGTCCCCATGAATGATCTTTTTAATATGTTTTTGAATCCGATTTGCTAAGACTTTGTTGAGAATCTTTGCGTCTGTGTTCATCAGAAAGATCGGCCTATAGTTTTCTTTCTTAAGTGAATCTTTATTAGGTTTTGGGATTAAAACGATATTAGCTTCATAGAAGGAATTTGGTAGTGTTCCTTCCTTTGCTATTTGATGGAACAGTTTAAGGAGTATTGGTGTTATTAAAATTTTTTTTTTTTTTTTTTTTTTTTTTTTTAAATTTTTTTTTTATTATTATTATTAATTCAACTGTGTGTATGTGCACGCGCGTGTCTGTGTGTGTGTGTATGTGTGTGTAGAACCACGGACGAATTCGCGAACCACCATGGACGCCTCCACCTCCTTCTGCCCCGGGATTCACAGGCTCCGCCCTACCAGGACCAGAAGCGCAGGCCGCCCCCGCTTCCGTCTGGCGTCTATACGTGGGATCTGGGATCCGAACTCGGGACCTTCCGCCTGCAAGGCGGAGGCTTAACCCCTGAGCCACCTCTCCAGCCCAGAGTATTGGTGTTATTAACTCCTTAAATGTCTGGTAGAACTCTGTGCTGAATCCATCTGGTCCAGGACATTTTTTGGTGGGAAGATTCGAGATTACTTCCTCAATTTCCTTATATGTTATAGGACTATTTAAATAATTCACAACTTCCTGATTCATTTAGGTAAGTTGTGTTTACTTAGAAATTCATCCATCTCTTTTGTGTTGTCAAACTTCACAGAGTATAAGTTTTTGAAATATGATGTTATAATTCTCTGGATTTCTTGGGTATCAGTAGTGATAACTCCATGTTCATTTCTAATTTTGTTAATTTGGGTTTTCTCTCTCTTGCTTTTGGTTAGTTTAGCTAGGGGTGTATCAATCTTGTTGATTTTTTCAAAGAACCAGCTTTTTGATTGGTTGATTTTTTCTATCGTTTTCTTAATCTCGATTTCAGCTATTTCTCCCCTTATTTTGCTAATCTCTTCTCTTCTACTGCTTTTGGGATCAGATTGCTCTAGTTTCTGTACAGCTTTAAGCTGCATTGTTAAGTTGTTTATTTCTGATGTTTCCATTTTTTTGACGTAGGCATTAAGAGCTATGAACTTACCTCTTAGAACAGCTTTCATTGTGTCCCAGAGATTTTGGTAGGTTGTATTTTCGTTATCATTCACTTTCAGGAAATCTTGAATTTCCTTTTTAATTTCTTCCTGAATCCAGTTCTCATTCAGCATCATATTGTAAAGTTTCCAGGAGTTAGTGTATTTTCTCTTGTTTGATGTGTTGTGGATGTCCAGCTTTAGGCCGTGGTGGTCTGATAGGGCACAGGTTAGAATTTCAATTTTCTTGTATATGTGTAGATTCATTTTGTGGCCCAATATGTGATCTATTTTGGAGAAAGTTCCGTGTGCTGCTGAGAAAAATGTGTATTCTTTGGTGCGTGGGTGAAAAGTTCGATAGAGATCTGTAAGGTCCATTTCTTTCAGGGTTTGATTAAGTTCCAAAGTGTCTCTGTTAAGCTTTTGACCTGTTGATCTATTCCATGTTGAGAGGGCGGTGTTGAAGTCCCCAAGAATTATCATTTGGGGGTTGATTTCTTGCTTGAGACGCTGTAGGGTTTTCTTAATGAATGTGGAGGGGCCCGTATTGGGTGCATATATGTTCAGTATTGTGAAGTCTTCCTGGTGAATTGTACCTGTGACTAAAATGTAGTATCCATACGTGTCTCTTATAATTTTTTTTGGTTTGAAATCCACTTTGTCTGATAGCATAATGGCTACCCCTGCCTGTTTTCCGCTTCCATTTGCTTGTAGAATTGTTGACCAGCCTTTTATTTTTAGAGCGTGCCTATCTTTTGTGGTGAGATGGGTTTCCTGCAGGCAGCAGATTGATGGATTGTGATTTTTAATCCAAATTTGTAATCTGTGTCTCTTGATCGGTGAGGTAATTACATTAACATTTAGTGTTATAATGGAGAAACTATTTTTGATTCCAGAGATTTATTATGTTTAGTAGTTTTTATAAGTATATTGCTTTGCTTTTAATGATGTTATACTTGCCTTCTGTTCTCCTGGATATGCCTGTTTTTTTCTTCACGCTTGAGTATCATTTCTAGCATTTTTTGAAGGCCTGGTTTGGTGGACATATATCCCTTCAAGTTGTCTTTGTGCTGGAAGATTTTTCTTTCTCCCTCGATCATGACTGATAGTTTTGCAGGGTAAATCAGCCTGGGTTGACAGTTTTGCTCATTCAATACTTGAAGTATGTCTCTCCAAGCTCTTCTTGCTTTTACTGTTTCGAGTAAGAAGTCATTTGTTATTTTAATAGGTTTACCTTTAAAAGTGACTTGTTTTTTCTCCCTTGAAGCTCTCAGCACCAGTTCTTTATCTTGAATGTGGAGTGTTTTAACTATTATTTGCCGCGGTGTGCTTCTATTTTGGTCGTATCTGTTTGGGGTGCAGAATGCCTCTTGTATATGAATGGGCCTCTCTTTTTTTAGATAAGGAAAGTTTTCCTTGATGATCATTTGAAAAATTTCCTCAGGGGTGGTATTTTGAGATCCTTCCTCTGGTATTCCATGAATACGCATGTTAGGCTTCTTCAGGGTGTCCCATATCTCTTGGATATTTCTCTCAAGTATCTTTTTGGCTTTAACAACCTCTTCCATTGAGCTGGTTAGTACTCCCACTTTATCTTCAAGGTCTGAAATTCTGTTTTCTGCTTCATTAGTTCTGTTGATAAGACTCTCTGTGGCATTCTGGGTTGAAGATAACTTGTCTTTTAGCTGAGTTTTAAACTCTGCTTGAGTTTGTTTTAACTGCTCTATGCCACTTTTTGTTTCTTGCACTGTTTTTCTCAACTCCTCCAGATGTCTGTTGTGTTCCTCTTCAAAGCGATTGATTCGATTATGTAATTCCTCCCGGATTTCCACTTTCATAGTATTGAACATGGTCATGATCATATTTTGAAAGACCTTATCCTGGGTGAGGCTTTCTTGGCCTTTTTCCGCGGGTTTGTTCTTGTTGGAGTCTAACATTATGGGATTAATTTCTTCCGTGGGAAATTTGTTTACTTGAGTGTTGCTTCTCATGGATTTGCACTTTGACTTTGGCATTGTCGTTTTAACTCTTAAGATCTCTCAATTTCACTAAACTGAATTATTTGGCCTGGGGTCCTGGTGGGCGGCCCGAACGGGGACTTACCTAGGGCGCGGGGTGAGGCCAGGCTGGACCCCGCGCGTGTCCCGACCGGTGGAGCGGGGTGGGGCGAAAAGGGAGGATGGGCGCGTGGGCGTGGAGCTATTTAACCCGAGGGCAGCTGGGGCGGGGCCCGGGCGCAGGGGGAGGTCCTCCTCGTCCCTAGGCCCCCGCGCGGTTCCGGCTGGATGGTGGGAGTCGGAGCTGGGTCCCTGTGGGCTGACCTCGGGTCCTAGGGCGTGGGGTGAGGCCCGGCTGGACCGCGCGTGCGAGTCCCGACCGGCGGAGCGGGGTGGGGTGAAAAGGGAGCGAGATGCTTTGCTTTTAAGATGCAGTCATATAATTAAAAGAAAGTAGATTTAATTCCTGTGGTCAGTTATCATCTTACACTCTTCCCTTTCTGGTTATAGTATTGAAATAAGAACAATTGTCAATGTATGATAAAAGTTCTAATAAGGGTCAATCTGCAAGTCGTTCCGAGTCAAGTATTGGCACATCGTAACATTTAAAAACTTTAAAAACTTTAAGCCCCTGTAGAGAAAGACAATAAGCTGGATGTGAGTGGCAGAGATTCCTGCGTCCTATAAAACCTAAGATATTTCCTGCCACTTTAGAGAGAAAAGTTTGTTGATCTTGATTCTGGGTTATGAGTTGATGATTTATTCTTGTTTCTATCTTCTGCTATATTCTTGCTATTCCTGTTTGTCAGCTTGTGGTGTAAAGTTCTTTGGATGATAATGAGATAGGGCTGTAATTCCTTGATCCTATCCAGGATGAATAGTCCAAGTAGTGGCAGAAGACAAATGCCCAGAAAATGACAAGAAATGTCTTAAGGGTGTGTGTGTGTGTGTGTGTGTGTGTGTGTGTGTGTGTGTTGGAAAGACATAAATAGAATGAGACAGAATGGATGTCCAGTCAAGCCTTGATCTATATATTCTTTTTTTTAATTTATTTTTTCCACTCATACAAACTTAATAGGTGCCCCAGTCCTCTCCCTCTCTCCACCCCTCCCTGGATCCCCTTGCTCCCTTCCTCCTTTTTCTCTTCCTTTCTCCCACACCCTCCCTTTCTCCCAGTGCCCCCTCCCCCCATCCCTGGAGCATCTTTTAGTGTGCATGTCAAACTTCCCTCTGGGTCCTCCCCTCTAATGAGGTGTAAGGACTCAGTAGCATTGCTTAAAGCTCTTTCTTATGTTCCCCTTTAGTATAGGAACACTATTGTGGCTGTTAATCCCTTGCTTTTAAGGATCCTAGTGCCTGTGATCCTATGTTAGACTTTGGGGGGTCGATAATATGTCGGTCATTGTGCAGGTCATGCAAAGTCCTATTATGATTACTTCAGCTCTAACTTGTGTGGAGTATCTTGCATATCGTTGCTCCTCCCCATCTTTAGGCTCTTACAATCCTACCACCCCCTCTTCCGCATATTTCCGTGAGCTTTAGGATGGGGAGAGATTAGGCTGGCCTGGTTCCAGGTTATTAATGTAGGGTCTCTGATGTTCTGAATTATGTTTTTTTTCCCCCCAATTTTGCTGCTCCTGCACTGCCCTTGGCTCCATCCTGATGGGTATTGGATGTCACCTCCTAGTCAGAGACAAAAGGCTGTTAAAATAGAGTCTTATTATAAGAGTAGATTCAAAGGCAGATGGAATTAGAGTAGGAGACCTCGGTGAGTGGGGGAGTCAGTCTCCTATTTGCAGGATATTTATCATCTATCTGCTAGACTCTACACCTTCCCTGACTGGTGAGATCAAACCCCATCAGTTGCAAGTGACCAAGAAGGTAAGTCTGTGAGCTTAACCAGATGTCTCATTACTTGCAGTCTTGATGGTGGCTTATTTTCTCTGCTGCAGCAAGATCCCCTCTCTCCTTGTTGTTGGTGGGGCCCTCCTTCCCCTTCCCTCCTGTTTATAATCTTTGCAATTATTGTAGGTATTACAGAGATTTATCTTTGAATGTGTCACTAAGTGGGTTTGGTACTAGGATCCACCTATTAAGGAGTACATACGGCACTTAATTTTCTGTGTCTGGGATACTTCACTCAATATAATTTTTTCTAATTTCATCTATTTCCCGGCAAATTTCATTAATGTATCATTTTTGATGGCTGAGTAGTATTCCATTGTATAAATATACCACATTTTCCTTATTCACTCGTCAACTGTTGGGCATTTGGGTTGAATCCATGACTTTGCTATTGTAAACAGTGCTGCTATGAACAATTCCTATATATTCTTAAAAGATATTTTTTGGGGGTTGAGCGCAGTGAGCGAGCAAGTGAGGGAGAGACACCACCAACCTTGTTGTGTGCTGCGCTGCCCTTGAGGAGCCCTGGCCACCTCAGTGGCTGAGGGTTGGGCCAGGGCTGAGGAGGCTGCCACCATGCCACACCACAGTGCAGGTCCCAGAAGATCGACATCCTGGGCTACGGGTCTGTAGGGGAAGTCCTCATTGACAATTCAGTTTGTTGAAGGCCAATTTGTTGACTTATGATTCCAACCATAGAAAGCACTTTCACAAAGTTGATCACAGTAAATAGACAAGAATATCATCTTCAGCTTGTAGACACTGCTGGGCAGAATGAATATTCCATTTTTTCCCCAGATACAGATATGAATGGTTGTATTCTTGTGTATTCTGTTACATCAATCAAAAGTTTTGAAGTGATTAAAGTTATCCATGGCGAACTGCTAGATATGGTGGGGAAAGTGCAAATCCCTATTATGTTTGTTGGGAATAAAAAAGACCTGCATAGGAAAGGCTGACCAGTTATGAAGAAGGAAAAGTTTTGGCAAAGTCTTGGAACATAGTATTTCTGAAATCTTGGCTGAAGAAAATCAGGCTGCTGTTGATGTTCTTAAAAGGATAATTTTGGAGGCCAAGAAGATTGACAGGGCAGCTTTGCAAGGAAAGTCTTTGTACTCAGTGATGTGAGGCTCGGGCTGCAGAGCCTTGGACACTAAGAATGAGTTCTATTTGAAGAAGCAGACTGCCCTCGTCCCTGAACAGAAATATGCTTCCTTTTTCTTCTGTTAACCTGAAAGATGTCATTTGGCCAGAGTTCTTCCCCTAAGATTATGTTAATGTCTGACTCTGTCCAAATGAGTTCACTTTCATTTTCAAATTTTAAACAATCGTATTTTCAATTTATATATTATATATTTCTTGATATTATGACCAAGAATTTTGTCAGCATTAATTTTTTCAGTGTAGTTTGTTGTTTAAAATAATGCAATCATCAAAATGATGTGTATTGTTTCATTGTGTTAAATGTATACTTTTAAATGAAATTGCTAACTTAAAAAAAAGGGGGGGGGGCTGGAGAGGTGGCTCAGGAGTTAAGCCTCTGCCTTGCAGGCGGAAGGTTCTGAGTTCGGATCCTAGACCCCGCGTATAGGCTGGGCGAAGCTGGGGCGGCCTGAGTTTCTGGTCCTGGTAGGGCGGAGCCTGTGAATCCCCTGGCAGAGTAAACAAGGAGGAGGTGGAGGCAGTCCATGGTGATTCCCGAATTCGCCTGTGGTTCTACACACACACACACACACACACACACACACACACACACACACACACAATTGAATAAAAAAAAAAAAAAGGCTGGAGACCATAGTAGTGTTCCTATGCTTAAGGGGAACACAGGAAAAGGGTTCTGGGAAATGCCGCTGAGTCCTTGCACCTCATCGGAGAGGAGGACCCAGAGGAGAGTTTGGGATGCACATTAAAGGATGCTCCGGGGACGGGAGGGGGAGGCACTGGGGGAGGGGGAGGAAGGGGGGAGGAGAGGAAGGGAGCAGGAAGGTGGGGGGTAAAGGGAGGGAGGGGACCGGTGTACCTGTTAGGTTTGTATGAGCTGAAATAAAAAAAAAAAAGGCTGGAGAGATGATGCAGGGGTTAATACTCTATCTAGCAAGTGGAAGGTCCTGGAGTTCAGATTCCAGGTCCCACATAAAAAAAGCCAGGCAGAAATGGCTGGGGCTGCACTTCCAGCCCTGGTGGGCGGAGCCTGGGAAATCCCAGAGCAAAGAAAGGAGATAGAAGCAATCCAGAACGATTCCCGAAGTCATCCTTGGTCCTCCACAGAAACACACACACACACACACACACACACACACACACACACACACACACAAATAGATTAATTTAAAAAAATTAAAAGACTTATTGAAGTATAATTTTTAAATACCGACACCTAGCCCCCTAGGGCCCTGGAACTGAATATATGGCATTGGAAAAGCCTATGTCCCCATTTCTCAGTAATCCATATCTCTCCAATGCGCTTTTGTCCAATGACTCTATTATTACTATTAGGCACCTACTCTGTATAGGACTGATGCTCTAGTGTTCTGCATGGCTAGAACCCTTCTAGGGTAAATTCTCAATAAAGGCCTGTCTTAACTGTGGAGCTGAGTCTGTCCCTGATTCCAATTATTTACCTAACAGCCTTTTGACTTTGACAATACATACTCTGTAAGTGCATACTATTTCTATGCCTCTACAGAAACATGAATCATGAGGTTCAGGGAAACAAACTCAAAAGTATGTTGTTGTGATCTTTGATAAAGGGCCTATTCTGGTAACTCTTCCTGAGTTGTGTATGTGTAAGTGATATCTGTAAGTGCTATAAAACGTAGTTCTGGAATTATTTAGAAATGTAATGATACCAGCCTATTGTCTAACACTTGGGAAACTAAGGCAGGCAGGAGGATTGCCTCGAAGTCATGGGTACATAGCAAGTACCAGGTCAGAGAGGATCATACAGCAAGACCATGTTTCAACTTCACACTATCACCACAAGAAAACCATCACTATTTTTATGTATAGTGGATACATGGCAACTTTTACATATTTTGTTATTTAAGAAACAAGTAGAATGGTAACTCTTATTAAATCAGGATTTTTAGTTAGGAAATAGAATTGTTAAATGACATTTGTTGAATTAGACATAAAGCTGGTTTTAATCCTTGGAACTAACCTCACTCTAAATTTGCTAGTAAAACATTTTGGTTCTAATCAATTAATGGATAAAAATTACAAATTTCACAAAAGTGAGGTATAACTGCTTAAAATCTGTAGCATGACATTCCATAGTCATTCCAAATGTTTTTTAATTCAGGAAGAATTTATTTGTTCAGACATTTTTCTATAACCTCAGATTTGCAGGAAGATGCAGAAAGAGCATTTCTTGTCTTAAATAGTTTAAAGAACATATACCATTGTCAAAGTACTTTATATATATTTATCTTCTTTGTGTTTGTGTGTGAATTTTATCCCATCTAGATCCATGTAACTTTCACTGCAATCAAGATACAGACAGATCTCTTCCAAGCACCACACAAGAATCACTTTATCTTACACTTTTATACATTCTCATTGCCCTCTTATTCTTTTCCCCTAGAATAGTCTTGTTAAAATGTTTCTATCATGAAATAAAAGAATAAAATAAATGTTTACTGCTGACAGTGACAGAAATATAGAATGATTGATAGAATGAAATAAATGCTTGCAGACACACACACACACACACACACACACACAAAACCACTGGTTCTTCTGATGAGATCTTTAGGCACTGGAAAGTGTTTTGAGTATAGTATAAAACAAATGTACTGTTTTTTTTTTTTATTCTACTAGACAGATTTGTTCACTAAACTGGGAGAATTAATGAGTACAACTTGGAAGCAGAATCTATAATTCTATAATTCAAATAAACTTTCATGTTCAACTTCATTCAACAAGGAGAATTCATTCTGTTGTGGGGGACATTTAGATTCATTAACTTCTCACACCTTTAAAAGTTATGAAAGAAATTGACATTTTAAGATGCATTTATTTACTATTTGGCAGAAATGTGGAATAGCACTGTTATAGTCTTATAGAGAAGATCACTAAAAGCCAGAAAATTACATAATCAAAACTATGAAGAATTTTCCTGGAAGTCAATTTCTTCTGGCTGGTATGGAGTCTTTCTTCCAGGAAGCAGTTTATTGTACCAGCATGACTCAGAGGATTCTCATCTGAAACCTTAACCTGAGCACAATGGGGCTTTGTCTTACACACTTTTTATTAGTCCCCCTTTACATTTCAGTCATCCTTTACATTTTAGTCCCTTTGTCTTCCTTATGTGGTGACCATACATTCTAACTGTTGTGATAAGGTTACACGTGCCCAATAACTATATTATTAGTTTAGACATTGACCTTGTCATGCAGTCTTTTTTAAAAAAAATATTTTTTATTTATTTGAGAGGCAAGGGGAGTAGGGAAGTGAGAGAAAGTGGATTCATGTATGCTTGCCACGGTGCATGGAGTCAGGTCAGAAGATAACTGGTCAGTACTCTCAGTCATGTGGGCTTCTGGGAATCAAACTGCTGACCTATCTTGCATCGTGTAGCCTTTGATAAGATCCCATGTGCATATTAACTATGTCTAGTGGCCTTTCTTTGTTCTTCAAGAGTTCTGGCCACCACATCGGTTCTAGGAAGATTAATTTGTAGGATCTGATAACAGTGGGTTTGAGTAGGAAAGAGAGAAAGAGTTGGTAAAGCCATTAAGGAAGAAAATTCCTGAGCTCATACCAAATTTACCAGCCATGTGATCTAGGTCTGAGTTCTCTATTATTTCTTCTTTTATTTCCCAACCCTTTGTGTCTGACATAACATTTACAGATGACATGCAAATATGAGTATTATACCAAAAGTTAATAATCACATACACAGTATGACTTAAAATGTAAAGGCAGCAGTCATTTTAACAAAGCCAAACCACATTCTTTAACCAGATTGACTGTATATTTCCCCCTGTGTCTACAATCATTTATACTCTATAAAATGTTTCATTTCAGTTTGGAATATTTAAATAACTTATGTTGTAATTTTAGTTTTTCTTCTGTCCAGTTTTATCTTGCCTCATTGAAGTGGTTAGTTGTAATTTTAGGAAAGCTTGGTTTTTAATACATAAATTATTGCAATTATTATTTGTTACTAATAATTATGTTTTTTAAAAATTATGTTTATTCTATTATTTTGATTTTATATCATATTGCAGTTTGGGAATATAAATGGATAGGATAAAACTTCAGTTCATGACAATATCTCCTCTTTGTTTGAGGAGGTTACAACTGGTTCCTTTATTGACATCATTTTTCTAGATGCCAGGAAGAGCAACACAGCAAATAAAATCACAGCAGTTTCCTGGCATAAGGGGGTTTATAGTGAACCTCAGGACACATCTGAAATGAGCGGTTGTAATTGGATTTTCTCAGGTGCATCAGAGATGATCAAGGACATAATGCTATGACCTTTTAGAAGCAAAAGAATTTCAATATTATCTCTTCACTGCTTGCTAAACAAACTAGTTCTAACTAGAAACAGATTTCTACTCTCTTAGAATGTACAGTATGAGAAAGACTGGAAAAATTTACTTAGCAAGGGTAAAAATACAATCCAGAAAATTTTATTATTGTAGCACCTGAGTGAATGGGAGTAGATCTCCTCGGAGAGGCCATGGCTAAATCTGAACGAAGTTTGATATTTTAAAAATATCACCATGGAGATACAGTAGCTGAGCAAGTTATCAATCCCATGATGCAATGAGAGGAGTGTTATCTGAATAACTGAAGGTGACTAGGCTGGACCACACGATGGGACTGAGAAAGTCTGAGAATGTCTCAGTTAGGAGTCTGGGCTTGCTGTTTTAGTGTGTGACTTTTGGAGGGACCGGGTCAGGAGCTACTTGTAGTTTAGGTAACAATAAATGTGGCAGGAGAGTCCTAGACAAAAAAAAAAAAAAAAAAAAAAAGGAAAAGAAGAACCAAGTCAATAATTTAGATAGAAAGCTAGAAGAGTTCCAAGAGTTCCCTCATGAGATGTATAGAAGACATTTTTTAAAATTGTCCCCCATTTTTATTTTTTTTCTACTTTTCAAACATATTGAGTATACATCCCAGCTTCCCTCCCTCCTTTCTTCCCTCCATCCCTTTCCTTCCCTTCATCATTCCCTCCCACCCCTCCGACTGTATGCTTCTATGTACCTCAGGGCTTTGGCTTGTCTATTCCTGTGGGGGCTCGGGTATATCAAGTTACCTCTCTTTATGCTACCCCACTGATATGTTCATTTCCCTTCACTCATCCAACTTTAGACTCAAAGGTTTCCACTGTAAGTTCCCATTCCATAAATATAACAAAAGCTACTTACAGAGCAGTTTGATGTACTATCTTCTTACCTGTAGGCTGTCTTCCCTATTGATCTATTTCCTTCCCTTTTTTAGGTTTTTGTTCTAGTTTACAGTAACAGGGATGGATACCATTCTGACAAGTGGGTCTTGAGTCCAATCAGAAAGCTGTTGGTTGGTTCCTTGGTACTCATGCTACTATTACACTAGTGGTCACCTGTTGCCATGGTGATTTATATTGCAACTTACAGATCTAGGAGAAGCCACTTTGAAGGAAAAAGATTCCAGCATTTTCAGCAGCTGGCTAGGAGGGAAGTAAAATGAAAATGAACTTCACCTGTGAAGTTGTCAGTTAGATTCTTGTCAATATTATCCAAAGCACTTCCTGAAGGAAAGAATACCAAGGTTTGGCCTTCCCATCTTATTACAAAGAAACAATAGGTCATCTGTTACTTTGCAAGTGACCCAGTCCATATCTAGGACCATAGAGATAAACTATTATCTGCGCCTTGCTTGGAGGCTACAATCCTCTGTTAAAACTAAAAAGTCTAACTGGGGCAGGAGAGATGGCCCAGGGGCTAAGCCACTGCCTCACAAGCAGAAGGTCCTGAGTGTGGATCCCAGATCCCATGTAAAAATGCCAGGAGAAAATGGTGGCAACCTGGGAAAATCCAGAGCAAAGCAAAGAGGAGGTAGAACAATCTAGGGTGATTCCTGAAATCACCACTAAGCCTCCACAGGCACACATAGTACCCTCTGATATACGCTGACACACATAGACACACACACATGTGCAATAAATAAATCTAAATGGTCTGACTGAAGTGCTAAACAGATTCTAGAGAAACTTTTGTCAGGAAACTTCTGAAAAGTGGCTAAAACTGTTACCCATCATGCTTATTAGTGTTAGAACAGATCCAAAACCTTATACCAAGCTCATTTCCTCTAAGTTTTTATATGGAAGGCTTACCTAATACTAGATTTGGTCGTAGACTCTGAGGGCAATGCTTAATAAACTTAAGATAAGCCCAATAAATTTATATGACTATGATAATAAGATTATTCCCAGTCTAAATGATGGGGTCATAAATGTCGTGGACCTTGGGAGTACTGAGTCCTCCTTAAAACCTGGAAGAAGGGTCATAGACTGTAGCTATTGGTAAGAATACATGAGGACCCAGATTCAATCCTTAATACTGTCAGAAAGAAAGAAGGAAAGAAGGAAAAAGAAAGGAAGGAAGGAAGGAAGGAAGGAAGGAAGGAAAGAAAGAAGGAAGGAAAGAAGGAAGGAAGGAAGGAAGGAAGGAAGGAAAGAAGGAAGGAAAGAAGGAAGGAAGGAAGGAAGGAAGGGAGGAAGGAAAGGAAGGAAGGAAGGAAGAGAGGAAGGGAGGAAAAAAACCTGGAGAAAAGGTTCTACAGAATAACTGGTTTCTTTCTCAAAGGGATCTTCCAACAGTTCCTACCTGAAGATGCAAAAGAAAATGCCTACTCTAGTGAGCTAATAGAAGATCTCAAATTCCTCTTCAAAAAACAAAGCTAAAAAACTCTAATAAATTTGGCTCAGATAGTCTGAAATATTCCCCTGCTCTGACTCCTCTTGTTTCTCGTTAAGAATTCTAATCCTCCACGGTGCATGAGAACTTGCATGGTTCCAAGAAAATAGGGTCATTTTCTCCTGCCCAAATCAAAAATATTCTGTCACTGCTGTTTCTTCTGTTTTTATTTTTTTCTTCTCCTTTCTATAGGCATAAGACATGTGCTAGTTCCTATTTTAATCAATGTGGCTGACCTTACCAACTCCTGTGATTTTTAGCTTCGTCTTAAGTTGCAATAACAAAACCAGGAGCAACTATCCCTTGGAGACCTGTGACAAGTTTAGGTGTCAACTTGACACCCGTGAGGTGGGCTTGTGAGTACACTATGAAGAATTATGTAGTTAGAATAGTCCTCTAAGCAAGCCTGGGGGGGACTGTCTTGATTTCAAAATCAACATGGGAAGACCCAGCCCACAGTGGATGGCATCCTTCCCGGGCCATGTGAATAAAAGAGAGAGAGAGAGAGAGAGAGAGAGAGAGAGAGAGAGAGAGAGAGAGAGAGAGAGAGAGAGAGAGCTAGTCGAGACTGACAAATGGGAAGGCAGCATTGCTTCTTGTCTTTATCTGCTTTTGACTTTGGTTATGACAGTTCCCTTAGGTACTGAGGATGAATTTCTCCTGTCTTGGTGCTTCAATAAAATTCTTTAATTATTCTAAAATGTTTTTTTTGAGTCAGGTAGTTGTTGCAGCAACAAAGTTATGAAACTAAAATGAGAACTCCCAATTAATAGGGAGAAATGGTCACAGTAAGGCCATATATATAAATCAGATTTAAATTTATAACTTATTTAATGAAACCTTTAACAGAGGGGTGATAGGCAACCCAAAACTGAAGTACCCAAATTGGATGACTCCTTCCTCAGGACCAATCTTTGAACCAGAAAGTAAAGTTTCTATTTTTCTGATTTTTGATGGAATCAGCCCTATCTGTAGGGCAACGATGTTTCTCTGTGAGATTTCAGCGTGCAATTTGCAGGGAGCGGAAGGACTACATTCTGAATCAGAGAATGATGAGGACTCAGAGGTAATCCTGTGAACTAATCTAGCCTATGTCCTGGAACAACAGGGTTTTATTCTTGCAGTATCCATTGTGAGCTTGCCTTACCAACTCACTGTAGTGAGGACAAGTCTTTACATACCTCTATCAAAATAATGGATTTTTTGTGGCCATACAATCGAGCCAAAGGCACTAAGTTGTTCAATCTTCTCATCCAGAGGAAGGACTGCCCAGCTCCTCACAATAGCACCATTTCCTGTGCGGTGTTCGTAGATGATTATGTCTTTGAAAGCTATTCCTCTTCTCCTGGGCCTTCAGAGGTACAGGACTCTTATTTCAGCCCAATCCATATCTACATGTTTTAAATATACTTGGCTCTGGTGCCAACCACTGCTGTAAACTTATAGGACATTAGATACTCCTATGTGAAACTATGTATTTTCTGTCCTACCCCAGGATTGGTGAAGCTGTTTTAATGACATGATCATCTTTCTAGACCTACTAAAGTATACCAGAAAACTTTCGCAGTTTCAAGGAATATAACCAACTTGGGATCCTGGTGACATTCGCCTTATAGAACAAAGAGAGATGTCATCCCAGGGCTGTAAATACATCCAAGTTTGAGGGTCTAAATACTGATAACCTGGCATTAAAACTAACAGGACTCAGCTGAGGTATCCTGAAGGTTTACTCCCACCTATGAGCATTTTTTTCATTGCAAAGGTTCTGAAGCCCATCCTTGTCAACAGACAGGGAAGTCACTATAGTTGTTATCTGGATACAGCATGACAGTCTTGACTCCCCTGCACAAATGGTCCTGCAGAATCTCAGAGCTGATGTTTTGACAGCCCAGGCAGGAGAGGTTTGTCCAGGGCTTCGCAAAACTGCTGTGTTTGGGTTAGTAATTCACAAAATTTGAACAAAATCTAAGACCAAAGAGTTGATAAATGCCCCAGTACTAAACTCTAATATCACTGAAGAGTCATGGGAAATAATAGCTCTGGTGGCTCCTATATTCACAGATTTGATTCTAGTTTATGCTTTTTCATTCTTGTATCCAAAGCTTAGTAACTTGCCTTGTAGCTTCTGGAATCCAACAACAGCTGCAAGGAAAAGTGTTAACATTTCATGGCAACTGACCTGCTGCTGACCCAGAAAAAAACTGACTTAAGTAAAACCTGCTCTCCAGCCCATGGACAGATTAGGCCCAGACTTCTGTAACCACCTTTAGAAAAGGTCTACACACCATGGCCAACACGAGAGAAGCTACAGAATATTGAATATCACTCTTCTGTCCCCCCGAAAGATTTCCAGGATCCCAGCTCTCAGCGGGGTTTCAGATAAGAGAACAAGGAGTGGGATGAAAGCGGTGATGGAAACCTGACTGTGGAAGAATGTAATCCACCTATCTGATGGTCACATGTCAGAGCAGGCCTGCATGGAAACATGCATCACATGTAAATGACCCGTAGAAGATTTTGAAGAGCCTCACTTCCTTTCACCATGGTTCAAGTCTGGCAATTTCAAATTCACTTGTTTTGTCTCCCTTAAAGATGATTTCCCTTTCTATAACTGTAATGGGATGTCATGAACATAAAAATATTCTAAAGGGATGCTTGTGCCTTCCTCCCACACTCTGGTCATCAGACTATTGAAACAGTAGACCTTAAGAAGTTGGCATTTTTCCCAGGAATCTCACCCTGGGAACAGAGAGAGGGCCTACTCAATGCAACCAGGAGGGGGAAGGGACTTCACAGAGTACTTACTTATATGGTGCCAGTCAGAAGAGAAATTTGTTTCCCCAAAGAGATTTCACATGGCTCTGACAACTTGTTCAGATGACCTTGGAAGACATACAAGACCCTAGGCCATGGCCTATCTAAGGTTGGTCTAATGTGCCTTGAGAAAAAGTGCTCAACTATGCATAATTTTTGTCATCTATTTAAACCAAAATCTCGTGGGAGAACTTTAAAGACAGACTTTGAACATTGGATATCTGTCTTCCCAATATGGACATGTTGAATGCATTTCCTTTTTCTGCTTTTCACTGTCAATTTGATTTTTTAAATTGATTTATTGGCCAAATGGAACTATAGATGTCACCAGCTGAGTAGCCTAACTGTGTGTCTCTGTACAAGTCATCACACAGAGACATAAGAGCCTGGAAACTTCAACAGGTACCACCCTGTGAACCCAAACCCACACCTGTAACATTCAGACTAAAGAGCCAGGCTTCCTTATGAAAGCAACATTTTATGATAGTGTTCTTGAGTTTGACGCTTTTTTCTCTCTTCTGCTGCATTCATTGGTTTCTTGCTTCCTCATTCTCCAGGTACTAGAAAAAGTCAAGTCAAGACAATTGACTGTGTAACATAACTGATAGGTCACCAAGGATCAAAGAGAGGCAGAGCTAGGGCTGGAGAGATGGCTCAGGGGTTAAGACTCTGACTTGCAAGCAGAAGGTCCTGAGTTCGGATCCCTGGTCCCATGGTACTTCCAGCCTTGGTGTGCAGAGCCTGGGAAATCCCAGAGCAAAGCAAAAGGAGATAGAAGTGATCCAGGATGATTCCCGAAGTCACCTTTGGTCCTCCACAGGACACACGATGTTCTCTGATACACACACATGCACGCATGCACACACAAAATAAATACAGTTTAAAAAGAGTGGCATAGCCAGTAGTACTTCTATATACACATCCAATTCTTGGCCCTGTGTTTACAAGAAAAAAAAAAAAAAAAAGAAATCTAAAAACCAATCTCAGAAGGAAATAAAGCAAAATTCTTTATGTTCATCCAGCTGAGGCGAAACAGCATGAGAGGGTAATGCTAGTCACAGATGGGCTATTTTATAACACTCTTCCATTTTAGTCAAGCAATGGAAATTCTCAGAACTAAAGTAGTTAGGGCTAGTCTTTCTAGGTTCTCGAACTTTCCACACTACTGACCCTAGCTAACCACAACTATTGGTCACTAAGCATTCTTTCTCTCCCTACGTTCTGTCTCAACAAGGACTGGCTATAGGCCAGAAAAGGAACTTTTTGGTTCCCCTTCCTCCATTTCCCTTACTTTGTAACCTGTAGAAGGGGATATGCCCTCTGCCACATGGACTGAACTCTTTCAGACCACTTCCATGCTGTTTCTCTGTAGCATTACTTTCTCTTCTCCAATCTTTTTTCCCCTTTCCTTTTCTGCCCCTTAACTACCCAGTCTGCAGCTGGGGCTCAGGGTTCTGTTTCTTCATCAGACACCCCCTACGCAGGTTTTTCTCCTAATAAAATTCTGCCGTCATGGAGATGCTTGTCTCTATCTGACCTTCCTGCTTGCAGACCTTATAGGTAGGTTCGGATGCTGTAAAATCTATGCCTTGTCTCCAGGCAGATCTCACAGTCCCATACTGAATTTTGCTAGGATAAATAGATGCTTGTAATAAGGTTGTGCACCCCAATACCTCCAATATCCTTTTAGCCTCTAGAAGGGAAATAGAAGTTTCCCTTTGGTTTAAAAGTCTAGTTAGAAGTTAAGCAAGAAGCTCTAGCAAATAACAATAGCCTACCTGGGATCTCTGCTTATCTCCTTCCATATCCTTTGGAAGGAGCTAGGAGGAGCCTTTGATCAAGACTCTCCATCTTGTTGTTTTTCTGTTTCTGTGATTTCTTACCCCATTTCAGTCTTCCTTCCTGACCTCTGTTTGTCTGTAACTCACACTTTTTAACTGAACCTGTGTTCAATCAGTGTAATTGAAAATGTTCTATAAATCACCTTGTGAGTAAAGACTATAAAACCCAAGACTTTTAACCAAGCAGGGCACTTGAGATTTTTGGCAGAAACCTCCCGAGTCTAAGGTAAGTAAAATAAACTTCACTTCTTGCTTTCTGGGCCTATGGACATTCCTGCAACAGCTATGCCTTAGCTTTATTTTCTTTTTATACCTTTCCAATCTGAATTGCTGATATACTTGGTTTACTTAGAAACATAAACAAACGAGGAAATTCATAAACTGTAGCTTAAAAACCACAGCATCAGTGTATTCTTTTGTCTCCTTTCTCTGGGGTCTTCTTTCCCCTTCCCTCCTAGTTATAATCCTTTGCGGTTATAATGGGTGCCTCAGAGATTTATCTTTGAGTATGTCATTAAGTGGAGTTGGAACTAGGATCCACTTATAAGGAAGAACATACAGTTTCAACAGAGAAATTAGACCACTGTCATGAATTGCCTGTAAGTAGCGAGACATCTGATGTAGCTCACTCTCACTTCACTTCATGTTTTCTTGGGACTGGATGGGTTTGATCTTCTTGGTCATGGAAAGTATAGAGGCTGGCAGTTAGACAGTAACTAAATGGCAATTGGGAGACTATGTCACTACTGTGTCTAAATGGCAATTGGGAGACTGTGTCACTAGTGTGTCCTTTTCCTATTCTTCCATCTACCTTTAAGCCTCTTCTTATATAAAAAGACCTTCGTTTAAACAATCTTTTATCTGGTTAGGAGATGACCTCAACACCCAATCAGGATGGAGCCAAGGGCAGTGCAGGAACAGCAAAATGGAAAATAACAACCAGACATAATTCAGAACACCAGAGACCCTACAATGATCACCCAGAACTAGACCAGCCAAATGTCTCTCCATTCTAAAGCTCAGGGAACCTTGCAGAAGAGGGAGCGGCAAGATTTTAAGAGCCTAAAGATGGAGAGGACCCATGATATGCAAGATGCTCCACACAAGTTAGGGCTGCAGCAGCAGAATTGGACTTTGCCTGACCTGCACAATGGCTGACATGTCAACAACCCCCCAATGTCTAGCATGGATCACAGGGGAGAAGGCTCCAGGTAGTAGGATCCTTAGAGACAAAAAATTAAACAGTTGTAATAAAGTTCTCATACTAACAGGGAGCTCTGGGCTATGCCACTGAGTTCTGAACCCTCACTAGGATGGAGGACTCAGAGGGAGGTTTGGCATTCACATAGAAGGCTGTCCCAGGGGATGGGAGGAAGGGAAGGGGAGGCACTAGGAGAGGGGGAAGGAGATAGAGGAGTGAAAGGAAGGGGAAAGAAGGGAGAGTGGAATGGGTAATGACAAGGGGAAGGGAGGGGGGAGGGTGAGGACAGGGTTACCTATTGAACTTGTATGATTAGCAAAAAAATAAAATGTAGCAGAAAAAATCATCTGTTCTTTTAGATTATTCAGTTTATTAGAGTATAAAATTTTTAAATATGTCCTTATGATTTTTCTGAATTTCTCCATTATCTGTTGTAATTTCCCCATTTTCATTTTTCATTTTATTGATTTGGAGAGTCTCTTTTTCTTTTAGTTAATGTGGTTAAGGGTTTGTCAATCTTGTTCATCTTTTCAAAGAATCAACTCTTTACTTCATTTTTTTTGTATTTTTTTCAGCTCCAGCTCATTGATTTCTGCACAGATCTATCTTCCTGTACATTGCTTTGAAGACTGGTGTGCTTTTATTTTTCTAAAGCTTTCAGGTATAACATTAAGTCATTTATTTGTATTTTTCTATTTTTTTATACTTTTTTTATTATTTCCGCTCATACAAACTTAATAGGTACACCAGTTCCCTCCCTCCCTCCTCCTCCCCCCAAACCCCCTGCTCCCGCTCCCCTCCTTCCCCATCCCCCAGTGCCTCCCCCCCAATTCCCAGAGAGTCCTTTATTGTGTATGCCTGACTCTCCTCTGGGTCCTTCTCCCCGATGACATACAAGGACTCAGTGGCATTTCCCTGAACCCTTTCTTGTGTTCCCCTTAAGCATAGGAACACTGCTGTGGCTGTCAATCCTTTGCCTCCAAGGATCTTGGTGCCTTTAGCAGATGCTAGACTTTGTGAGGTCAATAGTGTGTTGGACATTGCGCAGGACATGCAAAGTCCTATTATGATTGCTTCGGCCCTAACTAGTGTAGAGTATCTTGCAAATCATTGCTCCTCCCATCCTTTTGCTCTTACAATCTTAGCGCCCCCTCTTCCGCAAATGTCCCTGAGCTTCAGGATGGGGAGAGATTAGGCTGGCCTAGTTCTATGTGGTTGATATAGAGTCTCTGAAGTTCTGCATTGTGGTTTGTTGATTTTCTTTTGCAGTTTTGCTGCTCCTGCAATGCCCTTCACTCCATCCTGATGGGCACTGTATGTCACCCCCTGGTCAGAGACAAAAAGCTGTTAAACTGGAGTCTTGTTATAATAGCACATTCAAGGGTAGATGTAATAAAAGTAGGAAACCTCAGTGAGGGAGAGGTCAATCACCCATTTGCAAAATGATTACTTTTTATCTGCCAGACTATATGCCCTCCCCTTCTGGTGAGATCATACCCCCTCAGTTGTAAATGATCAGGAACGAACATCTGTGAACTTAACCAGGTGTCACATTACTTACTTGCATTCCTTGATGGAGGCCTATTTTCTCTGCTGTAACATGGTCCCCTCTCTCCTTGTTTCTGGTGTGGTCCTCCAACCCCATCCCTCCTGTTCATAATCCTTGCAATTACTGTATTACATAGGTTTACCTTTGAGTGTCTCAATGTGGGCTGGGTGAGTTTGGTACTAGGAGCCACCTATTAGGAAGTACATACGGTGCTTAATTTTCTGGGTTTGGAATACTTCACTTAATATAATTGTTTCTAATGACATCCATTTCCTGGCAAATTCCAGTAATTCATCATTTTTGATGGCTGAGTAGTACTCCATTGTATAGATGTACCACAGTTTCCTTATCCACTTGTCAACTGTTGGACATTTGGGTTGATTCCATGACTTTGCTATTGTAAACAGTGCTGCTGTGAACATGGTCATGCTTGTGCTATTGAGGTGAACCTCTGCTGCATGGGGGATTATTCCCAAAAGTGGGATAGCAGGGTCATGTGGCATTTCAATCTTTAATTTCTTTAAGAATCTCCAGACGGCTCGCTAGAGTGGCTGTATGAGCCTGCATTTCCACCAGCAATGTAGGAGAGTTCCCCTCTCTCCACATCCTCTCCAGCATTTGTCGTTGTTTGTATTGTGGATTTTTGCCATCCTGACTGGGTTGAGATGATATCTCAGGGAAGTTTTGATTTGCATTTCCCTGATGGCTAAGGAAGTGGAGCATTTTTTAAAATATTTGTTAGACATTTTAACGTCATCCCTGGTAAAGTTTCTTTTAAGTTCCGGGGCCCATTTTTTAATTGGGCCATTGTTTTCCTTGGAGTTCAGTTTTCTAAGTTCTTTGTGCACTCTGGACAGTAGAACTCTGTCAGATATGTGGTTAGTGAAGATTTTCTCCGATTCTGTGGGTTGCCTTTGAGCTCATGTTATAATCTCTTTATCTGAACAGAAGCTCTTTAATTTTACAAGATTCCAACTGTTGAGAGTTGGTAGCAGTGACTGGGTGTTGGATGTCTGTTTAGGAACTGTTGGCCTAGCCCAATCAGCTTGAGGGAGTTCCCTATCCTTTCAACTATGGTTTTCATAGTCTCTGGCCTGATATCAAGGTCCTTGATCCATTTGGAATTAAGTCTTGTACATGGTGACAAGTACGGGTCCAGCTTTAATCTTCTGCATGTGGAGATCCAGTTTTGCCAGCACCATTTGTTGAAGATGCTGTTCTTTTTCCATTGGATTCTTTGGGCCCCTTTGTCAAAGATCAAATGGCTGTATTTTTGTGGGCTTATATCTCGGTTTTCAACCCTTATCCATTGATCTGTGTGTCTATTTTGGAGCCAGTACCAGGCTGTTTTGTAACTATGGATTTGTAGTATAGACTAAGGTTTGGTATGGTAATTCCTCCAGCAGTGTTTTTGTTACTCAGGATTGTCTTTGCTATCCTGGGTCTTTTGTGCCTCCATATGAATTTTGAGATTATTTGGTCAACTTCTTTAAAGAATTGCTTTGGGATTTTGATTGGTATAGCATTGAATCTGTATATTGCCTTTGGTAGAATGGTCATTTTTATGATGTTGATTCTGCCAATCCAGGAACAAGGGAGGTCTTTCCACCTTCTGGTGTCTTCTGCAATTTCTTTCTTTAGGGTTTTAAAGTTTCATTGTAAAGGTCTCTTACCTCCTTGATTAAGTTTATACCAAGGTATTTCATTTTTTTAGGGGCTGTAGTAAATGGAATTGTTTCTCTCAAGGCTTTTTCACTTCTTTCATTCCGGGCATATAGGAAGGCCACTGATTTTTGCACATTTATTTTGTATCCTGCCACCCTGCTGAACTTCTCAATTAGTTCCAGGATCTTCCTGGTGGAGTTTTTGGGATCACTCAGGTATAGGATCATGTCATCTGCAAATAGGGATAGCTTGACTTCTTCCTTGCCGATTTGAATCCCTCTTATGCCCCTTTCTTGTCTTATGGCTTCAGGTAAGACTTCAAGTACAATATTGAATAGAAGTGGTGAGAGTGGACAGCCTTGTCTAGTTCCTGATCGAAGTGGGAATGCTTCCAATTGTTCCCCATTGAGCATAATCCTTGCTGTGGGCTTGTTGTATACAGCTTTCCATTCCTACTGTCTCTAGCGTTTTGATCATAAAAGGCAGTTGGATCTTGTCAAAGGCTTTTTCTGCATCTATCGAGAGTATCATGTGGTCTTGGACTTTGGACTGGTTTACATGATGAATTACATTTATTGATTTGCGTATGTTGAACCAACCTTGTGTGCCGGGGATGAAGCCTACTTGGTCCCTGTGAGTGATCTTTTTGATATGTTTTTGAATCCAATTTGCTAAAACTTTGTTGAGAATCTTTGTGTCTGTGTTCATCAGAGAGATCGGCCTATAGTTTTCTTTTTTAAGTGAATCTTTATTAGGTTTTGGGATTAAGACGATATTACCTTCATAGAAGGAATTTGGTAGTGTTCCTTCCTTTGCTATTTGATGGAACAGTTTAAGGAGTATTGGTGTTATTAACTCCTTAAATGTCTGGTAGAACTCTGTGCTGAATCCATCTGGTCCAGGACATTTTTTGGTGGGAAGATTCGAGATTACTTCTTCAATTTCCTTATATGTTATAGGACTATTTAAATAATTCACAACTTCCTGATTCAATTTAGGTAGGTTGTGTTTACTTAGAAATTCATCCATCTCTTTTGTGTTGTCAAATTTCACAGAGTATAAGTTTTTGAAATATGACATTATAATACTCTGAATTTCTTGGGTATCAGTAGTGATAACTCCATGTTCATTTCTAATTTTGTTAATTTGGGTTTTCTCTCTCTTGCTTTTGGTTAATTTAGCTAGGTGTGTATCAATCTTATTGGCTTTTTCAAAGAACCAACCAGCTTTTCGACTGGTTGATTTTTTCTATCGTTTTCTTAATCTCGATTTCAGATATTTCTCCTCTTATTTTGCTAATCTCCTCTCTTCTACTACTTTTGGGATCAGATTGCTCTAGTTTGTCTAAAGCTTTAAGCTGCATTGTTAAGTTGTTTATTTCTGATGTTTCCATTTTTTTGATGTAGGCATTAAGATCTATGAACTTACCTCTTAGAATAGCTTTCATTGTGTCCCAGAGATTTTGGTAAGTTGTATTTTCGTTATCATTCACTTTCAGGAAATCTCGAATTTCCTTTTTAATTTCTTCCTGAATCCAGTTCTCATTCAGCATCATATTGTAAAGTTTCCAGGAGTTAGTGTATTTTCTTTTGTTTGATGTGTTGTGGATATCCAGCTTTAAGCCGTGGTGGTCTGATAGGGCACAGGTTAGAATTTCAACTTTTTTGTATATGTGTAGATTCATTTTGTGGCCCAATATGTGATCTATTTTGGAGAAAGTTCCGTGTGCTGCTGAGAAAAATGTGCATTCTTTCGTGCGTGGGTGAAAAGTTCGATAGAGATCTGTAAGGTCCATTTCTTTCAGGGTTTGATTAAGTTCCAAAGTGTCTCTGTTAAGCTTTTGACCTGTTGATCTATCCCATGTTGAGAGGGCGGTGTTGAAGTCCCCAAGAATTATCGTTTGGGGGTTGATTTCTTGCTTTAGACGCTGTAGGGTTTTCTTAATGAATGTGGAGGGGCCTGTATTGGGTGCATATATGTTCAGTATTGTGAAGTCTTCCTGGTGATTTGTACTTGTGACTAAAATGTAGTATCCATTTGTGTCTCTTATGATTTTCTTTGGTTTGAATCCACTTTGTCTGAAAGCATAATTGCTACCCCTGCCTGTTTCCTGGTTCCATTAGCTTGCAAGATTTTGGACCAGCCTTTCATTCTTAGGATGTGCCTATCTTTTGTGGTGATGAGTTTCCTGAAGGCAGCAGATTGTTGGATTGTGGTTTTTAATCCAAGTTCGTAATCTGTGTCTCTTAATCGGTGAGTTAAAACCATTGACATTTAATGTTATAATGGACAAATTGTTTTTAATTCTGGACATTTTTTATGTTTAGTAGATTTCGTAAGCATGTTGTTTGATATTTATGTTTTGGTGGTATTATACTTCCCTTCTGTCCTCCTGGATATGCTTGTTCTTTTCTTCAAGCTTGAGTATCATTTCTAGCATTTTTTGAAGGCCTGGTTTGGTAGACATGTATCCCTTCAAGTTGTCTTTGTGCTGAAAAACTTTTCTTTCTCCCTCAATCATGACAGATTGTTTTGCTGGGTATATCAGTCTGGGTTGGCATTTTTGCTCATTTAATACTTGAAGTATGTCTCTCCAAGCTCTTCTTGCTTTTACTGTTTCCATTGAGTAGTCATTTGTTATTCTAATAGGTTTACCTTTAAAAGTGACTTGCTTTTTTTCTCTTGAAGCTCTCAGCACCTTTTCTTTGTCTTGAATGTGGAGTGTTTTGACTATTATTTGCTGTGGCGATTTTCTATTTTGGTCATATCTGTTTGGAGTGCGAAATGCCTCTTGTATTTGGATAGGCCTCTCATTCTTTAGTTGTGGGAAGTTTTCATTTATGATGAATTAAAATATTTCCTCCGGTGTGGTATTTTGGGATTCTTGTTCTGGTATTCCATGAATGCGCATGTTAAGCTTCTTTAGGGTGTCCCATATCTCTTGAATGCTCCTCTCCAGTATCTTTTTGGCTTTAACAATCTCTTCCATTGAGTTGCTTAATTCTCCCACTTTGTCTTCAAGATCTGAAATTCTATTTTCTGCCTTATTTGTTCTGCTGATAAGACTCTCTGTTGAGTTTTGGGTTGAAGATAACTTGTCTTTTAGTTCAATTTTAAACTCTGCCTGAGACTGTTTTAACTGCTCTATACCTATTTTTGTTTCTTGAGCTGTTTTTCTCAACTCATCTAGGTGCCTGTTGTGTTCCTGTTCAAAGTGGTTGATACGGTTGTTTAACTCTTCTCGGATTTCCTCTTTCATAGTATTAATCACGGTAATGATCATACTCTGAAAGTTGTTATGTTGGGTCTAGGCTTTCATGGCTATTTTCTGTGGATTTGTTCTGGTCGGAATCCATCATTATGGGATTGATTCTTTCGGTGGGAGATTGGTCTTCTTGGGTTTTGTTTCTTGTGGATCTGCACTTTGACTTGGGCATTGTTGTTTTGATTTTTAGGACCTTTCAGTTTCTGTGTGTTTTTCACTCAACCGATGTAGTTGGTATTGTTACACTTGCCAGTTATTACTAGAGCTTGCCTTGGATTGGGTATGTTTGTGTATTATTATTGTTATATCCTAGATCAGGCTACTAGGCTGTTAGTACGTCAGTTAACTCAGGTTAAGTAACCAGGGGGTGAATATTAGTATGGTAGTGCACTTTTACGATTTAGAATCTTGGTGAAATATGAGGGTGAGTGGTGTACTCCCTGGAGTTGTATGTTTTTGGGGTGGCTATATGAGGAAGTTGACCTACAGCATTGATACTAGAAAGGATCAGTAAGATGAAAAGAAAAGAAAAAAAAGTTTACTTATCTTTGGGCTGGATTGAAGAATCTTGCCCATGTGATATAATGATTGTAGTGGAGTCCAGATGTATGGCCTGTGTTCCCTTTGTTCCTTAGAGTTTTGCTTGAGTTTCCTTTGGACTCTATTGAATTCTGAGTAGCAGTGTGTCTTCCGTGGCCCATGTGCGTAGGTCCCTGGTGGGCCAGAGAGGCAGAGGGTCTGATGTTGATGGCAGAATTCTTCACCTGGGACCTGGGGGGGGGCGGCGGAGGCACCCGGGGACAGGAGGGCGTGAGGGGCTAGGGTACGGGGCGGGGCCCAGGCTAAGCTGGAGGCTGTTGGGCCCACCCAGAGATAACGATCTGGGAGGGAGTGAGCAGGTCATGGCTTAGCACATGGGGCCAAAGATGGCCCTGGGAGCTGGTGTCCTAGGCGTAACCCTGCTCACATTACAGAGAGTCCTTATTGGCTTATAGGAGCCAACATAGATTTATGTTTAGTCTGACCTATGCAGAGTATGTGCTATACTGACCATCAAGGTAATTGGCTGGTGTTTCCTGTGCTTGGAGTCTTTGTATATATAAGGTGATTTGTTACCCCCAATAAACTGAGATTTTGCTTTGACAAACTCCCCGTCTGTTGCCCAGTCTCTGGGCTGAGGCGGAGGTGCGGGCGGTCAGGTCGATATAGCCAGGGGCTGTGTGTTTGAGTGAGTGAATGAGTGAATGACGAAGTGTCGCCTTGACAGACTCTCTGCTGTGTCCGGAGTCCCCTGGATTTGGGTAGGGGTAAAGGGCCTGCAGAATATTCGCCTTTCTCCGCCCCAATGGCCTGGAGCTGCCCGAAGGCCTGGAGCTGTCACAGTGTGTGCCTGGGAGAATCGTCCCAGCAGGAGACCGCGCAGGTGCTGCTGGCCGGGCGGCTTTCGGGGTGGGGGGCTGGGCTGGGAGGGGCTCTCTCACTCGCTCACTCACCTGGGAGCTTGGCGGGGGTCAGTGCGGAGGGGCTATTTTTCTATTTTTTATGTAGGCATTTAATATTATAAACTTTCCTCTTGCAACTTCTTTTAAGATAATTTTGATAGGTTATATCTTCATTTTCTCTAGACAAGGAATTTTTTTTTTTTTTTTTTTTTTAACGTGGGACCTGGGATCCGAACTCAGAACCTTCTGCTTGTGAGACAGAGTCACAACCCCTGAGCCATCTCTCCAGCCCCTAGACAAGGAATTTTTTAATTTCCTATTTTATTTCTTCCTTGATTACTTCATCATTCAAAAATGTGTTATTTAACTTCCATGAGTTTATGTGCTTTCTTTTGTTTCTATTATTATAGATATCTACTTTTATTCCCATGTGGTCATATAGCATTCAGGATATGACTTCAATTATCCTGTATGGAAGCTTGCTTTGTGTCCTAGTATATAGTCTATTTTTGAGAATGCTCTATGGGCTGCTGAGAAGAATGTGTATTCTTTCCTGTTTGGGTGAAATATTCTGTAGATATCTGGAAAGTCCACTTGATTTATGGTTTCATTCAGTGCCAGTGTGTCTCTGTTTAGGTTTTTGACTCATTGACCTGTCCAATGTATTTGAGTTGATAATTATACCACCTATAGTACTTGTTTGGTCAATTTGGGCATGCCTGCATATGTTTAGGATTGCAACATCTTTCTCCTCCTGGAATAGTCTTTCAACCAGAAAGTAGTAGGCATTTTTATCTCTTATAATTTACTTTAGTTTAAACTCTGTTTTGTCCTGTTTTTATTTACCTGGAATATCTTTGCCATCTTTTCACCTTGAGATAGTGTCTATCTTTCATAGTGAGGTGTGTCCTAGGAGGTAAAGTATTAATGGGTCACAATATTTGATCCAAACTGTAAGCCTGTGTTTCTTGATTGGGGACTTGATCCATTGACATTTAGGATTATTAATGTTTATGGTTTCTGTCAGGTCTTATACAGGTGTTATTTAGTCCTTGTAGCCTCTTTGATGTATTTATCCTTCTTTTCCATCTTGAGTATTCCTACCAATATTGTCTGTAGCCCTGGTTTAGTAGCCATATAGTCGTTTAGTCTGTTTCTTTCATGGAATATTTTTCTTTCACTTCTATTACGACTGGTAGCTTGTTGGATACAATAGTCTGGGTTGGCATTTGTGCTCATTCATAATTTATATTTTGTGTCTCTAAGCTCTTCTGGCTGTTTTTACAGTTTGTATTATTGCTATTTTGATGAGCTTCCCTTTGTATGTGATTTGGTCCTTTTGTCTCACAGAGCTTATCTTTAATGTGTATATTTGATGTGTAACATCATATATCATGGGGTGTTTTCTTTTTTGTCCTGGGTATCTGGGATCCTATATGCCTCTTGGATCTGAATGGTATCTCCTTCCTGGGCAATTTTCCTCTCTTATCTCCTTAATTAAGTGTAACAGTTACTCTTAACTATTGCTGTGAGAGAGCACCCAAAATCAAGCATCTTAAAGGAGAAAGGAGATTTATTCAGCTTACGGTTCCAGAGAGGAGATACAGTCTTTCAAAGGGGAGGTGGCATGGCTGTCTGGCCAAAGCTGGAGGAGGTTATGTCACTGCACACATCTTGGAGTCTGAGAGCTGCAAGACCGCTTATAACAAAGGCTAGACTTCTCCTAGAGGTAGGGTGGAACTAATCCACCTCAAGGCCTACCCCTTGTGACTGCCTTCCTCCAGCAAGGCTCCACTTATCAAGGTGCCATGACCTTGACAAATTTCAAACCATGACATTAAGTATGATGTGACCTGTTGTATATCTGCTTCTGGGATACCCATGATTCATAAATTGAGTCTTTTGGTGGTACCCCAAAATTTCTATATATTCTGATCATTCACATTTTTCAATTTATCAATTTCTTGATTGATTTATCAGCTACTCCATTTCCGATGACATGTAAGGACCCAGTGGCATTTCCATAAGCCCTTTCTCTTGTTCCCCTTAAGCATAAGATCACTACTATGGCTGTCAATCCCTTGCCTCCAGGGGTCTCGGTGCCCTTAACAGATGCTAGACTTTATGAGGGCAACAGTGCGCTGGACATTGCGCAGGGCATGCAAAGTCCCATTATGATTGCTTTGGCCCCAACTATTGTTGAGAATCTTGCAAATCGTTGCTCCTCCCATCCTTTTGCTCTTACAATCTTACCGCCCCCTCTTCCGCAAATGTTCCTGAGCTCCAGGATGGGGAGAGATTAGGCTGTCCTAGTTCTATGTGATTGATATAGAGTCTCTGAAGTTCTGGATTGTGGTTTGTTGATTTTCTTTTGCAGTTTTGCTGCTCCTGCAATTCCCTTCACTCCATTCTGCTGGGCACTGTATGTCACCCCCTGGCCAGAGACAAAAAGCTGTTAAACTGGAGTCTTGTTGTAATAGCACATTCAAGGTCATTTTTGTCTTCCAATTCTGATACTCTGTCTTCTACAGGATCAGTTCTATTTTTGAGACCCTCTATTGAATTTTTAGTTGCATTGTTTGAGTTTTTCAATTCAATTGTTATTTCAGCTTGGACTATTTTCAGTGCTTTTATATTTGCAGATCAGTTTGAATTTTTTTAGTGGTTCGCAGTTTGTCTTCAGATCATCAGCTCTCTTTCTAATTGTGTCTAATTGCTTATTTATGTTTTTGTGGTCTTCCTTCATGTATTTATTGAAACGTCTATCTATATTCTCTTGGATCTGCTTTATCATGTTTGTAATTGATCCTTGGATTTGAAAGTTGAGATTATTTTCTTCTTGATTGCCATCAAATGGACTACCCTCAGTAGAAGTTGGTGGTTTGGGATTGGTGATTTTAGGAGGAAACATATTTCTTTGGCTTCTTATGTTGTTTTTGTTTTTCTCATTTAACATGGACATCTGGATTTAAGGAGACTCATGCCTGGGAATCACACAGTTGAAAGCTCGCAGCCAGGACAAAGGGCAGAGGAAAAGCAACCCTAAAGCTTGTCTGGGTAACTTGCAGTTGAAGTTCCCAGCTCTGGGCACACAGACAACTCCCAGTGAGGGAAGAGGGCAAGGGAAAAGCAGTCCACAAGCTTGCCTGGGTAACCTATGGTTGAAAACTCCCAGTACCTTGGCACACAGGCAACTTCCAGGAAGAGCAGAAAGCAAAGGATTGAGAGACACTTAAGCTTGTCTGGGTAACCTGCAGTTGCAAGCTCCCAAGTACCTGGGCACACAAGCAACTCCCAGTGAGGGCAGAGGACCTGTTGCTCTGTTTTAACCTGCCCTTCTTCTCATTGATTTTTTTGTACTGACTACCTTATATTTCCACTAGTATATTTTAAGTGTCTTGGTTTATGATTTTGGTCCCTTTTGGGACATGGAAGGTAATCTGAATCTGTGCTCCTGGACCATGGTCACTCATATTCATGTTGTGAATGAAAATTCATAAGGCTGCAAGCCTGGTTGACTAAGAGAGCTTTAATGTTGTAGAGAGGTCAGGATGTTGCAAAATCAGAGATGATTTATCTTGGGCCCTTAATAGACATTTATTATTCACCTCTGTATGTGATTTAGCATCCTTGTGACTATTAGGTAAATTCTTTGGAATGTCCAACCAGACTCCTGATTTTCATTAACCCCAAGGCTCAGAATCTGAGGCCTATGATAGATTTCTCCATTTTTCTATAAACTGCTGTCTACTTATGATTCTACCAATGTATTTGAAAAGCATCTTCATTTATGATTTTGTTTGTCCTGTGATTATAAAACTTCAATGAACTGTTATTACAGTGAAACACAAAGAATTTGGAGGTAACCTGAATCTATATTCCTACATATTATGCCCTAACTTTGGTTTCAGAATAAACTACCTCTTTGAGACAAGAGTTATGATTTTGCATGGACACAAGTACCTCTTTAGAATATTCTTATACCTTCCAGTATTATATTTCTCTTATATTTCTGTACTCTGTTTTAGAACCTCAGTCATGAGGTGAAAATGACTGTGTCTAAAATAAATATCATAAACAGAATACAAGTAGGAACCAAGATTGGGATGCATTCAGCTAATGTCATATAACTGTGTGTAAGAACAATTTCTCCATAACCTTTTGACTTTAGTGATTTTGGAAGGCTGGCACAAGTGAATCAATTTTGTTTTTTTTTTTTTTTTTTGCTATAATGCAGGGTCTTATAAGGTCCAGGCTGGCCTCAAATTTATAACTTTACTGCTTTAGCTTCCCAAACACTGGGATTACAGGCAAACACTGCCATGTCCAGTATAACTTCATTTTGTTTATAGCCATTTTCTCTCGTCTTTAAAAAAAATTCTCTGAAGATATTGTTGATTACTTATCTGATGGTACTTATCTGATGGTTTGATATGTATTGTTTCTCCTCAATATGATGAGATCTGTCCTGATTTGATTCAAAGAGTAATATCAATAAACTCTTCTTAGTCAATTTTAAGCACTAAAAGGAATAGAAGATATGGTTTTCAGGTCAGATTATGTCTGCAATTTATACTGTTTGTCCTGTGCATGGTGGCCTAGCATCTTAAAAATATTGTTCACATGTAAAAATGTACTTGCTGTATAAACCTGAAAACCTTAGCTTGATCCCTGGAACCCACATAAAGTTGGATACAGTGGCTTACATCTGTAATCCTGGTACTCTTACAATGAGATAGGAAGTAGAGACAGAAGAACCACCCAAAAGCTTGTTGCCTAGATAGTCTGGAGTATATACAGTGGCAGAAACAATTAGAGACCCTGCCTCAACAAGATGGAAGGAGATAAATAATTCATGAAAGTTGTCCACACACGTACCTACACCCACACATCATATATATGCACACACACAATAATACACATATTAATACATTAAAAGATACACAATTAAAATATTATTCAAGTTCCTCTGTTATACTTCTTCAGAATGTTAACAGACAGCAGTTACAAAACTTTACAAAAACACTGTCAATAAGAGTAAATATTTAAAGAAAACTAATTTAAAAATTAAGTTTTTTTTTATTGAGGCTGTCTTAATATCACATCGTCTAGTGTTGAGAAAGGATACACTGAATGCTGAATTTTCAGCATGGCTACTAAGTTGAACTGATGGAGGAACTTCATTCTACCTCAAGTACAGCTAGGAAGCAATTTTATTGAAGATGACACGTGAGTCATACAGAGAAGTAAGTCATCATGTGGTCCCTGTCCTCAAAAAAACCCCGTGAGAACTATACTTTTTTTTCTCTTATCTCAACACATTCTCAGTGCTTTCTCAAAACATTCAGTGAAACATTTACTTCTTTATCTATGAATAGATTGATCCCAAATGGACTTAGATCCAGTTATTCAAGAACATGTATTTATGCTCCTTATCTATGCTTATATGGGTGGATATGCTTATATGTCCCTAGTTGATTTATAGTTATTTAACTACCTAGGAAATTGTATTCATGTCCATAGTTACCTAAGGACCTGTATGCATTTCTAGATTGAACTCTCAGCTACTTGGCAGCCTAGGGACATGTGTGCATGTCCCAGAGTTCTCCTAAGGTATGTTTACATGCTCCAAATATTAAACTCGCAACTGTGCCTGGGGAAGAACTTAGGGTCAAAAAAACTTGGAGCTGTTTCTATATAAATGCTTTTAGTTTCACCTGCATTTACTCACAGATTTATCAATGTCCAATGGGTTCTTATTTATTAGGTTCTGTTTAATTATCTATGCTATAGAGAATAGTTCTACACAAAGAGCAACACAAACATAAAATCTGCAGAAGGTCAGCATTAATAATTTTAGTTTGAGGGACACCAGTTTGGTATTCTTCTCAGCTTTGTATGTTCAAAGGCTTACATAGTATAAAAGACATATATGAAAGAACCAGCAACAAGTGGAATTATTACACAAAAGAATTATAAAGAAGTTCTTTATGATTGAAATGCGATATGGCCCTGCTATACCACTACTGGGAATAATCCCCCATAATGCAGAAATTCACTACAGTGACACGAGCATAACCATGTTCATTGCAGCACTAGTTACGATACCAAAGTCATGGAATCAACCCAAATGCCCAACAGTTGATGAATAGATAATGAAAATGTGGTACCTTTATACAATGGAATAATACTCAGCCATCAAAAAATATGAATTAATGAAATTTGCTGGGAAATGGATGGAATTAGAAAATATTATATTGAGTGAAGTATCCCAGACACAGAAAGTTAGATACTGTATGTACTCCCTAATAGGTGGATCCTAGTTCAAACCCACTTAATGACATATTCAAAGGTAAATCTTTGTAATATCCAAAGAATTATAAACAGGAGAAAAGGGGAAGGAGGACTAAGGGCATTGCAGGAACAGCAAAACTGAAAAAAAAACAACAAACCATAATTCAGAACATCAGAGTCTCTATATCAACCACCTGGAATCAGGCCTGCCTAATCTCTCCCCATCCTGAAGCTCAGGGAAATTTGCGGAAGAGGGGCCGGTAAGATTGTAAAAGCACAAGGATGGGAGGAGTCATGATATGCAAGATACTCCACACAAGTCAGGGCTGAAGCAATTATAATAGGACTCTGCATGATCTGCGCAATGACCAACATATCACTGACCCCTCAAATTCTAGCATGGGCTAAAGGCACTAGGATCCTTAGAAGCAAAGGATTAACAGTCACAATAGTGTTCCTATACTTAAGGGGAACACAAGAAAGAGTTCTAGGAATTGCCACTGAGTCCTTACACCTCATCAGAGAGGAGGACCCAGAGGAAAGTTTGATGTATACATTAAAGGATGCTTCAGAGATGGGGGGAAGGGGCACTGGGAAAAAGGGAGGGAGGGGGGAAAGGAAGGGGCAAAGGAGCCAGGGAGCAGGGAGGTCCAGGGAGGGGTGGAGGGAGGGAGGGGACAAGGGTTCCTATTATGTTTGTATGAGCAGAAAAAAAATAAAATGTTTGAAGATGTGGGGACTGTGGATTACAAATACTGTTATAGAGTTAAATGGCTCATTCAGAGAACAGATGTGCTGAAAGGGTTGTGGATTATTTGTGATGAAAAGAACAAGGACTTTGTTAAAGTTGAATTTAAAGGTGATAGACTGGTTTTTTTTTTGATACAGAAGTGTGGTGTCGGTAGCATTGAAGCTTTGGATGAGGAAAAAGCAGAGAACAGAATAGCTGCTGCTGTCAGAGAAATAAGCATGATTGAAGGAACGTCTTGTGCTTTGTTCTGGGATGGTGGAAGAAATGTATACTATGTTCTTAGATTCAGCACAGGAAAACCAGTCAGCTGTGATTCCAGGGAGCTAATCTCCACCTTGAGGTTATAGCAGACTTTGGCAATGTTATCCATGTGGTTCTGGTTTTAGAAGCATCAAAGATGCAAAAGAGAGGAGATTATGGATCCTTCCTCTAGAGTTTCAGAGAATAGCAGAAGCCAGGCAGTATATGTCAGGAAGCCTGTAGAGAGGCCCAAGAAAAAACATTTCGTGCTGTAGAGTTAAAAGCCTGGCTTGCCATGGAGAAGTTGTTAGATTGGGAAGTCTGTCAAGGAGAGCTATATACATGGGATTTCTGTTGATGATAGGTGTGAATGCAGAATCAACCTGGTCCAGAGAAACTGATTCTATAACTTTGAGCTGCAAAGAGAGACTGGGATTTTCCAGAATCTTTGAGTCACCATGATTTGTGATGAACAACAGAAGAGGGACATGAACTACAGGATACAATATTTGACTGGCTGGACATTAGTATTAACTTGATATTTTCTTATTGGGTCATGATGCTTCCAGTTTTTTGGTTTGATCATTTCATTGATTCATTTATTTTTTTTACTTTAACCAATTATACAAATAATTTAATACTAATGTTTGTATAATGCATAATATAGCTTTACTATAATTTTTTCATTGTTTAAAATTTTATTAGTGTTTGTACATTTTACAAAATACCCGGCTTCATAAAATAAAATCATTTTCAGTTAGAAAAAAAGAGATAGAGGATCACACTTCAGTAGAGAAAACAGGCCATGGTCATGTATTGCATGTAAGTAGTGAGACATCTGGTGCAGCTCACTCTCACTTCCCCTCCTGGTCACTTGCAACTGAACAAGTTTGTTCTCACCAATCAGGGAGGATATAGGGACTGGTAGATAGACAGTAGCCATCCCACAAATGGGACACTGATCCCCCTGCTGTGTCCTACTCCTATTCTTCCATCTACCTTTGAGTCTCCTCTTACATTAAAATCTTCATTTAAAAGTCTTTTATCTTTGGTTAGGAGGTGACCTTGGATACCAATCAGGATGCAGCCAAGGGCACTATGAGAAAAGCAAAACTGAAAACCACAAACCATAATTCAGAACATCAGAGACCCTACAATACTCACACAGAACCAGACCAGCCAAATGTCACTCCATTCTAAAGCTTAGGGAACTTTGCGGAAGAGGGGGTGGCAAGATTTTAAGAGCCTAAAGATGGGGAGGACTACCTTTATGCAAGATACTCCACACAAGTTAGGGCTGCAGTAGCCAGGATTGGACTTTGCCTGACCTGCACAATAGCTGACGTGTCAACGACCTCCCAAAGTCTAGCATGGATCACAGGGGAGAAGCCTCCAGGCAGTAGGATCCTTAGAAGCAAGGGATTAAACAGTCACAATTCCCATACTAATGGTGAGCCCATTCACATAGAAGGCTGCTCCAGAGGATGGGAGGAAGGAAGGGAGAGGCACTGGAAGAGGGAGGAATAGAGGGGGGTGAAAGGAAGGAGGGAAGGGGGAGGAGGGAAGGAGAGGACGGAGGTACCTATTGAGCTTATATGACTAGGAAAAAGAAATGTGGAGGAAAAAAAAGAAGTTCTTTATATATCAATTTATCTTCATTTTTGAAGCAAAATTTGGAATCTTTGGCTCAGCTGGATAAATGTGCAGCATTGTTAAAACTCAAAATTTTAGAGTTCTTTCATGTTTAGCGATCAGTGCTATTATAACAAACAGATTCAATTTTTTGATGGTGTACAAGTAAATTTCCTATCTATTAGAACAAAACATTCAGCCAGGGAAAATAGACATAGAGCAGGGCTTTAAGTAGCAAGATTGCCCAAGTGGTAAGTTTTTCACTGAATAGCTGTGTGGCTTCTGAGTGTATCTTTTTTCACCCATTTAGAATAACGTTTCCTACTCTTATTACATCTACCCTTGAATGTGCTATTACAACAAGACTCCAGTTTAACAGCTTTTTGTCTCTGGCCAGGGGGTGACATACAGTGCCCAGCAGAATGGAGTGAAGGGAATTGCAGGAGCAGCAAAACTGCAAAAGAAAATCAACAACCACAATCCGAACTTCAGAGACTCTATATCAATCACATAGAACTAGGACAGCCTAAATCTCTCCCCATCCTGGAGCTCAGGGACATTTGCGGAAGAGGGGGCGGTAGATTGTAAGAGCAAAAGGATGGGAGGAGCAACGATTTGCAATATTCTCAACAATAGTTGGGGCCAAAGCAATCATAATGGGACTTTGCATGCCCTGCGCAATGTCTAGCGCACTGTTGCCCTCATAAAGTCCTAGCATCTGTTAAGGGCACCGAGACCCCTGGAGGCAAGGGATTGACAGCCATAGTAGTGATCTTATGCTTAAGGGGAACAAGAGAAAGGGCTTATGGAAATGCCCACTGGGTCCTTACATGTCATCGGAGAGGAGGACCCAGTGGAGAGTTAGGCGTACACAATAAAGGACTCTCTGGGAATTGGGGGGGAGGCACTGGGGGAAGGGGAGGGGGAGGAGGGAGGAGGGAGGGAACTGGTAAAAAATTTTAAAATGTATAATTAAATTTTTAATAAAAAAAGAAATAAAAAAAAACTAATTGTTTTTACTATTTCTCCAGTGCTTTTCTAATTCTGCGAGACATTCACAGATTATCATTAAAATACCTATGAAATGCAAGGAGGTTTTTTTTGTTTTGTTTTTGTTTTTTAACAGTGGGTGGGAACACTGCTGCCTGTCTCCAGGAAGTGTCAACTGGTCTTGGGGAATCAACAGCTAAAGGGAGACTAAAGATCATTAGCAAGTTCAATACAGCATGAAAAGATTCCTCTGCTTGTATCAATTGTTTCCACAGAAGAGCAGGTAGTTACAGCTCTGTGTCTAGAAATTCCCTTCTGCCCTTCATAATCTAGTTTCTATGAGTCGCCCGCCTTTCATGCTCATTAGCTTCCTTATTGTTGGAAATAAATATGAGTGACTATGGCCCAGAAACACAGATTCAGGTTACTTCATATTCCACATATTCATCTAATAACAGTTTCTTCATTTAAAAATATTTTATTTATTTATATATGTGAGAGATGGGAGAAGGAGGGAGAGAGACAACATAAGCATGCATGTATGCATGTCATGGAGCATGGGTAGAGGTCAGAAGGTCAGAAGACAATTATCTCCTACCATGTGGACCTCTGGGGGTTGAACTCAGGTCGCTCCGTTTGAAACTGGCACCTTAATCCTTGAACTACCTGCCAGCCTTTTTTGAGTTTTTTTTTTTCTTTTTTGTTTTTGCATGTGCGCGCACCTGTGTGTGTGTGTGTGTGTGTGTGTGTGTGTGTGTGTGTGGTGTGTCTATGTGTGTGTGTATCAGAGGACACTTTTTATGTCCCTGTGGAGGACCAAGCGTGACCTCAGGAATCATCCTGGATTGCTTTTACCTCCTTTTTGGTTAGCTCTGGTATTTCTAAGGCTTTGGCCACCAGACCTCTGCAGTTTCTGCCTGGCATTTTTATGTGGGACCTTCTGCTTTTGAGGCAGAGTCTCAACCCCTGAGCCATCTCTTCAGTCCTAGAAAATGTAATAATTTTTTTTAACAAAATTACCTCATAAGTCAATTTTAAAATGTTAATAAGAGCAGAGCGGTATCCTTAACATAGCCTTGTTGCTTTAGGCATAGGATATAGGTTCTAGCTTTATATTGGTAGTTTTTTTTTTTAACATTATAGCACTAACATTTCTTTAAATAGGTGAATTTCATTTCGTTAGTTTCCAAACTAATACTAATAAGTAGGATACTACTTCCTCTTGTACTCTTTTCACTGATCTACATCTACAGTAAAGATGGGCCAAATTTTCCACATAAGTATAGGAAAAAAATCCAACTGAATTAATTAAGTTACATGTTTAAATGAAAATGTCAGAAAGTGACATGTAGCTATTTACATGTGGGAACTGTCTTATATTTGTTTGAAGCATCTAACAGTCGAATATCACATAAAGCACAATAATAATTGAACAGTTATTCATATTCATTACTATAGATTTAAGAGTCAAGAATACTGGACAGGTGGCTTTCTAAGCATCTTTTTAGGTAGATAGATATTAGTAACCCTAAAGCCCATAAGATGGACAACCTCCCTCATGACTGATATTGGACCCATTTTCCAGGTCTCTGACAACACTAGAAAAGGAAGCATCAGCTTTGTCCTTAGAATTTAAAACATCAGATGAAAAAGTGACATTATCTGAGCTTTACTGAGGTCCATTAAATGAAAGCTACTTCTTTCTGATCGAAAGAATAGAAGCTGACTTCTAACTATGGCCCTGGTGTCGCTGTCCCGCAGCCACTGCGAACCAAACCCGAGGGGAGGTTTAAGGACTGAGATTCAGACACAAGTGTCTTTTCACAGGAGGGCATGCCTTGCAAGCAGACAACAGGCGGCACTGAATCTTTATTTCATACAGTATTTAAAGAGAAGATGTTAAAACAGAGTGAGGGAATAAATGCAGTTGAAGATGCAGCTGTGTGAACCAGCTCATTATTTCCCTTCCTTATCTACAGAATTCAAGGAATAGTCACAGCACTTCTTTGAGGCCCAAACAATTAATGAGCAAAACACACTCTTGGCAGAATATTCACTTCTTTCAAGGTTAATAAACAAGATTGTCTTTTTTGACCTCACTACTTAGGGCCCAAAAGTCTTCAAGATGGAGTTGCTCAGGCTCTCACAGTTATGGGAACATTTCCTTATGTCCCACAGAAATCAGAAGATCTGCCAAGCATATTCATGGCACAATCAAAATGCACCAGCACTCAGCCATGTGATTTATAACAGTCATCAGTAAATATGCTCCCAACACTCTGGGAGGGGACACAACATGCTAAGCTGCTCAATACATCCTATTGTCCTATCTCTCAAGAGTTAACCCAACGTGACCTGTCAATCATTTTGATTGACATTTGATTGATTCCACCCCTTATGAAAGCTGACTCACCTAATGACATGGTAAGGAAATGGGAAGAGTAACCAACCCTTAATTACACTGACTTCTCCCTCACTACAGTTGTTTGCAGTCCTTTCTGCAAATGTAATGCAGCTGCATGACATATATGCAAACACCAAGAATCGAATCTTTAAGTTGTGTTTTATTCAGAGAGCCAGAATCTGAGAAGACTTTGGACTCTTACATATCATTTTTAACTGGCAGGTTATTCAGAGAGTGGTAACAAAGTCAGTAAGTCAATTCTAAGTTTAGTCCTGTTTCTCTGGTCAGGTAGGTCTCGTTCCTGAGCTTGTTCTCTCTTTCTCTGTCTCTCTCTCTGTCTCTCTATCATTACATGAGGGAGATTCATAAACATCAAGCCCACTGAGCTTTGAATTCTTCTCTTGAACCATTTGCATGGAATCTTGATTGAAAGTCAGCATACAAACCATTAGTAGTGTGTATATGTGTTGTGTATGTGTATGTATATTCCTTTCTGCAGAATCACATACAATATGTTCTTAAAATATAAACATATGCTGGGCCTGTATCATTGTGCTAAGTTTTCTGAGTTCTAATTTTTAAAAAATTTCCTTTTTGTTCTTTCTGGTTTTTCTTTTTCTGGGGTCTAGTCAAAAGCCTAAACATGCTTTTTCTAACACTGCAAGCTTTCTCACCATTTCTCCAAGTACTCCCGCTTTCAATAGTTGCTTATCAGCCTCTATGTCCCTGCTTTCCATGGACCATAATTCAAAGCATATTATCTTTCTCTCTTTTTCCTTATTATTCTCTTCCTAGCAGCTGCCTTCCTGCTCTGTTGTTTTTCTCTCAAGCTCAAATTTCCTTCTGAGTCTATTTTTAAATTCTTTAATGAAAAACCAAACCACAAAGGGAACTCCCCAGTAAGACTCATGACTTTGGATGAGATAGTAAATGGATGCCTGGCAAGGAAAAGCTGCATTTTTAGACGAATTCTAGCCATCCACCATTCATTGCGTTAGTTATTCTTCTGTTGCTGTGATACAATATTCTGACCAAAGGAACCTAAGAGAGAAAAGATACCAGTCTTGTTTTGGTATCATCTTCCTTCATATGTCCAACATCTGTTGCTCCTGATGAAATTATCTTTGTTCCAGAGGGCTCAGGCGGTTCCTCCCCTCCAGCTTCCATCTCTTGACATAATTTTACTACCTGGATGCAGTCATTCTTGGCAGCCATCACACAATTCTAGCTTCTTCAGCATCTTGAGGGTCTCTACTGCAAACTAGGAAATCATCTTCAAAGTTTCCAGCAGCAGCCTGTCCAGGATCTCCTCACAGATACTTTGATGCTGCCATATGTTTCCTGGCCCCAATAGCGCCCTCAGTCATATATTATGCCTACAAAACCAATGCCTTATGAACCACATCTCCAAGTTCTGTTGTTGACTCGGGTTGAAGCCTGGCTCCTTCAATTGTACCTGCAGCCTCTTAAGTGTTTATGTTGTGAAGAAACTCCCCTTGAAAAAAAAACTCCAGGAAAGCAAAAAATTCTTTGGCATTTTGACCTTAGGCTCTGTCCTTTTAAATGAATTTGTATTTTCAGGAGTTGGAGACTTTGATGGGTGAGTTCTTGTCCTCAAGACACCTTTTCTAATATTCTGGCACAGAGCAGGAGGCGTCTCTTTAGTGTTGCTAATTCTCTTACACAGTAACAGCCTCTCTCATTTTGTAAGAGCACACAGTTTAGAGACTTTGGACTTTTAAAGTGTTGGACCTATTAAGGACTATGGAACTTTCAATATTGAATTGATTGCATTTTACATTATGAGATAGCCATGAGATTATGGACACGAGGTGGAAGGTTATGACTTAAAAAGCTACTTTTGGGTGTCAGGTTGATGAGAGATGGAGCTATGGTGATTCGTGTTAATTGTCAAGTGGATCTAGAGTCACCTATGAGAGATGGGTGTAGGCACACCTATGGGGAGTTATCATGATGTTTAATGGGTGGAAAGACCCATCCAGTATGGATAACCTCCCTTCTCTGGGTTGGCATCTTGATCTGTAGGAGTGGAGAAATCGAGCTGAACACCAAGCAAGCATTCATCATTCTCTGTTTGTGGATGTGAAGTGACCAGCCGCTTCAAGTTCCTTGACATCCCTGCCATGATGAAATGTACTCTTGAACTGCAAGGCAGATGATGTCCTTTCTCCTTTAGGTTGCTTTTGTCAGGGTTAAAATACCCTAACAAAATTTAAAATATTACACCAAACAGGAAAAGTAACAGAGATATTTACTAAGGGTCAGACTTTCTCAAGAGGTCACAAGAAAGTCCAAATATTCATTTTTTCTGCTTCACCAACCAGAATGTAGCTGATGCTGATTGGAGTAAGAAGAAAAACATGTTTTTGGAATAGCATAATTCCTTTAAACAGTGGATTGTTTATCACTTGTTACCAAAATCAGAGTCATATCCCTGGCAGCCCTAGCAAGCCACGTTCATCCACCTTTTCCTGATAAGCCAATTAAAAGAGCCATGTGAATAGTGAAAAGCCAAAGGGGCAATTTATTCATGAACTGGGAAGAGAGACAAAGAGGTCCAAGATACTCACCCAATCCATCTGCAAGATGGTCAGGTTTAAGTAGAGGGATACAAGTTGTGCATAAGTAAACAGTCTCAATCAAGGTGTGGTCTAACCTATTATTGACCCATCATTGTCTTGGCCCCAGTCTCTCTTGCCAGGTGGTTTGACAAGTCGTAACTCTTTCTGGAAGACAGGTTACCTCTCTGACTAGCATCAAGTTGCAGTCTTTTTTTCTATAGGGGGAAATTTCTATGTGGGGGATTCAATGTTTCAATAGTCTAATTGTCAAAGGGAGGGGACAAAGTGTCTTCTTAGACTGTCCTCATTCTTGCTAGACAGAATAGTTATAGGTTGAGGCTTGGAAATGTATTAGAGCTGAATCTTCTGCTCTTCCTTGTAGACAGGCTTTTCTGTAGTCTAAGAGTCAACTTTTCTTTTGCAATGATTGGTTTCTTAATCCTTCTTCCCCAAATTCCAAACAATTCTTAGTGATTTTTTAAAATTCAAGCTTGAATTAGTGTCTTCATCAACTTATATGTATTCTCTTTAACTTCTGAATTACTTCTCATTTCAACCATTTCAATATCTTTTGATTTAGTTATTCTAGAGTTATCAACTTTTTCAGGGTTACTCTTTGTACTGCTATGAGACACTACTAAGGCTCTACTTAAGGGAGAAAGGGAGATTTATTAAGCTTACGGTTCCAGAGGGGAGATATAGTCCTTTATGGTGGAAATGGGATGGCTGGCTGGCAAAAGCTGGAAGTGACCTAAGTCATGTTCATCATAGACGCTGAGAGCTGCAAACTGCAAACTATTGGAACAGATTAAGTAATTGGAGCTGGATGGGGCTACCTAACCTCAAGGCTAACTCCTTATGATGCCTTTCTCCAGCAAGACTCTACCTCCTCAAGATGCCACGGCTTTCTTTCCCCAAGCAACTAAAGATTCAAACACATGAGCCTGTGTGGGACAACTCATATTTTAAACCATGACATCCTGTTACTTTACTTTTTACATTTCTTGGCTTTTCTCATTGTTATTTGAAAATCAAGGGGGTAGAAATTTTTTTTTTTTTTTTGGTGTGGGGTTTTCTTAGTGATCATCCTTAAAGTTTCAAAATCAGCCCCATTCAGGAAAGGGTAGGCATGCTGCAGTAACAAGGTTGCAAAAAAAAAAAATCAAACTAGATATTTAAATATAAATAAAATCACTTGAAAACAGCTACCATACCTCCATGAAGGACAGAAAGAATGAGATGCTACATAGCTTTAATAGACTAAATTATGAATTCAAATTAATAATGATTTTTGCTATCACTAAAGTGATGATAAAGAGGCAATGGAGAAAGGGAGGAGAAACAAGCTAGGAAAGAAAGAAAAAAACAATGTCACGAAGATATGAATGATAGCTGTGAGGGAAATAAAGCAAAACGAACATGAAACAGTAAACAAAAATTTTTTTGACTAGTGAGTAGAGTCGCCTTTCTGAAATGGATGATGATATAGGCTTCTCATTTTGAAGTTCACCAGATAGGTGGTGGTGAGTTACTTTTTGCCTCTGGTCTAAGAAATCAAAGCAGGAAGTTCTGAATGGAGCTGAGCCCAGTCGTGCCTTGTCTGTCAGTGTGGTAGCTAAGACAGTAGCTGCTACTTGGGCTCCATACATGAACCAGGTCACAAGGAGTGTTCAGGAACAGTTTGTCACACCTAGAGCCTGTGGACTGCCTGGTTGGATGCGCCATCATGTCAGAGTTGCTACACCAATGTATTCATGGTATGGGAAAAGCCTACAAAATATGGCACCTCTTCGAAGTCTGGAGCTCTGAAAATGGATAAGGTGATTTCACAAAAAGAAAGTGCCCTGGGGGGTGGAGCTGGGGCATGGGCACTTCTGTGTTGGTGTCTATCCCAGTCTTGTTTGTATCTGGACACAGCTTGTTGGGCTCCTTTTCCCATAAAGTGGGATGCCCTTGCTAAATGAAGATATCTTCTACTTCCCTCTACAACTCAGTCTCCACTTCCATCATTGAGATCTGTGTCTGCTTGGCTCCCTGCCCTTATCTCTGCTCTGACTGTGGACCTGGTGTGGCAGCTCCCTTCCTCCTGGGCATCAATCCTGCCATGGTGATCAGCTAACCTAGATTCTTCAGTATGAATAAACCTTCTGTCCCCATAAATAATTTGGATCTTGTATTTGTCACAATGATGGAATATGGATGTTTCAAATTTCCTCTGCATGTTGCTGATATATCCACAGCAAAACAGCTTATGGAAACAACAGATTTTATTGTCACAATTGTCTAGTTATGTTTCTACATTTCTTAATTCAGCCTGGCAAGAGAGCTCATACCAACACTAGGACCTGAGGGAAATGGCCACATCATATCCATTGACGGGAGTGGGGCAAACTTACTTGTCAGACTGTAAGTCTGTCCACATATGCTGAAGGATGGTGGTTCACTGAACCAGCTAAAGAAATACGGCAATGGGCTCATGCTTATGGAATTTTCCAGTTTTGCCAACTTCCCTCATTTTAGCCACCTACCCAGGGAGCAGTAACACCCACCACGGACTGGATCTTCCTCGTGATTAGACAATCTGCTAGTTTGTTAGGAGCTTGACTTAACTTTCAGTTCTTCACAGATTTGTCCAAAATGTCAAGTTGATACATGCATCTATCATAGAAAGTACCCAAAATAACCTAAGTCTTTTGATATTTTTCAGTTGAATCAGCTTTGCTTTTCTGACTTGTGAGCATCTTTATTATCTTCCTTTTAAATTCACAATTTGTCAAAAACATATCTCTATTTCTTTGAAGTCATTTTCTGAGATTTTTCTCTTTTCCCACTTATTCATTTTTCTTGATTTCTTTTTCTGTGTTTAAAAAAAAAAACAAGGTGAAAAAAATAAAAGCCACCTAAACTAATCTTGTTACTGTTCCTCGTGCAGGAGGTGGACTTTGGCAGTCAATTTAGCCAGAGGTCTTTGGTGTCTCCTACACCTTCCCTCTTAGGTATCTGCTATGAACAGGGATTAATAGTCACTATTTCCAAATAGTAACCTAGTGATACATTTAAAGAACAAAGAAAAAAATCCCATAATTAGTGTAATAGTTTTGTGATTTAAAAATACTTTAGGAATAAAAAACATGAAAAGGGGATGAAAAGATGGCTCAGGGGTTAATTAACCCATACACTTTTCTGCTCCTCTTTTTCTCCTTTCCTCTCCCATTAGTTCCCTTTGTGACATTTTTTACTCCTACTTTCTTTTTATTTTAATTTTTAGTTGATAGTATTTTGGGATATTGGGGTGTGCATGCTATGGCATGCATGTGGTGAGCAAAGGAAAATTTCATGGAGTTGGTTTTCTCCTTGCACTTTTACACAGGAGACCAAATTTAATTGTTGCACAGTAGTTTTCTATGGCCTAGGTATTTCATGGAAAGTTTATCAATTCATCTATTGAAGGACATCTATATCATTGCCTGCTTTTGGTTGTTACAAATAAAAGTTGCCATGGTCATTCACATAACAGGTTTTTGTGTGGGTGTAACTTTTCATTTCTCTGGGCCAAATGCTTGAGTGTAGTTCTTGAACCATGTGGCGCTTACATGTTTAGAGTTTTTAATACACATTATATATTATTTTTGACAATTTCATTCATGTATATGATGCATTTTGGTTATTTCAACCACTTGGAACCTTCCTTAATCCCTCCCACTCCTGTTGAACTCATTCTTTTTCCCAAAAGTTCCCCATATATTTCCATATTTTTGTGTGTATGACTCACTGAGTTTAATTAGTGTTTCTTTCATGAGAATTGATGGAAGGTTACTTCCTGGAACATGTACAAGTTGCCAGTAGTTACGCCACTGAAGAAAATTATTCCTTCAGCAACCAGTAGCTGACAGTGGTTTCTCAAAGTAACTAATGAATGATATAATATTGACAAGCCCCACATTTGCAGGTAACCACAGCATCTATGAGTTCATGAGTGCAATGGTTATATATGTGTGTGTGTGTATAATATATATATATATACACACACATATATATATTAATGGCAGCATGTCACAATATTCCTCCTCCTCTTCCCTCTCCTCCTCTATCCCTTATATTCTTTCTACCCCTTCTTTCACAATGTCCCCTGAAGCTTAGGGTGAGGACATGATATAAATGTTCTGTTCACGACTGAGCACTCGAATTCAATTATTCCTAGCACATTGAACAGTTATGAACTCACATTAATCACTACTCACAGCTTCTCTGACCAAGGCTGAGAGTGGCAATAATTTGTAGATAAAACATTAATACTTAGAAGGCAGTTTCATACTATTTTCACTTAGCAAAATAATAGTAGTAGATTCCCTTCTAAAGCCTGTGGCCATCCTGGTCATGAGCTTCTGGCTAGGTTTATATTACCTGACATGAATTCCATCCTGTGCCATGTGCCTCAAATACCACCAGAAAGAGGTTGGTTACTCCCAGTCTTGGGGCTCATCTTACTTCTCAAGTGACTATGGTAAAGCTCACAAGCTTCACAAATGAGTAAAACTTTTTCCCTAGTAGCCAACATAGCACTTTCTAGCACTTGAAAGCTAGTCAACAGGGATAAAGCCTCTAGCTTATGCCCATGTCCTGCAGTCAAATTGTACAGTGTCTTCTGCAATAGGGTCTTGTCGTCTACTTCTGGAGGGGAACCAAAAGCAGTGGCAACTTCCTGTATTGGTTTGGAAATTTCTGAGACCTTCCTGATCACAGCTTGTAAGGAGGAAATGAGAATTTTATTTAATAGCCTACGGCTTCTGGGAGCAACATCATCGATCCATGCAAGGTATCTCCATTCAAATGCTTTAATGTTGTATATAAAAAATTTTAAAGTAGCTTAGAAATCAGTGTTTTGTACATGACTACAAGATTAAAAAGCCCAAACATGCCATACATGGGAAAGAGATGAAAAAACTTATTGGTGACATGGTGACATGGGCTAATTCTCGAAGGTGTGACTAGGATGGGTTTTGCAAGGAAGTCAGTGACCAGCAAATAGAGCTTTCACTCTGTATTTGGGGGTGGGAGAAAAGGGAATCTATCAATCACTTTTCATGCATCATTACTTTTGATTAAGCCTCCCTTCTACCCACTCCTCTTTCCAAGTTCCTACTTATTCTCCTTAACATTTTTCATCTCTAGTATCCCTCCCCACTTTCAAATCATACGATATATTCTTATCTCCATGCTCCTTTAAAAACCTCCCCTCGCAAAAAGCCCCTTTCTAAATTCCTGGTCTTTGGCCTCTACAGGCACTCAATGTTAAACGACAAAAAACTTTTACAAAATGAAAATTAATGAAATTATCTTTTGCTTAATTCAGATCGAGTTCAGGCAAAATATGCATGGATAAAGACAAACACAGCCAGGAGGAGGATGGCATTGATATTCACTATGGTTCTTCACAAGGGCTTCTTGGATGTGTCAGTGAATTTTTTCCTCAGGGCTTCTTCCTCGTCTTTTGTTAGTTTAGGTCCTGCCTGTTGCAAACCACAGAATAAGCCATATGCCTTCTTGAAACATCCTTGTGATTGCTCAGGATGATCTAAAACAACAACATCGAAAGAATGAACAAGTCATTACCAATTATGGGAAAGAGCAGTCATCTTCAGCATCGCACAAATGGGCTACGCTGAATGATCTCAAGCGTCAGCGGAATCCATAAAAAATACACTGTTAACTTTTACTATATGAAACAGAAAATTTTCCATGGCAAAAACCTAATTAACAAAGTAAAAGCAAATAAAAATTTGAGGAAATGCTGCCATGTCAAAAAATTATATTTTAAGAATACAGGATTTTTCTTTTAAAACAGAGGGAAAGATCATCAACAAATTTCATGTAAATATACTAGAGAAAGGAAGAAGCACTTCAAAGAAAAATGGCAGATAGTTCATAAAAATCATTCAGAAAAGAAAACTTAAATTCAATTATTTGGAAATACAGTTGCCATTTATCAGTAGTAAACATTAAAAAATCTCATAGTATCTTACTAAGTAAGTCTGTTTGGAAATAGGAACTATCCTATGTTGTTGCAAGGAAATTTAACTCATTTGGATAGGAATTTGGAGACTATAGCTAAATGAACCTACAGTCACCCTTCAATCCAATGAAATATCTTAATATCTCTATTTGCTGGATCACATAAAAAGTTGTATACAAATTTATTCATTGTAACATTGGAATATTTACGGAAAAGTAAATGAACTTAAGGCAAAATAGAAATAAGTTATAAGTTATGCAAAGTAAGCCTGTGAAATGCATACAAGTATATTGGAAGTAAAATGTATATAACTATTGTTTTTATAAAATAATTTGAAATTAAATCCCAATATCATGAATGAACTGATCTATGAATGAGCAAAGGTCATAAATAAGACAGATAGATAATAATGAAGAGAAGTAAAACTGAAAGTCTTTAATAAAAATGGGATAGTCCAGTTTTTAGCAGAATTGAAGAAAGAATCTGCCAACTGAGAATGGAAAATATATTGTAGAGAGCAGAGAGAGATTAAATGGTGTCAGGTGCTTAGGCAAATTCAGCCAAGAGTAATTTGAGTACAGCATGTAATTAGGAACAGGGTAATTTGTAACTTCTGATCATTTTATGAACTGACACAAAGTTTTGTGGATGCATTAATGTTTTAAAATTTTAGTTTCTCACACACACAACATAGTATGGATTAAAAAAACAAACAAAAAGTAAACATTTAAAAACCATATGACCTAACAAAGCCAAAGTTCTCACATGAAAACAAATGTAAGACAGATATTACCTTCTTTGAGCTCATCTATTTCTTCTTGGCTTTTCTCTTCTGCATCTAAATCGATTCGTTCTTCTGTGTTGTTCCAAAGACTCCAGCACAGGCGATAGAGCTGACCAGAGATGATACACAAGTTCATTAGTGGGTGTGCGCATGTGTGTATGTAGAACCACGGACGAATTCAGGAACCACCATGGACCGCCTCCACCTCTTCCTTGTTTACTCTGCCCCGGGATTCACAGGACCTTCCGCCTGCAAGGCAGAGGCTTAACCCCTGAGCCACCTCTCCAGCCCCATAACTAAATTCTTTTTCATACCCTTACATTCAGTTCTCAATATCAAATGTAAATGTTCAGTGATAATTGTGGAAATGTGTTCGGTAAAGTGATTTTTAACTATTGAATGCTTCAGATTCTTGACCCAATCATCGGATACTGACCACTTTTTAAGTATATCTGCAAATATACATATCTGAAATATATATCAAGTATATTTGCTTTAAAGATGATGATAAACACAAAATATATGTACGTATACATGCAAGTAATAAATTTAAGTAATACTATGACATAATGATTAAATATATTTTAAAGTGTTAATATTTGCTGGACTGACATAATGTTTCTCCCTTCAAAAGCAACCCTACTGAGTATTACACAGACATATGTTTAAATATTTTTTCTCTGTGTTTACACAAATATATTTATGACTAAATCTATTTTATTCCAAAAAGAATATTGTACAGTATTATAATATCCTATCTTTGTTTTCCTGATTCTATCATGTTATAAACATTTAAAAAGAATAGAGCTCTTTTATTACATAGTTATTATTTTAGTGATGGCAATCTTTGTCCTCTTTTGTTTCTATTGGAAAACATTTGCAAAGGAGGTACATATATTTTTTACTACTGTACATATTTTTAGATAAGTTACAAAAAATGAAATGGTCAACTAGTAGAATTCAAAAATAGATAGCTGCCAAATTGCCCTTCTACAAATTATACAAATCAAATACTCATCAACAATTCTGGACTGTAGGAATTATCACACTTTCTTTCCAACATTGAATATTATTCATTTTAGTTTTTTGCCAATTTGAAAGGGAAAATTAATTCCATTCTTTTATTGTCCCTGTTATTATTTCCTATTGCCATGTGTATTTTTATCTCTGTTCCAATATTCATGTTGCATGTAATACTTGATTTTTCCCTAAATTGGTCCAGTCCAAGTCACCCTTCCACTCTAAGGTATTTCCAGGTATCTTAGGCAATGCTAAATACTCTCTTCCTGGTATCCTATAACAGTGTCAAAGATTTAGCTTCCAGCTTCATTATGAAGATTTTTGAATCCCCAGTCCATTTACTAATTCCTTATTTCATAATACTCTAGTGTTTTGTATATGCTAGATGCAAAACTGTTATTTAGGTGGATGATAATTTATTAGGGTGTTTGTAGATTTAGTGGTGCAATGATTCCATTGACCAAAAGCTTGTATGCCAGCAGGAGTGTTAGGAAGAGCACAGATTCTTATTTCTTATTTCTGAGTGAGCATGTACCCACTACACATTACTTACGTGTACATCAGGGATTGGTTTAGTTAGGAAGGAAATTCCCAGGATGACTATCCCAGACACAGTAAAGAGAATGATGGCAAAGTACATATAGTGCACGCCACAGATAATCTTGGGACAGTTACTAGGAGCCAAGTAACTCCCCGTTCCATATGCAAACTCTGCAATTGCACGAATAAGGCCTACCACAAGTCCAACTATTAGACCCCAGAATGCTCCCTGCAAAAGAAACACACAAAAGCAATGTTTAGCAAACGTGAGGAGATCATACAAGGAAGCAGGATTACAGTCCAACCTAGCTACTTCACCAAGAAAAAAATAAATAGCTAATCATGAGCACAAGTTTTTCAAAGTAGGGAAAGTTGTACATATGTGTATTTGTGAGTGGGGTGTTGCTGTACCTGGTTCTGACACACCATTGCACACTTTTTTCACTATTTTATTTAAATTTTTACTGACAAATGATACTTATACATGATTATGGGCACAGCGATCTTTTATTATTATTTATACATTGTAGAATTATTTAAATTAATATAATTTCCATACTTTTGATGTCACATTTTGAATATCGAATTCTAGAACATTGCTGTCTACTGTGATAAAAGCTAAAGTTTTTGTGGACTTGTATTTATAGATTTAAACAATTGAAATGTTATTTTATTGAATGAACAGATCTGTGACTTGTATAATTTTTATGACTGATGGTAGGTAGGTTTGCAAGTTCAGTTAAGCTCTTGACAATTCAAAGCATTTATTTCTCTGCAAAACTAACAGTGGTTAGAAACAAGTGCCCTCTCTTCTCCTGACCCAAATGTTATGCCTTGGGAAAACAGTATTGCATAGAGATAGAAATATAAACTATAGGGGGAGAAATTATAATTATAAACTAACATATGGCAAATAAAATGAGATATTAACTTCTCTGCACCTGTTCATTATTTGAAAATTATGTTTTTTTATTTGAAAATTATGTCAACAAAACCAATACCTAGGAAAAAATAAGTGATTAAATGTCAATTATCTATAAGAAAAATCATTTGTGTAGTAATAACAAATACATTTGAAATATGACTAGTGTGATAGGTTTTCTTTTAAGAATTTTACATAATTCTTCTTACTTGATCCTTTCAACACTCATATAAGGTAGGAGCTATTACAAAATTTCATGATGGGTTTAAGGTCACAATAATATTATATAATATGGTAGAGTAATGATTGGATCATGGAAGTTTGTCTTTCAAATGTGTTTTTCTGAACATTGGTACTATGAATGATATAGTAATTTATAAGATATGTAAGGACATTAGTGTGGGCTGTGTACTATATATTTATAATGTGAAGATTACAAATTGTGGCTTAGCAGAATTAAAGTCAAAATAGACCTTAACGTGCATACATAGGTTGGAAAGATGCATTATTTTGAGAAAGGATATCACTACATTGCCTAGGATTTTGTCATAGTTAGGCACAGGTGTCAACTTGATGGTTGAGGGTTTAAGCTCTGGGCACTTTTGTAGAGAATTAATGGTTAGGCCCAGACAAAACCTGCAGGAGATTGTCCAGCTGATGGTGAAGACCCAGCCTATGGTGGGTGGGACTAGGCCCTGAACAGGTGAATAAAATACTGAGAGCTGGTTGAGGAAGTTGACATCCTTCTGTTCACTTGGCCAGACGTGCTGGTCTGGCAAGTAAGGATTGTCCCTCTCTCAGCTGTTATGTGGTGATGGTGTGGCCAGTTCCCTTGGCCCTGGTGTTGGTGTGGGCTCTCCCTTTGAGCTGGACTGAGAGCTGTAACCAGGAATCATAAAAGAGAATAAACCCTTGTTCCCTTAAGCCGTTTGACGGTCATTTATCAGTAACCACACAGGTGAACTGCAACAGATGGTCTTCAATTCCTGGGCTCAACATGCCTTTCTGACCCAAACTCCTGAATAGCTGGGGCTTTCGGTACCAGCCACCATGCCAGAATAAAACAACACATTTTCTTGTCCCAGGAGAAGATGTAATTTTTGTCTCAATCTTACAAAAAGATTCCTCAGTTTTCACTTACCTGTTCATTGACTCTTTTACAGAAGATGGCCAGCAGAAAGACAGCTGCAATTGGAGGGCCCACGTAGCTAGCAAGTGATGACATGTAATGGAAAAGTTGTCCATTTTGTGATCCCTGCACCAATGGGACCCACAGAATGCTGATGACAATTAGTATAATGACGAAGAGTCTGATGGGAAAGCACAATAGTTTAAAGATTAAACAAAAGCATGATTGGTGCCTCCATTGCTCTTAAATTTATTCTGTGGCATCTCATTTGATTATCCAAAGAAAACAAAGGCTTTGACCTTGCATAAACCCACACCATCACACCATGCCTAATGATTATCTGTTAATAAAACATCAATAAATTTCCTTATCGTTCATCACAATATTTCTATCTATGAGATTAACTACCCACTCATAAAATCAATTTAAATCTCAGTAATTCTTTTCAAGATAAATGCTGGTAATAAACACTACACTATTTCATTTCTCAGAATTATTCATATAATAAGTAAAACACACTCCTATTTTTGTGTTTTTCCTAGCTCGAATGAAACTAAGTCAGTTTTCATAGATCAGAATTAAAATATCAGATCTCAGCGTGCTGCATGACATGGCAAGAGATGAAGACATATATTTTCTAATGTCAGTATGTGAACAAGCAAAAGGAATTTGTTAAAATATTGGTAAACTCCCTTTCCCCACCCCGCTCCACCGGTCGGGACGCGCGCGTGCCTCACCCGCGACCTAGGTAAGCTCTGCCCGCGCCTGCCCACCAGAACCCCAGGTCAGCCCAAGGGACCCGGCTCCGACTCCCACCATCCAGCCCGAGCCGCGCGCAGGGCCAAGGGATGAGGAGGACCTCCCCCTGCGCCCGGGCCCCGCCCCAGCTGCTCTCGGGTTAAATAGCTCCACACCTACACCCCCATCCTCCTTTCCCCACTCCGCTCCTCCGGCCGGGACGTGCGCACGGTCCAGCCGGGCCTCATCCGCGACCTAGGTAAGCTCCGTCCCTGCCCACCCCCAGAACCCCAGGCCAAATAATTCAGTTTAGTGAAATTGAAAGATCTTAAGAGTTAAAAAGACAATGCCAAAGTCAAAGTGCAAATCCATGAGAAGCAACACTCAAGTAAAATTTCCCACTGAAGAAATTAATCCCATAATGTTAGACTCCAACCAGAACAAACCCACGGAAAAAGGCCAAGAAAGCCTGACCCAGGATAACGACTTTCAAAATATGATCATTACCATGTTCAATACTATGAAAGAGGAAATCCGGGAGGAATTACATAATCGAAAAAATCGCTTTGAAGAGGAACACAACAGACATTTGGAGGAGTTGAGAAAAACAGTCCAAGAAACAAAAACTGGCATAGAGCAGTTAAAACAGACTCAAGCAGAGTTTAAAACTGAGCTACAAGTTATCTTCAACCCAGAACTCCATAGAGAGTCTTATCAACAGAACTAACGAAGCAGAAAACAGAATTTCAGACCTTGAAGATAAAGTGGGAGTACTAACCAGCTCAATGGAAGAGGTTGTTAAAGCCAAAAAGATACTTGAGAGAAATATCCAAGAGATATGGGACACTCTGAAGAAGCCTAATATATGTATTCATGGAATACCAGAGCAAGAATCTCAAAATACCACCCCTGAGGAAATTTTTCAAACGGTCATCAAGGAAAACTTTCCTCATCTAAAACAAGAGAGGCCCATCCATATAGAAGAGGCATTCTGCACCCCAAACAGATACGACCAAAACAGAAGCACACCACGGCAAATAATACTTAAAACACTCCACATTCAAGATAAAGAACTGGTGCTGAGAGCTTCAAGGGAGAAAAAACAAGTCACTTTTAAAGGTAAACCTATTAAAATAACAAATGACTTCTCAGTCGAAACAGTAAAAGCAAGAAGAGCTTGGAGAGACATACTTCAAGTATTGAATGAGCAAAAATGTCAACCCAGGCTGATTTACCCTGCAAAACTATCAGTCATGATCGAGGGAGAAAGAAAAATCTTCCAGCACAAAGACAACTTGAAGGGATATATGTCCACCAAACCAGGCCTTCAAAAAATGCTAGAAATGATACTCAAGCATGAAGAAAAAAAACAGGCATATCCAGGAGAACAGAAGGCAAGTATAACACCATTAAAAGCGAAGCAATATACTTATAAAAACTACTAAACATAATAAATCTCTGGAATCAAAAATAGTTTCTCCATTATAATACTAAATGTTAATGGAATTAACTCACCGATCAAGAGACACAGATTACAAATTTGGATTAAAAATCACAATCCATCAATCTGCTGCCTGCAGGAAACCCATCTCACCACAAAAGATAGGCACGCTCTAAAAATAAAAGGCTGGTCAACAATTCTACAAGCAAATGGAAGCAGAAAACAGGCAGGGGTAGCCATTATGCTATCAGACAAAGTGGACTTCAAACCAAAGAAAATTATAAGAGACACGGATGGATACTACATTTTAGTCACAGGTACAATTCACCAGGAAGACTTCACAATACTGAACATATATGCACCCAATACAGGCCCCTCCACATTCATTAAGAAAACTCTACAGCGTCTAAAGCAAGAAATCAACCCCCAAACGATAATTCTTGGGGACTTCAACACCGCCCTCTCAACATGGAATAGATCAACAGGTCAAAAGCTTAACAGAGACAATTTGGAACTTAATCAATCCCTCAAAGAAATGGACCTTACAGATCTCTATCGAACTTTTCACCCACGTACCAAAGAATACACATTTTTCTCGGCAGCACACGGAACTTTCTCCAAAATAGATCACATATTGGGCCACAAAATGAATCTACACATATACAAAAAAGTTGAAATTCTAACCTGTGCCCTATCAGACCACCACGGCCTAACAAGAGAAAATACACTAACTCCTGGAAACTTAACAATATGATGCTGAATGAGAACTGGATTCAGGAAGAAATTAAAAAGGAAATTCAAGATTTCCTGAAAGTGAATGATAATGAAAATACAACTTACCAAAATCTCTGGGACACAATGAAAGCTATCCTAAGAGGTAAGTTCATAGCTCTTAATGCCTACATTAAAAAAATGGAAACATCAAAAATAAATAACTTAACAATGCAGCTTAAAGCTTTAGAGAAACTAGAGCAATCTGATCCCAAAAGTAATAGAAGAGAGATTAGCAAAATAAGGGGAGAAATATCTGAAATCGAGATTAAAAAAAACAATAGAAAAAATCAACCAGTCAAAAAGCTGGTTCTTTGAAAAAATCAGTAAGATTGATACACCCCTAGCTAAATTAACCAAAAGCAAGAGAGAGAAAACCCAAATTAACAAAATCAGAAATGAACATGGAATTATCACTACTGATACCCAAGAAATCCAGAGAATTATAACATCATATTTCAAAAACTTATACTCTGTGAAGTTTGACAACACAAAAGAGATGGATGAATTTCTAAGTAAACACAACCTACCTAAATTGAATCAGGAAGTTGTGAATTATTTAAATAGTCCTATAACATATATGGAAATTGAGGAAGTAATCTTGAATCTTCCCACCAAAAAATGTCCTGCACCAGATGGATTCAGCACAGAGTTCTACCAGACATTTAAGCAGCTAATAACACCAATACTCCTTAAACTGTTCCATCAAATAGCAAAGGAAGGAACACTGCCAAATTCCTTCTATGAAGCTAATATCGTTTTAATCCCAAAACCTAATAAAGATTCACTTAAAAAAGAAAACTATAGGCCGATCTCTCTGATGAACACAGATACAAAGATTCTCAACAAAGTTTTAGCAAATCGGACTCAAAAACATATCAAAAAGATTATTCACGGGGACCAAGTAGGCTTCATCCCCGGCACACAAGGTTGGTTCAATAATCACTTCAATAAATGTAATTCATCATGTAAACCAGTCCAAAGTCCAAGACCTCATGATACTCTCGATAGATACAGAAAAAGCCTTTGACAAGATCCAACAGCCTTTTATGATCAAAACGCTAGAGACAGTAGGAATGGAAGGAACCTTTATCAATATAATAAAAGCTGTATACAAAAGCCCACAGCAAGGATTATGCTCAATGGGGAACAATTGGAAGCATTCCCACTTCGATCAGGAACTAGACAAGGCTGTCCTCTTTCACCACTTCTATTCAATATTGTACTTGAAGTCTTAGCTGAAGCCATAAGACAAGAAAGGGACATAAGAGGGATTCAAATCGGCAAGGAAGAAGTCAAGCTATCCCTATTTGCAGATGACATGATCTTATACCTAAGTGATCCCAAAAACTCCACCAGGAAGCTCCTGGAACTAATTGAAAAGTTCAGCAGGGTGGCAGGATACAAAATAAATGTGCAAAAATCAGAGGCCTTCCTATATGCCCAGAATGAAAGAAGTGAAAAAGCCTTGAGAGAAACAATCCCAGTTACTATAGCCCCTAAAAAAATGAAATACCTTGGTATAAACCTAACCAAGGAGGTAAAAGACCTTTACAATGAAAACTTTAAAACCCTCAGGAAAGAAATTGCAGAAGACACCAGAAGGTGGAAAGACCTCCCATGTTCCTGGATTGGCAGAATCAACATCATAAAAATGACCATCCTACCAAAGGCAATATAAAATTCAATGCTATACCAATTAAAATCCCAAAGCAATTCTTTAAAGCAGTTGACCAAACAATCTCAAAATTCATATGGAGGCACAAAAGACCCAGCATAGCAAAGACAATCCTGAGGAACAAAAACAGGGCTGGAGGTATCACCATACCAAACCTTAATCTATACTACACATCCATAGTTATAAAAACAGCCTGGTACTGGCTCCAAAATAGACACACAGATCAATGGATAAGGATTGAAGATACAAATATAAGCCCACAAAATTACAGCCATTTGGTCTTTGACAAAGGGGCCCAAAGAATCCAATAAAAAAAGAACAGCATCTTCAACAAATGGTGCTGGCAAAACTGGATCTCCACATGCAGAAGAGTAAAGCTGGACCCGTACTTGTCACCATGTACAAGACTTAATTCCAAATGGATCAAAGACCTTGATATAAGGCCAGAGACTATAAAAACCATAGTTGAAAGGATAGGGAACTCCCTCGAGCTGATTGGGCTAGGCCAACAGTTCCTAAACAGACATCCAATGGCACAGTCACTGCTACCAACTCTGAACAGTTGGGATCTTGTGAAATTAAAGAGCTTCTGTTCAGATAAAGAGATTGTAACATGAGCTCAAAGGCAACCCACAGAATGGGAGAAAATCTTCACTAACCACATATCTGGTAGAACTCTGCTGTCCAGAGTGCACAAAGAACTTAGAAAACTAAACTCCAAGGAAAACAATGGCCCAATTAAAAAATGGGCCCTGGAACTTAAAAGAAATTTTACCGGGGATGAAATTAAAATGTCTAACAAATATCTTAAAAAATGCTCCACTTCTTTAGCCATCAGGGAAATGCAAATCAAAACTTCCCTGAGATATCATCTCACCCTGGTCAGAATGGCAAAAATCCACAACACAAACAACAACAAATGCTGGAGAGGATGTGGAGAGAGGGGAACTCTCCTACATTGCTGGTGGGAGTGCAGGCTCATACAGCCACTCTAGCGAGCCGTCTGGAGATTCTTAAAGAAATTAAAGATTGAAATGCCATATGACCCTGCTATCCCACTTTTGGGAATAACCCCCCATACAGCAGAGGTTCACCTCGATAGCACAAGCAGGACCATGTTCATAGCAGCACTGTTTACAATAGCAAAGTGATGGAATCAACCCAAATGTCCAACAGTTGACGAGTGGATAAGGAAACTGTGGTACATCTATACAATAGAGTACTACTTAGCCATCAAAAATGATGAATTACTGGAATTTGCCGGGAAATGGATGTCATTAGAAACAATTATATTAAGTGAAGTATCCCAGACCCAGAAAATTAAGCGCCATATGTACTCCCTAATTGGTGGCTCCTAATACCAAACCCACCCAGCCCATCTTGAGACACTCATAGGTAAATCTATGTATTACCTACAATAATTGCAAGGATTATGGACAGGAGGGATGGGGTTGGAGGGCCACACCAGAAACAAGGAGAGAAGTGACCATGTTACAGTAGAGAAAATAGACTTCCATCAAGGACTGCAAGAAAGTAATGTGACACCTAGTTAAGTTCACAGACATTCTTTCCTGATCATTTACAACTAAGGGGGTATGAACTCACCAGAAGGGGAGGGCGTATAGTCCGGCAGATTAAAAAGTAACCATTTTGCAAATGGGTGATTGACCCCTCCCATTGGCAAATGCCATATGACCCTGCGATTCCACTTTTGGGTATAAGTATTACATCTACCCTTGAATGTGCTCTTATAATAAGACTCCAGTTTAACAGCTTTTTGTCTCTGGCCAGGGGGTGACATACAGTGCCCATCACGATGGAGTGAAGGGCATTACAGGAGCAACAAAACTGCAAAAGAAAATCAACAAACCACTATCCAGAACTTCAGAGGCTCTATATCAACCACATAGAACTAGGCCAGCCTAATCTCTCCCCATCCTGAAGCTCAGGGACATTTGTGGAAGAGGGGGCGGTAAGAGTGTAAGAGCAAAAGGATGGGAGGAGCAATGATTTGCAAGATACTCCACACAAGTTAGGGCCGAAGCAATCATAATTGGACATTGCATGCCTGGCGCAATGTCCAACACACTATTGAGCTCACAAAGTCTAGCATCAGCCAAAGGCACCAAGATCCTTGGAGGCAAGGGATTGACAGCCACAGTAGTGTTCCTATAGTTAAGGGGAACACTGGAAAGGGTTCAGGGAAATGACACTGGGTCCTTGTATGTCATCGGAGAGGAGGGCCCAGAGGAGAGTCAGGCATGCACAAGAAAGGACTCTGGGAATTGGGGCGGGAGGCACGGGGGATGGGGAGGGAGGGGTGAGGGGAGGGGGAGCAGGGGGTTCGGGGGGGAGGAAGAGGGAGGGAGGGAACTGGTGTACCTATTAAGTTTGTATGAGCTGAAATAATAATAAAAATGTATTATAAAAATATATATATTGGTAAAAACCTCTTATAGGATGGAGATTATTTGCTTTTTTAAACCCTAGTGTTTTCTGTATATGTGGAGAAACTTAATTTACTACACAGTGTGTTCACCTAGCAACACATGATAGTGGGGCTAATAGGAGACCAAGAATTTGTCAAGGGACTGATAAACAAGTCACTAATTTAAATTTCTAAACTTTTCTAATGTTACAACAAAAAATGCTGGAACACAGTTGGCAAGGTGGTTCAGCAAGTAAAGGCACCTGTGCACACACTTGGTAACCTGAGTTTAATCCCCAGAGTCCAGATGGTGGAAGTAGAGAATCAGCTTCTAAAAATTGTCTGTTGTGGCATGCCTGTGCTTACTCCTTTTAATTAAAAAAATTAAAAAATGTTGGAACAACAAATAATGGAAAGTCTGACTATGATCCTAGAACACCGAGGAGTCAATGGATTATACTCACTTCCTTTGTTATGACCACTAACAAATTATCTCTTAGCTGAAATGATCTTGCATACCTCTTCATCTTGCTAGGCTTTTTCCCCCTCAATATTCTCTCATGCCATTATCGCTAATCTTACTCTTTGTTGTCAGCAGTTCCCATTGGCTTCCACTCTTTTTAAGAAGATGGTAATCAGAAGATAGCTGCGATTGGAGGTCAAAAGGAGGAGAAATTGATCTGAAGTAATGGAATAATTAACCATGCATTCTGAGTAACTGTACTAAAGGTACTCACAGAATGCTGATGAAAAATAGTAAGATGACAATTTAACCTCAAAGGAAAATGATCTGATTATTAAACAACAGCATGATGGGCACAGGAATGCTGATCATATCTGAAAAATGGCTTCCTTAGAATTCCTTCACCAGAGAGTCATGGGGTTAAATTCTACACTTCTGGAATCCTGTTCAAATGTCACTGCAGGAAGATTTCATTAATGTCTGTATTAAATCTATTCCCAACACTTCTGGTCATTTGATATTAGATATATTTAATGATTAGTTAGCTCCTTCCAGAAAAGTATAAGCCTTATGAATAAAAAATTGTGTTTTTTATATTATTATTCTGAAAAATTGTAGATATTAGGAAAAAATAGGAAAAAGCCATTTAATCATTGAAACCAGAGCAGGATTTTTTACTTATGTCACTACTACATCATGGGATTTATAACGTACAGTCCAGCACATTTACCAAGCAACCCACAAGCCTATTCCTTCTCTCTTCATTGGTAAAAAGTTAAGATCTAGATAGTAAGGTTTTTAGGTTTTTTACTCCAAGTAAAATGTATTTCTATTAGGATCAACAAAGTACCATCTTTTAAGGAGATGGTTTACTTATCTTAACACCAGTGTGAATGACAAGATACTGAAGCTCTTCCAATCCTGGTCTTTGTTGATACTGTACTTGTTTATAATAATGAAAGTATCTGTCTGGAGCAATTAAGACCAAGCCCTCCCAGTTACCAATGTGTAATCCTTGGGGAAGGGAGAGATTCCAGTTTTTCTTATCTGATTTCAAAATTTCAAAATAAACATCACATACTAAGCCACAAATAAGCATTGACTCCTTTTCAGTGCAGAAATCATGCATTGTATATTGCCTCAAAATGGAAAATGTAAAGGAAAAGAATGCAATTACTTTATTACTTTATTACTTTAATCACATTTAAAATTATTACCATCATCCATCTGATTATTTTTACAAGAGTCATAATTTATTTCCTTTTAAGATAGTATAACATTCCCTTTTAGTCAAACTACTAAATTTAGAAAGGCAGAAAATAAAAGCTATGTGCATGCATAGTAATCTATCTAATAGGCATGTACACTCATGGGCAGTAACAGAGGCATAAAAACACTCAAACCATCTGGTCCATGAATAATAAATGCTAATATATCATTGTGGGAGAAAACCATACAGTAATTAAAATGAATAAATTCCCAATACCTTGCAACATAGCTGAATGTTATCAGCTAATCTGAATGTCTATTGTATTATTCTATTTATTATATACTGAATATAGAAAAGTTTGATTGATATTGTTAGCTTAGAAATATGGGTCCAGCCCAGCCCAGTCCCCCATCCCGGAGCCACCCGGCCAGCAGCACCCGCGCGGCCGCCAGCTTTGCCCCCGGGACCCCGCCTCCCTCCGCCGCGACCCCCAGCCAAGCTTCCCAGGTGAGTGAGTGAGCGAGAGAGCCCCTCCCGGCTCGGCCCAGCCCAGCCCAGCCCGGCCTCCCACCCCTGAGCCGCCCGGGCAGCAGCACCCTTGCGGCCACCGGCTTTGCCCCCGGGACCCCGCCTCCCTCTGCGCTGACGCCCAGCCAAGCTTCCCAGGTGAGTGAGCCAGCGCGAGAGCCCCTCCTGGCCCAGCCCGGCCCAGCCCCGCCCCCCACCCCGAGCCGCCTGGCCAGCAGCAACCGCGCGGCCGCCGGCTTTGCCCCTGGGGCCCGCCCAGGACCCCAGTCCCTCGCGCCCTCCCGCCCCCAGTGCCTCCGCCCCCCCCCCCAGTTCGCAGGTGAAGAACTCTGCCATCTACATCTAGACCCTCTGCCTCTCTGGCTCACCAGGGACCTACGCACGTGGTCAATGCAAGACACACTGCAACTCAGAATTCAATAGAGTCCAAAGGAAACTCAAGCAAAACTCTAAGGAACAAAGGGAACACAGGCCATACATCTGAACTCCACTACAACCATTATATCACATGGGCGAGATTCTTCACATCCAGCCCAAAGATAAGTAAACTTTTTTCACCTTACTGATCCTTTCTAGTATCAATGCTGTAGGTCAACTTCCTCATATAGCCACCCCAAAAACATACAACTCCAGGGAGTACACCACTCACCCTCACATTTCACCAAGACACTAAATCGTAAAAGTGCACTACCATACTAATATTCACCCCCTGGGTTACTTAACTGACGTACTAACAGTCTAGTAGCCTCATCTAGGATATAACAATAACAATACACAAACAACCCAATCCAAGGCAAGCTCTAGTAATAACTGGCAAGTGTAACAATACCAACTACATCGGTTGAGTGAAAAACACACAGAAACTGAAAGGTCCTAAAAAACAAAACAATGCCCAAGTCAAAGTGCTGATCCACGAGGAACAAAACCCAAGAAGATCAATCTCCCACCGAAAGAATCAATCCCATAATGATGGATTCCGACCAGAACAAATCCACAGAAAATAGCCATGAAAGCCAGACCCAACATAACGACTTTCAGAGTATGATCATCACCATGATTAATACTATGAAAGAGGAAATCTGAGAAGAGTTAAACAACCGTATCAACCACTTTGAACAGGAACAAAACAAGCACCTGGAGGAGTTGAGAAAAACAGCTCAAGAAACAAAAATAGGTATAGAACAGTTAAAACAGTCTCAGGCAGAGTTTAAAATTGAACTAAAAGACAAGTTATCTTCAACCCAAAACTCAACAGAGAGTCTTATCAGCAGAACAAATGAGGCAGAAAATAGAATTTCAGATCTTGAAGACAAAGTGGGAGAATTAAGCAACTCAATGGAAGAGATTGTTAAAGCCAAAAAGATACTGGAGAGGAGCATTCAAGAGATATGGGACATCCTAAAGAAGCTTAACATGCGCATTCATGGAATACCAGAACAAGAATCCCAAAATACCACACCGGAGGAAATATTTTAATTCATCATAAATGAAAACTTCCCACAACTAAAGAATGAGAAGCCTATCCAAATACAAGAGGCATTTCGCACTCCAAACAGATATGACCAAAATAGAAAATCGCCACAGCAAATAATAGTCAAAACACTCCACATTCAAGACAAAGAAAAGGTGCTGAGAGCTTCAAGAGAAAAAAAGCAAGTCACTTTTAAAGGTAAACCTATTAGAATAACAAATGACTACTCAATGGAAACAGTAAAAGCAAGAAGAGCTTGGAGAGACATACTTCAAGTATTAAATGAGCAAAATGCCAATCCAGACTGATATACCTGGCAAAACTATCTGTCATGATTGAGGGAGAAAGAAAAGTTTTCCAGCACAAAGACAACTTGAAGGGATACATGTCTACCAAACCAGGCCTTCAAAAAATGCTAGAAATGATACTCAAGCTTGAAGAAAAGAGCAAGCATATCCAGGAGGACAGAAGGGAAGTATAATACCACCAAAACATAAATATCAAACAACATGCTTACGAAATCTACTAAACATAAAAAATGTCCAGAATTAAAAATAATTTCTCCATTATAACATTAAATGTCAATGGTATTAACTTACCGATTAAGAGACACAGATTACAAACTTGGATTAAAAACAACAATCCAACAATCTGCTGCCTTCAGGAAACTCATCTCACCACAAAAGATAGGCATATCCTAAGAATGAAAGGCTGGTCCAAAATCTTGCAAGCTAATGGAACCAGGAAACAGGCAGGGGTAGCAATTATGCTTTCAGACAAAGTGGACTTCAACCAAAGAAAATCATAAGAGACACAGATGGATACTACATTTTAGTCACAAGTACAAATCACCAGGAAGACTTCACAATACTGAACATATATGCACCCAATACAGGCCCCTCCACATTCATTAAGAAAACCCTACAGCGTCTAAAGCAAGAAATCAACCCCCAAACGATAATTCTTGGGGACTTCAACACCGCCCTCTCAACATGGAATAGATCAACAGGTCAAAAGCTTAACAGAGACAATTTGGAACTTAATCAATCCCTCAAAGAAATGGACCTTACAGATCTCTATCGAACTTTTCACCCACGTACCAAAGAATACACATTTTTCTCAGCAGCACACGGAACTTTCTCCAAAATAGATCACATACTGGGCCACAAAATGAATCTACACATATACAAAAAAGTTGAAATTCTAACCTGTGCCCTATCAGACCACCACAGCCTAAAGCTGGACATCCACAACACATCAAACAAGAGAAAATACACTACCTCCTGGAAACTTAACAATATGATGCTGAATGAGAACTGGATTCAGGAAGAAATTAAAAAGGAAATTCAAGATTTCCTGAAAGTGAACGATAATGAAAATACAACTTACCAAAATCTCTGGGACACAATGAAAGCTGTCCTAAGAGGTAAGTTCATAGCTCTTAATGCCTACATCAAAAAAATGGAAACATCAGAAAGAAACAACTTAACGATGCAGCTTAAGGCTTTAGAGAAACTTGAGCAATCTGATCCCAAAAGTAGCAGAAGAGAGGAGATTAGCAAAATAAGGGGAGAAATATCTGAAATCGAGATTAAGAAAATGATAGAAAAAATCAACCAGTCAAAAAGCTGGTTCTTCGAAAAAATCAGTAAGATTGATACACCCCTAGCTAAATTAACCAAAAGCAAGAGAGAGAAAACCCAAATTAACAAATTAGAAATGGAGTTATCACTACTGATACCCAAGAAATCCAGAGAATTATAATAGGCTGGAGAGGTGGCTCAGGGGTTAAGCCTCCGCCTTGCAAGCGGAAGGTCCTGAGTTCGGATCCCAGATCCCACGTATAGACGCCAGGCGGAAGCGGGGGCGGCCTGCGTTTCTGGTCCTGGTAGGGCGGAGCCTGTGAATCCCGGGGCAAAAGGAGGTGGAGGCGGCCATGGTGGTTCGCGAATTCGTCCGTGGTCATACACATACACAGACACAGACACACACACACACACACACAGAGACATGCGCGCGCGCACATACACGCATATGCACACAGTTCAATAAAATAATAATAATAATAAAAGGGGCTGGAGAGGTGGCTCAGGGGTTAAGCTTCTGCCTTGCAGGCAGAAGGTCCTGAGTTCGGATCCCAGATCCCACGTATAGACGCCAGGCGGAAGCAGGGGCGGCCTGCGTTTCCAGTCCTGGTAGGGCGGAGCCTGTGAATCCCAGGGCAGAAGGAGGTGGAGGCGTCCATGGTGGTTCCCGATTCGTCCGCGGTTCTACACACACACATACACACATGCGCGTGCACATACATACACACACATGCACAATTGAATAAATAATAATAAAAAAATTAAAAAAAATAATAAAAAATTTTATAATATCATATTTCAAAAACTTATACTCTTTGAAGTTTGACAACACAAAAGAGATGGATGAATTTCTAAGTAAACACAACCTACCTAAATTGAATCAGGAAGTTGTGAATTATTTAAATAGTCCTATAACATATAAGGAAATTGAGGAAGTAATCTTGAATGTTCCCACCAAAAAATGTCCTGGACCAGATGGATTCAGCACAGAATTCTACCAGACATTTAAGGAGTTAATAACACCAATACTCCTTAAACTGTTCCATCAAATAGCAAAGGAAGGAACACTACCAAATTCCTTCTATGAAGCTAATATCGTTTTAATCCCAAAACCTAATAAAGATTCACTTAAAAAAGAAAACTATAGGCCGATCTCTCTGATGAACACAGTCACAAAGATTCTCAACAAAGTCTTAGCAAATCGGATTCAAAAACATATCAAAAAGATCATTCATGGGGACCAAGTAGGCTTCATCCCCGGCACACAAGGTTGGTTCAACATACGCAAATCAATAAATGTAATTCATCATGTAAACCAGTCCAAAGTCCAAGACCTCATGATACTCTCAATAGATGCAGAAAAAGCCTTTGACAAGATCCAACAGCCTTTTATGATCAAAACGCTAGAGACAGTAGGAATGGAAGGAACCTTTATCAATATAATAAAAGCTGTATACAACAAGCCCACAGCAAGGATTATGCTCAATGGGGAACAATTGGAAGCATTCCCACTTCGATCAGGAACTAGACAAGGCTGTCCACTCTCACCACTTCTATTCAATATTGTACTTGAAGTCTTAGCTGAAGCCATAAGACAAGAAAGGGACATAAGAGGAATTCAAATCGGCAAGGAAGAAGTCAAGCTATCCTTATTTGCAGATGACATGATCTTATACCTGAGGGATCCTAAAAACTCCACCAGGAAGATCCTGGAACTAATTGAGAAGTTCAGCAGGGTGGCAGAATACAAAATAAATGTACAAAAATCAGAGGCCTTCCTATATGCCCAGAATGAAAGAAGTGAAAAAGCCTTGAGAGAAACAATCCAAGTTACTATAGCCCCTAAAAAAATGAAATACCTTGATATAAACCTAACCAAGGAGGTAAAAGACCTTTACAATGAAAACTTTAAAACCCTCAAGAAAGAAATTGCAGAACACACCAGAAGGTGGAAAGAACCTCCCATGTTCCTGGATTGGCAGAATCAACATTGTAAAAATGACCATCCTACCAAAGGCAATATACAAATTCAATGCTATACCAATTAAAATCCCAAAGCAATTCTTTAAAGAAGTTGACCAAATAATCTCAAAATTCATATGAAGGCACAAAAGACCAAGGATAGCAAAGACAATCCTGAGGAACAAAAACAGGGCTGGAGGTATCACCATACCAAACCTTAATCTATACTACACATCCATAGTTATAAAAACAGCCTGGTACTGGCTCCAAAATAGACACACAGATCAATGGATAAGGATTGAAGACCCAGATATAAGCCCACAAAAATACAGCCATTTGGTCTTTGACAAAGGGGCCCAAGAAATCCGACAGCATGGTGCTGGCAAAACTGGATCTCCACATGCAGAAGATTAAAGCTGGACCCGTACTTGTCACCATGTACAAGACTTAATTCCAAATGGATCAAGGACCTTAATATAAGGCCAGAGACTATAAAAACCATAGTTGAAAGGATAGGGAACTCTCTCGAGCTGATTGGGCTAGGCCAACATTTCCTAAACAGACATCCAATGGCACAGTCACTGCTACCAAGTCTGAACAGTTGGGACCTTGTGAAATTAAAGAGCTTCTGTTCAGATAAAGAGATTGTAACACGAGCTCAAAGGCAACCCACAGAATGGGAGAAAATCTTCACTAACCACATATCTGATAGAGCTCTGCTGTCCAGAGTGCACAAAGAACTTAGAAAACTAAACTCCAAGGAAAACAATGGCCCAATTAAAAAATGGGCCCTGGAACTTAAAAGAAATTTTACCGGGGATGACATTAAAATGTCTAACAAATATCTTAAAAAATGCTCCACTTCCTTAGCCATCAGGGAAATGCAAATCAAAACTTCCTTGAGATATCATCTCACCCTGGTCAGAATGGCAAAAATCCACAAAACAAACAACACCAAATGCTGGAGAGGATGTGGAGAGAGGGGAACTCTCCTACATTGCTGGTGGGAATGCAGGCTCATACAGCCACTCTGGCGAGCCGTCTGGAGATTCTTAAAGAAATTAAAGATTGAAATGCCATATGACCCTGCTATCCCACTTTTGGGAATAACCCCCCCATGCAGCAGAGGTTCACCTTGATAGCACAAGCACGACCATGTTCATAGCAGCACTGTTTACAATAGCAAAGTGATGGAATCAACCCAAATGTCCAACAGTTGACGAGTGGATAAGGAAAGTGTGGTACATCTATACAATGGAGTACTACTCAGCCATCAAAAAGGATTAATTACTGGAATTTGCCGGGAAATGGATGTCATTAGTAGCAATTATATTAAGTGAAATATCCCAAACCCAGAAAATTAAGCGCCGTATGTACTCCCTAATAAGTGGCTCCTAGTACCAAACTCACCCAGCCCACATTGAGACACTCAAAGGTAAACCTATGTAATACAGTAATTGCAAGGATTATGAACAGGAGGGATGTGGTTGGAGGGCCACACCAGACACAAGGAGAGAGGGGACCATGTTACAGCAGAGAAAATAGGCCTCCATCAAGGAATGCAAGTAAGTAATGTGACACCTGGTTAAGTTCACAGACATTCGTGCCTGATCATTTACAACTGAGGGGGTATGATCTCACCAGAAGGGGAGGGCATATAGTGTGGCAGATAAAAATTAATCATTTTGCAAATGGGTGATTGACACCTTCCTCTCTGACGTTTCTGACTTTTATTGCATCTATCCTTGAATGTGCTATTATAACAAGACTCCAGTTTAATAGCTTTTTGTCTCTGGCCAGGGGGTGACATACAGTGCCCATCAGGATGGAGTGAAGGGCATTGCAGGAGCAGCAAAACTGCAAAAGAAAATCAACAAACCACAATGCAGAACTTCAGAGACTCTATATCAACCACATAGAACTAGGCCAGCCCAATCTCTCCCCATCCTGAAGCTCAGGGACATTTGCGGAAGAGGGGGCGGTAAGATTATAAGAGCACAAGGATGGGAGGAGCAATGATTTGAAAGATTCTCCACACTAATTAGGGCCGAAGCAATCATAATAGGACTTTGCATGCCCTGCCCAATGTCCAACACACTGTTGACCTCGCAAAGTCTAGCATCAGCCAAAGGCACCAAGATCCTTGGAGGCAAAGGATTGACAGCCACAGTAGTGTTCCTATGCTTAAGGGGAACACGAGAAAGGGTTCAGGGAAATGCCACTGGGTCCTCGTATGTCATTGGAGAGGAGGACCCAGAGGAGAGTTAGGCTTACACAATAAAGGACTCTCTGGGAATTGGGGGGGGGGCACTGGGGGATGGTGAGGGAGGGAGGAGAGAGGGAGCAGGGGTTAGGGGTGAGGAGGAGGAGAGAGGGAGGGAACTGTTCTACCTATTAAGTTTGTATGAGTGGTAATAAAAATGTATAAAAAGTAAATAAATAAACAAAATCACAATGAAAAAAAAAAGAAATATGGGTCCAAAGAGGAGGTTTGAGGTCCCAGTAATTATTATTTTTCAATACAAATTGTGACATGAGTTTTCATTTTTATGACATAGTACTAGGCTATAACATTTATGCTTCATGTGTTTTCCATGTGTGTTAGACTTAAATTTAAAAAAAAAACTTTATAAAATGCTATGACAATATAATTCAATTTGAAAATTTGTAAGGAGTGAAAGGAAATGGTGTTTTTCATTATTTCCTCTCATTTCCTTCCATCTTGCTGTCTTCAGGGCTCCCAGTCTTCTCAGGATAATCTTGGTTAATACAACTATCTAAGCAGCCTCTTGGACTTTTAAAAAATATATTTGATTCTTTCCCTTTATAACATGGCCCAATCCATTATGAATGCATTAGAAAAAAATGTCTGTGTGTGTGTGACCAATTAATTCCATATGGCATGCATGGAAGCTGTTAAAAAGAACACATTTAACTATCAGCAATAGAGAATGAAAGATATATTACAATGGAATTATATCCTATTATAACATGGAGTTCCATGAAGATGTTGAAGGGATTATGAAAACTTGTAGAAATAAATAATAGAGATACTGATAAATTTTTAAAAAGCAACTATTTCAGTTAAAGAGATGGTATAATTGTGTCTGGAAAGAGAAAAGTCTAATTGACATTTCCTAGTGTTTCTTTCCCCACTTTAGATAGAGTTTTGTCTGGTTTCGCTGAAGCCAAAGACCAGTGCACTTTCATATTCACCACTCCTCAAAGGAGTTCTAAGTAGAAACTGGCGCTCCCTCACCGTCCAGCTATCAGGAGCTCTCTCTCCGATGCCTGCTTCCGTATCTTGGTGTAGAGGTCCATGGTGAAGAGGGTGCTGGCACTGTTGAAGATGGAGGTCAGGGAGCTCATGAGAGAAGCCACCATGACTGACAGCATCAGGCCTTGCAGTCCTGGGGAAGGTAGAAGGTACAGTCACTGATTAGAGACTAGATACCATGGTCTACAAGTGATTCGATAAACTAAAGAGCCCTTCAAACATAAAACTGTCACTTGTGGCACTGATTAACTAGTATATTTATCAGTAGATAATTTCATTCTTTTTTTGGTGATTTAAGAATCATCTAGCAAGTAATTTTAGCACTAAATAGTTTATTGGAGGTGCTAGAAACTAATTTTGGAAGAAAGGAAATAATTGAGTATCACTGTTTTTTTTTTTTTTTGGAAAAGAAATTCTTGTCGTTTTCTGAAGAACTAGAGAATTGGAGAAGTAGAGAGCTCAGGATTTTGAAATTTTATGGAAGTTTTGCCCTTAGGTTCATTAGTAATAGCTCCAAATCTCCCAGGAGAGAGTAGGATGGAGTTTATGTTACTTCTTGTTTGTGGGTCATGTTTCTTTCATTCTGTAAATTCTGTGAGGATCAGGGAGAAGTAAGATGTAGAAGTATCAATCAACTTTTATTATTAAAAGACACAAGACAACTTGGAAACTCCTGAGGACCATGCCTTGCTTAGCTTGAATTCCCCACAGCAGAGATCGCTTTTCTGAAATTCTAACAGCTAATATCTCATGGTGTAATTTAGTATATATTTCGAAAAACTAGTATGAATTCAAAGGTATAGGAGCATTTTCTAAGATACAAAATAGTGCCTTAAAAAGAGTATGCACTAATCATTAGATATGAGTCATGTTGATTAAAACATATTGCTTAAGTATCAGTACCCCCTAGAAATAAGAAAAAGTTATGTTCTACTCTTTTGAGGTTATACATTTGTAGTGATACAATTCTATTCTTGACACATAGAGCATTTAAATATTTACAGAATTGTCAAAAGAAATTGCTTTTCTGTTAAATCTTCAGACCCAACATATGACTGGCAGACTATGGAAGGTGCTCACAAGATGTCCAATGAATCACACTGAACTAATGAAAGAATTACCAGCTTTATCTTTCCTCATGACCCATCTATGAGCCCAACCTCCAAGACATGACATAGATATTTACTGACCTGCAGGCATCAATTCTAGCACCAGTGTAGGGTAGGCATAGTTAGTGCAGCCAACTTCAGTGCCACAGTGTTTCATGCACTCAGAAGGTACAACACAGGCCACCTTATCTAAGGAGAGATGCAGTTTAATGAGCAGGATTCAACTAAGCACAACTTGCAGATACAGGACAAAGAGGTGAGTTATAAGATCATGGATGGGAGGAAATGTATCTCCATGGACATTGGCTAATGAATTGAAAATTGAATTGATAGCATGGATCTAGTCACACTTGCCCAGAACAGGATCTCCTAAGTTTCTCAAGTCTGTAGTTCCTCTGGAGCTTTGACCTATGGTGTAGTACTCCCTTTTGAATGTGATCCAGCTAGAGCACTACAACAGAGGAACATTATCCCATCTTCCACAAAAATGGCTGGATCAGTTCTTCCAGAACAACATGCTCACACCAGGAAGCTAAGTTCTATATCCAGTCACATGTATCCAGTGCCAGCACTTAAAGTGTCAGTCTTGATGATTAGCTGGATGACTATCCCATGAACAGTGATGTCTTACCTCTGTGACAGATACACAAAATCTTGATGAGATTTTTGCCTGAACCATATAATAATGAAATATACAAAAACTGGTTAAGAGCTGTCTAGACTAATGATACCTTAATCATCTAGACTAATATCACCATAACATGTTAGTTTTTCATTTCTAATTGTCCAGAAAATGTCATATGCTTATAGATGTATGAACATGTGTGTACAGGGGCACACACACATGTGCACCTGTGCATGTGAAAGTCAGAGACTGACATCAGGTATCTTCCTCAATTTCTCTCTACCCAATGTGTGTGTGTGTGTGTGTGTGTGTGTGTGTGTGTGTGTGTGTGTGTGTTCCATAGGTTTATGTTGGTGTCTTTTTCTATGAGACAGGGTTTCTCATTGAATCTGAAGCTCAACATTTTGGATAGACTGACTAGTGAACCCATGAAATTCTATCTCCATGTCCTCCCCCAGCACTGGAATTACAGATATGCATTGCCACACTCAATGTTTTACCCAAGTGCCGGAGATCTGAACTGAGGTCCTTATACTTGTGCAACAAGTGCCTCTATACACTGAGCCTTCTCTCTAGACCTCCACTTTATGCTTTGAGACGAGGTCCTCTATTAAAGCTGGAGGTCACCAATTCATCTAAGTTGGCTGGCCAGTAAGCTCCAGGGATCTGCCTCTCCAGCACTGGTATTAGAGATACCATGATGCTGCACCCAGTTTTTGCATGGGTGCTGAAGATTCAAACTCAGATCCTCATACTTGCTTGACAGGTACTCTACTGACTGTGCCATCTACCTGGAGAAATAACTATTATTAGTCACTTTTGAGATAATATTTTGTAGCCTTCTTTTTACATTTAACATAGTAATCTCAGTATTTCCCCCACATGTTAGCGTAGTCTTTAGGATCTTGTGTGTAGTTTTCTGTAAAAGAAGTGTACAATAATTATTTAGCTTGTCCCTGACTGCTAACTATGTCTATATTTTTTACTATTATTAATAATGTTTCAGTGTTGTAAAAGAAGTGATATTGGTTACATAAGTCATTGAGAATTTAAGTGAAATGAACTTTTGCCTAGCTAAAACAATAGAGTGAATACTGTTTGAGCTGACAGATGTTCTCAATTAGCCACCTTTCATAATGAAAAAATAAATTTTCAACAAGAATTTCAACAGTAGTACTTAATCTCAACTGTCTCATAAATTAATTTTTCCCACACACTGAAAACTGATACAGTTTTGTAGTTGTCTTACATAAAGCAAAATATGTGAGTGTATCCAAAGACTGGCTAGGTCAAAGACATCATCACCACACTCAATCATAAAAGTTGACTGTACGCATATTTGCTTATTTCTATCTCATCATACATTGCCTTCTGGACTATCTTAAATTAATGCATGAAAACAGGATGCACAGTTTCAAAAATGTACAAAGAAACATGCAGCATGTATAAAATATATGGCAACAGGGTCAAATATGACCATTGTTCCTTTAATTTAATCTCTTGAAGTTCTTCTGAGTCTTAAAAACATAATATTCAAACACAGGAAAAGAAGGTATGTGGATTCATGACTTGCCTGTATACAGAACACGGCTGATCATCCCTGGCATCACCATGAGGAACATTGGAAGCAGCTTCAGGTAACTGCACAAGATACAGGCAGCCTTCACATGGGACATGTTCTTGCCACATAGGCAGCGCTGTACAATAACCTGCCAAGAAACCACAGCATACTAGTGAAGCAATCAGATAATTACATTGAACGGGGTGGGAACATCTTTTCAGGGTTTAGTGTAGTGCTAAGAAATTATGTGGTTAATGGAAATTAATGGTCTTTCTAGCAAGAACAGAGTTGGAACCACAACTTAAAATTGCACAGCATTTTTTAATAGCTGTAAAGCAGAAAATAAGTGAGTTATATGAAATAAAAATATAAATAAATATATTTATATTTAAAAAAATTGCACAGCATTTGATCTCAGTGAATCTCCTGTTTCTCATCTCTAATAGAACCATCTCTTGCAGGACATTCTGAATACTTTGTACATCACATATAAGATATTTGCTACGTAGAAAACAAAATATATTATATGTTATTCAAGTGTGTTTACAACTCCCAGATTGTAACACAATGATGGTAGCATGCTCTAATTAAAAAAAAAACAACTGCTACTACTGAAGAACTATAAGCCATGTGATTAAATTTTGTCTTCTTGTTATTATCAGATGACTTTCTTTTTGGGAGATCAGGCCAGTCCCCATGGAAGCAATGAGAATAGAACTGATTTCCAGACTTCTTCAAGTTATTCTAAGATTCTCATTTAGTTACAAATTAAAAGTGATGGAATTGGAATAAAAGTACACACAATTATCATAATTTCTATCTGTTCAGTTTTTTTTAATTATTTCCTGATAAAGCAGGATTTTAGCTGCTAATTCCATACTTCATGAGGTTTTTCTTTCCATGGACTATTAATAATTCTGCTGGCTTCTCCTGCTTAATGCTTCTCTTTGAGAAAGCAATCCATTAGCAATACAAACAGTATCATTCAGTGCTGGGGAAATAAGATTATTTCCAGAGGAGTATTAGCAAACATTCAGAGGGAAAACACAGATCAAAAGTAAGGAGGGGAACTTAGCCACAGAATGGCAGTGTCAGGCATCAACCTAAGTGGGAAAACAAAGCAATTTGAAGTCAGGGACTCAGAAATTAAATATATGTATAATACTGATGATTCCATCTGTCAATGTGAAATGATACATTCTTTGTTAGATATGTTGAGAAAGTTAGTTTATTACATATAATAATTGTGACCATTGATTCATGACAAACTAAAAAAAAGTTAAAAATTGTTTGAAATTCACAAAAGCTATTTAGAGAAAAAAGTCTTTGAAAAAGCAAACCAAAATAACAAACTAAGATTCTATAAAGAGAAATATTCAGAAAGTAGCAAAAAGAAAGATTCTTGAAATTCTAAACACAAACACAGAAAAAGTGGAAGATGAAGGTGAGAAAGTTTCCTAAATAGAACCTAAGACACAGAAAATGGCAAAGACATGAACAACAGAGAACCAGCTAAGGATGATCTGTACCTCCAAACAGAAGGCCCACAATGGAAAAACAAAATCTATTCAAATAACTCAAAAACACCAGTGATCAGATTCAACAGGATCATAGCTGCCTGCTGCAATAGATGGAAACAGATTCATGCAGTGGTGTAATGTGATGAAATTTCAGAACCATGAGGATAAGGAAACACCAGCTGCTCAAAAGAAAATAACTCAGATAAAAGGATCAAGAATAACTTCAAGGTGGATTTAAAAGACAGTGACTCTATGACTTTGGAGGAACTATTTCCAATCTAAAAGTGTACACACAGTCAAAACTATAAAACACGAAAGGACAGAAGTGAAGGTATTTTCACACATGCAAATTCACATAAGTTTTTCTTACAAGGCCTGCCTCAAGAAGCTACTGTGAGTCTTGATCACATTGAAATAATGAAATAGAAAGCAAATAACATGAGATATGGGTAAATGCATATTTAACTCCAAAATGAGGCCAAAGGAGTCCACTGGTGGTGGTCAGAAAGGGAGTCTTGAAGTAGGTTAGACACCAAGCGAAAAAGTAAAATGGATGCCTGGAAGGTTATCAATGATTTTTACATACTATTTTCTGTTTTTAATTTATTTTAGTTAACGTATTACTTCCTTGTATTTATGTGTAACAAGGTGATGTTGCAAAAATATACATGCATTATATGCTGACCAAATCAAGCCACAGTAATTAGGAAAAGCTCTCATCTTGAACATTTTATTATCTTTATGGTGAGACATTTAAATTTTTTCCTTTTAAGCCAGCTTAAAATATGAAAAAATCATATTATTATTCAGTACTGTTGAAAGTATTCATCTCACTGTGCTATTGAATACCAGAATCTATGCCTCTCCATCCCTGTATTTTCCACCCCCTACATTTTCTCTTACATCTAAAAACCACTGTTTTCTCACTTTTATCAAATAAGTCTTTTAATGATTTATATAAGTGGGATCCCTTATCATTTCTCTTTCCATCCTTATTCTATTTAATATAATGTACTATACAATAATATAATGTTATATATAATAACCTATATATAATAACCTCTATAACCTATTTCCTTACAGTTGACACAAATGATAGGACTTCATCTTTTCCTATAACTAAATGATATTCCATTATTTATATATGTCATGGGCTTAAGAAACACATTGCATCCATTGCAGCAAACTTAGGTTAATTCTACCTATTAACTACTGAATAGCACTACAATAAATATGAGAGGTAAATGTCTCCTTAACATAAAATCACTCTCTTCTCATATATATACCCAATATTAGAATTTTCTTTTTTTAATGTAAAAATTTTACATTTATTAAAAAATTGTATCATGAAAGAAAAATGTGATAAAACAAATGATATAAAATGATATTAAAATAATTTTGAAATAAGTTCTATAAAAAAACCACTACATATATGATTAAAGGAGTAAGTTACATTATCTTATAATTTGTAGTACACTCTCAAATTTTATGAAAAATACATTAAATTTTTAAAATATCAGGAATATTGCCATTTTCTTTTCAAGAATAGGTATTTGCAGACTGTTCCTGATAACTAAGGTAACAAAATTGATAAGATATCTGATACATACTATTCTAATGGGATGAAAAACCATCCACAAATTCCATTTAGATTAAGAAATCCTTTGAGGAAAGACTGTAGTACATTCTAGTTATACTGTTTCTAGAATGGCAAAAATCTCTATAACCTATTTCCTTACAGTGAGCTCACTGAAACTTCCTTCACAAAAAGTCAAGACAGTTATTATAGTTACTGATCAAGCTATCTGAATTTTCAGCACAGACTGAAGTTTTAACAACTTTCAACTATCTCACAAATTCTATAGAAATATTAACACAGTCGAAATAGATTCAACCAAATTACCTGCAGTCACATACAAAAATTCACTAAAATGAAGAATGTACCTTCATTTTTTAGAAAAAGAAATAAGAAGGAAGAAAGAGGGAAGACTTCTAAAATCAAACTGCTTAAACTGAGTTATTTTTCATTTTCCGAAGACACAAAATCCTTTTTACAATGAAATTCCCCTGAGAGCAATTGCCTAGTATGTACGAGAAAGAGACAGAGAGAAAGAGAGAGAGAGAGAGAGAGAGAGAGAGAGAGAGAGAGAGAGAGAGAGAAGAGAAAGAAAGAAAAAAGAAAGAAAGAAAAAGAAAGAAAGAAAAAGAAAGAATGAAAGCAAGCAAGCAAGCAAGCAAGAAAGAATGAAAGAAAGAAAAAAAGAAAAAGAAACCTTGCTAATGCTAGCTCACTCAGCCTTAGAGGATACCTTCTTTGATCCCTTACAAAATACTAAATTAGCCCCACATAGTGGCTCACATCTAAAATACAGCACTTGAGAGGCTGAGGCAGGTGGAATGCCATGGGTCTAAGCCCAACTTGGGCTAGACAGTTCTAGGGTACAGAGTGAATACCTCACAACAATGAAAACTAATGAGTGCAGGCTGTTGCCAGTACTCCCATTCTGACTGAAGTTGAAGAGCACTGGACAACTATTTTATTTTGTATTTTGTTGTATTATGTCTCTCATCCTAATAGAATTAAAAGTTTGTCTATGTGACTTTCTGAAAAAATTTACAGTAAGCCAACTTTAATTCATGTTTGAACCTTTATACAAATAATGTATTCGTATGAACAATTTTGACTACTGAACTTGGCATAAAGTAGCTAAAATTATCAAAAGAAATCACAAAAGTATGAAGTTTCCAAAACCTAACTACGCAAAATAATTTACAAATTTTAGCTTCTTACTTCTTATCAAAATGTCAAAGAACTTTATATTTCTTCTTTAAACAAATGAAAGATCCCTAAGTAAATTTGTTTTGACTTCAAAAGACTGTAATTAAGAATTGGATACTGCAGGCAAAAGCAGAAAGGAAAAAAACTACTTGAAAAAATAATAAGTGAAATATCTTCACACACACATGTACTAAATCATTCACCCCCTTCTACAAGACAATCAGTCCTCTACTTAGAACACTGCTTACAATTCAGCCAAGTACAACTGCCAAGAGCACCCAGACCACTATTAGGATTGTTCAAAGTGGCAGTCTTCCCCATCAGCATGTACTTTTCACTGGGAATGAAGAGCAATTGTTGATAAAAGAAAGCAATTTAAAAAAAAATTCAAGGAAAAACTAAAAACAAGGTTTGTTATATAAGTTGCTTCCAATTCTCAAGACAGTAGGTATTTACTTTTCCCCAAAAGGAGCCTAAATAGTTAAAAAGAAAAGCAAAGATTAAAGACAGCTTTCTAATTTTAGTTTACTTTTGGTTAGAAAAACTTTTTCACAGTAAGTGAATGTATCAAGCATAAGATTCCACAAATTTTCCAGATAAAATATGTAATTCTTCCAAAGATCTGGTAATGTACAAAAGTGATTAACAACTGTATTTGTATTTACACTTAAGCTATTGCTGTTTGCCAGTAAGAGACCGAATGCTGCAGGAGCCTATTACTATGACTTTAAATATTTTTACAGATATATTAAAACACATTTATGTTCAAACTTGAAGTGTATATCTGATCTACATAATCCTGTTTGCTTTTCTAGTAATTCCTTATTTCATAGTGGTATATTATAGCAAAGGCTCTAACTACTCTAATGCCACTAATACATTCTAATTTTGCTTTCAATTGACCATAAACACTGTAAGCCACCTCTCACTCTGATCTGATTTTTACTGTAGGTAACAGACAGCTGAGTACCATTAAAAAAGTTTGTGATTTGTTTTCTCAGCCCCTTCTTTACTATGGAAAAACTACAAAGGACTTAAATTACCAAAAAACCAAAACAAACAGATTTTTCTTTTGCATATATAACTAATGTACTTTCCATGTAAATCTATTCACCTAACTACCATCCTCAAAATAAATGTCAAAAAAAAAAAAAGAACTCTCCAGATTAAAAAAAAAGAAAAACTAAATTTGATGTGGTGGATGATGAAATCTCCACTCAAATATAAAACATGTCATCAAAGAAGCTAAACATCAGCATAACATAAACAATCATCGATTTTCAGAATACAAAGGATCTGTACCCCATGTGGAATGAAAATAGCATTTACATTTGCTTGTGGAGTTCACGGATGAATTCTGTGTGTGTGCCAGATTTATTTTATTTTGAAGTGCTTAAGCTGATGTTCCAATAGTAGAATCTCTTAATCACATAATAGTTCTACTTTCTATTGCTTGAGAATTTATCAAACTATCCCCCAATTGATATATAACTGACAATCTCACAATATTTATGAATCCAACATTTGTGATTTTTAAACTTTAAAGACTTATCTCCTTATGGTTTTGATTTGATCATGTACAGTTATGAGTATTGTTCCTTGCTCTTGATAATGATTTCTGTTTGCCCTTGAAAAATGTCCATTCAAGTGTTTTTCCCCTTTTAGAGTTAGGTGAAGATGAGGTGATGATGATAATTATTTTGGTTATTTGAGTTTATTAAATTTATTTTGGTTAGTACTTGTCATAGTTAAGCACAGGTGTCAACTTGACTGTTGAGGGTTTGAGCTCTGGGCACAGTTGGAGAGAGTTGATGGTTGAGTTAAGCCCAGAGCAAACCTGAAGGACATTGTCTAGCTGATGGGGAAGACCCAGCCCATAGTGGGTGGGATTAGGTTCTGGATAAATCACAGAGAGCTGGTTGAGAGAGTTGGCATCCTTCTGTATACTTGGCCAGACATGCTGATCTGGCAAATAAGGATTGTCCATCTTTCAGCCATTATACAGTGATGGTGTGGCCAGTTTCCTTGGCCTTGGTGTTGGTGTATTCTCTCCCGTCAAGCTGGACTAAGAACTGTAACCAGAAATCATAAGAGAATAAACCCCTTGTTCCCTTAAGCTGTGTGATGGTCATTTATCAGCAACCATGCAGGAGGACTGCAACAGAATTTGGTACCGGGAGTGGGGTGTTGCTGATAAATCTGACTATGTGGATTTTGTGGCTTTTGAACGGTTCTGCTGGGCAAAGTTGGAAATGCTTGAGAATTTTCACTTTGTGGATTTACAAATACTGTTTTTCAGAGTTTAGTTGGCCAGTTGCTGAGAGAGATTGTTTGGGCCCAATTTGTGATGAGAGGAACAAGGACTTTGGTAAAGTTGAATTTAGAGATGATGGACTGGTTTGCTTGATTGAGGAGAGCTATGTTGGTGGCTGCGACGCTCTCGATGAGGAAAGGGCAGGCAGCAGAATAGCTGCCATTGTTGGAGAAATGAATATCAGTGAAGGAAAACGTAGTGACTTACACTGTGACAGTGGAGGAGGTGAATACCACCATATGGCAAGTTCGTGGTTTGAAAATCCAGATTCCTTCAGGGGCCAAAAGCCCAAGTTAAAGCCGTTTCTTGCCCTTTGGAAGTTTGGCTGCCTGGAATAGGCTTTTCCAGCATCAGAGCACAAGATTTGGTGCAGCTGTAGGTCCAATGGACCAAGCTACGTTTCAACCTTGCTTCAGAATCTGGCAGCGTCCCTCAGGTGATACTGGTTTGGGCGAACTACTAAGGGGTTCGTGGAGAGCAGCAAAAGCTTGGCACCATAGAGTTCCTGCAAGAGATGGTGAAGCTTAAAGCTGCAGAGGAGAACCCAGAATTGTGTTTGAGATGCCAGAACTGTGGGACTGCTGCTGAGGACTACTGCGAGTGGAGATTCAGCCTGGTTCAGAGGAACTCTGCTCTACAAATTCAAGCTTCAAACAGGGACTGGGGATGCCTAGAATCTTTGAGCTGCCTTGACTACATGATGAGCAACAGAAGATGGACATTGAAGTACAGGATGTGGTAATTTGCTGGACTTTGATTTTAATTGAAATGTTTCCTATTGTGTCAAGATCCTTCTGTTTTAATGTTTTATTTGTTTTAAAGTACTTAAAAAACTTTGAACTTTTAAAATGTTGGAACTGAAGTTTTAATGAGAACTTTTTAAATTTGTCTATGGAATGTATTTATATTTTAACATCTGTGGGGACGAGGAAAGGTTACAGTTTAAAAGTGCTATTGTTTTTGTTGACAAGTTGACAAGGGGTGGAGTGTCATAGTTAAGCACAGGTGTCAACTTGACTGTTGAGGGTTTGAGCTCTGGGCACAGTTGGAGAGAGTTGATGGTTGAGTTAAGCCCAGAGCAAACCTGAAGGACATTGTTTAGCTGATGGAGAAGACCCAGCCCATAGTGGGTGGGATTAGGTTCTGGATAAATCACAGAGAGCTGGTTGAGAGAGTTGGCATCCTTCTGTATACTTGGCCAGACATGCTGGTCTGGCAAGTAAGGATTGTCCATCTCTCAGTCATTATACAGTGATGGTGTGGCCAGTTCCCTTGGCCTTGGTGTTGGTGCGTGCTCTCCCGTCAAGCTAGACTAAGAACTATAACCAGAAATCGTAAGAGAATAAACCCCTTGTTCCTTTAAGCTGTGTGATGTTCATTTATCAGCAACCATGCAGGCGGACTGCAACAGTAATCCTTAGTCACAAGAACAATTGTAAGTATTTTTTTCCACTCTGAAGATTATCTGTTCCTCTGTTGACAGTTTTATTTGCGTGCAGAAGCTTTTTGTGTTGGGAGATAATTTGCTTGGCAATTGTTACTGTTGTTGACTTTACTTTTGAGGTCTTTATTGTTGTGGGGTCTGGCTGCTCAGGAATTCATCACTCTGATATGGAAGTAAGCTTTATTGGAGAGGCTTTATTGGAGCTGATCAGGTCCTCAAATCTATGTCAGGATAAAGATATGAGGCCTCGAATTGTTTAAGAAAGGAGCTTTTAATAGTAGCAGTTACATTCCACATAATGAGTAGAGTCATGTACAGATGTGGGGGCAAGCAGGAAGCAAGCAGTGTCACAACAGCTAATTTAGCCATTACCAACAGTTACCTTGCATTGATCAAATTCTGTTCTTTTTAGATACATATAGTACATAATGCATATCTTGTTCTTTGTCCGTATTAATATATATCCTCTTCTTTTTAGCTACATATAGAACACAATGTATATCCTGTTCTTACAGCCACCGAGTCATTGTTTTAAGAGTAACCAGGCATTGTTTTAGGAGGTTGTAAATTTTCTTCTTTCCTGAGAATGTTACAGGTGGTAGGGTCTGGTTTCCCATTTTTACATGACATGTCTGTGGCCATTTTTTTTTATCATGTCACAACATTTACAAGACAATCTAATCCAATGTTAAACAGATGGTGCTGGAAAAATTGGATAAGTATAGGTAAAAGAATGAAAGTGGACTGTTACCTTTCACCATGTACAAAACAAACCAACAACAAATAGAAAGCTAAAAAAAAAAAAAAACCCAACCCAATTCCAAATGGGTCAAGAACATCAGTGTTAAATCTGAAACTTTAATACAAAAGAAAGGATAGACAATATAGTTGAAATGAAGTCTAGGCAAAGACTTCTTTTCTTATTTTTTTTTTTTAAATATGGAAAGCTTCATAAACCTGCATGTCATCCTTGTTTAGGGGCCATGCTAATCTTCTCTGTGTCATTTCAATTTTAGTATACATGGTGCTGAAGCAAACACTCAAAGATTTTTTTAATAGAACTCTATTCATGTAATAAATAAAACCTACAATCAACAAATGGGATATCGTGAAGTTAAAAAGCTTCTGTTTGTCAAAATAAAAACTGAAAATAGAAAAAAAAGACAGTCCACAGAATGGGAGAAAATCTTTAGTAACTATAAATCTAACAGGACTGATATTCAAAACATATAAAGAATTAAAAAATTGAATATCAAGAAAACAGCCAATCCAATTAAAAAATGAGCTTTGGACCTAAACAGAAACTTTTCACAAGAAAAATTCAGACATTTAAGAAAAACTTAAAAAATGGTACCATCTATCATTGTTTGAATGTAAGTTGTCCCCCACAGGTTCATGTGTTTGAATCCTTATACTTGTTGTATAAGGATGATGTCTACTGTGACTTAATCCACCTCCAGCTTCTGCTAGCCAGTTATTCCTTTCCTTCCCTTTAAATTGCTTGAGATTGAGTGATGTCTCATAGCAGCAGAAAGAGTAACTGCTTAAAAAATAACAGGTACAGAAATTGGTAAGGAGAAGTGGGGTATTGCTGTGAGAGTAAGAAAATCTGGTACCAGAACATGAATGAAATGTTGCTGGAAACCTGAAAGAAGTTGATACTGAGAGAAGTATGGATATTGCTGTGATATGGCTTGTGTGACTTTGGAAATATCTGTTGGGAGAAATATGAGAAATTTGGGGACTTTGCACTGGGAAAGCCTATGCATCTTGGAGACAAGGCCTAATGGGCCAGTCTAGTGAGAGCTTAGAGGAAAGTAATGTTGCAAGACCCAGCTTGTGATGGTCCAGAGGGGTACAGAGACTGTATTGGGAACTGGACAAGGGGCAAATGGAATGATGCATTGGCAGAAAGTTTGATTAAGTTATGCCCTCACCCTGAAAGCTTGCCTAAAATTAAAATTGAATTTGGCTGTGGGAGTTTTAAGGCAATGTGGTCCTGACAGTGTGACATGGCTACTTTTTAACACTCTTGTTCAGAGTTATAGGAAAAAGAGCAAAGAATCAGGCAAAAGAGATAAAAACTGAGGTCTGATAAAGAAAAATGTTATAACAAACTTAAAGAGTTGAACCAGGAGAATGCTGTCAGCAAAATGGTGGCTATTGTTAAAGAGAGTGTCTTCCTTTATTCAGGGACGGTGACAAGCCAAGTTGAATCTCCTAATCTGTGGATGTTTCCTTGATATCAGGCCACAAAGGTACATATTTTAGCAATAGATTCTCTGGAGATATTACCTTGGTACTGCCCTGAGTCATAGACCACATTGGATTTCAATCCATTACTGGTCTATCATGCACCCAGGACTAAATTTGAGGCTAGTGAGAACTGTGGACTTGTCCTGAGAGTAAAACAGCTATTCCCTCACCTGGACTACCTTTTGGAAATGGCCCACATCAGGGAGCTGTACATCTGAAGCTGTTTTGGGTTTCTCATGAGTACCATCCATCCTTTCTCTGCACTTTTCAGGTATCCTTTAACTTTCTTTAACTTTTTTTCTGAAGCTTGTCCTTTGAAAAGAGTCACATAGAGATACCTTCTAGCCCACTTTTTTTTTTACACAGAAGTTTCATGAATGATGCTCTCTTTTAGCATTTCTTATAAAATATATACAATAATAATTCCCTCAGTTTTGTCTGGGAAGAAATTAAATCCTTCTTCTTATTTTTTTTCATTTAATTGTTTAAGTTTTAAAAAGTTATTTATATCCATTACGTAAGTAGTTGGTTTCATAATAACATTTTTAACATGTGTATGTATCATATATTTTGAATCATACACCCACTTTGTTACCACCTCTTTCTTCTCCTCTTCTTTCCTGCTAATCCTTTTCCTCTGCCAAAAAAAATCCCTTTTCTACTTTCATGTTATATGTATATATGACATACATATTTAGGTATAGATTCTTTTTAAAATATTTTAATTATTTATGAGAGAGAGAAGTATTAAAGGAACACATGTATACATGCCATGATGTATGAATGGAAATCAAAGGGCAACTTTTAGAAGTCAGCTCTCTTCTTCTGACATATGACAAGCAGGTAACTTATCCCTGTTGGAAGATTAGTTGGCAAAGATTTTCTCCAATTCTATCAACTCTTGTAAAGAGCCAATCTATTGACTCTTCTTCACCCTTGTAATTTTTTCTTTGCTATACAGAAGCTTTTAATTTCAAGCAATCTTGTTCATCAGCTGTTGCTTTTAGTTCCTTGACTAAAATAGACTAGTTCTACTCACAAAGTTTTTATCTGTGAAAAATTTTGTCTCCTTTTTCCTTTAGGATTTTCATCTCTTTGCACTTAAAGGATGGGTATAGTATTCTTGATTGACAGGTATTTCTTTTTTATCTTTTAAAACATATACTCTTATTTTCTTTTGGGTTTAATAATTTCAATTAAAAATAAGCTCAGTGCCATAGGGACAGCCTCATACAGAGTTGTTTTTTTTCTTTTGAATTTTGTCTGTGTATTTTGGACAGTTTGTAACATTACTTTGAGTGAATTAGCTGTTAAATGAGCTTTGGATTTGGATTTCTGTTTCCTTTCCCAAACTTAGGAAAGTTTCTTCCATTATTTCTTTGAATTTGTTTTCTGTCCCTTTTCTCCTTTCTTCTCATTTTGATATAATTGTAATAAGTATGTTGTTCCATGTGTTTGTGTCCAATTAACCTCATAGAATCTCCTCTTTTTCCCTTTCTTTTTTCCTTTTGATCCTTATGGGATAATTCTGAGGTTCCTCTTCAAGTGTGTTATTAGTCAAGTTTGTTATTTGTTATGTTATATCTGCTGTTCAATTCCTGTATTGAATATTTAAGTTTAATTACTGTATTTTTCTCTTCAATGATTTGTTACTATTAAATACATCCTGAATTACATATCTACATTTCATTAAGGTCAGATTATACATACTTTTCTTACTTTTGGTTGCAACATATTTTCCAGTTTCTATAATTCTTTTGATCCTTCTGTGGGTGTCTGTGTATTAAATAAGAGAGCCGTATCTCCAAGTCTAGGTGGACCATTCTTCTATGGGAAATATTCTTCATCAATTGCCCAAAACAGATGTTCTTGATGACTTTGAACTTTTATGTTTGTAACACCTTTTGTCCTTGTTCTTAGTGGCTCATGTGAAATTTCAGATAGCAAAGTCTTGCTATTGTCTTTAAGGAAGTAAAAGTCAGCCTACAAATGCATCCGAAGAAGGGTTATTAGAGATATTTACTATCCCCTTCTTTCCTTGAAGAAAAACTGAAAGTCATGTTTTATCTATCCTTTTTTCCACTCTACACCCACAGTGCTTTTTGATCACCTTTCTATCATGTCCCTGCCTCCATGAAAGTGAAATACTATAATTTCTTAGCCCTCCATTCTTCATTCAGGGTGAATTATGACCCAAACCCTCTACAGGTGACTATAAACATTAGGTACTGTATGTGTCACAAACCCTTCACCATTTGAGATAACACTGGGAGTGAAAGGCATCCAACTTGGTTGAAGATTAAACAGAAGTGGATTTTGGATTTATCTTCAAGATATTTGATCAGAAATTCTTGTGATATAATGTTTACTCAATGAATACTCAGATTGATGTCATACATATGGTAGAAAAATACTGAAAGTATCTTTCAATGATCTGCAGATATTTTGATATGTAATCTGTAGCAATTTTCAAAACATTAAGATAAAAATAAGAATCATTAATTCCACAGAGAAAGTAAAGCTAAACTCAGCCAGAAGATGCTATGTATTTCAGTGGTGAAATATTTTCACATCATCACAAAAACAGTATTATTGAATGCTTTTGTTCCAAAACTGCGACTAAAATCTGCTGAGAGAACGGACCAATAGGAGGATAGTTTGTGAGAGTTCCAGATGGAAAGTTGAATTCTCATCTAATAGGAAAAAAATCCTAAAATATGAAAGCCTAAAGAGGAATATCAGCCTTTCAATGCAAGAAGCAAGTTAATGATAAAACTCTGACTCACTGTCTCACAGCAGGATCTGAGATTATTTCTAGTGATTTCCAAAATGATATACATTCCGATACATCACAGCATTAAGTGTAATCATTTAATATAATGATCCAGAGGATAGGGATAAATATTTATTAATACTTAAGTAAACAGCTGAATATGTATCTCTCTAATGAGTGGGAAAAAATTTTAAAATGCCAGGCAGAAATGGCAGCAGCCTGCACTTCTGGCCCTGGTTGGCAGAGCCTGGGAAATTCCAGAGAGAAGCAAGAAAGAGGTAGAAGCAACCCAGGATGATTTCCAAAGTCACCCTTGGCCCTCCACAGGGACACATAGTGTCCTCTGATACACACACACACACACACACACACACACACACTTACACACACACACACACACACACACACAATAAATAACTAAAATATAAAATAAAGGAGGTATAAGCAATTAAAAAATAATTTCCAGGATGACTTCTCTTGAGCTTTGGAGCCATTGTCAAGTGAGATAAAGTTTGCTTGAACAAAAGCATGGCAGCACTGCATCAGTCAACATACATAACTCCTTAGTGACTAATGGGAGGGTAGAGTCCATAGCATGAATCCAGTGGACAAAATGTGACTCACGTCCTGGATGAGACAGCAAGTGGTTCAAGATTTCATCAGACTACTTTGAACATTTTTGCAATTTCAAACTCGCAAACCTTTTGTTTCTGGAATTTACTATCGTCAGGCTGTGATTGACCATAGAAAACAAGACCACAGTGAGGGAAACCCCAGCTAAAGAGGGACCCCCAGAATTATTCCTGTGCTTGATTCATGCAATGTAGACCATCATTATGGAAATGAATGAGTGATATTATGTGTCAAAAAAAAAAAGAAAATTAATAGTGTAGGAAGAAGGTCCCAGACAGTTACTCTCTCATGGGACTTACACAAACATTTGACACTTTAAATATTGTCAATGTGAATGAAACAGAAATTAGATTTTTAAATAAGAGACAAGAAGAACAAGCATAAAAATAACCACAAAAAGGCATATCTGCTTACCTGATCTGCACACCAATACCACACAGACAAAATGCTCATTCCAATGATCAACCCTGGCCATGGAATATCTCCAGTGACAGGATCTCGGAAAATGTGGAAGGAGTCTTCCTGAGGAGTGTAGCACTTTGGGCTGATTGTCAGATTATCTCCTTCGACCACAGATGGGATGGCATTCATGTACTTCTCCATAAAGCTCTCATAGCCCCCAACTTCGTAAAATGCTGAAAAGGCATTAGATTAAATGAAATGCTTTATGAAAATGTAGAGCACCTGATGATTATTCCCTTGTGGCGGAGGTACCTTTTTAATACCTCTTATGGTCCTGGTCACATTCTTAATAGCTTTTTCTAGTGTTCTATGCCTTCATGGTTTCTCCATAGGAATTTTCCATGGTAGAATATTGATTTTTACAAAGACAGACAAAACAAATAATTCTTAAACTCTTTTCTCATTGTGCTCTTTAAGTTTTTGGTTCAGTGTCCAGTTTTATAGAGAGAGTAGAGCAAAGGACTTGAGTTTGGATCCCTAGAGCCCACATAAAAATGCTAGGTGGAAATGGCAGCAGCCTGAAATTCCATCCCTGAAAAGCAGAGCCTGGGAAGTTCCAGAGCAAAGTGATAAAGTGGAAGAACAATGTGGGATGATACCTGATGTCACCTTTGGTCCTTCACTATCAAACTCAAGTGCCCTCTCCTATACCCCCCATATGTACACGCAATCACATGCAAATATACATACAAAGCACACATGTACACATGCAAAAAATAAGCATTGGAAAATGTATCAAAGGAAAAGCTTATCTGACAGTGCCTATTAACTATGAATGAGCCTGTACTGCCAGCTCTGGAAAAGTTTTTCCTTGCCTACTTAGAATTTTCATTTGCATAGAGCATAACAATCCCAGCCAACTTATTGGTGATATTCCCATGATGAGAATTCTGTGACTGGGGAATGTGACCCAATATAACTGGGAGGCAGCACTACAGAAGAGACACACAGCCACATATTGCATAGGATTTCTCAGCTGAGGATTCAGCACACCATCATCACTTACCAAAGCCCATGAGAATTAGCGAGCCAACCAGCATGATGAAAGCCTGGACAGTATCTGTGTAAATCACTGATGCTAATCCCCCTGTGAAGAAAAATAATAGACCAAGACATTTTACCAATGCATATTGACTTATTTGTCTTCACCTCTGGCCTCTCCTCTATTCCAAACATTGAGATGAAGCAGCAGAAAAAGTATCAGTAGCTCTCATATGAACCATAAGCTTGTCTTGATATCATTATCTTATTAGTTTCTTATATTTTTCACTGGTTTGCTCCTTCTCTTCTCTTTCCCTGATTCAAACATTCTCTGAATTATGGTGAAGTTATGTCTTTGTGAATGTTTGAATGCATAAAGGAAGCATGAGTAGAAAGAAGAAAAACCTGAAGTCCTAAAAGTTTGTCATAAGAATTTTTCAACCACCCCATTTAATATAGTATATCTTGTCTCAATTCTAGCAAAACTGATTTCGATTGGACATATCATTGTTTTGTAGTCAAATCCCAGATATAATCATTGCTTGGTGTGTTCTGTAGCAATGCTGTATACAAAAAAGCAAATGCTGTATACAAAAAGGCAAATTCTCTTAAGATTCTCTGTTAAAAAGTATTTTCTTTATAAGGATATCATCAGGAAAGAAAAATGTCTGGAAAACAGAATGAGGCCCTTATCTGTCTCTCCATTTGTAACATGTGTTCAATGTATAAAAGTAGCTTTCAAGCTAATTTAAAAGCTATATTCTTTTAATTCAGCACATATAAATGATACCAGTCAATTTAAAATTTAAAAACCTAAGTTTGATTGCATATGTATCACTCTAAATCAATGTCCAATTCATGAGGGCCTGTATGGACTGTTGCCACATGCATGCTTTCTCCCTAATATTAATCTCCATCTCCAGTTCTTCTCTTTCCATTGTACAAATTATAGCCACTTCTGTATCTTGGCACCCTGTATTAATTTGGGTTTCAACCCACATTTTTCAGTCTTATGTTGGAGCTTCTCTCTCACCCAAACTTTCTGCATACTTGACATGCAAAATTAAAATGGTAATTTTAATAGTAAATACACAGCTGAGTGAAATTAGAAGTTCCTTCATCTATCTATCACATAATATTTTTCAGTTCAAGCTTGCATCTTAATAATGAAGATTCAAGTGCAATTATTCTCATTTCATTTCTAATTCTATTCTTCATTCTCACAGTGGGAAGGGAATGAGTTATTATTACTTTAATAATGGCAAATCTAACATTGAAGTTACTAATCACAGGTTAGTTTGAGATAAACAGAACACATCATAAATGGTTTAAAAAGGAGAAGACTCACCAGTGACTGTGTACAGGGCAGTGATCGCCAAGAGGATGAAGATTTCCAGGTAAAGATCCAATCCCAAGGCCAACTGAATGAATATGGCTCCAGAAAATATGCTTGACTGAAAACAGCAGTCAGGATGGGAGAGAAACAAGCATTTCAGGTCTCTGGTTTTTCTGTTCCAGCAACCACCCCTGTCTTTCTTCTCCTGATAGACTCATACTCTTTCAAGACACCACTTACAATATCTTCCATAAGGAACCAAACAATTTTACTCTCTCTTCATTTAGCTCATTGCTCAGTTAAGGCATTCAGTGAGAATGTTTCTCGTGCCCTAAGGTTTAAAGAGGCTCAGCAAGATTTACAAGAATTACTTGACTAGAGTACTTTAGAGAATATACCATTGAAATTGGAATTTTACCTATGAAGAATTTCATGACTCTAAATGCATGCTTTTCTTTTTCTGTGATTACAATACAGGACTGGGTGTTCTTGAAAGATAGCCACAGTGATAATTTTTTATTATGAAAATGTTTAAATTGCTGAGAATATATTTCTTTATATAATTCTTGAAGAATACATATCAGTTCTTCTCTTTTCCCCCCAAACTACCCATAAAGCAAACTTTGATATTATAATCAGTTTGTAGGTGGGGAAACTGAGGCTTGGAGAATTTGGCCTAGACAACCCAGACAGCAAGTGACAGACTGAGTTTGAACTTGTTTGATGTTATTCCAAGGTTTTCATTGCTAATCACTATGTTATATGGCTGCCAGAGTCTTTACTGTAATGAAGCATAGAGAGATTATTCTGGGAAGATAGTAATTAAAACAACAATGTTTTGAACCTTCATGTATCACTCCATTACATTAATTTTAAGGTGTGTTGGTCAGTAGTACCTCTCTCTACTTTCAGACTCTTACACTCTTAATTGTCCCCTCTTCTGCAAGGTTCCCTGAGCCTTGGCGTGGGGAAAGATTTTGATGGACTAATTAGGGCTGATATTCTGCACTCTGGCCAGATGTGGTTTTCTGTCTCACTAGTCTTCCATTGTAATAAGGTACATCTTGGTTGAGCTCTGAGAGATTCTCTTATCTAAGGGTTAAATAAAGAGTGTTTAGATGGTGTTTTGTTGTCAATTTTTTATAGTTTTTATAGTAAGATACTGTTCTATTTACTTCCCTTCTACTGTTATTTAGATAAGTTTACAGTATCAGGCATGAGTTCCTGACAATAAAGGGTTTAGAACCCATTCAGAGAGTGGGTTGTTTTCCTATGGGTCTTACATACCTCTGTTGCTCCCCTAGATTTTTTTCTTATGAGAGTTGTATTAGCTTGCAGTGTTTGTGGCTGGATTAGAGCATTTTGATATCTTTCTTTCCCCTCTGAGTCACTTACCTTTTTTTTTCTCCCTTTCCCCTTAAGACCTTTCCCTTACTTCACTAACCTTACAGGCTTTCTTTCCATAATGGCCTGATTAATCTATTTATCTATGCTCCTTCAACTCCACTGCCTTGAGGTCGTCTTCCTTATGCCCTCCAACTTACATTCTTTTGCAGTTTGTGGATGCTATAGAAATTTCCCCCTTTAAGTATCCAGAACTTCACTGCATTGAGAACTTCTATCACCAGATCTGTACAATGGCTGACATGTAAACATTCTCCCAAGGACTAACAAATATCTTAGAGGAAACAACTGCTCTCAGAGAGTTTCTCTGGGACAGGTGCAGGACAAGGGAAGAGGAACTCTCTTCTCCATATGACTTTATCCACTGAGGAGCCACAAATACTGTAGAAGATGCCTGAGTCCTCTACCAGCACAGGCACAAAGCAGGATTAATGAAGGGAGGGGAGGGTGGGGTGGTCTGGATGGAGAGGAGGGAGGGTAGGTGGGGAAGGGACATAAAAGACATAGAAGTCATTTTGTTTGTAAAGGAAAAGTGAAAATTCTCAAAAAATAATTTTATAATCAAAACAACAAGGAAAAGGTAATTTTATAAAGTCAAAACTGTAAATCATGGGGACAAATCAACCTCAACCCTAATATATAAGATGATGGCAAGATATAGGAAGTAGAAAGATACAATGGCCCTAATAAAGGATATTAGAATTAGATATCCTCACACCAAAAACATGCATCAGGGGCTAGAGAGATGGCTTAGGGGTTAAGACTCTGTCTCACAAGCAGAAGGTCCTGAGTTTGGATCCCAGGTCCCACGTAAAAACACCAGGCAGAAATGGTTGTGACCTGCCCTTCTGACCCTGGTAGCAGAGCCTGGGAAATCCTAGAATGAATCAAAAAGAAGGTAGAAGCAATCCAGGATGATTCCTGAAATCACCTTTGGTTCTCCACAGAGACATTCAGTGCCTCTGATACACATGTACGTGCACATGCGTGCACACACACACACACACACACACACTCACACCTAAATATGGATATATTCAGAAATTCTGAACAGAGCCAGAATAGTCAAAGTTTAATTCTCAAGCAAGCCATGACGTTCTCTTTGAGATTAAGGATCTTGCTGAGAAAGACTTCCAAACATGAAATAAATTTTAAGAAAATAGCAAACAGCACACTTGAGTTTGGACAACAATTTTGTGAAGGTAAGGCAGAAAGCATAGGGAATATTTTAGCAACCTGTGATCCTACTTGGTTTTGAAATATATATACTCCCTTTTGAGTAATACACTTGGAAGGCTAGATCCTTTACCACTGTATACATCCCTCTCTGAACAAGGGACCTAGCAAACCCCAGACTCCTATCTACATTGAACTATATGTATACTTCCTTTATAAACAGTAGAATCACTTTCTCTTCCTCTAGCAATTACCAAACTTAGACAAATTCTAGTCACTTATACTCTGCTTATGTCTAAGTGTGAAACTGAAAAGAAAAATCTGACTTTACCTAATTTTACATGCATGTACAATATAAAAATATTGCTTACCACGCCTCACAACACTTAGAACTGCCAGTGAATGCAATTGGGATTCTCATTCTGCCCTCCCATGATGCAGGAAGTCTTGCTATCATCCAGCCCACTGCCACTGGACCCATTTATCTGGCCCTCCTGTGACAAGAGCAGAGTCAAGGCATCCCATCCCAGGTCTCACTACCCTTCACTGGCCCTCTAAACCACCTGTGAGATATGAAAAAACCCTGATCCACCCTTCCATGAACCATGTGGGCTTTCGGCACCCCACCCTGAATGTTGCTGCCCTGCAGGGACCTGCAAGCTGTGAATCCGCCTCCCTCAGCAGGAAACCCTTCTGACTCAGAACAACTTCTTGGATATCAGCTAAGAAAATAATAATCCAGATAGTGATTTACAAAGTATGGTTATGATGAAGGAAATGTGAGAAACTACAAAAGGAATGAGAAGAACTCCAAGAGGAGATGAATGGCTACCTAAACAAATATGAGCAGGAAAATAAAAAGTAGCTAAATGAGATGAAAAAACACAATTGTAGAAAAAAACTAAGCATAGAGCTGTTGAAAAAAAAAAAAAACAACAACACCTCAAACAGAGATTAAACTTGAAAGTAAAACCAAGCTAAATACAATCTAAAACTTAGTAGAATGTCTCACCAAAAGAACTGATCAAGCAGAAAATAGAATATCTGAACTAGCTCACAATATTACAGAACAAAACTGTTCAATTAAAGAAGTTAAAAAGTAAAAAAAAAGTACATGAAAGGAATATTCAAGAATTATGGGAAACCTTGAAGAGGCCAAACCTGTGCATACGTGGAATCCCAGAACAAGAAACCCCCCAAAAACCCATGCCAGAGCACATTTTTCACACCATCATAAATAAAAACTTTCCACACTCAAGGAAAGAGATACCCATCCAAGAGCAAGATGCATTCCACACACCTATCTTATATTGATCAAAATGGAAACATCCCATAGCAAATAATGTTCAAAACACTGCAGGATAAAGAGGATAGTTCAAGAGCCATAAAAGAGAAAAATCAAGTTACATTTAAAGACAAGGCTATCATACTAATAGATGATTTTTCAATGAAAACAGTAAAAGCCAGAAAAGCTTGGAGAGCTCTACTTCAAATTACAAATTATCAGAAATGTCAACCCAGGTTGTTCTATTCAGCAAAACTATTGATCATGATTGAAAATGAAAGAAAAATTTTCCATGATAAAAATAAGGTGAAGACCTATAGGACCACCATATCAGGTCTGCAAAAGATACTAGAAAAAAAGCTCAAGACTGAAGAAAAGGTTGAACATATTCAAGAAGATAGAAGGTGAAAAATAAGCCAGCACAACAACTAAACAAAGAAACACACATATAAAAACCATGAAATTCAGAAAAGTGATATCAACAAACATTTCTCATTTATAATCCCAGACTTCAATGGACTTCACTCCCCAATCAAGAGACACAGATTACAAACATTGATTAAAAATCACAGCCCTTCGATTTGATGTCCTCTAGAAACACACCTCATCATAAAAAATAGGCATTATTTCAGGGCAAAAGGCTGGTCAAAGATATTCCAAGCTAATGGAAATAGAAAACAAGCAAGAGTAGCCAGTCTAAGATCCAACAAAATAGGCTTCAAACCAAAACAAATCATTAGAGACACAGAGGGAAAGTACATACTCATCAAAGACTTCACAATTCTAAACATATATACACCTAATATAGGTTCACCTACATTTATTAAACAAACACTATAACATCAACGAATCAGCTTAAACATGATAGTAGGAGATTTCAACACTCCACTCTTACTCAATAGATGGGTCAACAGGCAAAAAATTGAACAGAGACATATTGGAACTAAATCAAACCATAATCCAATTGGGCCTGACTGACATCTACCAGACTTCCCATCATAACACTAAGGAATATACATTCTTTTCAGTAGTCCATGAAACTTACTCCAAAATAGACCACACACTAGGCCACAAAGCAAGCTGCCACAAATACAGGAGATGAAATTTCATCCTGTAGTTTATTAGATCACCATGGAATAAAGCTGGACATATAATATATCATATAGCAAAGGTAAATAACAGAGTACACAAAATCTTGGAAACTAACTGGCATGCAACTCAATAAGGAATGAGTCCAGACAGAAGTCAAAAAAGACATTTAAAAATCTGTAGAATGTTTCAGTTCGCCTGCATGGTTGCTGATAAATAATCATCAAATGGCTTAAGGAAACAAGGGGTTTATTCTCTCTTATGATTTTCCGGTTACAGTTCTCAGTCTAGTTTGATGGGAAAGCATGCACCAACACCAGTGCCAAGGGAACTGGCCACATCATCACCACATAATGACTGAGAGATGGACAGTCCTTACTTGCCAGACCAGCATGTCTGGCTAAATGTATGGAAGGATGCCAACTTTATCAACCAGCTCTCAGTATTTTATTCATCTGTTCAGGGCACAGACCCACCCACCATGGGCTGGGCCTTCCCCATCAGCTAGACGATCTGCTGCAGGTTTGCTCTGAGCTTAACTAAACCACTAATTCTCTCCAAATGTGCCCAGAGCTCAAGCCTTCAACTGTGAAGTTGACACCTGTGCTTAACTATGACATAGAACTTAATGATAATAAAAACACAACATATTAAAATCTTTGAAGTACAATGAAGATAGTCCTAAGAGGAAAATTATTGCATTCAACACTGCATCAAAAAATAGAGATATTACAAGTAATAACATAACAATGTAGCTTAAAATTTTAGAGAAACAAGAACATACTAATCCTAAATACAGTAGAGTTGTGGAGATGAGTGAGATCAGGGGAGAAGTAAATGAAATTAAGACAAAGAAAACAATACAAAGAATCAATCAAACAAAGAGCTGGTTCTCTGAAAAAATTAACAATATTGATAAACCTTTAATCTAGTTAACAAAAAAAGAGTAAAAACACAAATTAATAAGTTAAAGATGAAAATGGAGCTATTACAACTGATACCAAGGGAATTCAGAGAATCATAAAGTTAACTTCTACTTTGTACTCCACCAAATTTGACAATCAGAAAGAAATGGATGAATTTCTAAACACATACAACTTACCAAAGTTGAATCTAGAGGAATTGACAGTCCTTTTAAAATAAGATGAAGTTAAAGCAGTAACTACAAATCTTCCCCCCCCCCCAAAAAAAAAGCACAGGACTGGATGGATTCAACATAGAGTTCTCCCAGACATTTAAAGAACAACTGAACCACTATTCTTTAAATTATTCCACAAAATAGAAAAGGAACACTTTCAAACTCTTTCTATGAAGCCCATATTCCACCGATTCCCCAAAACCAAATAAATACACAATAAAAAGAGAAAAACGATAGGCCAATCTCATTAACAAACACAGATGCAAAGATCCTGAACAAAATTTTAGCAATTTGGATTCAAAAACATATTTAAAAAATCATTCATTATGACTAGGTTGGATTTATTCCAAAAACATAAGGTTGGTTCAATACACTTACATCATTAAATATAATTCATCATATAAATAAGTGCAAAGACAAAAAAAATCACATAATCCTCTCAATAGACACAGAAAAAGCTCCTAACAAAATGTAATACCCCTTTGTAATAAAAGTCCTGGAGATAATAGTAATGGAAGGAGTATATATCAATATGATAAAGGCCATATACAACAAGCTTATAGGAAAAAAATCATCCTAAATTGTGAAAAATTTGAAGCATTCCCACTTAGATCAGGAACTAGACTCTTATCACTTCTGTTTAATATTGTATTTGAAGTCTTAGCTAGAGCCATAAAACAAGAGAGGGAGATAAAAGGGATGCAAATAGGAAAAAAATGAAGTCAAGATATTCCTATTTGCAGATGACATGATTCTGTACCTAAAAGACTCCAACGGTTCCAACAAGAAATTCCTGAAACTAATAAATAAGTTCAGTAGGGTGGTTAGTTACAAAATTAATGTTCAAAAATCAGTAGCTTTCCTTTATAACAAGGATAAACAAAGCAAGAACGACCCGAGAGAAACAATTTCATTTACCTTAGATACAAAAGAAAGAAATACCTTGGAATAAATCTAACCAAAGATGTGAGGAGACTTGTATAATGAAAACTTTAAAATATTAAAGAAAGGGATTATAGAGGATTCCAAAAAGTGGAAAGATGTCCTGTGTTTCTGGATCAGTAGAGTTAACATTGCAAAAATGACCATCCTACCAAAAGCAATATACATATTCAATGCAATACCAATCAAAATTCCTATGCACTTCTTCATAGAAATTGATAAAGCAATCTCAAAATTCATATGTAAGTACAAAAGACTCAAGACAGTCAAAATAATCCTGGGTAATAAAACTCTACTGGGGTATTACTATACCAAACCTTAATCTGTACTACAAATCTACAAGAAATAGATCAATGGATCAGAATTGAAGACCCAGATATAAGTTCATATACCTACAGTCAACTGATTTTTGACATAGGTGCCAAAAAAAAGGATTAGAAAAATGACAGCATCTTTAACAAATGGTGTTGACAAAATTGGATATCTACATGCAAAAGAATAAAACTGGACTGTTATCTAGCTCCTTTATGAAAATTAACTCTAAATAAATCAAAGACCTCAATATTAAAGCAAGGACTACAAAAATCCTAGAAGAAAGAATAGGGGATATACTTGAACTGATTTGGCCTAGGGCAGCGTTTTCTGAATAGGACCCCAAATGCATAAGAAATAAGATCAACATTCAACAAGTTAGATTTGATAAAGTTAAAAAGCTTCTGTTAAGCAAAAGATATTGTTAGTTGAGCAAAAAGGTAATGCACGGAATGTAAGAAAATCTTTGCTAACCATATATCTGATAGAGGATTATCATCCAGAGTACACAAAGAACTCAAAAAATTAGGTAAAACTCAAGAAATCAAAAAGAAGGTAAAAACACAATTTAAAAATGAGCTCTAGAACTAAAAGAAGCTTTTCCGGGACAAAATTTAAATGTTTAACAAATATCTTAAAAAATGTTCCTCTTCCCTAGCCAATAGGAAGATGGAAATTAAAAGCACCTTGAGACATCATCTCACCCCAGTCAGAATGGCTAAAATCCAAAAAACAGACAATGACAAATGTTGGCAAGGATGTGGGGAGAAGAGAACCCTCATACATTGCTAGCAGGATTGCAAACTTTGTACGACCCCTTTGGAGATCAATATTGAGGTTCCTGAAAAAGTTAAAAATTGATATACCATAAAACCTAACTATACTACTCCTGGGAATATTTCCAAAGAACACTATTTACAACAGAGAAACGTGTACATCCATGTTCATTACAGCTCTATTCATAATAGCAAAGAAATGGAATCAGTCTAGCTGTCCAACAGTAGACCAATAGATAATGGGGTGATTTCAGTAACCCCATTGTCAGATGTCTTGCAAGTGAAAAATCAGCTCCTGAAAACCACGGCCTCTTTTGCTTCCTGCTGCCTCTCCAGAGTTTCTTCTTTTGGAGACTTATTTCAGTGATTTATCCATAAGGCCAATTTACAGTTTCACTCAGAAGGACCACCAATGAATATGCAGAAACATTTTGATTAAAAACTCATATTGCCCATATTTGGAATTTGCATCCCCTGCACAATGTCCAACACACTATTGACCCCACAAAGTTTAGCGTTTGCTAAGGGCATTAGGATCCTTGGCGGCAAGGGATTGACAGCCACAGTAGTGTTCCTATGCTTAAAGGGAACACAGGAAAAGGTTCTGGGAAATGCCACTGGTTCCTTGCACCTCATCGGAGAGGAGGACCCAGAGGAGAGTTTCGCATGCTCATTAAAGGATGCTCCGGGGATGGGAGGGGGAGGCACTTGGTGATGGGGAGGGAAAGGAGAGGGGAGGGGGGTACAAGGGAGTTGGGGTGTGGAGGGAGGGAAGGGACCGGTGTACCTGTTAAGTTTGTATGAGTGGAAATAATAAAAAAAAAATCATATTGCCTAAACTTAGCAACTGTTTTGCTTGTAATAATAGCTCAACTCAGCAGAAAAGCAATAGTATAGTTGACTTTTTTCTTATGAACATTGAAATACCTTCCTGAACTGTAAATGGAAAGAGTCTCTTTAGACACAAACATTGTGGCACAAATGATTGTTTCCATATTTTTCTATACTTAACTTATACTTCAAATTCTTTTCTTACTTCTTTACAATTACCTCCCAGGCAGATAACTTTCATTTTTAAAAATATTTTTAAACATTTAATTGTGATATTTCACTTAAAGACATAGTTTTGGGAGCCAGGAAAAATAGTCTCCTACGTAAAGCTCTTGCTACTCTAATTGAGGACCTAAGTTTAGATTCCCAGAACTTGTGAAAATTTTGAACACACAAGGTACAAGTGACTATAATTCTTGACATCCTGCAGGAAATGGGAGGCAGAGATCTGGACCAGCCAACCTCACTCGCACAGCAGTACTGACACATGCCTGGTCTCAAACAAGATGTAAAGGTGATATGTATCTGCAGATTATCTTCTACCTCCACACACGCACATGCTGTGGCATGTGTGCTCTCTATCTGACTCTCTGTCTGTCTCTGTCTCTCTCTCACAGCTATGCTTACATATCACAAATACAAACATACAGAGACAAGTTTAGACAAAATCCCTTTCCCCACTCCACCGCCTCCCGGAAGCGCGCAGTCCAGCTAGGATTCACCGTGATCCAGGTAAGCTCCACCCCCGCCCACCCCCAGAACCCCAGGCAACCCAAGGGACCCAGCTTCTCCCACCAGGCAGCCGGAGTCGGGCTGAGCCAGGGAGGACCCCCCACCCCCGGCCACGCCCCAGCTCCCCCAGGTTCAATAGCACCTCGCCGCCGCCACATCCTCCCTTTCCCCACTCCGCAGCCCCTGGGACCAGCGCAGTCCAGCTGGGACTCACCAGGACCCAGGTAAGCTCCGCCCCCGCCCAACCCCAAAACCCCATGCCAAATAATTCAATTCAGTGAAAAACGCACAGAAATTGAAAGGTCTTCAGAATTAAAATGATGATGCCCAGTCAAAGTGCCAATCCATGAGAAAAACACCCAAGTAAACAAATCTCCCACTGAAGGAATTAACCCAATAATGATAGACTCCAACAGAACAAACCCACGGAAAATGGCCAAGAAAGCCTGACCCAGGATAACGACTTTCAAAACATGATCATTACCATGTTAAATACTGTGAAAGAGGAAATCCGGGAGGAATTAAATAACTGCATCAATCACTTTGAAGAGGAAAACAACAGACACTTGGAAGAGTTGAGAAAAACAGTTCAAGAAACAAAAACAGGCATATAGCAGTTAAAAAAGACTCAAGCAGAGTTCAAAACTGAGCTAAAAGACAAATTATCTTCAACCCAGAACTCAACAGAGAGTCTTACCAGCAGAACTAACAAAGCAGAAAACAGAATTTCAGACCTTGAAGACAGAGTGGGAGTATTAACAAGCTCAATTGAAGTGGTTGTCAAAGCCAAAAAATTACTCGAGAGAAACATTCAAGAGTTATGGGACACCCTAAAGAAGCCTACCATGCGTATTCATGGAATACCAGAGCAAGAATCTCAAAATACCACCCCTGAGGAAATTTTTCAAATGATTATCAAGGAAAACTTTCCTCATTTAAAAAAAGAGAGGCCCATCCATATACAAGAGATATTCTGCACCCCAAACAGATATGACCAAAACAGAAACTTGCCACGGCAAATAATAGTTAAAACACTCCACATTCAAGATAAAGAAATGGTGCTGAAAACTTCAAGGGAAAAAAAAAGTCACTTTTAAAGGTAAACCTATTAAAATAAGAAATGACTTCTCAATGGAAACAGTAAAAGCAAGAGCTTGGAGAGACATACTTCAAATATTGAATGAGCAAAAATGTCAGCCCAGGCTGATATATACCTCAAAACTATCCCTCATGATCCACAGAGAAAGAAAAATCTTCTAGCACAAAGACAACTTGAAGGGATACATGTCCACCAAACCAGGCCTTCAAAAAATGCTAGAAATGATACTCAAGTGTGAAGAAAAAAACAGGCATATCTGGGAAAACAGAAGGGAAGTATAACACCATTAAAAGCGAAGCAATATACTTACGAAAACCACTAAACATAATAAATGTCCAGAATTAAAAATAGTTTCTCCATTATAACACTAAATGTTAATGGAATTAACTCACTGATCAAGAGACACAGATTACAAACTTGGATTAAAAATCACAATCCATCAATCTGCTGCCTTCAGGAAACTCACCTCACCACAAAAGATAAGCACATCCTAAAAATAAAAGGCTGGTCAACAATTCTACAAGCTAATGGGACCAGGAAACAGGCAGGTGTAGCCATTATGCTATCGGACAAAGTGGACTTCAAACCAAAAAAAATCATAAGAGACACAGATGGATACTACATTTTAGTCACAGAAACAATTCACCAGGAAGACTTCACAATACTGAACATATATGCACCCAATACGCCCCCCCCCACATTCATTAAGCAAACCCTACAATGTCTAAAGTGAGAAATCAATCCCAAAATGATAATTCTTGGGGATTTCAATACCGCCCTCTCAACATGGGATAGATCTACAGGTAAAAAACTTAACAGAAACACATTGGAGCTTAATCAAACCCTTACTGAAATGGAACTTACAGACCACTATCGAACTTTTCACCCACGCACCAAAGAATACACATTTTTCTCAGTAGCACATGGAACTTTCTCCAAAATAGATCACATATTGGGCCATCAAACGAATCTACACATGTACAAAAAAGTTGAAATTCTAACCTGTGCCCTATCAGACCACCACGGCCTAAAGCTTGACATCCACAACACAACAAACAACAGAAAATACACTAACTCCTGGAAACTTTACAATATGATGCTGAATGAGAACTGAATTCAGGAAGAAATTAAAAAGGAAATTCAAGATTTCCTGAAAGCGAATGATAATGAAAATACAACTTACCAAAATCTCTGGGACACAATGAAAGCTGTTCTAAGAGGTAAGTTCATAGCTTTTAATGCCTACATCAAAAAAATGGAAACATCAGAAATAAACAACTTAACAATGCAGCTTAAAGCTGTAGAGAAACTAGAGCAATCTGATCCCAAAAGCAGTAGAAGGGAAGAGATTAGCAAAATAAGGGGAGAAATATCTGAAATCAAGATTAGGAAAACAATATAGAAAATCAACCAGTCAAAAAGCTGGTTTTTTGAAAAAATCAATAAGATTGATACACCCCTAGCTAAATTAACCAAAAGCAGGAGAGAGAAAACCCAAATTAACAAAATTAGAAATGAACATGGAGTTGTCACTACTGATACCCAAGAAATCCAGAGAATTATAATGTCATATTTCAAAAACTTATACTCTGTGAAATTTGACAACACAAAAGAGATGGATGAATTCCTAAGTAAACACAACTTACCTAAATTGAATCAGGAAGTTGCAAATTATTTAAATAGTCCTATAACATATAAGGAAATCAAAGAAGTAATCTTGAATCTTCCCACCAAAAAATGTCCTGGACCAGATGGATTCAGCACAGAGTTCTACCAGACATTTAAGGAGCTAATAACACCAATACTCCTTAAACTGTTCCATCAAATAGCAAAGGAAGGAACACTACCAAATTCCTCCTATGAAGCTAATATTGTCTTATTCCCAAAACGTAATTAAGATACACTTAAAAAATAAAACTATAGGCCAATCTCTCTGATGAACACAGATGCAAAGATTCTCAACAAAGTCTTAGCAAATCAGATTCAAAAACATATCAAAAAGATCATTCACGGGGACCAAGTAGGCTTTATCCCAGGCACACAAGGTTGGTTCAACATACGCAAATCAATAAATGGAATTCATCATATAAACCAGTCCAAAGTTCAAGACTACATGATACTCTCGATACATGCAGAAAAAGCTTTTGACAAGATCAAACAGCCCTTTATGATCAAAACTCTAGAGACAGTTGGAATGGAAGGAACCTTTATCAATATAATAAGAGCCAACAGCAAGGATTATACTCAATGGGGAAAAACTTGAAGCATTCCCGCTTCGATCAGGAACTAGACAAGGCTGTCCACTCTCACCACTTCTCTTCAATATTGTACTTGAAGTCTTACCTGAAGCCAAGGGGCATAAGAGGGATTCAAATTGGTAAGGAAGAAGTCAAGCTATCCCTATTTGCAGATGACATGATCATATACCTGAGTGATCCCAAAAACTCCACCAGGAAGATCCTGGAACTAATTGAGAAGTTCAGCAGGGTGGCAGGATACAAAATAAATGTGCAAAAATCAGAGGCCTTCCTATATGCCCAGAATGAAAGAAGTGAAAAAGCCCTGAGAGAAACAATCCCATTTACTACAGCCCCTAAAAAAATGAAATACCTTGGTATAAACTTAACCAAGGAGGTAAGAGACCTTTACAATGAAACTTTAAAACCCTAAAGAAAGAAATTGCAGAAGACACCAGAAGGTGGAAAGACCTCCCATGTTCCTGGATTGGCAGAATCAACATCATAAAAATGACCATTCTACCAAAGGCAATATACAGATTCAATGCTATACCAATCAAAATCCCAAAGCAATTCTTTAAAGAAGTTGACCAAATAATCTCAAAATTCATATGGAGGCACAAAAGACCCAGGATAGCAAAGACAATCCTGAGGAACAAAAACAGGGCTGGAGGTATCACCATACCAAACCTTAGTCTATACTACAAATCCATAGTTATAAAAACAGCCTGGTACTGGCTCCAAAATAGACACACACATCAATGGATAAGGATTGAAGAACCAGATATAAGCCCACAAAATTACAGCCATTTGATCTTTGACAATGGGGCCCAAAAAATCCAATGGAAAAATAACAGTATCTTCAACAAATGGTGCTGGCAAAACTGGATCTCCACATGCAGAAGATTAAAACTGGACCCGTACTTGTCACCATGTACAAGACTTAATTCCAAATGGATCAAGGACCTTGATATAAGGCCAGAGACTATAAAAACCATAATTGAAGGGGTAGGGAACTCCCTCGAGCTGATTGGGCTAGGCCAACAGTTCCTAAACAGACATCCAATAGCCCAGTCACTGCTACCAACTCTCAACAGTTGGGATCTGGTGAAATTAAAAAGCTTCTGTTCAGATAAAGAGATTGTAACACGAGCTCAAAGGCAACCACAGAATGGGAGAAAATCTTCACTAACCACATATCTGATAGAGCTCTGTTATCCAGAGTGCACAAAGAACTTAGGAAACTAATCTCCAAGGAAACAAATGGGCGAACTAAAAAATAGGCCCTGGAACTTAAAAGAAACTTTACCAGGGATGACATTAAAATGTCTAACAAATATCTTAAAAATTGCTCCATATCCTTAGCCATCAGGGAAATGCAAATCAAAACTTCCCTGAGATATCATCTCACCCCAGTCAGGATGGCAAAAATCCACAATACAAACAACAACAAATGCTGGAGAGGATGTGGAGAGAGGGGAACTCTCCTACATTGTTGGTGGGAATGCAGGCTCATACAGCCACTCTGGCAAGCCTTCTGGAGATTCTTAAAGAAATTAAAGATTAAAATGCCATATGACCCTGCTATTTCACTTTTGGGAATAACCCCTCATACAGCAAAAATTCACCTCGATAGCACAAGCACGACCATGTTCATAGCAGCACTGTTTACAATAGCAGAGTCATGGAATCAACCCAAATGTCCAACAGTTGACAAGTGGATAAAGAAAATGTGGTACATCTATACAATGGAGTAGTACTCAGCCATCAAAAATGATGAATTAATGCAATTTGCCAGGAAATGGATGGAATTAGAAACAATTATATTGAGTGAAGTATCCCAGACACAGAAAATTAAGCATCATATGTACTCCCTAATAACACTCAAAGATAAATCTCTGTAATAACTACAATAATTGCTAAGATTATGAACAGGAAGGATGAGGAAGGAGGGCCAGTAACAAGGAGAAAGGGGACCATGTTACAGCAGAGGAAATAGGCCACCATCAAGGACTGCAAGTAAGTAATTAGATATCTGGTTAAGTTCACAGACTTTCGTTCCTGATCATTTACAACTGATGGGGTATGATCTTACCAGAAGGGGAGGGCGTATAGTCTGGCAGATAGAAAGTAACCATTTCACAGATGGGTGATTGACCCCTCCCTCACCGCGGTTTCCTACTTTTATTACATTTACCTTTGAATATACTCTTATAGAAAGACTCTAATTTAACAGGTTTTTATCTCTGGCCAGGGGGTGACATCCAATACTCATCAGGGTGGAGCCAAGGGAATTGTGGGAGCAGCAAAACTGAAAAAAAAAAATCAACGAACCATAATCCAGAACATCAGAGACTCTATATCAATCACCTGGAACTAGGCCAGCCTAATCTCGCCCCATCCTGAAGCTCAGAGAAATTTGCGGAAGAGGGGGCGGTAAGATTGTAAGAGCACAAGGATGAGAAGAGCAATGATATGCAAGATACTTCACACAAGTTAGGGTCGAAGCAATCATATTTGGACTTTGCATGCCCTGCACAATGTCCAACACACTATTGACCCCACAAAGTCTAGCATTTGCTAAAGGCACTAGAATCCTGGGAGGTAAGGGATTGACAGCCACAGTAGTGTTCCTATGCTTAACGGGAACACAGGAAAGCATTCTGGGAAATGCCACTGGGTCCTTGCATCTCATCGGAGAGGAGGACCCAGAGGAAACTTTGGCATGCACATTAAAGGATGTGCTCCGGGGATGGGAGGGGGAGGCACTGAGGGATAGGGAGGGAAAGGGGAGGGGGAGGGGGGAACAAGGGGATAGGGGGTTGGAGGGAGGGGGGACCGGTGTACCTGTTAAGTTTGTATGAGTGGAAATTTAAAAAAATTGAACATTAAATAAAATAATCAACCCAAAAACATTTTAGACAAAATAAAATAAATTTAAGAAAATTTGATATACTAATATAAAATTTCTTCTCGTATTATAGAATAAAAGAACTTATTTTTTGGTTTGTGTTTTTGATTGTCAAGGCAAAAATGAAAATATGATCCTCAGCTGGCTCTGAGAAAGAATATACAAGGTTATTGTTGATGAAACAAAAGTCATAATGACTGCAGAATGATCACAGAGAAAACAAAAATGCTTTTGCTAGAGCTTTCCTTACAAGATGCTCAGGAGCTATTTTCAGGACTTCATAAATAAATACCCAGTTGGCTTGGAGAGACTCCAACTATCTTTCCCTGACACAGACATTTCAAAGGATCCAAAAACTGTATGACACCTCTGATTCTTGTCAGTTTTGTACTACTGGGTTCATAAAAACCTTGCTACCTGTTCCCTTTTGGTATTTTTGTTTGTCAAAAAGACATCATGAACCATGATGCCTCACTCCTAAGGAGCATTCACTCAAGTTCTAAATTGAACCTGTTTCTCCTGAGTTGAAAATAAAGTAGTCACCCATATGAGATGGCCTTCTCTTTTCTTATATCTCCAACTTTAATCTCTTGCATCCTAGCCTTTTCTCTTGGTTTGTGTGTAATTTTTCTTTCTTTCATTTTTCTCTCTTCTTAATTCCTATTCTCATCTTCCTCCCTTTCCCCTGACAACCCTTCATCTCCCCTGCCAAACTACCTCCCATTTTCAAGTCTTTTCACTTGTGTGAGCCTCTGTGCTTCATCTAGTTTGTCTTTGATATCACATGCCTGATATGATTCATGCTTCTGTTTTTCTTTCAACCCATTATTCTGTAATGATTACATTGTGCAGTGGAAAAAAACAGGAGACAAGGGATGTCCTCCCCCTAAATAACTGCTACTTGAAGAGAAATCTTCTTTATGTATGTCTACATACTTAATGAGGGAGAAGGTTTACACCCAGAATCTGACAGTCTACCACCCAGAATTTGATAGTCTATCAGTGTATGAATACAAGGCTTCTGAAACTCTCCTTTATCTCATTAGTACTTTGCAGAAAGGGTTCGAGGAGGTTAAGGCATCCACATGACTCCAGACAGTCACTACTATTGCAGATCTCGACACCCCATTCTCTATTCTTATCATTCCGATTCTACTCAGCATCTTTTTACAACTGGCGAGGAGGCACCAGACTCACTGAGATTCAAATGATCACCATGGCAAAGAGGGAGAAAATAGAAAGGTAGATCTGCAATCGTTTCCCACCAAAGCGCTTCCTGAGGTATTCCGGCATGGTCATCACCTGCAGAGACAGACATCATCAGGAATTAATCTCAGAGCTTTGGACATTCAGACTGGTCAACATCTGCCAAACACCTGGGCAGCTGTATATAAGCACTATATACATCACCTAGGGAATGTAGAATTGAGAAAGTCATATTTCATGGTTTGAATGTGAAATTTCCCCTAAGAGCTCATGTGTTGAATACATGGTCTCATCTAATGACACTGCTTGGAAAAAAATGTTGGGCCTCTTTACCAGGCCTGAGGCCTGCTGGAACTTCCTGAGCCTGGCTAGAGTTTCAGGACCTGACTTTAGGTTTCAAATCTCATCTCCACAGGCAAGTTTCGTTTCCCTGGGATGATGTCACACTTATACGGCCACCCTCTGGTCACATAATCACTTCCTATTGGTTACCCCATAATCACACCACCCTTCACCCTCCCCCCTGCTGACTCTATATAAGTCACCCCCCTGTTTAATAAAGTTGAGTTCCTGCTCTGAAAGACCTCCTGGACCCGTTGTCTCTTTGCGCCGCAACACTCATGACCTGCTCAGCCTCTAGGGATATCTGGCTGGCCCAGAGCCCCTCAAACGCACTAGCTGCAGAGCCCCCACAGACTGGTGCCCCGTGTGAGGCGTCTCAACTTGCTGACGGTCAAGTCGGTCTTCGGGTGAGTGTACCCTCATAAATTATGGGGCAGTCTTCGACCCGGGCTGATCCAGCCCTGGACTCCCTATGAGTGCTTTTAAAAAGCCAAGGTTTAAACCTCACAGATAACCAAGCACAGCAATCATGGTCCTGCTTGCTCAAGGTGGCCCCATGGCTACCTGAGAGCAATTTATTTGATTGGGACACTTGGGACCGGATAGAGAAGTTGATTCTAAAGGCCCCAAAACAGAAGGGGGATATCCCCCCCTTGGGGGTCCTACCCACCATAGGTGCCCTCAAGAGTTGTTTTCCCCTACAGCCTCCTAAGGAGAAAAGGGAAACTGAGGCAGAGGGGGACAATAGAACAAAAGATGAAGTGAAACCACCCCTCAGTGAGAGCTCGGCTAACCCAACTGCCATCAATCGGTCCCCCCTCCTGATTCCTTTGCTCCTGCACCATGGACCTCGTGATCACATTCCTACAAACCCCTTTTTGTCCCCTTCTGCTCCTCCCCCATATCCTCCCTCAGGGTCAACCGAGCTTTTCCCGGTTAACCTCCTGCTGGGGGGAAATCGCCCTGCAGCATGGTACCCTTGGACAGCTACTGAGATCAAAGAATTAAAAAGGGCTGTAGCCGAGGATGGGCCCAACTCCCCTTGGGCAGAGACCATCCTTCGAGGGTTTGTTCATCAGCCCCGTACAGTCCAAGACTGGATGGACTTAGCTAAAGCCATCCTCCCTGGGGAATTTTTTATCAAGTGGAGTGCCTTTTTTTAAGATGAATGTCGAATTCAGGGACAGAGGAATCAGGAAACCAACCCTGCGATCCCCATCACCTATGGTATGCTTGCTGGGTTTGAGGCCCAATATTCTACCGGAGCTCAACAGGCAGCTATCCCTGACCCCTATAGAGACCAAGTGAGGACTGCAGGCACTAATGCCTGGAAAAGGCTAGATGATGGCCCAACTGAGTCCCCCATTTCTGGATTGTCTCAGAAACCAAATGAGGACCTCTCCTCTTTCATTGAGTCGATATCATCCCCTTGTTTTCCCAGAATGGAAGGGGGACTTGTTCCTAGACCCTCCCACAGAAACTCTTTTAGAACTTGCTTTTAATCTTCTAAGTACTTCTGCTCCTTCCATAGCCGAGGATTGCTGGATTTGTCTTGCACAGGGACCCCCACATCCTCTAGCTCTACTGGTACCCTATAATGGGACCCTAAATTATACTACTGAGGGATGCAGCTTCTCCCGCCCTCTCTCAGTACAGCTTATGCCTGCAGGAGCCAATCACCCCTATTGCCTGGAGGCTCTTCCTGGTCCTAAGAATGCTACAGGCATTAATCTTGGCTATGCTGACTCCTCCCTTTGTCCCACCAATTCAACCATCAAGAACCCGACCTCCCCAGTGTGCCTCCCGCCTGGACATGTTTTTGTCTGTGGCTTTAGTGAAGCCCACCAGTTGCTCCCAGCCAATTGGACGGGGTTTTGTGTATTAGCAATATTGACCTCTGACATTGATTACATTAAGGGAGATGAACCAGTCCCTGTCCTCACATTTGATTCCATCGCCAGTCGATCTAAGAGGGCTGTACAAATGATACCCATTTTGGCGGACATCGGAATTCTGCCGGGGATGGCCATGGGTACTGCAGGCCTGGGCAGCTCGATAGGCCTTTACCAACAGTTGTCACAGAGACTTATTGTTGATGTCCAGGAGGTATCTGAGATGGTCATTGAGCTCCAGGGCCAAATGGATTCCCTTGCTGACGTGGTCTTACAAAACCAATGGGGCCTAGATTTATTAACTGCCAAGGAGGGAGGAATTTGTCTTTTTTTACAGGAAAAATGCTGTTTTTACCTTAACAGATCAGGAATCCTACAGGACAAAATAAAGAGACTACAAGAGGACCTGGATCGGTGAAGAAAAGAGCTCCAGGGACACCCCTTTTGGTCTCCTTTGGCGGCCTCCTCCCATACCTTACTTCCCTCCTGGGACCCAGGAGGGTCCCGTGTCCATGATACTTCTCCTTGCAGCCATTGGGCCTTGTGTGATTAATGCTCTTACTTGCTTTATTAAAAGACAGATTGAATCTATCCAGCTCCACCAGGTCCACATCAACTATCAGATGCTCGCCTCTCAGGAGTCCAGCTCTGAACATTTGGCCTTAGAGCCATTTGATGACTTCCTGTGCCCATGAAACCCCCAAGTCTGGCCTAGCCAGGCACTTATGTGAGGGCTGGTGGCCAGAGATGGGTAAGTGAGGGCCCAGCCGGAGATCAACCTAAGACAAGACTTGTAACACTCAAAGTTACAAACTCCCATGATGGGTAAGATTCCGGAGGGGGACTCTCACACCTAAGACAGGCACAGTCACTCAAGGCCATACAGCCTGCTCGATCACAGGTAGCCCCTGAATCGTCTTTTAAAAAAACGGAAGGGGGAGGTGTTAGGCCTCTTTACCAGGCTTGAGGCCTGCTGGAACTCCCTGAGCCTGGCTAGAGTTTCAGGACCTGACTTTAGGTTTCGAATCTCATCTCCACAGGCAAGTTTCGTTTCCCTGGGATGATGTCACACCTATACGGCCACCCTCTGGTCACATAATCATTTCCTATTGGTTACCCCATAATCACACCACCCTTCACCCTCCCCCTGCTGCACACTCTATATAAGTCACCCCCCTGTTTAATAAAGTTGAGTTCCTGCTCTGAAAGACCTCCTGGACCGGTTGTCTCTTTGCACCATGACACTTATCACCCGCTCAGCCTTGAGGGATATCTGGCTGGCCCAGAGCCCCTCAAACGCACTAGCTGTGGAGTCCCCGCAAAAAAATAGAACCTTTATGAGTTGTATCCTTGCAGGAGGAAGTATATTACTTGGGGGAGAGTGGACTTAAGATTTGATGTTTGATAATTGGATCGTATTCTCTCTCTCTCTCTCTCTCTCTCTCTTCTTTTCCTAATGGCCAATACAACAAGCCACCCTCTTGCTTCTGCTTCATCTCTTCCCCATCTGCTGCTATACATTTCCCATTATGATGGACTCTATTGATTTTGCTTCACAAAGCCCAGTGAAGTCTAGAAGTAGCTCAAGTGGAGCTGACCATAGCTTATAGCACCATTCTGAAGACAGCAGATGGCGGCATCCACATGATACTCATTTAGAAGGTGTGGAAGATATATCTTCTTTTTAATAGTCTCACAGCTAGGAGTTTTCATTGAGTCTCAGATATGACTTGGACTTTTGAGCTGCTGATAAAATGAGAGAGAACTTTGGTACTGCTGCTGTGGAATTTTATATTATGAGACAGATGTAAGCTTGCCTGTGGAGATGCTGTGACTTGTATATGATTTGGTCCCCAGGGTAGAGGTGTTAAAACTGAGGAATCTGCATGAAGTAAGGCTTAGTAGGGGATATGGGGGTTCTAAAGTAATAGGGTCCCACCCTCATGAATGGATTACTATCATCCTCACAATCTCACTGAGAGTAGGTTGTTATAAAGTAATATATCCAAGTGCTTGGCCTTTTTTCCACATAATCATTTCCTTTTTTACATCTTCACTATATTTTCATGCTGCAGTAGGCAAATTCAGAGCTAAGGATTTGATGCACTATGTTTATTAATCTCTGTAACTGTGAGTTAAGTGAACTTCTTTTCTTAATGAAGCATTCTATTTTCAGCATTTTGCTGTAGCAACATGAAATGAATTAAGCCAGATTCCTTAAGGCACCAAATGCCTGTTTCCAAAATTAGTTCATTGTTGTTTTTCATTTCCTCCGTTATCTGGCTCCTCTCTGGATTCTCCAGCTCTACTGTGGGAGGTCTCATGTCTCCAAACCCTCCAGCATCAAAGTTGCTCATAATGCCTTTCTCCTTATCATCTTCACTTCTGATGTGCCATTGAGTCCTGTCTCTGTCACAGAATCAGCTCTCCTCTCTTTCTTTCCTATACAATCATGAATTACTTTGTAATGTCTAGTAAGTTGCCTTCCATGGACCACAAGTATTTTCATTGTCTTCTCATTCTACTGAGTGGAACTTCCTAAAACCTGAATCTGGTCATGAAACGTGAGTGTCTGAAAGTCCATGTTACCCACTTTTAAGAGAAGGATAGTAAGAGTCATAAACCTTGCACAACTGAATCCCATCTAAGCATGCAGATCAGCTCTATTCTATTACTCCTATCTCATATACTTTCTGTTTTAACAAGTTTAACTGACTTCCAAATACTGCAGCTCCTTTATATTATCTTTAACATTGTTAGATCTGAATTTTTCTGCCCACAGAAGTGACACTCATCTCTTAAGGAGAAATCTAGGTCATTATGGTCACATTTGGGATCCTTTCCTTCAAGCACAGGAGTGGTTCAAGATTCAGAGTTTCTGAACCAGGTTAATCTCTACCACTCTGGTGATTACACAGACCTCTGCCAATCTCTCACTGAGCACAGACACATTCTGTACTATCGCCTCCATGAAAGGAATTTTATTTTTCATTTTGTATAAGTTTTTAGATAGTACTAAATTTCACAAGTAAAAGAAGTTAGAGAATAAAGGAATACAGAAGATATGCCTGAAAGATCAATTTGTGTGTCTGTGGATACTCACCCCTGCCTTGATGTAGATGGGGACAAACAGCCATCCGAGAACTAGCACCATCATCAAGGCCTACAAGAAACCAAGAAAAGAGCACAAAGTTAAAAAGTGACTTGTGGGACTTATCAGATCTCTAAGGTACAAAGAGTTTCTTTAGATCATGTTCCACTAAAACTGTTATAATCCTTAGACAAGTGTAGGCTTCTTTCCTTTGTTTATAACCCAGAGGCCATATGTATATGGTGAAAGATGATCTGAGTTCTGGTGCCACTAGAAGAGCATAAAATTTTTGGCACAAAGAAATATTCTTGATTGGGAAAAAATGTAGGTATATTATTATTATCATTATTATTATCAAAGGGATAAAGAAATCGAAAAGAAGCTTGGAGGTAGATAAGGATTCTTGGAGCTCATCATATCTTCTCCTATAAAATAATAACAAAAATATGACTAATCATTAACATACAAAGAGTTTATAGTTTCTTCACAGGAATAATTTATGTTGTTTCAACAATCCCCCCTTCCCCTCCACTCCGCCGCCCGGGACACGCGCCCGCGAGGTCCAGCTGGGCCACACCGCGCGGCGAACCAGGTAAGCTCGGTCCCCGCCCGCGCCCAGAGCCCCAGGCCGCCTGAGTGGACCCAGCTCCTCCCACCATCCAGCCGGAGCCCGCACGCAGGGCCTGGGAGGAGGAGAGGGCACCCCCTCTGCGTCCGGCCCCGCCCTTGGGTGGCCCGGGTTTAAATAGCGCCCTGCCGACGCCCCATCCCCCCCTCCTACCACTCCACAGCCCCGGACGCGCACGCGCGGTCCAGCCGGGCCCCACAGCTCGGTCCCTGCCAGAGCCCCAGGCCAAATAATTCAGTTTAGTGAAAAACGCACAAAAATTAAAATATCTTAAGAGTTAAAACGACAATGGCAAAGTCTAAGTACAAATCCATGAGAAACAACACTCAAGTAAACAAATCTCCCACTGAAGGAATTAATCCCATAATGTTAGACTCCAACCAGAACAAACCCATGGAAAATGGCCAAGAAAGCCTGACCCAGGATAACGACCTTCAAAATATGATCATTACCATGTTCAACACTATGAAAGAGGAAATCCGGGAGGAATTAAATAATCCAATCAATCACTTTGAGGAAGAGCACAACAGACACATGGAGGAGTTGAGAAAAACAGTGCAAGAATCAAAAACTGGCATAGAGCAGTTAAAGCAGACTCAAGCAGAGTTTAAAACTGAGCTAAAAGACAAGTTATCTTCAACCCAGAACTCCACAAAGAGTCTTATCAGCAGAACTAATGAAGCAGAAAACAGAATTTCAGATATTGAAGATAAAGTGGGAGTATTAACCAGCTCAATGGAAGAGATTGTTAAAGCCAAAAAGATGCTTGAGAGAAATATCCAGGAGATATGGGACACCCTGAAGAAGTCCAACATGCGTATTCATGGAGTACCAGAGCCAGAATCTCAAAATACCACCCCTGAGGAAATTTTTCAAACGATCATCAAAGAAAACTTTCCTCATCTAAAAAAAGACAGGCCCATCCATATACAAGAGACATTCCGCACCCCAAATAGATATGACCAAAACAGAAGCTCTCCACGGCAAATAATAGTCAAAACACTCCACATTCAAGATAAAGAATTGGTGCTGAGAGTTTCAAGGGAGAAAAAACAAGTCACTTTTAAAGGTAAACCTATTAAAATAACAAATGACTTCTCAATGAAAACACTAAAAGCAAGAAGAGCTTGGAGAGACATACTTCAAGTATTGAATGAGCAAAAATGTTAACCTAGTTTTACCCTGCAAAACTGTCATGATCGAGGGAGAAAGAAAAATCTTCCAGCACAAAGACAACTTGAAGGGATACATGTCCACCAAACCAGGCCTTCAAAAAATGCTAGAAATGATACTCAAGCTTGAAGAAAAGAGCAAGCATATCCGCGAGAGCAGAAGGAAGTATAACACCATTAAAAGCGAAACAATATACTTATAAAAACTACTAAACATAATAAATGTCTGGAATCAAAAATAGTTTCACCATTATAACACTAAATGTTAATGGAATTAACTCACCGATCAAGAGACACAGATTACAAACTTGGATTAAAAATCACAATCCATCAATCTGCTGCCTGCAGGAAACCCATCTCACCACAAAAGATAGGCACGCTCTAAAAATAAAAGGCTGGTCAACAATTCTACAAGCTAATGGAAACAGAAAACAGGCAGGGGTAGCCATTATGATATCAGACAAAGTGGACTTCAAACCAAAGAAAATTATACAATTCACCAGGAAGACTTCACAATACTGAACATATATGCACCCAATACGGGCCCCTCCACATTCATTAAGAAAACCCTACAGCATCTAAAACAAGAAATCAACCCCCAAACGATAATTCTTGGGGACTTCAACACTGCCCTCTCAACATGGGATAGATCAACAAGTCAAAAGCTTAATAGAGACACTTTGGACCTTAATCAAACCCTTAAAGAAATGGACCTTACAGATCTCTATCAAACTTTTCACCCACGCACCAAAGAATACACATTTTTCTCAGCAGCACACGGAACTTTATCCAAAATAGATCACATATTGGGCCACAAAACGAATCTACACATGTACAAAAAAGTTGAAATTCTCACCTGTGCCCTATCAGACCACCATGGCCTAAAGCTGGACATCCAAAACACAACAAACAAGAGAAAATACACTAACTCCTGGAAACTTAACACTATAATGCTGAATGAGAACTGGATTCAGGAAGAAATTAAAAAGGAAATTCAAGATTTCCTGAAAGTAAATGATAACAAAAATACAACTTACCAAAATCTCTGGGACACAATGAAGGCTGTTCTAAAAGGTAAGTTCATAGCTCTTAATGCCTACATCAAAAAAATGGAAACATCAGAAATAAACAACTTAACAATGCAGCTTAAAGCTTTAGAGAAACTAGAGCAATCTGATCCCAAAAGCAGTAGAAGAGAGGAGATTAGCAAAATAAGGGGAGAAATATCTGAAATCGAGATTAAGAAAATGATAGAAAAAATCAACCAGTCAAAAAGCTGGTTCTTTGAAAGAATCAACAAGATTGATACACCCCTAGCTAAATTAACCAAAAGCAGGAGAGAGAAAACCCAAATTAACAAAATCAGAAATGAACATGGAGTTATCACTACTGATACCCAAGAAATCCAGAGAATTATTACATCATATTTCAAAAACTTATACTCTGTGAAGTTTGACAACACAAAAGAGATGGATGAATTTCTAAGTAAACACAACTTACCTAAATTGAATCAGGAAGTTGTGAATTATTTAAATAGTCCTATAACATATAAGGAAATTGAAGAAGTAATCTCAAATCTTCCCACCAAAAAATGTCCTGGACCAGATGGATTCAGTACAGAGTTCTACCAGACATTTAAGGAGTTAATAACACCAATACTCCTTAAACTGTTCCATCAAATAGCAAAGGAAGGAACACTACCAAATTCCTTCTATGAAGCTAATATCATTTTAATCCCAAAACCTAATAAAGATTCACTTAAAAAAGAAAACTATAGGCCGATCTCTCTGATGAACACAGACGCAAAGATTCTCAACAAAGTCTTAGCAAATCGGATTCAAAAACATATTAAAAAGATCATTTACCGGGACCAAGTGGGCTTCATCCCCGGCACACAAGGTTGGTTCAACATACGCAAATCAATAAATGTAATTCATCATGTAAACCAATCCAAAGTCCAAGACCACATGATATTCTCGATAGATGCAGAAAAAGCTTTTGACAAGATCCAACAGCCTTTTATGATCAAAACGCTAGAGACAGTAGGAATGGAAGGAACCTTATTCAATATAATAAAAGCTGTATACAACAAGCCCACAGCAAGGATTATGCTCAATGGGGAACAATTGGAAGCATTCCCACTTCGATCAGGAACTAGACAAGGCTGTCCACTCTCACCACTTCTATTCAATATTGTACTTGAAGTCTTACCTGAAGCCATAAGACAAGAAAGGGACATAAGAGGGATTCAAATCGGCAAGGAAGAAGTCAAGCTATCCCTATTTGCAGATGACATGATCATATACCTGAGTGATTCCAAAAACTCCACCAGGAAACTTCTGGAACTAATTGAGAAGTTCAGCAGGGTGGCAGGATACAAAATAAATGTCCAAAAATCAGAGGCCTTCCTATATGCCCAAAATGAAAGAAGTGAAAAAGCCTTGACAGAAACAATCCCATTTACTATAGCCCCTAAAAAAATGAAATACCTTGGTATAAACCTAACCAAGGAGGTAAAAGACCTTTACAACGAAAACTTTAAAATGCTAAAGAAAGAAATAGCAGAAGACACCAGAAGGTGGAAAGACCTCCCTTGTTCCTGGATTGGCAGAATCAACATCGTAAAAATGACCATCCTACCAAAGGCAATATACAGATTCAATGCTATATCAATCAAAATCCCAAAGCAATTCTTCAAAGAAGTTGACCAAACAATCTCAAAGTTCATATGGAGGCACAAAAGAACCAGGATAGCAAAAACAATCCTGAGTAACAAAAACACAGCTGGAGGTATTACCATACCAAACCTAAGTCTATACTACAAATCCATAGTTATAAAGATAGCCTGGTACTGGCTCCAAAATAGACACACAGATCAATGGATAAGGATTGAAGACCCAGATATAAGCCCACAAAGTTACAGCCATTTGGTCTTTGACAAAGGGGCCCAAAGAATCCAATGGAAAAAGAACAGCATCTTCAACAAATGGTGCTGGCAAAACTGGATCTCCACATGCAGAAGATTAAAGCTGGACCCGTACTTGTCACCATGTACAAGACTTAATTCCAAATGGATCAAGGACCTTGATATCAGGCCAGAGACTATAAAAACCATTGTTGAAAGGATAGGGAACTCCCTCGAGCTGATTGGGCTAGGCCAACAGTTCCTAAACAGACATCCAATGGCACAGTCACTGCTACCAACTCTGAACAGTTGGGATCTTGTGAAATTAAAGAGCTTCTGTTCAGATAAAGAGATGGTAACACGAGCTCAAAGGCAACCCACAGAATGGGAGAAAATCTTCACTAACCACATATCTGACAGAGCTCTACTGTCCAGAATGCACAAAGAACTTAGAAAACTAATCTCCAAGGAAAACAATGGCCCAATTAAAAAATGGGCCCTGGAACTTAAAAGAAACTTTACCAGGGATGAAATTAAAATGTCTAACAAATATCTTAAAAAATGCTCCACTTCCTTAGCCATCAGGGAAATGCAAATCAAAACTTCCCTGAGATATCATCTCACCCCGGTCAGGATGGCAAAAATCCACAATACAAACAACAACAAATGCTGGAGAGGATGTGGAGAGAAGGGAACTCTCCTACATTGCTGGTGGGAATGCAGGCTCATACAGCCACTCTGGCGAGCCGTCTGGAGATTCTTAAAGAAATTAAAGATTGAAATGCCATATGACCCTGCTATTCCACTTTTGGGAATAACCCCCCATACAGCAGAGGTTCACCTAGATAGCACAAGCATGACCCTGTTCATAGCAGCACTGTTTACAATAGCAAAGTCATGGAATCAGCCCAAATGTCCAACAGTTGACGAGTGGATAAGGAAACGGTGGTACATCTATACAATGGAGTACTACTCAGCCATCAAAAATGATGAATTACTGGAATTTGCCGGGAAATGGATGTCATTAGAAACAATTATATTAAGTGAAGTATCCCAGACCCAGAAAATTAAGTGCCGTATGTACTCCCTAATAGGTGGCTCCTAGTACCAAACCCACCCAGCTCACCTAGAGACAGTAATTGCAAGGATTATGAACAGGAGGGATGGGGTAGGAGGGCCACACCAGAAACAAGGAGAAAAGGGACCATGTTTCAGCAGGGAAAATAGGCCTCCATTAAGGCCCCAAATATGTATTGAGACATCTGATTATGTTCAAAGACTTTTGTTCCTGATCATTTACTACTGAGGGGGTGTGATCTCACCAGAAGAGGAGGGCATATAGTCTGGCAGATAAAAAGTAACCATTTTGCAAATGGGTGATAGACCCCTCCCTCACTGTGGTTTCCCACTTTTATTCATCTACCTTTGAATGTGCTTTTATCACAAGACTCTAGTTTAACAGCTTTTTGTCTCTGGCCAGGGGGTAACATACAATGCCCACCAGGATGGAGTGAAGGGCATTGTAGGAGTAGCAAAACTGCAAGAGAAAATCAACAAACCACAATCCAGAACTTCAGAGACTCTATATCAACCACCTAGAACTAGGCCAGCTTAATCTCTCCCCATCCTGAAGCTCAGGGAAATTTGCGGAAGAGGGGGCGGTAAGAGTGTAAGAGCAAAAGGATGGGAGGAGCAATGATATGTAAGATAGTCTATACTAGTTAGGGCTGAAGCAATCATAATTGGACTTTGCATGCCCTGCACATTGTCCAACACACTGTTGACCTCACAAAGTCTAGCATCTGCTAAAGGCACCAAGATCCTTGGAGGCAAAGGATTGGCAGCCACAGCAGTGTTCCTATACCTAAGGGGAACACGGGAAAGGGTTCAGGGAAAGGCCACTGGGTCCTTGTAGGTCATCGGAGAGGAGGGCCCAGAGGAAAATCAGACATGCACAAATAAGGACTCTCTGGGAATTGGGGCGGGAGGCACTGGGAGATGGGGAGGGAGAAGGGTGGGGAGCAGGAGCAGGGGGTATGGGGGGGGAGGAGGAGGGAGGGAGGGAACTGGTGTGCCTAATAAGTTTGTATGAGCTGAAATAATAATAAAAATGTATTATTAAAAAAATTATACTAACAAAAAAAAAAAAACAAAAACCAATCAAGGGAGACAGCTATTTAAGGAAATTATTTTTATCTTTCACCTGGAGGTGGAAATTGCAGCTCACAAAACACTATCACAGGCTAAATGGAGAACAAGTGAGTTATCTACAGTCTGATAGTCACACCCAGTGGGCCATAGGTTATTCATGGCTCTAAGGACAGAGTCCAAAGTGCTATCAAAATGAAATTGGCCAGAGGACATTCCTGGAGGCTGGGTATGTACTGGAATTCCTGAAAGTACTAAAGTAAAATTAGAGGCAAATATTCTATGCAGAAATGCAAAGGCATTTCTAATTATTCAAGCTCACTCCTGAGTCCATTCATTATGTTCTGGCTTGCTTCCACAGTAGCATCTTCCTGTCATCAATATGCACACACTGCATGAAAACACTTTAAAAAAATAAGGTGAAAGAATAGAAAAATTCCCGGCTACTCAGGAACTATTTACAACAGTCTCACCTTATACCCAGCTAAGAGATAGAATGCTGTGGGTGGAGGAGAGGATGTGTAATCTGCTGTGAGGAACTGAAGGTCTAATTAAGGAACACAGCTTCTTTTTTTTTTTTTAATTTTTTTTTATTATTATTATTGTTATTTATTCAACTGTATGTATGTGCGCGCGCGTGTGTGTCTGTGTGTGTGTGTATGTGTGTGTCTGTGTATGTGTAGAACCACGGACGAATTCGCGAACCACCATGGACGCCTCCACCTCCTTCTGCCCCGGGATTCACAGGCTCCGCCCTACCAGGACCAGAAGCGCAGGCCGCCCCCGCTTCTGTCTGGCGTCTATACGTGGGATCTGGGATCCGAACTCGGGACCTTCCGCCTGCAAGGCGGAGGCTTAACCCCTGAGCCACCTCTCCAGCCCAAGGAACACAGCTTCTATGAATAATAAAATTACAAAGTCTTATCTACGTTCTCTGAAGACTTTCACTCCTTGCTGTACTGCTACTACTTTGGTCAGGCCTCACTTCAGCAGTTTCTTCTAGTATTAAGACTGGGGATCTTTTTGGACATGTGCCACTCATTATCTATTACAGATTTCCTCCTTTCCACAAGATTCCTCAACACACTATGCATTACTGCCTCCTCACTTTCTCCACTGGTGAGTGCATTTCTGTTTCTCCCATCAGAATATAAGCTTTTCAAGAGAAGAAACTATTGCTTTTACAGTTTTTCTAAGTAGTTGCTGTGAACATAGAGCATACAGGGAAGAGAGATCAAGTTGAGAGCTCACACCATCAAGAGGGACAATGTAGGTTGAATTATAGAAATGATGTTCTTGGTAGGAATAAATGCACGAGATGCATCTCAGGGGACAATCATGATGGGACTACAGTGACTCAAGTATGGAACTATAGAAGTGCTGAAGGACAAAAAAGGATGGACAAGTGTGAATAAAAACTGAAAAAAAAAAAAGAAGAGTAAATCATACACAGGCTTTCAGAAAAAAATCCAGGATCTAAATCTGATTTAAATATATTTATGTGGGTTTAGTTTGAAAAATAGCCTTTGATGTCACTTACATTCCATTCAACTGCTGCAGTAGCGATTCCTGAGGCTGCTCCAGTCCCAGCCAGGCCCACAAAGTGGTTACTGCCGATGTTACTGGCAAAGAGAGAAGCGCCCATCTGGTTGCAAGAGAAAAGAATTTGGTTAGAGGTAAAATATCTAAATCAGATTTTTTTAAGAGTAGTTGGCCGATGTGGTGTGTCAGTCGCTTCTTCTTAGAGCAGGAATCAACCAACTCTGTCTCATGGGCTGAATTCAGTGTGTCCTTGCTTTTCTGAGGAGCACAGGAGAAGAATGTCGAATGCTATGATGGATTAAAAATATTTCTAAAACTTAAACAATGAAAATATTTAGGGGAAAGTCAAATTAAATAAAATGCAAATTTTAGGATCCATGAGAAGCTTTTAAAATATTTATCTATTTATTTATTCATTCATTCATGCATTCATTTATTTACTTAGTGTGCATATATGTATCAGAAGGCACTGTGTGTCCCTGTGGAGGATCAAAGGTGACTTCAGGAATCATCCTGGATTGCTTCTACTCCTTTTTGCTTGGCTCTGGGATTTCCCAGGCTCCACCCATCAGGGTCAGAAGTGCAGGGCCAATGCCTTTTCCATCTGGTGTTTTATTGTGGGACCTGGCAACCAAACTCAGGACTTTCTGCTTCCAAGGCAGAGTCTTAACTCCTGAGCCATCTCTCCAGCCCCCATGAGAAGTTTTAATGGAAAACAGTTGCACTTAGGAGATTTGTATATTGACTATGGGTGCCTTTTGTGCTTCCATGACAGGATTGTGCCATTAAAGATTATATAACTTTAAATCTTAACATACTTACAATTTTGCTTATCAGAAAAAAATTGTTAAACAATGCTTTAGGGGTACTTTGATGAATCTATGTATCTTCTAATATACTCTGAGATGAACCTTTATTTGTATAAAACTAACGACCTCTCTATTCTCCCATCAGATCTTGCCCTTTACCCAGTCTCTAGGACTCCATCTTTCATAATGAAAGAATTCCTCTTCAACCTTGCAGCTACAGGGCATTCTTTTCTTTCATCTTCCTATCCCTCATGTTATTTGCTATTCTTAAGTTTCAGAAGCCTGGAGAGGTCATGCGAGTGGGCATGGATGAGTGCCAGTCCTTATTTAGCAAAATTGGGGACTGAGAACCTGCAGTGCTTCATCTCTTCCCACACATTTGATCTTCTACAGATTTTTTTTTCTCAGATGGGTGGGAGAAATTGAGCTGATACTTGCATGTTCACAAAAGCAATGTCTGATCACATGCCCCAGGTAAAAATTCATCTTGAACTTGCAGTTTTTAGTCTCTTTAGCCCAGGTTATTTGCCAATCTCCAGATGAATAAGCACATCTGTGAAGAACCATTGACTGAAAACCTCCTATGGACATACTGCAATTCTCACCCTCTCCAAGTTTAAAGAAGATACATCTTCTTTCAATGGACATCTAGCCAAAGTGGCCACACAAACCTACAAAGAAACATGAGTGGAGCTCAAATGAGGGCCCTCAGGTGCCAAGCTAAACCTCTGGTTATTGGATGGCATTTTAACTTTTCTAATTATTTGTCACCAACATGAAAGCAAGGATTTAGGGATGGAGATATCAACAATTGGGAAGCAAATGCACATCTGTAACAATCACTATTCCCAATGTTTTATTTACTTACACACACACCATCATCACCATCGCTACCACCACCACCACCAATACCACCATTTATCTGCAGAAAACTCTGCCCTACTTACTGGCCACCAGGCTATATCTCGACCAGCCAGAAAGAAGCCTCCAACAGTGCCTCTATTGGTCTTTAGCATTGCCTGAGTAGAAAGGAAGATATGTGAGGATTAAACAACAACAATAGTGCACCCAACATATCTTGGTTTCTCTGGGTACAGTGACAGCAGTCATAAGTTCCCTGCACTCTTCCAGAGAGAAATAACATCTAGAAATTAACATGGCATCAATTTTCAATGGATTCACAATTAAAGTTTTTCAAAAGCTATGAGAAAAAAAAAGCTATGAGGATCTTGAGAAATGATAATCTCTCAAAAATCACTTTATTTTCAGTTGCAAAAGCAAGATGAAAACCATGGTACAACTGGATGTGAATTTCTAGCATTAAAATCAATACTAAAGAAGAACAAATAAACATAAGTGATTTAAATGGCTGACTTACTGAGTCAGAAAATTAATGAATAACAAAAGAAAATGAAGTAAGAGGATATTTGTGTTTATTTTTCCAAATGCTGGAGATGCCAAACAGAGTAAATCTGTCTGTTGTGTGTTTGCTGTAATAATGGTGTTGCCTCAAAAAAAATCCACTTGGTAATGTCATATACAAGAAAATGATTCAGATATAAAGACAGTGATAGTAATGGAACCTGATAATGCCTCATTTTTGTCAGGATATACCTCTTCACTCTAAGGCACTTTCACTCACCCCTGGTGGTCACCCGAAAATCCATTTCATTCCCACGTACCCACAGTCCTACAGCTAGCACTACCACAAAGTAGATGACAATGACAGAGATGTCGGCGGCATTTTGGATGCGCTCGGACACTGCGGGAGGCTCTTGGGTTCCTGTTGTGATGCTGGGACTTAATGTGCTGGCCATGGCTTCAGGTGGTTCTGCCCCCATCCCAAGGATTAACACTGCTTTATACATGCACTGGATTAATGATCAATCCTCTGGCAGATACAGCAAGATATTGGGCATGTGGACCTTTAAACCTGTCCTGTGAATCCAGGTTTTGGGACCTTGGCCTTCCAGCAGTCAATGTTCCTCTAAATGGTGAGAATGGCAAACAAAGAAGAGAAGTAATGTACATGCTGGAAGTGAAGGACAGAGTATTCATTGATTGACAGCACAGCATATGCAAGCCTTGACCAGTTCAACTGAAGTCTAAGGAGAAATGATGGGAGAATAAGAGAAAAGTAAAGATGTGAAGAAATCAGAATGGGGGAAGGTGGAGAAAGAGGTCCTTAAAGAACACATAAGATTCATGTTGCTCCCCCAAAAATTATCCTTTGAAAATAAAGTTAATTATTTATTTCAAGATTACCAAAGTCTTGTAGAACAGAAAATCTCAGTGAACTTCCTATGATACTTCAGGACTATGACAGCAGCTCATGCACAAAGGGATAAAGACTTGCAGGCAACATAACGAAGTGCATATTAGACTTATTCTTTAAACCACTTTAAGTGTATGGTTCATTTGCATTAAGTACATTCACCATATCATATAACCATCATCACCTCCTGATTTTAGAACTATTTCATTATCCCAAACAGAAGGTATGTGCCCATTAAATCATAATGCCCTAGCTTTCTCTCCCCACAGCCCCTGGTAGCCAATTTCTGCTTTCATCAAAAAGAATTTGTTGTTTCATAAGAGCTACATGGAGACAGAATTGTGTACTTGTCCTTTTGCATCTGGTTTGCACCATTTAGTATGTTTTCCAGCTTCATCTCTGTTTTGGCATGTGTCAGAATTGTACTTCTTTTCAAGGATAATATAAAATTTATCCATTTATCTATGGATAGATATTTGGCTTATATGTTTGTCAGCTTTTTGTTAGTCCATAATGAAATACCTAACATAGACTAGCTGTATTAGACAAAATTCATTTGGCTCACAGCATGGCCAGGCTCAGAATTCATAGTGGACAACAATGATGGAGTGTAGGTAGAAAAGGAACATATCTTAAACTAGAACACAGAAAAGTGCAAAATAGGTCATGCTTGCTCCTTTTGTAACAACCTTTCCCAAGAAATAGCAAAGAAGTTACAGGTTAACAATCTTTTGTGTACAGTCATTTAAGATCTCCCACCAGGCCCTACCTTTTAGAAGTCCCATCATCTCTCAATATTTTCACCTGGGGATGAATCATGTAAAATTTTGGGAGACACAAATTATATGTAAACCATGGCAAAGTGTTCTCACCTGTAGTTATTGTAAATAATGCTATGAACTTTGATCTACATCAATTATTTCAGAGCATACTTTCAATTCCTTCAGGTGTGCACCGAGAAGCTGAATGTCTGGATCACAGAGCAGTTCTCTGTTATGTTTCCTAAGGAGTCGCCAAAATATTTTCCACAGCAGCAATACCACATCCTGTTAGGTTATCATCAGCAATGCTCAGGAGTCCCAATTTATTCATATCCTTTTCATACTTACGTGTTTAAAAATGATAGGTATGCTGGTATGAAATAATATTGGTCTTTATTCACATTACTATCACAAAGACTGATAAGGTCAGTCATAATTGGTGTGCTTATCAGGCATTTATATACATTCTTGGAAATATCTGTTCAAGTCTTTCGTGCATTTTAGAATTGAGTTGTTTTTATTAGTATTCCACTTTATATTTTTTTCATTGTGTTATCTGTGTCATTGTTATCTTATCCAAGAAAAAGTCATTACATCCATCTTAATATGCAGTGGTGTCAATAGCCCAACTGACTAAAGGAATTTCCACATGTCTATTCACAACAATGAGCCAAAGCAAAGAAACAAGCTGTTGGCAGAATGTTTGAGGCAGTAGGAACACAGAGAATGTTCTGACCCCAGGAGCTCACAGTGCCTTTGTAAAGTTTGGACTGAGGAACTGGAAAGATGGTAGTGAGGTTAGGCCTTTGCCTCATAAGTAGAAGGACCAGAATTCGCGTCCAAGTCCCAGGTAAAAGTGCCAGATGGAAATGGAGGTGGCCTGCACTTCTAGCCCTGGAAGGTGGATCCTTGGGAACTCCAGAGTAAAGCCAACAGTAGGTTGATACCAAAATCATCCTTGGACCACCATGGGCACATGCAGAGCCCTCTGACACACACACACACACACACACACACACACACACACACACACACACACGTGCTCATAGAAATCCCTCCCCCCAAAATAAATAAAATATTAATAAAAAAGAATGGACTGTCCCTACAGCATTAACTGTCTCAAGAAGGATTTTTCACACCGGGAAAAGGGTAAACAGGAGACCCATAGCATGTCCACCAGTGCTGTAGACCACTGAAGTATTCACTTCTGGGGAAGCTTGAAGCCCTCACAATCTTTGTGTCACTGGGAGATTCTGCACTACTGTATTGCTCTGAAAAAATATTGCACCTCATCTTGCCTACCCTTCCTCAGCTTCAGCTTGCGTAGAAACATCTTGAGATTATTCCTACTAAGAGTTCTGTGACGTGACCAGGTAGATACACTCAATATTTCAGATGACTGTGCTCTCCTGACCATCTGAGATACTTCACCTATCCGCCTACAGCTCCACAAAGCTGCTGTAGGTGGCCATGTCCACCCTCTCATATACCTAGAAACAACCTTTGCCCACCCAGTCCATTGAGAAGGAGCTCCTGGGCTCAGAACATTCTCTGTGTTCCTACTGCCTTTTTATATCTTCTGCAATTTCTTTCTTTAGGGTTTTAAAGTTTTCATTGTAAAGGTCACTTACTTCGTTGGTTAGGTTTTATACCAAGGTATTTCTTTTTTTTTTTTTAGGGGCTATAGTAAACGGAATTGTTTCTCTCAGGGCTTTTTTTACTTCTTTCTAGCCATCAGGGAAATGCATCAGGTGGGTTTACACGCATATCTTTGGCCCCAGTTAGCTTCTAGTAGGGACATATGTTTTACTATTTTAAATAAATTATAAAAGGCCAATGAGATGGCTCAGTTGATATAAGCACCTGCATGAAAAACTTGTGACTTGAGTTCAATCCCTGGAGCCCACCTGGTGGAAGGAGAGAATCAACTTCTTAAAGTTGTCCCCTGACTTTCACATGAATGCCATGGCAAAATATATAAAGGACTAGCGAGATGGCTCAGGAGTAAAAGCTTTTGCCTTGTAAGCAAAAGGACCTGAGTTTGGATTCCCAGATCCCAAATAAAAATATCAGATGGACATTTCAATTCTTCCCTGGTAAAGTTTCTTTTAAGTTCCAAGGCCCTTTTTTTTAATTTATTTATTATTTATTCAATTTTGTGTGTATGCGTGTGTGCGTATGTGTGTATGTATGTGTGTGTAGAACCACGGATGAATTCGGGAACCACCATGGACGCCTGCCTCCACCTCCTCCTTGTTTACTCTGCCCCGGGATTCACAGGCTCCGCCCTACCAGGACCGGAAACGCAGGGCGCCCCCGCTTCCGCCCGCGTCTATATGTGGGGTCTAGGATCGGAACTTGGGACTTTCCACCTGAAAGGCAGAGCCAACCCCTGAGCCACCTCTCCAGCCCCCCAAGGCCCATTTTTTAATTGGCCCATTTGTTTAGTTTTCTAAGTTCTTTGTGCACTCTGGATAATAGAGCTCTATCAGATATGTGGTTAGTGAAGATTTTCTCCCATTCTGTGGGTTGCCTTTGTTATAATCTCTTCATCTGGACAGAAGCTCTTTAATTTCAGAAGATTCCATCTGTTGAGTGTTGGTTGTATTGACTGTGCTATTGGATTTCCAATTAGAACTGTTGGCCTAGTCCAATCAGCTGTAGGGAGTTCCCTTACCCTTTCAACTAAGGTTTTTATGTCTCTGGCCTTATATTGAGGTCCTTGATGCATTTGGAATTAAGTCTTGTACATGGTGACAATTACGGGTCCAGCTTTAATCTTCTGCACGTGGAGATCCAGTTTTGTCAGCACCATTTGTCGAAGATACTGTTATTTTTCCATTGGATTTTTTTGGCCCCTTTGTTAAAGATCAAATAGCTGCAGTTGTGTGGGCTCATATCTGGGTCTTCAACCCTTATCCATTGATCTGGGTGTTTATTTTGGAGCCAGTACCAGGCTGATTTTATAACTATGGATTTGTAGTTTAGACTAAGGTTTGGTATGGTGATACCTCCAGCAGTGTTTTTGTTACTCAGGATTGTTCTTGTTCTCCTGGGTCTTTCATGCCTCCATATGAATTTTGAGATTGTTTGATCAACTTCTTTAAAGAATTGCTTTGGAATTTTGATTTGTATAGCATTGAATCTGTATATTGCTTTTGGTAGGATGGTCATTTTTATGATGTTGATTCTGCCAATCCAGGAACATGGGAGGTCTTTCCACCTTCTTATGTCTTCTGCAATTTCTTTCTTTGGGTTTAAAGTTTTCATTGTAAAGATCACTTACTTCCTTGGTTAGGTTTATACCAAAGTATTTCATTTTTTTAGAAGCTATAGTAAATGGAATTGTTTCTCTCAGGGCTTTTTTTACTTCTTTCTAGCCATCAGGGAAATGCAAATCAAAACCTCCCTGAGATATCATCTCACCCCAGTCAAGATGGCAAAAATCCACAATATAAAAAACACTAAATGCTGGAGAGGATGTGGAGAGAACGGAAGTCTCCTACATTGCTGGTGAGAATGCAGTTTATCCAACCACTCTGGTGAGCCATCTGGCAATTCTTAAAAAAGTTAAACATTGAAACGCCATATGACCCTGCTATTCCACTTTTGGGAACAATCCCCCATACAGCAAAAATTCACCTCCATAGCACAAGCATGACCATGTTCATAGCAGCACTGTTTACAATAGCAAAGTCATGGAATCAACCCAAATGGCCAACAGTTGATGAGTGGATAAGTTAAATGTGGTACATTTATGAAATGGAATACTACTCAGCCATCAAAAATGATGCATTAATGAAATTTTCCAGGAAGTGGATGGAATTAGAAAAAATTATAGTGAGTGAAGTATCTCAGACACAGAAAATTAAGCACCATATGTACTCCCTAATAGGTGGATCCTAGTACCAAACCCACTTAGTGACACACTCAAAGATAAATCTCTGTAATACCTACAGTAATTGCAAGGATTATGAACAGGAGGGATGTGGAAGGAGGGCCACACCAGTAACAAGGAGAAAGGGGACCATGTTACAGCAGAGAAAATAGGCCACCATCAAGGACTGCAAGTAAGTAATGAGACATCTGGTTGGGCTCACAGACTTTCCTTACTGGTCACTTGCGTCTGATGGGGCATGATCTCACCAGAAAGGGAGGGCGTAGAGTCTGGCAGATAGAAGGTAACCATCCTGCAAATGGGAGACTGACTCCCCCCCCACTGCGGTCTCCTACTTTTATTCCATCTACCTTTGAATATACTCTTATAATAAGACTCTATTTTAACAGCATTTTATCTCTGGCCAGGGAGTGACATCCAGTACCCATCAGGATGGAGCCAAGAGCGGTGCAGGAGCAGCAAAACTGAAAAAAAAAATCAACAAATCATAATTCGGAAAATCAGAGACTACATCAACCACCTGGAATCAGGCTAGCCTAATCTCTCCCTGTTCTAAAGCTCAGGGAAATTTGCGGAAGAGGGGGTAGTAAGATTGTAAGAGCCTAAAGATGGGGAGGAGCAACGATATGTAAGATACTCCATATCAGTTAGGGCCAAAGTAATCATAATAGGACTTTGCATGACTTGAGCAATGACCAACATATCATTGAATCCCCAAAGTCTAGCATGGATCACAGGCTCTAAGATCCTTAGAGGCAAGGGATTAACAGCCACTATAGTGTTCCTATACTAAAGGGGAACACAAAAAAGAGCTCTAGGCAATACCACTGAGTCCTTACACCTCATCAGAGAGGAGGACCCAGAGGGAAGTTTGACATGCACTAAAGGATGCTCCAGGAAAGGGGGGGGAGCACTGGGAGAGAGGGAGGGAGGGGAAGAAAGGAAAGGAAAAAGGGGAGAGGGAGCAAGGGGATCTAGGGAGGGGTGGAGGGAGGGAGAATGGGGGTACTTAACAACTTTGTATGAGTGGAAGAAATAAGTAAAGATGTGAAAAAAAGAAGTGACTTACATGGAAATAAATGAAAAATAAAATGTGTTACTTATTTTTTGGTTGGATGAAAAAAAAAGTATCAGGTGGATAGGGTGGCAACCTCCAATTCCAGCTCTGGGGGGTTGAATCTGGGAAACCACAGAGCTAAGCAATAAGGAGGTTTTAACAAAAGAAATGAATTAGGGATGATTCCTGATGTCACCCTTGAATCTCCACAGGCACACGCATTCAAGTGCTCTCTGGTACACAAGTGCGCAATAACAGCATATATACGATATTTTGGTGAAAATAAATGACTTTGCTCTGTGGAATGTGATCCATTGTTTTCAAATGTGTTTTGAGGATAGAAATAGTACTTGCATCTGAAAGCCCTTGGTAAACTGTAAAATTTCTTGGAAATAAAATGGGAGAAACTTTAGGGAAACAAACTGAGGTAGTTAGGGAAAACTAAATTAATTTCAGGTCACTTCAACTAAAACGAGTTCACTCAGCTATGGTTACCTACTGTAATTTAGCATGCCTAAGCATTTTGTTGGGTTTTCCGTTCCAAGGGAAGGTTTTATCTCTAAAGTTAAGAATGACTACTGAGCAGACTTTGCCCCGGGGTTTCTTCATTTCAACAGAGAAGTTCACTTAGACTTCCTTAGGCAGGTTTCTAGGGTAAGATAGAGGGACTAGAAAAAGTCTTTCTAGGAGTCTGTGAGAAGAGTCAGGGTGACACTATTCAAGAGGGAGAAAGAGAGGAACGTATTGGGAATCACGAAAGGGGGGACAAGACCACTGAGAAGCTTAGAGAAACAAATCTATACAGCTAAAGGAGGAAATAACTAAAACTGCTCCAGCTACAACTCCCCAGGGAAGAGGAAGCTAAAGCTGAACCCACAGCCATAATGTAAATCAGATAGCCTGAGAAATAGTCACAGGACGAGTCTATAATTCTCACAAGCTTTAAATCCGGTGGAGAGCAAGAGGAGAAAAAGAAGAGTTTGGGAGTGATGGTTCGATTGATCAGAAACAAAAAACAATGGACCAGAGCCCAAAGCCAGGGTTACCTTCCGGAATTTTCTCATCAGACGAAAATGACCCACGGATAATTGTTAATCAGGAACGGAATAAACAAGTAAACAACTGAACGGTAACAAACGGCATTTTACCTCCCTAATCCTAAACCCTTCAAAATCCCAAATACTGGGTCCTAAGCAGCTGTGACCTCCATTCTGCGGGAAGGTCTCAGAGAACAAAACCTCATTCGGTTCTGGTAGTTGAAGCCTGGGTCTGTGTCTCTTCTCTTTCCTCCTACTTATTCTAACCCTGGGTGGTCTGTGTGGGCAACCCCAACATCTGGCCTCATCCCTGATGGTTCGCCAGCTCTCTCTCCTCCTTCTTTCTGGTTGTGCTGCACCTGGAGGTCTGAGACCGGCCCAGCCTGCTAGAAATGGTGCTCAGCAGGCTAGAGGTGCAGGCTGTGTTTAGAGGAGCAGTTATATCGATCCTCAGGTTAAACTCAGCTCCTCTTCTCTTTCCCTCCTCCTTTTTTCTCCTCTTTCCACATGATCCAGAACTCCCACTAGGAGGACATTTGCCATTCGACTTTTCTGCACGCAGACACACACACACACACACACACACACACACACGCATGCATGCACACACGCATGCACTCTGTCATCAGACAAGATAATTTCATCTGGCAATCTCTCTCTGAAGTGCCCAGATCAAGATTTGTGGGTATTCTGCGAGTCCCTCCACTCCATCCAAATGGAGATTGTCCAGGCTCTGAGAGTCCCCTACTCTGTTTTTCATTAACCATTAGATTCTGACCCATTTTTGAGCTCTTCTTGGGACAACGAGGATGCCTGTTATTCTAGGAAAATCACCTTTGGTTTTGCAATTAATTGTCTACCCCCAAAGATACATCTTTGGCTCCCCTGAGGCAACACCTGAAAGAACTTCAATTTGGAGACCTCCAACCATCCATTGCTAATGTGTCTTTCTGTCCAAATTTAGTCGCAAAATGATTTGGACAATAGTGATTGTTGGCTTGAATTAGTCAGTTTTGATTTTAATATTCTCAGAGACTTGGACAGCTCCCTCAAACAGCATGGCAAGTGATCTGAGGTCCCTCATAATTTTGCCTTTTTCGTTCTCCGTAATTGCCCCTCACTTTACACGTCTTGTGTGCCTCCCCAGAGGCTTCTGTGTACTAAGACTTCCCACCACTACTCAAACCTCAAAGAAGTCACCCTTTTGTTCCCCCAACTCTTTTGGCTGCACTAGATCAGTCAGCTGTAACTGGCCTCTGAACCCGTCTCTGCATCATACAAGCAGATCTCTGTACACAGATAAAACCTTAGCAGTGGGAACCAAAAATGCAGATTCTTCAAAATATGAAAACAGAAATGCACATCGTCCTTCATGGCTTCAGTGTTTCACATAATTAAGTCCCATGTCTTGTCATTTCCCTCCTGGTCAGTTGTCATATGCATCTCTAAGCATCTCATCTGTTTTCTGTCTAATCTTTATCTTGCTAAAAGAGTACATGGACCTAAATATCTGTAACTCTGTTAAAAAAAATTGTGGCTGAACAAATGTTAACGAAAAAGCTCTGACTCCCCAAGTCACATTGGGTCACACCTGCACCTGGGTTACTCAGTAACCATTGAGAATCAGATACAGTTCTGAAAAAAATCTTCAATCTTTCCTGACTGATGCTAATTGAACATTACTTTTGCTTTTGCCTACCTCAATTTATTTCATTCTTATTGCATGCTAACATTACTATTTTTGTTTTTGTTTTATGACATGGTGAATTAAAATACAAGTGTGCATACCTATTTTGATAAGTTAAAAGGTTTCAGCACATACTGCCTTAAACTTACACACTAATAAATTATGTTTTCTTCCATAAGAGGTTTCTAGAAAGAAAAAAGAAAATCAGATATTTTCTTGATTACAGGAAGACCCTCACCAACCTAAAGAAAAATTATACTTTTAAATTTCTTTTTTTTTGCTGTCTTAATTTTTAATGAGACTGCAGATAAAGATGCGATTGTAACCTTACTCTGACTAAGTTTTCAAGCCTTCCAAAAAATTCCTTCCCTTCTAGGTTCCTAAAGTCTGCTGCTGTGGTCTTGATGACTTCTCCAGACTTCTGCCCTACCACTGGGTCTCCAATGCCCTTTCAAGATTGTGCCAGTGTTCTAGTGTCACACATATAGTTAAACTGCATCCTTTCCATGGATAAAATTGTCCATTCCTCCTACTTATGAATTATGAGATCTTGTCTCAACAGCTTTAACAAAGAAAAGACAAATATCTTTTGAAGATTTCATTAAATTCTCCTCATCCTCCTTATAATAAGGACTCCTTTTCCTTAAATTGAGACCATTAAATTCTTTAGTCCAACTTGCTTCCTTAACTAAATGTCCTCCATATGTACTTCTGTCTTCTGCTATAACCATAGTATCCTAATTCAACTATAATGAGTTCTGGTTGTTTCTACTCCTATGCAATGAGCTTAATACATTTTCTACGGGGAAACAGTAGACTTCTTTGACAAATTCTTTTAATGTTAAGATGTTATGTTATATAATGTGCCTATTGAGTTCTAAGGGAAACTTGAAAGATTCTTTTGTAACTATGTGCTGCCTGTTTATTTATTTATATTTGATAATGTGTGGCACTATTGATTCAGGGAGGCCCTAGCTGGGGCTCCCGAATCCAGAAGGTCTGGCTACAGACAAGCCTGAACAAGGAACCATACAGGCAGAGGGATGGACAACCAATGGGCGGAGGGATGAACAACCAATGGGAAGGACGGATGAACAACCAATGGAAAGTGGCCATCTAACCTGGACACCTAGTAAACAGCTAAATGATTGGTGGCTGCTCTCCCCCTCCTTCTGAGCGGATGGGGTGGCTACACCTGATGGGACCCCGACCCTATATAAGCCCAAACACTTCCTGAGTAAAGTCTGAGTCTGCAGCAAACTCGTCCTCACGTAGACTCCCAGGGTCTGGGTGGTGACCGCATCGCTGGCTTCCCCCATTTGCCTGGCACCCGAGGCCCCCCTTCGGTGCCCCCCTCCGGTGCCCCCCCCCCCCCCGTCTGGCCTGGCAGGGATTAGGCAACAATAATGCTTTGATACCCACCTAAAGGCACACTCTTTAAAGCAGACAAAGTATAAGAGAATTGTTGCTAGCATGAGTTAACAAACATTTCAGCGTTACACCCCACTGCCCTTTAGAAACTTCTGATCATCAGGTAAAAATCTATGTCATGATGCCCAGACCATTGCTAACCATTGTTTCTGCTCCAGTATGTTCCACATGACGAGAGCTCCCACCTGTTTGCTTGGTTCATTCAGTGAAAACTGAATTGTGATTACTAAAACACTCTGGAGAATGTAGCAGTTTACCTGCATTGTTGCTGATCAATTATAACCAAACAGCTTAAGGGAACAAGGGGTTTATTCTCTCTTACAATTTCTGGTTATAGTTCCTTATCCAGCATGGCAGGACCAACATCAGGGCCAAGGGAACTGGCCATGCCATATCCACATAATATCAGACAGGGGGACAATCCTTACTTTCCAGACCAGCATGTCTGGAAAAGTACATAGAGGGTGCCAACTTCCTCAACCAGCTCTCTGTATTCTGTCCACCTCCACGACCTAGTTCCATCCATCATGGGCTGGGCCTTTCCCATCAACTAGACAATCTCCTGCAGGTTCACTCTGGGCTTAAGTTAACTACTAATTCTCTACAAATGTGCTCAGAGTTTGAGCCCTCAACCATCAAGTTGACACCTGTGCCTAACTATAACAGGGAATTATCTCTGTTTTCAGTTCACCAGTGTAAAATTAAAAAACCCTCTTTTTCCATCCTAATTGGCGTCAGTGAAGTTATTCCAGATCCCATAATACCCCGCCCTTCTTTCTTACTAATCAGGAATTTTAGACATGAAAGATGAAAATATGGGTATCTCTTCAGCAATGAGGCTGTATAGGATTTTGGAAATAAAGACTTGTTAGTGTAGAAAAGAGACACTCAAGAGAACGGATTATCTAAACAAGGTTAACTTTTGCTACTGCAAAAAAATTGTTAAAATAATTAAAATCACATGCACATAGATCATGATTATCTTAAGTGATATGGTTCACAGCCTGAAAAAAGCAAACACTTGATGTCCTCGTGTCATTTTTTTTTTCCATTTGTTATTGGTTATTCCTTTTGCTGGATGCTAAAGAGATTGATGTTGGAGAGGTAAAGCTGCCTTACTCAGTCTTCCTTGTTGATCTACAGAGATGAGATCTTAATTGGTAAAAGGCTGTTTTCTATTCTATAATTTTTTTACTTATTAGTTCTAATATAATGTAAACACTAACAAGATACATGTTTTTTCACACATTAAGAACTAATGTACCTTGATTAGACAAAGATTTGGTTATGCCCTCAAGTCTTATAAAATCCTAATTTCTAATGAGTCTAATCATTTGCTTCATGGGACAATAGTATTAAAACATCTGAATATAATGCAATGCTGTTAGCCATTTATTTTCTTCTACAAAGTTAAAATAGAATAACAACTTAATGAAAAATCGAATTGTTATCCTAGAAATGACAATCATTATATTAAAGTATATTAAAAATAACTCCTTTTCTTTTTTTGAAGTTAGAGTTAGTCACACACGAGGGATTATAACTACTGTCAAACTGGCCTGAAGGTACATGTTCCTCACAATTGCCTTCATCTCATTAGACCAGACAATACAATTTATTATTTTAATTTTATATATAATATTCCTATTACATGACATATAAATGTTGTGTCAGATACAGAAGACAAAAAACATAACAGATCCAGATAGTTATGGCTAGTAGATTTAATAAGATCCAGGCTCATTAATAGCTCCTTCAGCTCATTATTTCTCTCTCTCGAAGACTGCTTTCCTGTCTACTACTCAGCTTCATCTACATCAGATATTAGGAATGCACCTTTCTATGATGTGGGACTTTAACATGTGGTCTTCACATGCACAAAACTGTGATGCTTGGTCAACAAAGGGACTATAAATTTAAGTTCCTAAAAAGAAGCTGCTATATCTACAAAGCTGATTAATTGGATTATTTTAATTATATAAATATATGTATATAATTCCCATCACAAGTCATATAAGTGTTATATCAGATACAGAGGACAAAAAAATAAATAACAGATCCAGATCATTATAGCTAGTAGATTTAATACTATACAGGAATTTCTTACTCAATGGCTCTGACAGCTAGCTATTTCTCACTCCCAAAGATGACTGCCCATTACTTAGCCTCAGATTATCAGAACCTAGGAATGAGTCTTCTTACAGTGCAAGACATTAATATGCAGCCTGCACATACACAGAACTGTGACAGGGGGACTATGAATGTAAGTTCCTGAAAGGAAGCTGCTGTACCTACAAGGCTAATTGACTTGATCAGAGCTTCATTGAAGCGGAGAGACATGAAATGTTACAAGTTCACAGCCAGATTATCTTGGGCCCATATAAACTTCTCCTTAATTACCATTTATTGCCATCCTCTGCATGTGAGCTAACATCCTGGTGACTACTAGCTACATCCTTTGGAATGCATAAGCAAACAACCGCCAAGTAAAAGGCTTAGAATGTCATTAAACTAAATCAGGTAATCAACAAGCTCAGCAGAGCCTCTGCCCTTCTACCTTCCTGGGTATGTTGATTTATGCCCTTTGATTGGATCCTTGGTTATAATATTTCAGTTCTTATATGTGGACCTTGTCTTGCGTATATCTTTACCAATAAGGTGTTCTTGCAGACAACTAACATTACATTTTTAAACCTAATCAGTGAGTCTGCATTTTTTTCATCAGCATTTTAAGGCCATTTACAATATTGTTGCTACATTATTCTTGATAATATTTGCTGGTTTTTGTAATTTTGTTGGTTATTGTTTTTGTTGGTTCAAATACTGATTGTATTCTGAAACTATGGGTGGATTGTCTCATAAATATCCGTTTGCTCCATTTGCTGTATGGTTTAACTCTTAAGTTTCTTGGCTGATTTTTTTTGGTAGGGGTGTTCAAATAACCCATGTATTTAGAATAGTAAAGTGTTGAGATCACTCACAATTCTGGGCCTTTCTATCTTTTTATGTATATTAGTGATTGTTTCATTAAGCTGAGGGCATTATAATTTGGTACGTATTTATTTCCAATCATTATAGCTTTTTCATCATTGTTCCTCCTACTAATATGTAATAACCTTCTGTATTTCTTGTAGTTGATTTTGTCCTGAAGTCTACTTTGTTAGATATCAATTTGTTCACACTTTCCTGGCATATGAAATTATAATATCCTTTTGCTTTCATTCTGTGTGATTTTCATCGGTACATTGTAGTTTTTTCACACAATAAACAAATTGATCTTATTTTTAGTCTAATTGGTGAATTTTCATCTTTTAATTATAGAGTTTAATGATTTACATTACAGTAATTAGTGAGTATCCTTATATGTATTTGGTTGTTTCCTATTTGCTTAGAATATTGTTCTTTACTCTCCCTCCCAGTGTTTACTAAGTTGGATATGACTCTTTCCTAGTTTTCATTTGTTCCTCTATTCCTCTCTATTGCAGTCCAAGTGCTGCAACCTCGAATCCAGGGCTCCCCTCGACAAGGTGGGCAAGGCTTCGGTGAATGAGAAACAGATACACACACAACTCTCTGGGCTGGGTGAATCTGAATCTATTTATTGAAATATTGTACCAGCTTTTATGCTAGAAGATTTTGGGGCAGAGAATGCTGCACCTGCAGACAGACACGTATCCTGTATCCTTCTAATCAGCAGGAATCACCTTTAGGATAAACATTCTTTAAGAATTTAACTCATTGTTTAAGGGTGAGACACAAACAAATCCTTATCACATCTTAACAAGTATTTTCCCAGACCTCCAACAGGTTTTTCCCAGCTCCTCAGTCTCTCTAAATTTATCTATCTTACAATATCTCACCAAACAGTCACAGGGTCTAAGTCTATATTGTTGTATTTAACAAAGACTTCATTGAGATTTAGTTAAAATACACTGAGATTGAGCTCCTTATTTATTATATATTTTTGTAAATGGTAAAGGTGAATCTGTTGGAGGGGGCGTATATTATACGTTAATTTTTTTCTTTTTGAGGATATTAGATTCTGGCTGTTATCATATAAGCTGGCCTATATTAGGTTATAATGGTAAGAACTATATTAGAATTTATTTTATTTATTTATCTTTTTATTAACTCATGTGCTCTATAAGAAATAGTTGTGTGTTAATTTTAGGAATCATATTATTATTATTTTCTATTAACTGTGTTTTATAAGAAATAGTTGTGCACTAATTTTAGTGAACAGATGGCATGGTTTCATATATGTAGAATTTCTGAATTAATTTCACAAGAGTCATATTTTTAGGGAATTCTATCTCTCTCTGTTTTAGGACTCTTGAAATTATTCTCTAATTTCTCTACAATCAGTGTATACATTCTGGCTAATAAGCCTGTTTACTGTGTATGATTGGACATAAAATTTCTAGTTAGAATTTTAATTTAAAGTTAAAAGCAGGCTGGTATGTATTTAGGAAACAAAAGACTTAAGGCAAATTACTTGACATCTGTAGTTCTGGAGGCAAGAACCTAGGGGGAGGTGATATCCTAGGTAGTTTTTTGAAGAAAAAAAAAGGAGGCCTGGGAAAAGATAGGAGAGCTCCCAATCCACAAAAAAGGGAAGAACTCATCTGGCAGAGATAGGAGGCACACACAATCACAAAAAGAGAGGAACTTGTCTGTCAAATATAAGAGGCAAGACTCTAAGGGGAGTGGTCCCTAGTAAACCGCTCAGGCCCTTAGCAACTGCCCATTCCACAGAGCAGGCTGCAAGCCTGACAACTCCCATATGTATCATATCTTTATTATTTATTTCAAAATAAGCCATGTCCCATTCCAGAAGGTACTTTCTTGAAGTTCTTCCCTAGGTTGGGACTTTGTCTACCAGCCTGGTTGGCACAGGATGTGATAGCTTTCATTAAATTTATTTTTTTGCCTGAGGTTTTGTTTTTATGACTGCATTTCTTCCTCTGCTGTAAGTTGTGTTCCATTAAGTATCTTCTGTAATACTGATTTAGTTAGTGCATAGTTAGCCTCTTTAGTTAGTGCATATCTTGGAAAGTCTTTACTTCTCTGTCAACTTCGAAAGGTAACTTTGGTGGACATACTAATAATATTTGGCAATTATTTAGGAGCTTAAAATATAATTATATGCCTTCCTAAACTAAGATTTCGTTTGAAATGTCTGATGTTATTATAATGGATTTGCCTTTGTGAATTGGCATTGTTCCCTTAAACCTTTCGATATGTATTCTTGTTTTGTAGCACCAAGATTTTTTAATACATTTTTTATTTTTTCCGCTGATACAAACTTAATAGGTAGACCAGTTCCCTCCCTCCCTCCTCCTCCCCCCGAACTCCCTGCTCCCCCTCCCTCCATCCCCATCCCCCAGTGTCTCCCCCCCAATTCCCAGAGAGTCCTTTATTGTGTAGCACCAAGATTTTAACTATAACGTGTATGAAAACATTTGTCTTTGGCCATGTTTATTTGTGTTTCTCATTGCCTCTTAGGCTTGGATGTCTGTTTCTTTTTCTAAAGTTGGGAACTTTTCACTACAATTTCATTTGAGTAGCTTTCTCAAACTTCAGTTTGTACCTATGCTTCTTCTTCTGTGTCACAGAGTCCTAGGTTTCTTCATTACTGTCTAAAAGTTCTTTAAAGTTATGATATTGCTTATTTTTCATTATTTATTCACATAGTATTTCCTTGATTTTATCCACCCTGACATTCTTAATGAACAGTCTATTGATGATTTCCACTGTACTTATCTTTCAATTATTTTTTGCTTTTTGTTTCTAATATTTCTAGTTTTTTCCAATACATCAAGTTCCTTTTTGAAATTCTCATATATGTTGCTGAAATTTATCCATTTTGCTTATTGACTTAGCTAGGTTTTGCACTGGTTTTCTTATTTCATTATTCTGCTTATTCGTATTCCCTTTTCACCATTGATCATTTGTACAATAAGTGTTTGAAATTCTTTGGAATTTCAATCATTTCATTGTTTTGGACTTGATTATGGAGCAATTGTTACTTTTGGGGAGTTATGTTAAACTGTTCTTTCATTCTTCTATGCTGACTGAAATGTGTGCATCAACAAACCCAAATCTGACTAGATATCAAAATATAGTTTAAATCAACTAAAGCATTGGCCATAGAACCAAAGATGCCAAAAATAATGTAAACTATGATGTTGGAAATAATTGTGGTAGACTAGTTGGAGTGGCATGTACCTGTACAATTATCACTGGGGAGGTAGAGGCAGAAGGACAAAGAGTTTAAGGTCATCCTCAGCTACAGTGAGTCCAAAACAACCCACATTACATGAGACCCACTCTGAGAAATATTAATTAAGATAAAAGCTAAAACAATAAATAACAAGCTAGGAAAATACCTTAGGGGTTAAAGTCTGCCTGCAAACAAAAGGCACTCTAGATCAGACCTCTAGATCCCACATAAAAATATTGGTCAGAAATGGTGGCATTCTGCCTTTCTGACCCTGTAAGGTGGAGCCTGGGAAACCCCAGAACAGAGGAATAAGGAGGCAGAGCAATTCAGGATGACTCCTAATATAGGAGTCCCTTCAACTTCCTTCAATTTCCACAGGTGTGTGTGCACACACACATACATACACACAACAACAACAAAAAAGGACAGGGAAGGGAAAAAGAAAGACAAGATTAAATGAAAGAAATGAAAAGAAAGAAGAAGGAGAAAAAGGAGCAAAAGATTTTTAAAAAGTGCTCATTAAGGGAAGAAATGCATAAGCAAAATTAGATTAATGTAGCCATGGGGAAAAGGAGAAATACTGTGTTGAAGTTGACTAAGTGTTGAAACACCTTATGTCTGGATATGCCAGGTAGAAAAAAAAAAAAGCAAGCAACTGCTATTCAAATCTCTTGTCTTGCCTACTGAAGACTGATGCTTAGTCCAGACAGGTCAAGCAAGGACCAGTTGTCAGGCAGGGACTTCACTTGCTCTAGAACCTTCCTTGCTTGTGTATCAGGACCCTCTGCTGGTTACTCTTAGCTTTGCAGCCTATGGTTCAGGCAGGTTCTCACTCAAGAACTCCCCAGGGTGTCCTGAGTGTGTTGGAGAATGAGAAAAGCAAGACAGGACACACAGATCAGTCCTGAAGAATCAGGGTTTCTAGATCTCACTCAACAGAAAACGCTCTGTATGGAGGCTGTTGAGACTCTGCCTCACTTGAGCTTCAAAGTGTTCTGATGGACCCGCAGCAGTCCACGCAGCTTAAGGGAAGGTCTAGACACCGAGTTCACTGATGTGGGCCAAGGACTTGCAGTCTCCATAGTTATCCTCAGATGATGTGCTTGGTTCCTGGCCATGGATGGTGGACAAAGAACAATCATGCTCTTCACAGCTAGCACTTCCTACCATCTGAACTTCTCCGTATAACCTCGTCCAGCCCACTGTCCCCATCATTGCTCTGCATGAACATCTATAACACAGAGACTCTGACAATGTGTCCTCAGATACCTCAGCTTGTGACTGTTCCTTGTTTTTAGATCTCCAAAGTAGCTGTCTCAAACAATAGACTTAAGACAATGTTTGTCTATAGCTTCTGAAGTGTGTGGTATAGAAAAATAGATGTCGTGATCAATTTTGCTCTGTCATCCAGGGAGTAGTTGCTGTCATACCCAATCCTACCAAATCCACGTAAGGCTCTTGGAACTGTGAACTTTTTCTGGTTTTTGAACTGCCAATCTTTTTTTCACTGTGATTATCTGGGTTTCCTGTGGATGAAGTGCTGGATTTTCATTTCCATATATGAACCAGAGCTGAAGCTATGTTCTGCCTGATTTTTTTTCCTTCTCTGCCTATCTTTTCCGCTTCTCTGTTTTTTGGCTGTACTTTTGTCTCCAGTATTTTCTGATGATTTTCTTCCTTTCTCTCTTTGGAAGAGAGCCGATCTTTTGTTTTCCTGACTGTTCTTGCTTCATGACATCACACAGAGATGGCTTGGAATCCACCATCTTCAAAAATTCTTCTGTATTATTATTATTGACAAGGACCTATTTTCATCATTTTGTTAAAAGATTTTTTTAAATGGTTGCTTTGACTATTCTTTCTTCCTTTTTTCTCTATGTAATGGTTGAGAGAGGGACAATCCTTACTTGCCAGATCAGCTTGTCTGGCCAAGTGTACAGAAGGATGCCGACTCTCTCAACCAGCTCTACATGATTTACTCCAGGGCCTAATCCCACCCACCATAGGCTGGGCCTTCCCCATCAGCTAGACAATCTCCTTCAGATTTTCTCTGGGCTTAACCATTAATTCTCTACAAATGTGCCCAGAGCTTAAACCCTCAACTGTCAAGTTGACACCTGTGCCTAACCATGACAACAGTTGGGTTTTAAATTGTTGCATGCTTTATAGTGGTAGTTTCTATTTTTTCATCTCTAAATATAGAACTTCTTTAAGTATTTCTTTTAAGACCAAACATACTGGTGGTGAATTTCTTTAGTTGATTATCAAAAAAGTGTTTTCCCCTTCATTTATAAAAACTATTTATTTTTTTTAATTAGGAATTCTCCTTTTATATAAACATAATGAGTAGTTGTCCCTACCCCTCTTCTTCTCTTTTCTTTTCCCTTTCCTCTCCCTCCCTTCTCTTCACCAGTCCATCTCTTTCCCTCCCACCCTCCTGCCTGTCTGCTTGTGTGGGCCACCAGGTTCACTTTGGGTTGTCTGTTCTAGTAGGGGCTCAGACCTCTGTGGCAGTTTGAGTTGTCTCTTTCTTAGATGCTCCATAGGAACACTCCCTTTCACCTATGTAGCCCTCATCTGAAGTTTCCCACTGGGTGTAGTTATTACTCCTAAGATCTTGGCTGGTCCATGGGGGCATGTTGATAGGTCAGCCATTGTGCAAGTCTGGAAAGGGTAGATCTCCTTGCAGTAAGATTCTGGATGCAGTTGCCCTAGTGTGACCTGTGGGCAGTGAACCTCCTCACCTCCAAGCTCTTATAATCTTATCGCCCCCTGCTCTGAAAAATTCCCTCAGCTTTAGGATGGGAGGTGATTTGGTTGGTTTGATTTCAGTTGACTTTTTTAGGGTTACAGATACTCTGCACTCTGGGTGATTATTGCCATCTGTTTCATTGCATTTCCATTGCAGTAGGCTGTGTGTGGTCTTGGTGCTGAAATACTTCCTATCTAAAGTTTTAATGACAGGTGCCTAGATGGTAGTTTACTTTTAAGTGTTTTTGGTTAATATTGAGGTGTCTGATCCTATCTGTGTCCGTTTTCTTCCCTTCCACTGCTGTTTAAACTGGTTTATATTTCTGAGCATATATTCCCTGTCACAGAGGTGAGCGCAATAGGGGCTAGAAAGCAGGTTGGTTACCGGAGGCTAATTCTGCTCCTTACTGTATAATATTCCAATTTTTCCCTCCCCTTCAAGACTTTTCTTCATAAAAGCCTTATTTAACTGTTTGTCCATGTTCTTTTGTTTCCTCTCTCTTGAGATCTTCATCCTTGGCATATGGAGAACACATGGCATGGTTCACTCTTCATCTGGCATATTTCACACAGTATCATTTCTTCCAGCTCCATATTTTTGCTGGCAAATTTCATAGTTCAACTGTTGAACATTTTGGTTGGTTCTATTTCTTTGCTATTGTGAAAAGAATTGCTATGAATATGGTTGTACACATGACTCTACTGCAGGATGCAAAGTTCTTTGGGAATATTCCCAGGAGTGGTAAAGCTGGTCATATGGTATTCCAATTTTTAACTTTTTAAAGAATTTACAAGTTGATTTTCAAAAGCATTATGTGAGCTTTATTCCTACCAGAAATATATGAGAATCCCCTTCTCTCCACATCCATGCCAACATTTGCTATTGTTTGTGTTTTGGCTCTTAGCCATTCTGACTGGAATAAACTGATATCTCAGGGTGGTTTTAATTTGTATTTCCTTAATGGCTAGAGAGGAAGAACACTTTCAAAGATGTTTGTTAGACATTTGAATTTCATCTTGTGAAAAGTTTCCTTTCAGTTCTATAGCCCATTTTTATAATGGAGTTGTTCATTCCTTGATATTTATTCTCTTTTCCCACATTTTATTTTTTTCCTAATCATACGAGCTCAATAGGTACCCCTGTCCTCTCCCTCTCTCCTCCCCTCCCCCCATTGTCCCCCTCTTGTATTCTCCTCCCTTCCCCCCTTCCTTTCATCCATACTCCCTTCCTCCCTCCCGCTCTCCCAGTGCCCCTCCCTTTCTCCCTCCCATCCCCTGGAGCATCCTTTTGTGTGAATGCCAAACTTCCCTCTGATTCCTCTGCCCTAGTAAGAGTTCAGGACTCAGTGACATAGCCCAGAACCGCTTCTTGGGCTCCTTGTTAGTATGGGAACTCTATTATGATGGTTTAATCCCTTGCCTCTAAGGATCCTACCACCTAGAACTTTCTCCCCTGTGATCCATGCTAGACTTTGGAGGGTTGTTGACATGTCAGCCATTGCACAGGTCAGGCAAAGTCTAATTCTGGCTACTGCAGCTCTAACTTGTGTGAAGTATCTTGCATATCGTGGGTCCTCCCCATCCTTAGGCTCTTACAATCTTGCTGCCCCCTCTTCCATAAGGTTTCCTGAGCTTTAGGATGGGGAAAGATTTGACTGGTCTGCTTCCAGGTGATTAATGTAGGGTCTTTGGTGTTCTGAATTATGGTTTGTTGTTGTTTTCAGTTTTGCTTTTCTGAACTGCCCTTGGCTCCCTCCTAATTGGCATCCAAGGTCACCTCCTAACCAAAGATAAAAGACTGTTTAAATGAAGATCTTAATGTAAGAGGAGACTCAAAGGTAGATGGAAGAATAGGAGTAGGACATAGCAGTGGGAGGGAGGGGTGTCAGTCTCCCATTTGCTGGATGGTTACCATCTATCTGCCAGTCCTTATATCCTTCCTGATTGGTGAGAACAAACCTCTTCAGTCCTAAGTGACCAGGAAGGTAAGTGAGAGTGAGCTGCACCAGATATCTCACTACTTACATGCAATACTTGACCATGGTCTATTTTCTCTACTGAAGCATGATCCCCTATCTCCTTTTTTTTTTTTTTGAGACCCTCCTTCTCCTTCCCTCCTGCTTATAATCCTTTGCGATTATAGTAGATATTACAGAGATTTACCTTTGAATATGTCATTAAGTGGGTTTGGAACTAGGATTCACTTACTAAGGAGTATATAAGGTATCTAAGTTTCTGTGTCTAGGATACTTCACTTAATACAATTTTTCTAATTCTGTACTACTACTGGAATAATCCCCCATAATGCAGAAAATTCACAACAGTGACACAAGTACAACCATGTTCATTGTGGCACTATTTAAAATAACAAAGTCATGGAATCAACCCAAATGCCCAACAGTTGATGAATGGCTAATGAAAATGTGGTACATTTATACAATGTAATACTTATCAAAAAAGCCATAAAAAAGATGAACTAATGAAATTTGCCATCAAAAAAGATAAATTAATAAAATTTGCCAGGAAATGGGTGGAATTAGACATTTAATTTTTTGAGTTCTTTATTTACTCTGGATATTAGTCCTTTATCTGATGTATGGTTAGTGAAGATACTCTAATTTGTTAGTTTGCCTTCTTGCTTAATTAGAAATTTCTTTTGATGTGTGAAACCTTTTTAATTTCGTATAGTCTCACTTGTTTAGTGTTATACTTATTCTCTGTACTTTTGGGATCCTATTGAAGAAATGCTAGCTAAGGTCAATCAGTTAGAGATTCTCACTTTCTCAACTAGTTCCCTTCATTTTATTCACCTACTCAGGGGCTAGTCCCAACCACTAGGGTTGGGCCTTCCCCAGCTTTCTGATATGTTTTTGAATCTGGTTTGCTAGAAATTTTTTTTTTGAGAATCTTTTATCTGTGTTCATCAATGAGATTGGCCCATAGTTTTATGTTTTTGTTGTGTCTTATTTGGTTTTGGGACTAGTCTAATGACTTCATAGAAAGAGTAGGGAAGTGTTTCTTCCTCTTACATTTTTGTGGAATAATTTAAGGAGTATTGGTGTTACTCATTTTTATTATCATTTTAAATATAATCGTTTTAAATGTCTGTTAGAATTCTGTGATGATCCATCTAGTCCCAGGATTTTTGTGGTAGGGAAATTCATAATTACTGCTTCAATTGCATCATCTGTTATAGGACTGTTTAGATAATTCAGTTCATCATGGTTCAACTTTGGTGTGTTTTATGTGTTCGGAAATTTGTGGTTTTTTTTTTTTTTTTGCAATTGTTGAATTTAGTAGTGTATAAATTTCTGAAGTTTGACTTTATGATTCTCTGAATTTCCATGACATCTGTTGTGATAGCTCCATTTCCATCTGTACTTTCATTAATTTGAGTTTTCTCTTGTTTGGTTTTGACTAATTTGGCTGAGGGTTTGTCAGTCTTTTAAGTTTTTCAAAGAATCAGCTTTTTGTTTGATTCCTTGTACTGTTTTCTTTGTTTCAATTCATGTATTTGTACTCTGAGCCTACTAATCTTTGCATATCTACTTCTTTTGGTATTAATTTGTTCTTGTTTGTCTAAAGCGTTAAGTGGCATGAACCTTTTAGGACTGTTTTCATCACATCCCAAAGGTTTTGATATGATGTGTCTTCTTTGTCACTGAGTTTTAAGAATTTTCAGTTTCCGTTTTTACTTCTGTCTGGACCTATTTCTCATTTAGTAGCACATTGTGTTTGTACTTTCTGTTGTTTGTCTTATTATGGATATCAGTCTTTACTTCCTGATGGTTCAATAGAATAAAAGAGGTGATTTCAATTTTCATGTATTTGTGGAGACTTTCTTTATGGCGTATATGTGGTCTATTTTGGAGAAAGTTCCGTGGGCCTACTGGAAAAAAATGTATATTCCTCAGTGTTAAGATGGAATGTTCAGTAGATGTCTGTCATGTCCCTTTGGTTTATGGTTTGATCTAATTCCTGTGTGCCTCTGTTCGGTTTTTGGCCTGCTGACCTGTCTCCCTACTCTTTCTTCTGTTTCAGAGTTTTGGGTAAACATTGAGGTCTTCCATACATTTGGAGTTGATTTTGAGTAAAGCAAAAGGTAGCAGTCAATTTTCATTCATAGATGTCCAATCTTCCCAACACCCACTCATTGAAGATACTGTTTTTTCTCCAGTGTATATGCTTGGCAACTTGTCAAAAATCAAGTGGCTGTATGTGTAGGAGCTTATATCTAGGTTCTCTGTTCTAGTCTATAGGTTGGCTTTGGGGATCACCCTGGATTGTTCCTACTTATTTGCTTTTTTCTGGAGTTTCCCAGGTTCTGCCTTTCAGGCCCAGAAGTACAGGTCACCACTATTTCTGTCTGGCATTTTCTACATGGCTTCTGATATCCCAATTCAAGACCTTCTTCTTGAGAGAAAGAGGTTTAACCCCTAAGCCAGCTCTCTGGTCCTTTGTAGTTTTCAGACACTACTAAGGGTTCTCAGGGAAGCAGGGAAGAATAAAAAGAAAGACAGGCAAAAATTATAATCGTTTTTGAGGTTATTATAATTGAGAGGTGAAGATCTAGGGAGTTAAGCTGGAAGTGGGTTAGGATGCCTTCTGTGATCAGTTCCAGGAACTGCCACATTCTAACTAGGATTGAGTTTTACAAAATGGCTTAGTTATGACTAGCACTAATAGGTACCTAAAATAAGAAATTCTAAAACAATGGACTTCGAAGGCCAGAAGGAGAAACTGAAATGAGACTCTTCAAGTGATGAAGATACCCCTAAGAAAATATCAAAAAATGATGGAATATAGAAAGCTGTGTACAAACCTAGGCAACATATGCAACAAAAATATTCTGAGAGGGCCTTAACTTGAACTTCAAGCTGATCTCTCTAAGCATAGAGCAACTATTAGATAATTAACACAAGATTGATACAAAGATGAGGGGAAATAATAAAAGTAATCTCTTTGTTTCTTTCTCTCCTGTTCCTTTTATTCTTTTTAATTTCAGCACTTATCATGAAAGAAAATCCCACCCAAACATTCGCCCAACGTGAAGTAAATGAGCAGACAACTAGATGAACATACTCAGTAAGAAATATCCTACAGACTTGTACAGAAACGCATTCCCTTTCTTCCATCCCCCATATTCAGGGCAGAGCTTCTGCTTGATAGTCACTTCTCCCCCCCCCAATGGTCAGCGGGCACTTGAAAAAGCCTTACCAGATCCTTGGAGACACCCAGGGAGGGGAAGATCATGGAGTGACCACACTTCCTGGTCTGGACAAGAGGCCAAAGATATCACCTTACAAAGGGAGCAACTTCTTCCCCCTGCCCAAACCAGTCCACAATCCTGAGATTATAAAAAAAAAAAAAAAAAACCTGTACTGTTCACCTGAGTCTTTCTCCCCTTTTCCTACAATCGACCCAGCAGTTCTAGAAAAATCATTAAGCTTCCATCTACTCTGTGGTATGGTGTGTTTTGGAAGCAAAACTTTACAGAAACATTTCAATTGCAGAGATGACTTTAGTTGTTAAGAATTTGTAAGTATGGGGCTGGAGAGGTGGCTCAGGGGTTAAGCCTCTGCCTTGCAGGTGGAAGTTCCTGATTTGGGATCATAGACCCCATGTACAGATGCCGGGCGGAAGCTGGGGGCGGCCTGCGTTTCTGGTCCTGGTAGGGCGGAGCCTGTGAATCCCGGGGCAGAGTAAACAAGGAGGAGGTAGGTGGAGGCGTCCATGGTGGTTCCTGAATTCGTCTGTGGTTCTACACACACACACACACACACACACACACACACACACACACACACACGTGTACGCATGCGTGCATGCACACAAGCACAATTGAGTAAAAAATAAAAGAATTTATAAGTATGTATGTGCGTGTGAGAGAGTTGTGTCCAGATGAAGGAAAATTTTATTGGCATAGTTATTACATTGCAATAATCAAATTAAAAAGTTAAATTAAAAAAATACAAAATCAGAAGGCTTACTGTAACCGAACAGTGAAACGGAAAATGGGGAAATGACACTAGATAGCACCTCTTCCACCATTCTGTCTGTTGGAACTATCAAAAGAATGACCCTGAGAATTTGGAACTCCCTCAAGAATCTCATGCTAGGAACATAGAGGAAATGGTGCCAACAATATAAGGAATTTGTTTCCCAAAAGAAATTTCACATAACTCTGGCAACCTTTTAGGCTAGTAGGTTGAACCACATCTGAAGCAGAGCTGTTATGCATATCTTGATTTCTCTACTTTTCTATATAATCTTTACTGCTCATCTTGAACTTTGAAGAGAGTTGGACTCTGATATTGGATACTCCCCCCAGAATGGTCATATTGAATATATTTCCTTTTTCTGCTTTTCATGGTCAATTTGAATTTTTATTAATTTAATGTGGCTGGGTGCCTGAGGTGAAGGTACAAACCTGGCTCTCATGGTCTGGCAGCATAACCATGCTATGAAAATGTTCTAAAGGAAGGTACTTGTGTTTTCCCTTCACTACTGAACCACTGAGACAGTGGGTCCCAGGGAAATGGAGCTACCCAGTAATCCCATGCTGGGGAAGGAAAAGGCTTGAGCTTGCCATAGGAGAGTTCACCTCACAAAAAGGGATTTCACACAGTGCTGACAATGTTCACAGATAACCAGGACTTAATACCTAAAACAATGATGTATCAGTGATGCTGTGAAACCAATTAGAATCATCCACTTGTGTATACCTTTTGGCCTCCATTTAAACCTAACCTCAAATCATGACCCCAGAAGATGGGCTTGGAAAGTAATCGAACCATTGTTCTGTTGTACCAGGCAGCTCACAGTTTAATACCACACAGTGATGATCAAATTAAGAGTCCTTTATTGCCAGTGGTCAAGACAGCTCACTCCAGAAAGAACTCTTGACTTAAAAGATGGGAGAGGAGGAAGTTAAAACTCAAAATTACATCATTTCAGGTGCAAGTCTTTTGATGGACTATCAACTGCAGGTAGCTGGGTTAGGTTGTTCTGACTGACAGGGTGCAGTTAGCAAAAGGGGAGCTTGAGAACAGTGGGGCACAGCATAATATTAGTTAAAACAAAGTGGAGTTACTTTGGCATTCAAGTTTCTCTTCTCAATGCAGTCACACCAAAAATGTCTCATTTATCTGATATTCATTATTACTTGTCTCTCTAATTAGAATGTTAAGAACACATGGTCAAGGATAGCTTGTTCATGCTGTTGGGATCCAGAACTCAAAAACTCTCTTAACAATACAAACAAGCAAAATAATACCAGAAATTATAATAATAAAGATTTTAAAACATGTTAAGTATGGTCAAAGATCTTAGGCAAACAGCAAACAAAAAAGAAAATTTAAAAAATGGTGAGTGCACCAAGGAGGATATGAATGAATTAATAAAAAGAGCTAAAAAATACTATGACTAAGTTTAACAACTGAATAGGATGTTTAAAAAGTAGATCAGGACAAGTAGAAGGGGGAAAATAGTAATTCAAAGTTATACCTGATGAAATATAAACAGATATGTTAGATTTAAGTTTGGGTAACAGAATTAATAACAATGAGAAATGAAGGGAAAATGAAAATGCAAAAGGGAGGAAAATAGGAAGTGGTAGACCAACCTCAACAACAAGGAGTAAGGCTTTCTTCCTACATGGATGGTCTGAGTAACCATGAGTTAGGCAGCAGGAGAGAGAGAGAGCATTGAAGATCTTGGACAAACTATTATAGCCTAGAATTGAAGGAAGGGGATGGGGAAATATGTTCTTTGTAGTAGTCATTTGTCCATTTCCAGGCAGTTAGTGGCTGATTGTCTATTGCCTCTATATATGTACATTGATGTGTGTGTGTGTGTGTGTGTGTGTGTGTGTGTGTGTAGAAGAGGTCACTTGAATATGTATGCCTGTGGAGGCCTAAAGATAACCATAGGAATCATTCTAGGTTGCTCTATCACCTTATTATTCTGTTCTGTAGTCTCTCAGGCTCTATCTTCCAGGGCCAGAATTTCATGTGTCTGCCATTTCCACCTGTCATTTTCACGTAGAATCTGGGGACATAGACTCAGGTCTTTTTGCTTGCAAGGCAAAGGTTTTAAGCCCTGAGCCATCTCTCCCGCCCTGAACATTGATTTTCTTATACTGTAGACTGCTGGGCAGGTGACTATTGATACGAAACCTGTTAGGAAAGAGAAGAAACACAGACCTGGGCTGCAACGATAAGGACCAAAGGAGGCTTTATTCAGCAAGGAGCAACAACCTTCCCACAGAATAAAGATCACTGCTGCATGAGACTAGGTGAATGGGCTTGTAAGCATTCAAGGCGTTGGAGAAATGGAATTTTGAGACTTGAACATTATGGTTCAGTGGTCCGATTTTTCACCAGTTTCTGCAAAATGGGTCATTTTCACATGGTAGGGAAATTCAGTGAGGTAATTCTGTTTTTTTTTTTGTCTCTGATTCATCAAAATCAGATTTTTGATAGGAAAAAGAATAGGAAAAATTGGGAGGTAGCAAGATGGGGTAATTGAATTGGGAGATGGGGAAAATTGGGGGATGGGGAGAACGGAACAAAGGATAAAACCACTCTAAACTGCTTCTGGCTGGTGAGGGGTGTTATGAGGGTTGTTGAAAGGCTCACAAGGAGAGGAAGTGAGGATTAGTCGATTGAGAAATTTGGAGGTGATGTTTCTTATTTGATCCTGGATGCAGCAGAGGAGGCAGGAAGCCAGGAAAAGTATAAACAGATGGATGTTAGTGGAGCCAGAGAAAGGAGCCAAAGTCCTATACCATTTATGAGGCTCTACATTAAGCCAGAGGTGGGGGAAGGAGTTATATTTTTCCAGCATGTTCTCATAACAGCCCTCTTCTCTAGGAGTAAGTATGTCTCAACTTTTTTGGCATTGAGGAGGTCTAGGGCTCTTTGATATTATAGAACCGTTGCAGCTAGGGAGGAGAATTGTTTGCCGAAGAATTGTTCGAAAATTGTTCTGTAGTGTGTCTACAATTCAAAGAGACTCTATGAGCCACAACAGGGAAGATTTCCCAGTGTACATGCTGTCTTTTACATGGGCTTGAAGTTTTTATATTCTCTGGTCTCCCTCTCTGTTTTCACTGCCTATGGAAATCTACCTATATTTTGGTCTTTTGAGAATTTTGACTGCTAGGGGGTAAAAGGACAATGACTACTCTGATTACTTCTTGCTGAATAGGGTCATAGAAAAAGACAGTAATCAAATATCCTCAAAATAAAGACCCAAAGATTTAAAAGTGCCATGGTACATGGTGGCAGCTTCTTGCATCATCATTTGAAGCTTGATGGGACTTAACCTAGAAGAGACGGAACCGATTAGAAGGTTAAGAAGACAAGGTCCAAATACAAGGGCTAAAAATATTATACTCAAAGGTCAAATCAAAGGACATACAGAAAATTAAGCGCCGTATGTACTCCCTAATAGGTGGCTCCTAGTACCAAATCCACCCAATCCACCTAGAGACACTCAAAGATAAATCTCTGTAATACCTACAGTAATTGCAAGGATTATGAACAGGAGGGATGGGGTAGGAGGGCCACACCAGAAACAAGCAGAGAGGGGACCATGTTACAGCAGAGAAAATAGGCCACCATCAAGGAATGCAAGTAAGTAATGAGACATTTAGTTAAGTTCACAGACTTTTGTTCCTGATCATTTACAACTGAGGGGTTATGAACTCACCAGAAGGGGAGGGCATATAGTCTAGCACATAAAAAGTAACCATTTTGAAAATGGATGATTGACGCCTCCCTCATTGCGGTTTCCTACTTTTATTACATCTACCTTTGAATATACTCTTATAAGAAGACTCTAGTTTAACAGCTTTTTGTCTCTGGCCAGGGAGTGACATACAATGCCCATCAGGATGGAATGAAAGGCATTGCAGGAGCAACAAAACTGCAAAAGAAAATCAACAAACCATAATCCAGAACTTCAGAGACTCTATATCAACCACCTAGAACTAGGCCAGCCTAATCTCTCCCCATCCTGAAGCTCAGGGACATTTGCGGAAGAGGGGGCGGTAAGAGTGTAAGAGCAAAAGGATGGGAGGAGCAATCATTTGCAAGATACTCCACACAAGTTAGGGCCGAAGCAATCATATTTGGACTTTGCATGCCCGGCGCAATGTCCAACACACTATTGACCCCACAAAGTCTAGCATTTGCTAAAGGCACCAACATCCTTGGAGGCAAGGGATTGATAGCCACAGTAGTGCTCCTATGCTTAAGGGGAACACAGGAAAGGGTTCTGGGAAATGCCACTGGGTCTTTGTACGTCATCGGAGAGGAGGGCCCAGAGGAGAGTCTGGCATGCACATTAAAGGATTCTCCGGGGATTGGGGGGAGGCAGTGGGGGACAGGGAGGGAGGAGTGAGGGTAGGGGAAGCAGGGGGGTCAGGGGGAGGAGGAGGGAAGGAGGGAACCGGTGTACCTACTAAGTTTGTATGAGCGAAATAATACAAAATGTTAAAAAAAATCAAAGGGCATAAACCAATGTACCCAGAAAGGCGGGAGGGAAGAGGTTACAATGAGCTTGTTAATTACCTGGTTTAGTTTATCTAATGAGATTCTTAGCCTTTTGGTTGGTGGAGACCAGAGTGTGCTTATACATTCCAAAGAATGTAACTAATAGTCACCAGGATGTTCTGCCACTACAGAAGATGACAATAAATGGTAAAGGGGCTAAGATTGGCCTAAGTTAGTCTGGTTCTGGACTTGCAACATTCCAGGTCTCTCCAGTTCACTGAAGTGTTAATGAAGTCAGTCAACCTTGTGGGTGTAACAGTTTCTTTTCAGGAACTTACATTTATAGTTTCCCCTGTTGGGCAACCATCACAGTTTTATGCATGCAGGGGCCACATATTAATGCCCCACGTCATAGGAAGGCTCATTCCTAGTATCTGAAGTAGATGAGGCAGAACAATCTTCAGGAGAAACAGCTAGCTGGCAGAGTCATTAAGAAAGAAACTCCTGTATCATATTAAATCTTCCAACCATAATGATCTGGATCTGTTAATTTTTTTATCCTCTTTATCTGACACATTTATATGTGACCTCTGATAGAAATATGACATATAAAATTAAAATAATCAATTGTATTGTCTGGTCTAATGAGGTGAGGCAACGGCAAGCAGCTTTTTTTTTTTTTTACCTTTAGGTCAATTTGACATCAGCTATAATCCCTGGTGGATAACTAATTTATAAAAGACCAATCTCCCTTCTCCTCCCCCCCCCCGGACATGCGCAGTCCAGCCAGGACACACAGGCATTGAGGTAAGTTCCACCCTGCCCACCCCCAAACCCCAGGCAACCCACTGGTCCCAGCTTCTCCCACCAGCCAGCTGGAGCAGGAGCTGCTCCAGGCCAAAAAATTCAGTTCAGTGAAAAACACACAGAAATTGAAAGAAGGTCTTAAGAGTTAAAATGACAATGCTCAAGTCAAAGTGCAAATCCATGAGAAACAGAACCCAAGAAAAAAAATCTCCCACTGAAGGAATTAATCCCATAATGATAAACTCCAACCAGAACAAATTCACAGAAAATAGCCAAGAAAGCCCGACCCAGGATAACTACTTTCAAAACATGATCATTATCATGATCAATACTATGAAAGAGGAAATCCAGGAGGAATTAAATAACTGCATCAACCACTTTAAAGAGGAACACAACAGACACTTTTAGGAGTTGAGAAAAACAGTTCAAGAAACAAAAATAGACATAGAGCAGTTAAAACAGACTCATGCAGAGTTTAAAACTGAACTAAAAGACAAGTTATCTTCAACCCAGAACTCAACAGAGAGTTTTATCAGCAGAACTAATGAGGCAGAAAATAGAATTTCAGACCTTGAAGACAAAGTGGGAGTATTAACCAGCTCAATGGAAGAGGTTGTTAAAGCCAAAAAGATACTTGAGAAAAATATTCGAGTTATGGGACATCCTGAAGAAGCCTAACATGCGTATTCATGGAATACCAGAGCAAGAATCCCAAAATACCACACCTGAGGAAATTTTTCAAACTATCACCAAGTAAAACTTTCCTCATCTAAAAAAAGAGAGGCCCATCCATATACGAGAGGCATTCCGCATCCCAAACAGATATGACCATAATAGAAACTCACCACGGCAAATAATAGTCAAAACACTCCACATTCAAGACAAAGAAAAGGTGCTGAGAGCTTCAAGAGAGAAAAAGCAAGTCACTTTTAAAGGTAAACCTATTAGAATAACAAATGACTACTCAATGGAAACAGTAAAAGCAAGAAGAGCTTGGAGAGACGTACTTCAAGTATTGAATGAGCAAAAATGCCAACCCAGACTGATATAGTCGGCAAAACTATCTGTCATGATCGAAGGAGAAAGAAAAATTTTCCAGCACAAAGACAACTTGAAGGGATACATGTCTACCAAACCAGGCCTTCAAAAAATGCTAGAAATGATACTCAAGCTTGAAAAAAAAAACAAGCATATCCAGGAGGACAGAAGGGAAGTATAATACCACCAAAACCTAAAAGCAAAACAGTACACTTACAAAAGCCACTAAACATAATAAATGTCCGGAATTAAAAATAATTTCTCCATTATAACATTAAATGTTAATGGAATTAACTCACCATTCAAGAGACACAGATTACAAACTTGGATTAAAAATCACAACCCATCAATCTGCTGCCTTAAGAAAACCCATTTCACCACAAAAGATAGGCAAAACCTAAAAATAAAAAGGCTGGTCCAAAATTCTGCAAGCTAATGGAACCAGGAAATAGATTCCATTATGCTATCAGACAAAGTGGACTTCAAACAAAAAAAATCATAAGAGACACAGATGGATACTACATTTTAGTCACAGGTACAATTCACCAGGAAGACTTCACAATACTGAACATATATGCACCCAATACAGGCCCCTCCACATTCATTAAGAAAATTCTACAGCGTCTAAGTGAGAAATCAACCCCCAAACAATAATTCTTGGGGATTTCAACACCGTCCTCTCAACATGGGATAGGTCAACAGGTAAAAAACTTAACAGAGACACTTTGGAACTTAATCAAACCTTTAAAGAAATGGACCTTACAAAAATCTCTATCGAACTTTTCATCCACACACCAAAGAATACACATTTTTCTCAGCAGCACACAGAACTTTCTCAAAAATAGATCACATATTGGGCCATAAAATGAATATACACATATATAGGAAAGTTGAAATTCTAGCCTGTACCTTATCAGACCACCACGGCCTAAAGCTTGACATCCACCACACAACAAACAACAGAAAATACACTAACTCCTGGAAACTTAACACCATATTGCTGAAGGAGAATTGGATTCAGGAAGAAATTAAAAAGGAAATTCAAAATTTCTTGAAAGCAAATGATAATGAAAATACAACTTACCAAAATCTCTGGGACACAATGAAAGCTGTCCTAAGAGGTAAATTCATAACTCTTAATGCCTATATCAAAAAAATGGAAACATCAGAAATAAATATCTTAACAATGCAGCTTAAAGATTTAGAGACACTGGAGCAATCTGATCCCAAAAGCAGTAGAAGAGAGGAGATTAACAAAATAAGGGGAGAAATATCTGAAATCGAGATTAGGAAAACGATAGAGAAAATCAACTAGTCAAAAAGCTGGTTCTTTGAAAAAATCAATAAGATTGATACACCCCCTAGCTAAATTAACCAAAAGCAAGAGAGATAAAACTCAAATTAACAAAATTAGAAATGAAGATGGAGTTATCAATACTGATATCCAAGAAATCCAGAGAATTATAATGTCATATTTCAAAAACTTATACTCTGTGAAATTTGACAACACAAAAGAGATAGATGAATTCCTAAGTAAACACAACTTACCTAAATTGAATCAGGAAGTTGTGAATTATTTAAATAATCCTATAATATATGAGGAAACCAATGAAGTAATCTTGAATCTTCCCACCAAAAAATGTCCTGGGCCAGATGGATTCAGCACAGAGTTCTACCAGACATTAAAGGAGCTAATAACACCAATACTCCTTAAACTGTTCCATCAAATAGCAAAGGAAGGAACACTACCAAATTCCTTCTATGAAGCTAATATTGTCTTAATCCCAAAACCTAATAAAGATACACTTAAAAAAGAAAACTATAGGCCAATCTCTCTGATGAACACAGATGCAAAGATTCTCAACAAAGTCTTAGCAAATCGGATTCAAAAACATCAAAAAGATCATTCATGGGGATCAAGTAGGCTTTATCCCAAGGACACATGGTTGGTTCAACATACACAAATCAGTAAATGGAATTCACCATATAAACCAGTTCAAAGTTCAAGACCACATGATACTCTTGATAGATGCAGAAAAATATTTTGACAAGATCAAACAGCCCTTTATGATCAAAATCCTAGAGACAGTTGGAATGGAAGGAACCTTTATCAATATAATAAAAGCTGTATACAACAAGCCAACAGCAAGAATTATACTCAATGGGGAAAAACTTGAAGCATTCCCACTTCGATCAGGAACTAGACAAGGCTGTCCACTCTCACGACTTCTATTCAATATTGCACTTGAAGTCTTGGCTGAAGCCATAAGACAAGAAAGGGACATAAAAGGGTTCAAATCGGCAAGGAAGAAGTCAAGTTATCTCTATTTGCAGATGACATGATCTTATACCTGAGGGATCCCAAAAACTCCACCAGGAAGATCCTGGAACTAATTGAGAAGTTCAGCAGGGTGGCAGAATACAAAATAAATGTACAAAAACCAGTGGCCTTCCTATATGCCCAAAATAAAAGAAGTGAAAAAGCCCTGAGAGAAACAATCCCATTTACTATAGCCCCTAAAAAAATGAAATATCTTGGTATAAACCTAACTAAGGAAGTAAGAGACCTTTATAATGAAAACTTTAAAACCCTAAAGAAAAAAATAGCAGAAGACACCAGAAGGTGGAAAGACCTCCCATGTTCCTGGATTAGCAGAATCAATATCATAAAAATGACCATCATACCAAGGACAATATACAGATTCAATGCTATACCAATTAAAATCCCAAAGCAATTCTTTAAAGAAGTTGACCAAACAATCTCAAAATTCATATGGAGGCACAAAAGACCAAGGATAGCAAAAACAATCCTGAGTAACAAAAACACTGCTGGAGGTATCACCATATCAAACCTTAGTCTGTACTACAAATCCATAGTTGTCAAAACAGCCTGGTATTGGCTCCAAAATAGATACACAGATCAGTGGATAAGGGTTGAAGGCCCAGATATAAGCCCACACGACTACAGCCATTTTTGATCTTTGACAAAGGGGCCCAAAAAATCCAATGGAAAAAGAACAGCATCTTCAATAAATGTTGCTGGCAAAACTGGATATCCACATGCAGAAGATTAAAACTGGACCCGTACTTGTCACCATGTACATGAATTAATTCCAAATGGATCAAGGACCTTGACATAAAGTCAGAGACTATAAAAATCATAGTTGAAAGGGTAGGAAACTCCCTCGAGCTGATTGGGCTAGGCCAACAGTTCCTAAACGGACATCCAATAGCACAGTCACTACAACCAACACTCAACAGATGGGATCTTATGAAATTAAAGAGCTTCTCTTTGAGCACAAAAAGCTACCCACAGAGTGGGAGGAAATCTTCATTAACCACATATCTGATAGAGCTCTGTTATCCAGAGTGCACAAAGAACTTAGAAAACTAAACACCAAGAAAACAAAAGGCCGAATTTAAAAAATGGGCCTTGGAACTTAAAAGAAATTTTACCAGGGAAAAAAATGCTCCACATCCTTAGCCATCAGGAAAATGCAAATCAAAACCTCCTTGAGAGATCATCTCATCCTGATCAGGATGACAAAAATCCACAATACAAACAACACCAGATGCTGTAGAGGATGTGGAGAGAGGGGAACTCTCCTACATTTGTGGTGGGAATGCAGGCTTATACAACCACTCGGGCGATTCTTAATGAAGTTAAAGATTGAAATGACATATGACCCTGCTATACCACTTTTGGGAATAACCCCCCCGACAGCAAAAATTCACCTCGATAGCACAAGCACGACCATGTTCATAGCAGCACTGTTTACAATAGCAAAGTCATGGAATCAGCCCAAAGTTCAACAGTTGACGAGTGGATAAGGAAAATGTAGTACATTTATATAATGGAATACTACTCAGCCATCAAAAAAAGATGAATTAATGCAATTTGCCGGGAAATGGGTGGGATTAGAAACAATAATATTGAGCGAAGTATCCCAGACACAGAAAATTAAGCACCGTATGTACTCCTTAATAGGTGGATCCTAGTACCAAACCCACTTAGAGACACTCAAAGACAAATCTCTGTAATACCTACAGAAATAGCAAAGATTATCAACAGGAGGGATGGGAAGAAGGGCCCCACCAAAAACAAGGAGAGAGGGGACCATGTTATAGCAGAGAAAATAGGCCTCCATCAAGGACTGCAAGTAAGTAATGAGATATCTGGTTACGTTCACACACTTTCCTTCATGATCATTTGCAACTGATGAGGTATGATCTCACCAGAAGGGGAGGACATATAAGGCGGCAGATAGAAAGTAACCATTTTGCAAATGGGTGATTGACCCCTCTCTCACCCCAGTCTCCTACTTTTATTCCATTTACCTTTGAATATACTCTTATAACAAGACTCTAATTTAACAGGTTTTTATGTCTGGGCAGGGGGTGACATCCAATACCCATCAGGATGGAGCCAAGGGCATTGCAGGAGCAGCAAAACTGAAAAAAAACAATCAACAAACCATAATTCAGAACATCAGAAACTCTATATCAACCACCTGGAACTGAGTCAGCCTAATTTCTCCCCATCCTGAAACTCAGGGATATTTGAGGAAGAGGGGGCAGTAAGATTGTAAGAGCACAAGGATGGGAGGAGCAATGATATGCAAGATATTCCACACAAGTTAGGTCCGAAGCAATCATAATAGGACTTTGCATGACCTGCGCAATGTCCAACAGATTATTGACCCCACAAAGTCTAGCATGGACTGAAGGCGCTAGGATCCTTGGAGGCTAGGGACTGACAGTCACAGTAGTGTTCCTAAGCTTAAGGGGAACACAGGAAAGGGTTCTGGGAAATGCCCCTGGGTCCTTGCACCTCATCAGAATGGAGGACCCAGAGGAGAGTTTGGCATGCACATTAATGGATGCTCCGGGTATGGAGGGGGGAGGCACTGGGGAATGGGGAGAGAGGGGGAGGGGAGGAGGGAAGCAGGGAAGTTGGGGAGAGGTGGAGGGAGGGGACTGGTGTGCCTGTTTGTATGAGTGGAAATAATAATAATAAAAAGACTAATCTTTAATATGTAAATTATAACAACTTTTTTTCTAAATAATAGCATGATCCTTTTATTGTGTTATCATCATATTAGAACTAAGTTTGTAGAAGCAAATAAATATCTAATAATATATTTATTTACTATACTGTATTATCATTGTATTAAGACTTTTTAACAATATTGTTCCACAAAGTAATTGATTAGAGGCATTAAGGATTAAGATTTTGTAATCCAATGGAAAAAGAACAGATTTTGTAAGACTTGTGGGCATAATCAAATCTTTGTCTAATCAAGGTACATTAGTTTTTAATGTGTGAAGTAATATGTATATTATTATATATTATATTAGAATTAATAAAGAAAAAATCTATAAAGTTAAAAACAATCTTTTACCAATTAAGAACTCATCTCTGCAGATCAACAGGCAGACTTAGTAAGGCGGCCTTCTCGTATATTAATCTCTTTAGTATCTAGCAGGAAGTAATTGATATTCCAGCAATGACAAATGAAAAGGTTTGACATGAAGTCATCAAGTGCTTTTTTTTTAAATTGAGAACCAAATCAGTCAAAATAACTATGATCTAAGTAATTATTCATAAAAGTATTTTTTTCCCTGCAGAAGTAAAATTAGCCTTGTTGAAAAAACCTGGCCCCTTGGGTGTATAATTTCCACATCAAGAGTTCTTTATTTCCAATATTCTATAAGTCTCCACTGAAGTGATATCCACATTTTTTTTTTATCTTTCAGGTCTAAAACTCCTGACTAGTTCAAGAAAGAAGGGAGGGGTGTTGTGGGATTAGCTCAGGAACAACATCTCAGAAGCCAATTAGGATGGAAGAAGAAGAGGTTTTAATTTTACATTGGTGGGCTAAAAGCAAGGATCATTCCCAAAAGTGCTTTAGCAATCGGTTTTACTCACATTCACAGTTTATAGTGAGCCAAACATGTAAGAGGGAATGTACAGAAACAAAAGCAATGTTTAGTCAGCAACACTTAGGGCACACTGACACAGATTTTTCAGAACTTTTACCTGACACTCAGTAGTTAAGTAAGAAACCCAAATGGAGACAGGGGTAGTGGGGCATGACCCCATAACTCAAAAACATTTCTGTTAACCTATGCTGCTTAGCCAATTCTGACTTTACTTTTTCTGCTTTAGAGCACGCACATTTAAGTGAATACCAAAGCATTATCAAATATCAAACAGACAGACAGCAGCACATAGTTACAGGAGAATCTTTTAAGTTTCCTTTAGAACTCAGCAGGCACATTATATAAAGCAACATATTAACATTAAAAGAATTTATTATGGGGATCTATTTTTACCCTGTAGTTTGACATAAGAAATGTATTAAACTTATTGTATAGCAGTAAGAAACAACCAGAAATCATTACAATTGAACTAAGATAGCATGGTTGCAGCAGAAGGCAGAAGTACATATAGAAGACATGTTGTTAAGGAAGCTGATTGAAATAAAGAATTTAATGATCTCAACCTAAGGAAGGGGAATCCATAAGGAGAATGAGGAAAATCTAGTGAAATCCTCAAAAGACATTTGTATTTTCTTGATTGTTAGATTTGCTGGAACAAGATCTCATAGATCGTAAATGGGAAAAAGACAAGTTTAATCAATATCCATGTGGCTTTGCTACTTTGGGAATCCATGGAAAAGCTGTAAATGAATTGTGAGAGTGACACTAGAATCTGGCATGAGGGCACAATTTTAGAAGGACATTGGAGTCCCAGCAGTAGGGCAGAAGTCTAGAGGGGTCATCAGGACCTCAGTAATAAACTTTAGAGACCCAGAAAGGAAGGATTAAAACTTGATTAGAGAACTCATTTAGAGGTTCTAGCAAGGGAGAACAGCTGCTTGTACACTCTTGACAAAAGACTGGTCCTCCTCCATTTGGAGAAGGTCTCTTCCACCGAGCATGCAGCTTTTGGAGGGACACACATGGAGTAGTGAGAGAGGAAGCGGATACCCGCCTAGCCAGTCGGATCAGTAAATCAACCCTTGGAATAAACAAGGTGACAGATGCTGTAGCCAAATCGCCCTCACATCCAAAACTGATTGGTCTATGCTAGTCATAAACTTGCCACCAGAGGGCACCCTAACCTTGCTACCATCCACTAGGTGCGCGAAAGACCCTGGACTTTCCAATCAGTCCCTTACATCAACCGTTGGCATACACTGGCATCAAATCCGGCAGAAGAGCTGTGTTGCCACATTCCTAAAGATGACTTCCCCAAGCGCCATTCTAGTTACCCACAGCATCATACCAAAAAATGCCTCCATCAGAGCCCCAAAATCAGGTCAACCAAATTTCTCTCTATCCCAAGGCTTAGGGAACTTTATGGAAGTAGGGAGATAAGATTGTAAGAGTCTAAATATGGGGCGTGGGGGGGGGAGAATCCACCGCTAGATAAGACATTCCACTTAAAGCAGAGCTGCTGTATCCAGGAACTCACTGCAATGAAACCAGTCCTTGTCAGACCTGCACAATGACTCACCTACCAACATGTCCCCATAGACCAGTGAGGATTTCAGAAGAAATAATTCAATGCAGTGCGAACATTAGAGACTAGAGCTAGATAAGTGAAGGGGAATGCCCCTATCAGTCAGTGGGTGTGCTCAAGGAAGGACCACAGGTACCTGAAATCCCACAGTAGCAGACGATCCAGAGGGAACTCTGGGACCCATAGAAGTAGACAGGAGGGTAGGAGGGAGTGGGATGGATTGATGAAAAGAGGGGAGGAAAGAGCAGCAGGGGGCAGAGATAATTACTCAACATGCTTGTAAAACCAGGGAAAATTTTAAAAAAAGAAATTAACCATTACAGTGCCTATTGGTGAAAAAATTTTTTTAAATTTTGATGAAGCTCAAATCACCTATATTTTCTTGTAAAATTTTTTAATTATTATTTCTTATTTATTCAATTGTGTGTGTGTGTGTGTGTGTGTGTAGAACCACGGACGAATTCGGGAACCACCATAGACTGCCTCCGCCTCCTCCTTGTTCTCTCTGCCCCGGGATTCACAGGCTCCGCCCTACCAGGACCAGAAACGCAGGCCGCCCCCTGTTTCCGCCTGGCGTCTATACGTGGGGTCTAGGATCCGAACTCAGGCAGAGGCTTAACCCTGAGCCACTTCTCCAGCCCCACCTATATTTTCTTTTTCTCTGAATGTCCTAGCTATGAAGCTGTTGTCAAAGTGAAGGTCATGAAGGTATACCCTGATTTTTCTAATAATTTTATAGGTTTAAGTTTTATTTGTGTGCCACTAATTAATACATTTTAAAATAAGCGTGCATATGGTGTGAGGTAGGGCTTCAATCTCATTCTTTATTAGTACACGGATCTGTAATTATCCTACAATTAGTTGTTGACAATATTCCTTTCCCCTACAGAAAGAATATGGGTCAAACATTAAGAAACACAAAGCTTGCAATTTATTAGTTGATTCCGTTTGAGTGGTCTGTGTCTCTGTTCTTCAGCTGATTTGTGACTGTTATGATTACTCAGTTTCATAAAAAATTATGTAATGAAAAAAAACACCTAAAAAGCCTCCACAGTCAGACCCCCATGCCCAAATCTACCAGTCAGAAGACTCAGGACCATCCTGATTGTTGGCAGTTTCTAGCCAGTCTTTCTAACTCCAAAGAGCATGGGTGGATTCTTAGAGCGGCTTGAATCTGCCCCTGCCCACACAAGCCCCTGCTGAATCCCTGAATCCTGAGAGGTTTGCAGATGCTGCACTTCCCAACACTCACCTGACTTGGGCTCTTGAACTCATGAGACAAACTATCCCAGACAGGGCCAAAGCAAGTGTAAGAAATGTTACAAATTGGAGTCAAATGAGTGAGGAACTCCAGGGAGACCAAGAACTAGCTAGCCAGTACAATAAAAGACTCTGTGATGCTTACTGCAGCTTCACCCTTTTAGAATCAACACCACCGGAACATCGATCAGTGGTCAACAGTTTTTGTAATCCAAGCAACATATGGCAAGTAGCCATATGTTTTTAGCATCTAGGTTTGAAGAGAAGAACATAGATAGCATCCTATAATCTCAAACCCACACACTCAACTGAGTATGATTCTACCCACTGCTGCTTGTTTCTCTTGTTTGGACTTCTTTCACCTCAGGCTAGCAGGAGTGAGTCAGCCACTGCTTGCTTTGGAATGGGAGGACCCAAAGGAAAGCTGACGTGGACTAGGCTCCTGCAAGTTTTCAAAAACTATCCCACCATTTTCAGGGAGGCACTGGCAAAGGACTTGGAGAACAGCAAACTGGAGGAATGTGCTATCTTGTACCATGTCAATGACTCGCTGCTGGGGGTATCCTCCAAAGAAGTCTGCAAAAAGGGTGCTGGAGAACTGTGATAGTTAATATTGGGTGTCAACTTGACCACACCTGGCATTAACTAAGATCAGCTGTCAAACTACCTGAAGCATTTATCCAGATCAATACATTTACAATACGAAGACCAGCCCTAAATTAGATTGGAACCTCCATAGATCTGATTGGAACCTCCATAGATCTGACTGGAACCTCCCAGTAGCAGACTACATAAGAGGAACCATAGAACAGAAGGCATAGAAGAAGAGAGATTCTTCAAGGATGTTTGCAGTGACTTAGCCTGCTTCCAGCTTCAGCCCCCAGCCATGCTGCCTCTGCCATGAAAGACTATTTCTCCTCTCTGGAATCGTAAGCTGAATAAATCTTCCTTTCTCACTTAGGTTGATTGACCCTGAATGTTCTTAGGTTCTTAGGTTGATTGACCCTGAATGTTCACAGCAATACTTAAGAGTAACTATTACAAGAACTATTAGAGTTTCTGCAGGGAACTGATTATAAGGTGTACCAAAGAAGGCACAAATGTGCCAAGGAAAAGTCACCTACTTGGGTTACTACATCAGTCAAGGACAATGACAATTAGGGGAGGAAAGAAAGTGAGTGACAACTCACCTTTGCCACCCCAAGACTAAAAAGCAGATCAAAGACTTTTTGGGAGTTTCAGACTTCTAAAGATTATGAATTTCTTGGTTCTCAGTCACTAGTAAACCTCTTCACCGATCCTGTGAATGATCCATTAGTATGGGAGGGAGAGCAAGAAGAGGCATTCCAACAGCTTAAGAGACAGTTAACCACCTGCAATAAACAGAACCAAAGACACGGGGGCAACTCCAGATAAGGGAAATGATAATCCCAGAGAAGGCACTAGTCATGGCCCTGCCTGATGTGGCTGGATCATTTCCCTATGTGTACATGAAAAAATAAGGGTTGGACTGGGAGTCATAACTCAAAAGATGGGGTCTTGGGACTGGTAAGTAGCCTACTTGTCTAAGAAATCAGACCCCTTAGTGGCAGGCTGGTCTCCATGTCTCTGTACTTTGGCAACTATGGTGGTACTCGTCCCGGAGGCAGACAAGAAAATAGTGAATAGCAATTTGCATGCCACATCATATCATATCTCTCCTAAATGGTACGGCAAGCTGCTAATTGATGGGGGAACATGTTGCTTGGGAGAAAACCCTGATGTCAAAGTAGTTAGGACCTTGAACCCAACAAATTACTTTCCAGAAAAGGAGGAAGAATATACATACACATTTTTGTAAGGATGTTATGGATGAGGTCTTCTCCTAGCCAGACTTGGGGGACAAACTTCCTCCCCAACTCTGAACTATAATTTTTCATGGATGGGAGGCAAAATCTCCAGCAGGAGACATATTGGACTTGGTATGCAGTGACCACCTGGGTAGAAGCTATTGTGAGCAGATGATTCCTCAATCACTGGTCAGCCCAAAAGCCAGAACTGCATGCCTCAACCCAGTTCTGCTCCTAGCACCAGGAAGAGAATCATGATTACATGCAGTCATGCCTTTGCCACCCTGTATATCAATGGGGCAATCTACCAAGAGTGAGGACTATTAATCTAGGGAGGAAAGGAAATTAAAAATAAAGATAAAATACTCCAGGTCCTCAAACAAATGTGGGCTGCAAACCCAGTGTCACTACTATATTATCTAATCTCACACTAAGAAATGATAACGTGTGAGCTGAGGAAATCACCTTGCAGAGCAGGCAGCTAAGGTGAGATATCAAGATTGAGATAATCAAGAAAGTGTTCTTTTCACTTCTTGTGCTTCCTGACCACTGCAATGAATGCAGACCAAGGACACCAAGCAACTTGAGGTAAGAGAAAATGATAATCTCAGAGAAGACAGGACCAGGAATTGTGAGACTTGCCCATCATATGACTCACGTAGACAAAACTGCTTTACAATGCCTGCTGCAACACATAATTATACCTAAATTGACCTCCCTGACACAAAAGGCTAACTAGACCTGTTCTCCATTGTGCCCAAAACAACCCAAAGCAAGACCCTTGACCACCTTGTTAGTACAAAAAAGGGACCAATATCTCGTTGAACTTTTAGAGACTGACTTTGCTGGCATATGTCTTAGTAAGGGCTATTTAGACCTGCTAGCAATGGTGCCTTCCCCACCAGGACAGGGAAGGCTTGAGAAGTAGCCTGGGTCTTAGCCAGAGAGATTATTCCAGTTACCATTGGGTCAGATAATGGGCCTGCATTCATCGCCAAAGTTGTCTAACAGATTTCTAGAGTGATTGGGCTATTTTGGAACCTGCACACTCAGTAACCATTCTCAGTCTACTGGGTGACAGTAAGTGGCAATCAAGGGCTTAAAATGGGCCCCAGATAATCTGGCTCTGGTTTTGCAATATTCCAGATCCCTTCACTTTATTGGAGACTTCAGTTATGTTAATCAGCCTTACGAGTGTAGCAATGTCTCTTCAGAAATTTATATTCAGTTCCTTGTTGGTAAAAGATCACAGTTTTATGAATGTAGAAACCACATAATTGGCTACATATGTCCCACGTGGCTAGGAAGGCTTTTTCCTAGTATTTCATGTAGATGAGGCTGAGTAGCAGGTAGGAGAGCAGGCTTCAGGAGAGAAAGATAGCTAATTAGCAGAGCCGTTAATAAAGAAACATCTGGATCACATTAAATTTTACTAGACATAATGATCTGGATCATATATATATGAACAATATATATGAACAATACATATATGAGCATATATATTGTTTTTCATTCTCTGCATCTGACATAACATTTGCATATGAACTGTGATTACATTGTCTGATTCAGGTGAAGGTAATGGTAACAGACTGCAGCATTTACCCTTGAGCCAGTGTGCTTTAGTTAAAATCTACAGCATCATATAAGATCTTTTAATATCATGGAACGAGCAATTAGCCTCTTTAGGAATTAAGATTTTATGAGTCTTATGGGCATAACCAAGTATCTATTTAATCAAGATAGAGACAATTGAATACATGAAGCTCAGTTCTTAGCAGGTATGTTTTTGAAGCTTAAAGCTTTTTTCTTCTGTAGCATGGATTTAACCAATACCTGACATTTTCTTTAACCATCACATCATGAACTTGCTTTGACTAAGTCACATCTCATCTTCTCCAATATACTTTAACCTTCTTATAGTTAATATTTGATGTTTGGTCCATGGGAGGCAAGGAACGAGCCATAGGCTTATGGTGGGAGGGCATTAGAGCAGTGGAGATAGTTTACAGTCAGAAAGGACAGGGAAAGCTGCCATAAGCACATGGCTAAGAGAGGACAGAGCAGTCACAGTATAACCTCAGGGCAGGAGAGCAGGAAGAAGAGCAGGTAATGGTGGAACCACAATCTCCTATAGTCTAGCATTGCTAATGTTTATCCAGAGATACCAGGGAAGTGAGGTAAAGACTGGAAGGGTCGTAGGCATGGTCCCCACAGGACCATGTGCTCCTAAGTGTGCTAACTGTCCAATAAAAATTAAATTATCCCCATTAGAATGACAGACAGAGATGAGGGACTTAATGACAGTAAGGTTTTTGGGGGGGGCGGTAAAGAACCAGAACCCCAAGCTTTGCTTGCAGGCAAGGTAGTTAAGGGGCAGAAAAGGAAAGGGAAGAGGATTTAAGAAGAGAAAGTAGTGCCACAGACAGACAATATGGTGGTGGTGGTCTGAAGAGAGTTGAGCCCCATATGATAAAGGGGGATCTCCTTTTATAGGGTATGAAGTGAAAAGAAGGAAAGTGAAGGCAAAAAGATGAAATTCCTTTTTTGGCCTATAGTCAGTGCTTGTTGAGAAGGTAGGATGTAGGGAGTGAAAGAATGCTTGGTGACTAATAGCTGTGACCAGTCAGAGTCAATAGGGTAGGAAGTAAAAAAATGTAGAAAGAGCAGTTATTTTAGTTCTGAGAATTGTCATTACTTAACCCAAATAGAGAGGGTTTTACATAACGGAGTGACTATGGCCAGTGATTAGAGCATCTGTGATAAGGAAGAGCAGGAATATTGCAGGTCCAGAGCCAAATTTCTTGTTATCTTTACTCTTCCATTCATTGTATGCCTCTGTATTTAACTTAGAATCATTTTTTGGAATTTTCAAACACTTTTATTCCAACAATTCAAAGACTGAATGTTATCAGATTGTATCTGGTCAATATTAGAGACATCCCTGTTTTACTGTATACCCTGCTCACCTAATGTTTCCACCAAACTTGAAAAAAAATCTCTTCTCCTTTGATGGATTATCAAATTGTTACTAGAGTCAGAATCAAAGACCTGGTAACCCTAACAAGCCACATTGTGATAGTTAATCCTGGGAATCAATTTGACCACACCTGAGATTAACTAAGATCAGCTGTCAGACTACCTGAAGAGATTATCTACATTAATAGATTTACAATACAAAGATCAGCCCTATATCTGATTGGAACCTTCCAGTAGCAAACCAGATAAAAGGAAACATAGAACAGAAGACTTAGAAGAGGCCTACTGGACTGAGCAGCTCTGAGCCTCCATGATGATTACAGTGACTTAGCCTGTCTCCAGCTTCAGCCACTAGCTATGCTGCTTCCACTATGAAAGACTGTTTCTCCCCTCTGGAACCACAAGCTGAATAAATCTCCCTTTTCCCCTTATTGATTGACTTTGAATGCTCTCTCAAAGCAACAGTTAAGAGTAACTATTACACACATTCAGCCATCTTTTCCTGATAAGCCAGTTAAAAGAGACATGAATAATGAAAAGCAGAAAGGGGAATTTATCCATGCACTGGGAAAAGGGATGAAGAAGTCCAGGACATTCACTCAGTTCATCTACAACATCTTAATGCATGATACAGGTATAAGTAAGGTATAAGTAGAGGGTCACAGTTGTGCATGGCTAAACAGTCTCAATCAAGTGTGGTCTAACCTATATTGACCCATCATTGTCTCAGCCCCAATCTCTCTTGTCAGGTAGTTTGACAAGTTGCAAATCTCTTTCTGGAAAACAAGCTTATCGTTTGACTAGAACCAAGCTTAAGCCTTTTTCATTCTCCAGCATGAGATTCAGGGGGAAATTCCTATTTAAGATCTGTTGTTTTAATAGTCTGATAGTCAAAGGGAGAGACAAAGTATCTCTATAGAATATAGAGAGGGAGGGAAGAAAGGAAGAGGAAAAGAGGGGAGGGAGCAAGGGGGTCCAGGAAGGGGTGGAGGGAGGGAGGGGACCGGTGTACCCATTAAGTTTGTATGAGCGGAAATAAATTTAAAAAATGCTATATTAAAAAAAAAGAATATCCTAATTCTGGCCAGGCAGACTCGTTATAGGTTAGGACTGGGAAATATAACAGAGCTCAATCTTCTGTTCTCTCTTATAGACAGGCTTGGTCATAGTCTCAGAGTCAATTTTCTGTTCTGCCAAGGTTGAATCATATTCCCCCAATTCCAGTCAATTCTTAGTGAGTTTTTTAATCCAAATTTTGAACTAATATCTTCATTAAAATATTAATATTATGTATATTGTCTTTTAAGCCATTGATTATTTTAAAAATTATACTTATGAAATTTTGCATTTCAACAATTTCAACATTTTTCGATTTAGTTATTCAAGAGTTATAAACTTCTGAAGAAGTCATGTTACCTGACTTTTCACATTTCTTGACTTTCCATGCTATTTGAGAATCAATTGGAGCAGATATTTTTTTCTGATTTTATGTGATTGTACCAGTTACTGTTCTCTGCTGCTGTGAGATACCAAAGTCAAGAAACCTAAAGGGAGAAAAGGAAGATTTATACAGCTTTCAGTTCCAGAGGGGATATACAGTCTTTCATGGTGGAAAAAGTATGGCTGGCTGGCCAAAAATGGAGGAGGTTTACCTCACATCTATCAAGGAGGCTGAGAGCTGTAGACTGTTCACTGCTAACTATAAAAGCAGACTTTTCCCAGAAGCAGGATGGGACTAAACAATCTCAAGGCTCACCCTCATTGTGACGACTCACATTTCAAACCATGGCAGTGGGGAACTTCTTGGTGATAGCCTTGAGGTCTCAATCCCCAGCCCACTCAGGAGAGGGTAGGCAAGCTGCAGTGTAAGAATACAAACATCAAACTAGATATTCAATTATAAATAAAATCACTTGGAAACAGCTACCATACTTCCATGAAGGACAGAAAAGTGAGATGCTATATAGCTTTAATAGACTAAACGGGGAATTAAAATTAATAATAATCTATGTGGTCAGTAAGCAATGATAAAGAGGCAACAGGGAAAAGGATGAGAAGACAGATAGAAAAGAAAGTAAAAATAATATGATAAAGGTATGCATGATAGCTGCGAGGGAAATAAAGTAAAACAAACACGAAACACTAAACAAAAATGACTAGTGAATAGTTTCTCCTTTCTGAGAAGACAGATGATGACATAGGCTTCTCATTTTGAAGTTCACCAGATGGGTGGGTAGTGAGTAAGTTTCTGTCTCTTTTCTAAAAGATCAAAGCAGAAAATTCTGCATGGAGGCTGAGCCCAGTTGTGCCTTGCCTGTCAGTGTGCTAGTTGAAACAGTAGCTGCTACCGGGCTCTGTACGTGAACCAGGACACAAGGAGTGTGCAGGAACAGCCCCCAGCTGGTCCCGCCTAGAGCCTGTGGACTGCCTGGTTGGATGCTCTATCATGTCAGAATTGCTACACCAATGTATTCATGGTATGGGAAAAGCCCACACAATATGGTACTTACTCAAAGTCTATCTGAAACTCTGAGGATAGACAAGGTGATTTCATCAGAGTGACGTGCCCTGAGGGTGGAGCTTGGGTACGGTCCTGCCTCTGCTGGCATCTGTCCCAGTCCTGTTTGTATCTGCACATAGCTTGTTGGGCTCCTTTTCCCATGTATTGGGCTGCCCTTGTTAAATGAAGGTGCCTTATACCTCATTCTACAACTCAGCCTCTTCCACTTCTGTGTCTGCTTGATTCCCTGCTCTTCTCTCTGACTGTGGACTTGGTGTGTCGGCTTCTTTATTCCTGGATATTTGTTCTCCATGGTGATCAACTGTAACCTGGAATCTTGAGTATGAACAAACCTACTGTCCCTCTAAATGATTTGGATCGCGTATTAATCGCAACAATGGGTTATGGAAGTGTTGTCGTTTCTCTGCATGTTGCTGATATATTTACAGCTAAACAGCTAATGGAAACAAGGGATGTTATTCTCACAATCATCTAGTTACAGTTCTTAATCTAACTTGGCAGACCTCATAACAACACTATGATATGAAGGAAATGCCACATTGTATCCATGGTTAAGAGTGGGGCAAATCTCATTTGCCAGACTGTAAGTTTGCCCAAATATGTTGAAGAATGGTGGTTCACTGAACTAGCTAAAGAAGTATGGTAGTGGCCTCATGTTCATGGAATTTTCTGGTTTTACCAGCTCCCCCATTTCAGCTACTTGCCTAGGGAATAGTACCACCCATGTCATAGTTGGGCACAGGTGTCAACTTGACAGTTGAGGGTTTGAGCTCTGGGCACATTTGTAGAGAGTTAATAGTGGTCGAGTTAAGCCCAGAGCAAACCTGCAGGAGATTGTCTAGCTGATGGGGAAGGTCCACCCATGGTGGTAGAGCAATCCAGGATTATTCCCAAAGTCACTCTTAGGCCTCCACAGGCCCTGGAATAAAATGCAGAGAGCTGACTGAGAAAGTTGACATCCTTGTGTACACTTGGCCAGACAGTCTGGTCTAGTAAGTAAGGATTGTCCCTCTCTCAGCCATTAAGTAGCAATGGTGTGGCCAGTTCCCTTGGCCTTGGTGTTAGTGTGAACTCTCTGGACAAGCCGAACTGAGAACTGTAACCAAGCAATCATAAGAGAAAATAAACCCCTTGTTCTCTTAAGCCATTTGATAGTGACTTATCAGTAATCATGTAGGCAAAGGGCAACACACCCACCATGAACTAGGTCTTCCCCATCAATTAGACAATCCCCTGGTTTACTTAGTGCTTGCCTTAACTTTCAATTATTCATAGATTCACTCAAAATGTTAAGTTGAAACCCATATCTATCATAGAAAATAACAAAAATAACCTACATCTTCTGATATTTTCCAGTTAGATCATGCTTTGCTTTCCTGATTTGTCAACATCTTTATTATCTTTCTTTTAAATTCTCAGTTTGTCAACAACATATCTCTATTTCTTTGAAGTCATATTCTGGGGTTTTTCTTTTTCCCCATTTATTCATTTTCCTTTATTCTTTTTGTATATTATCAAAAAAAATGGCTAAGGTGAAAAAATAAATGCCACCCAAACTATTTTTGCTGGTGTTTCTCATGCAGGAAGAAGATCTTACCAGTCAATCTAGTCAGAGGTCATAGAAGTCTCCCAGACCTTCCCTGTCACGTATTTGCTATGAACAGGGATTAAGAGTCACTATTTCCAAATAGTTATGTAGTTTTGTGATCTAAAAATACTTTAGAAATAAAAAACATGGGAAGGGGCTGGAGAGAGGGATCAGGAGTTAAGCTTCTATTTTGAAAGCAGAAAGACCTGAGTTCAGATCTCAAAAAGCACTGGGCGGAAATGGCTGCTGCCCTGTTTACAATAGCAAAGTCATGGAATCAACCCAAATGTCCAACAGTTGACGAGTGGATAAGGAAAATGTGGTACATCTATACAATGGAGTACTACTCAGCCATCAAAAATGATGAATTACTGGAATTTGCTGGGAAATGGATGTCATTAGAAACAATTATATTAAGTGAAGTATCCCAAACCCAGAAAATTAAGCGCCGTATGTACTCCCTAATAGGTGGCTCCTAGTACCAAACTCACCCAGCCCACACTGAGACACTCATAGGTAAACCTATGTAATACAGTAATTGCAAGGATTATGAACAGGAGGGATGGAGTTGGAGGGCCACACCAGACACAAGGAGAGAGGGGACCATGTTACAGCAGAGAAAATAGGCCTCTATCAAGGAATGCAAGTAAGTAATGTGACACCTGGTTAAGTTCACAGACGTTCATTCCTGATCATGTACAACTGAGGGGGTATGATCTCACCAGAAGAGGAGGGCATATAGTCTGTCAGATAAAAAGTAATCATTTTGCAAATGGGTGATTGACCCCTTCCACACTAAGGTTTCCTGCTTTTATTACATCTACCTCTGAATGTGCTATTATAACAAGACTCCAGTTTAACAGCTTTTTGTCTCTGACCAGGGGGTGACATACAGTGCCCATCAGGATGGAGTGAAGGGCATTGCAGGAGCAGCAAAACTGCAAAAGAAAATCAACAAACCACAATCCAGAACTTCAGAGACTCTATATCAACCACTAGAACTAGGCCAGACTAATCTCTCCCCATCCTGAAGCTCAGGGACATTTGCGGAACAGGGGGCGGTAAGATTGTAAGAGCACAAGGATGGGAGGAGCAATGATTTGCAACATTCTCCACACTAGTTAGGGCCGAAGCAATCATAATAGGACTTTGCATGCCCTGCGCAATGTCCAACACACTATTGACCTCACAAAGTCTAGCATCAGCTAAAGGCACCAAGATCCTTGGAGGCAAGGGATTGACAGCCACAGTAGTGTTCCTATGCTTAAGGGGAACACGAGAAAGGGTTCAGGGAAATGCCACTGGGTCCTTGTACGTCATCGGAGAGGAGGACCCAGAGGAGAGTCAGGCACACACAATAAAGGACTCTCTGGGAATTGGGGGGGAGACACTGGGGGATGGGGAGGGAAGGGAGGGGGAGCAGAGGGTTCGGGGGGAGGAGGAGAGAGGGAGGGAACTGGTCTACCTATTAAGTTTGTATGAGCGGAAATAATAAAAAATGTATTAAAAAAAAAAAGAAATGGCTGCTGCCTTTATCTCTGGCCATGGAAAGTGGAGCCTAGAAAACCCCAGAGTAAAACAAAAAAGAGGTAGAGCAATCCAGGATTATTCCCAAAGTCACTCTTAGGCCTCCACAGGCATATACAGTATCCTCTGATAGACACATTACACACACACACACCCACACACACCACAAAAATATGGGAAGTAGTTAAAAACAAGTATTTCTCAATGACTTCACACTAGATATACTACAACACAACAACAATTTGTTGTTGTTGCTTTAAGTATAATATGCACAAACTAATCTATTTGTTTCAGTTGGAGTTAAATACTGGAACTCACACAATTAAGGATAGATCATGAAGTTTAATGTAAAGGTACCTATGTAGAATCAGTAATGTAAATTTCTCGATCACATTTTACCCATTGGCAAGTTGTATTCACTTACATGTGTCACACAACCTCTCTAGGTTCATGAGGGAGAAAGGAAATGTACAAATTTCCATTAAAGTCAAGCTTTTATTTGCTACTGTCATATTTATGCTCTTTTTTCTTGATGAATGGAATATGCTAAAGAAACATGTACACTTTAATAAGAAATATTTATAAATTCAGTCTGCTCCTCACAGCCAAATAATTAGGAGAAATTACCCTGAATGATGTGCATAGAAGAGGCAAACTCGTTTATTCAACTGTACAATACCGATTTGTTGGCATTTTACATAATATCCAAATAAATCTTGACTATCCACATTTGCAAATTCTTGAAATAGAGAAGTGTTGATCAAAGGGCATAAATCTTCAGACACTATGGGAATTCTGGATCCTGTGCAAATATAGTGACTATATCTGAAAATATTATTATATAATTAATATTTACTAGGTTAGCAGATCTTAAGTGTTGCCATCACAAACACACAAAAGATAATCAAATTGGAGTGATAGATGTATTAATTAGCTTCATCATAGTAATCAAAGCATGCACAAGTATTAAATCATTCTGTTTGCCTTGAATATGTAGGTATGTATTTCACTTACACTTGCATAGAACTGATTTTTTTTGTCTAACTGACACAATGAAATGATAAGAGAAAAAAATCAGTTTAGTAATCTGAATTATTTCATATTTCCAGTTATTCATCTATCTTCCCACACGAGAACCATTTTGGGTAAGTTTTAATTAACTACATTAATTGTACATGATACTATGCTGTATAATTGTACATGGTACTATGTTATATAAGGACATTTTCATACATGTATTTGTTGTACAATGAGTATATCTCACCACATATCTTTTTCTGTTCCTCTTTCTCCTTCCTCCTCCTCATTAGTCCCTTTTGTGACAGTTTCATTTCTACTTTCTTTTAATTTTAATTTTAATTTTGTATTTTGAAGTATGATGGTATGCATGTTATGGCATGCATATGGTGGGCAGAGGACAACTTTGTGGAGTTGGTTCTCTCCTTATACCTTTACACGAGTCCAGAGATCAAATTTAAGTTTTCAGGCTTGTTTGACAAGTGTCTTTAATTGCTGGGTCATGTTGCCATTCCTCACTTCTACTTTCATGTCATATGTACAAACATATTAAGCATATACATAAAATCTAGGAACCACATATTGGAGAATGTACAACAGTTATCCTTCTAAGACTTACTTCATACACTTTAATGTGATTATCTCCAGTTGCCTGAATTTTCTTTCAAATGACAACAACTTCACTCCATTTCTTAAATCAGACCACTTCAACAAAGTTAGGTGGAAAACACAGCATGCAGCCTGTACTCTTTAGGGATTTCTTTTTACCAACACAACCATCTGGAGGTCACCAGGGTCATCACATACATCAGGGATCTCTTGTTTGTTTGTTATTGAACTACTCTGTTCCTTTCTGTTGCATAGCAGTTTTCTATGGCCTGGGTATATCACAGAAAGTTTATCCATTCATCCGTTGAAGGACATCTATATCATTGCCTGCTTTTCATTGTTACAAATAAAGATAATATGGACATTCACATAAAAGGTTATTATGTAGATATAACTTTTCATTTCTTTGGGCTAAATGCCTATGAGTGCAGTTCTTGGACCATGTGGTACTTGCATATTTAGGGTTTTTAATTATATTATAATTATATATTATTTTTGATAATCTCACTATGAATTTGATGTATTTTGTTATTACACCATTTGTGACCCTCTCTTACTCTTCCCATTCCTGTTGAACCCCTTCTTTCCCAGTATGTGTGTGTGTATGTGTCGCACTGAGTTTAACTAGGATTTCTTCTATGAGAATCGATGGGAGGTTATTTACTGGAGCATGGACAAGTTAGAAATGGTTACACCACTGAAGAAAATTATTCCTCCAGCAACCATTAACTGCTAGTAGTTTCTTAAAGAAACTAATGCACAATGGATAGACAGGCCCCACCTTATGCAGGCATCTGTGAGTTTATGGGTGTGTGGATAGTCATATCATGGACAGAAAACAACATATCACAGTACTCCTCCTCATTATCCTCTAGTCCTTATATTTTTTTCCATCCCTTTTTCCACAATGTTCCCTGAACCTTTGGTTATGGCTGAGCACCAAAACTCACTTATTCTCAGCACTTTGAGTAGTTATGAACCTCTATATGCAACCTATAACCACTGCTCACTGCAAAGAAGAATGTCTCTGACCAAGACTAAGAGTGGCACTAGTCTGTAGGTAAAACATAAATATTTAGAATGCAGCTTCACAATATTTTCATTTAGCAATATGATAGTAGTAGGTTCCCTGCTAAGACCTTTGATCTACCCAGTCATGAGCATTTGACTAGGTTTAGATCATCAAGCATGAATTCTGTCCTGTGCAACATGCCTCACACCCCATCAGAAAGGGGATTGGGTAATCCAATAAACACTCATAAACACTCATGCCACTGCTACATTACTGCCTACATCTTTCCTTGCAAGTTACTATTGTAGCTCACAAGGTTCACAGCTGCGTAAAACTGTTGACTCCTCTTCCCCAGCAGCCTACATAACACTTTCTGACACTATGAAAGCTAGTCAGCAAGAATGAAGCCTCTAGCTCAGTGCCAGCTTGATTTCTCTATGTCCTTCAGTCAAGCTGTGCAACTGAGTCTTGTATTCTAGTTCTGCAGAGGAACTAAAATCAGAAGCAATCTTCTATATTGATGTATAGAGACCTCTGAGACTTCCCTGACCACAGCTCATAAGGAGGCCTCATATAGCTGGCAGTGGGATTTTTATTTAATAGCCTGTGATTTCTGGAAGCAACATCATCTACTCATGCAAGTTATACTGCCATCCAAATGCTTTGATGCAGTATATAAATTTTTAAAGTAACATAGAAACTAGTAGCTTTCCACATGACCTTTTCATACATCATTAGTTTTGAGGGAGGAAGTTTGGTGAAGAGAAGCCTCCTTTTCATCTACTTCTCATCCCTAGTTCCTATTTTCATTCCCCTTAAAGCTTCTATATCCAGTATCCCTCCCCACTTTCATATCATATATATTCTACTATCCCTTCTCCTTTAAAGGTCGCCCCCCTCACAAAGCCCCTTTCTAAATTCCTGGTCTCTGGCCTTTACAGGCACTCCAAGTTAAGTAGCTAGAAACTCTCATAAAATGAGAATCAATGAAATTATTGTTTGCCTAACTCAGATAGAGTTCACGCAAAATATGCATGGACAAAGACAGCTACAGCCAGGAGGAGAATGGCATTGATGTTCACTATAGTTCTCCAAAAGGGCTTCTCGGATGTGTCAGTGAATTTTTTCCTCAGGGCTTCTTCCTCTTCTTTAGTCAGCTTAGGCCCTGTCTGTTGCAAACCACAGAATAAGCCACATGCCTTCTTGAAACATCCTTGTGATTGCTCAGGATTATCTAAAACAACAAAAGAATGAACAAGTCATTACAAATTATGGGAAATAGCAGTCATTTTCAGTATTATAGAAATGGGTTATGCTGGGTGATCAAAAGTGTCAGAGGACTACAAGAAAAATATATGGCTGGATTTCACTATATGAAGTAGAAAATTTTCCATGGCAAAAACCCAGTGAACAAAGTAAAAGCAAGTGAAAATTTGAGGAAATGCTGGCATGTCAAAAATATTTATATCTTAAGAATACAATGTACTTTTTGAAACAAGAAAATGTGCTCACTTTGGCAACACATATACTAAAATTGGAACAATGAAGAGAATATAACCATGGCCCCTGACATGCAAATTCATGAAGTATTCCATTAAAAAAATAAAACAGAAGAAAATCTCAACAACCTTATGTGAATTTGCTAGACAGATGAAGGGACGCTTCAACAAAAAAAATGACAGATGGTAGGTACATAGAATCACTTAGAAAAGAAATACTTAAATTCAATTATTTGGAAATACCAGTTCTCATCTATTAGTAATAAACATTTAAAATCTCATAATATCTTATTAAGAAATAAGGACTGTCATATATTGTTGCAAGGAAATTTAACACCTTTAGACAGAAATTTGGAGACTATAACTAAATGAATCAGCAGTTGCTCTTCAATCCAACAATCAAACTTTTAAAGATTTCTTCCAAAGGTAACTGGATTTCATGAAAAGTTATGTGCAAAGCCATTCATTGTAACATTGGAAATATTATGGAAAAGTAACTGAACTTAAGACAAAGCAGAACTAAGTGATAATGAAAGTTACCCAAAGTAAACCTGTAAAATGTACACAGATATTTTTGGGAGTGAAATGTATGTGATTGTTGTTTTTACAAAATGGGTTGAAATTAAATCCCAATACTATGAATGAATAGCTCTACAAATAAGAAAAGGTCATGAACAAAAAAGAAAGACAATAATAAAATAAAACTGAAAGTTAGTTCTTTAATAAAAGCAGGATAGTACAGTCTTTAGCAGAAATTATGAAGGAATTTGTCTACCTGGAATGGATGATGTATTATAGAGAACAGAGAGAGATGAATTGTATCAGATGCTTGAGCAAAATCAACTAAGATTAAGTCGTTGAGCACAATATGTAATTAGGAACCAAGAAATTTATAACTGAGTTGGCACACAGTTTTATGGATGTGTGAATGTTTTAAAATTTTAGTTTCACATATACATATAATATAGTAGGATTTAAAAAACATACAAAAGGTAAATATTTAATATCCACACAACTTAACAAAGCCAGAATTCTAACATGAAAACAAATATAAGCCAGATATTACCTTCTTCAAGTGCATCAATTTCTTCTTGCCTTTTTTCTTCTGCATCTAAATCAATTCGTTCTTCTGTTCTGTTCCAAAGAGTCCAACACAGGCGGTAGAGCTGACCAGAGACAAGACACAACTTCATTACTGGTGAAAATGTTTACAATAATCCTACGATACTTTTACTTTTGTTTTTAATCTAAGTATATCAGAATAGGATGGGTCATAAAGCAAAGGTGTCCTATAAACTCACTCATTAATATATACTAACTAATTTGAATTTCTGTTTTGAATTCTTCTTCCAATGGCTATCCAAAATTCAAAGTAATAGCTATAAGGACTCCTACATCTAGATTTGTGATTCCAGAAAAGGCAAATATTATCTACCCTATACTGCTCCTTAGCTTTATTCACTCCATACAACTGTAATAACTGCATCATAATTGTTTTTACTTGGTCTAATAGATACTTTTATAGCTTTAAAAATATTTTGTTAAGTTCTATTTCTGAATGTTTAGATATCATCTATTAGCTGTTCCTGAATTCCAGTTGTATATTTTTTTCTTAATTCACCTGCAAACTTTTATCAAATACTATTATTTTAAGCTAAGTTTTTAGGATATAAATTAGAATTTCATGCTTGAGCTGTATATTGATTCATAAAACTGAAAGCAAATAATGTATATGCTTTTGTTTTTTGCTAAAATTTTACTCATGTGATTAGCCACAATGATTTAATAGTCTTCCATTAATCTAAGAAAATTGTTTAAAGTGTCAACAGACTTTTAAATGTATAATCACAATGTCCTCAAAATTATGCACCGTTTACTATGGTCCATTAGTTCTTGTGTCAATTTCCTGGAATTGTAATAGGATTTCTTACTTGCGATTGACATAAAAATTATATGTTTTTACATTATGACCAATTCTTTTACCATGCCATTGTTAGTTCTTATTTGTAGTTTTTCTTATATTAAATCCACTTTCTTAGTGGACTGCTCTTCTATAAATTCTTTGAATTCTCATCCTAACTTGCTTCACTTTGCTCTAATGTCACTTAAAACTTTTATTCTGACACATTTCCTTACAGTTTTTCTAGGTGAGCTCTACAAAAGCTTTCATGACTGTGTATGAAATGATACCTATTGATATTTATCATCGAGATTCAAATCTCACACTATAATGAAACACAAAATAATAATGGTCTCACTGATCACTGAGGAAAATCATTAGTCAATTATAATTATTTCTATTGTCATCTGAGGATTTAGTATCTATATTTTTCTTTGGTAACTAAGTACTTTTTCATGTTCTTTCATTCAATTCTCAATATTGAATGTAAGTCTTTAGTGACAATTCCAGTAATGTGGTTGGTAAAGTGATTTTAGCTATCACATATTTCAGATTCCTGACCCAGACATCTGATACTGACCACTTCTCAAGTATATCTGCAAATATATATCTGAAATATATATTAATTATATCTGTTTTAAAGATGATAAACACAAAATATATGGAAGTATACATGCTAGCAATAAATTTAAGCAATACTATGAAATTATCAGTATGCATATTTTGAAGTATTAATATTCACTGGGCTGCCATAATGTCTCCTCTTTCAGAAGTAACTCTAGAGAACATTATAGAGATATGTGTTTGAAGATTTTTTTTCCTATGTTTACACAAATGTATTTATGACTACATCTATTTTATTCCAAAAAGTATATTAGAATGTATTATAATATTCTATGTATAGTTTCCTGATTTGGTCATGTTATAAATATTTTAAAAGAATAATAGACCTCATTTATTGTATTCTCATTCCCTTAGTGATGGAAGTCTTGTTTGTCCACATATTTTTTCTATCAGAAAACATTTGCAAAGGAAGTACTTATGATTTTTTACTTCTGTACATATTTGTAGATAAGCTATTAAAAATGAAATTTTTGACTTGTAGAATTTAAAAATTAATGACTATCAAATTGCCCTCCTACAAATTATAAAATTTACATATTCACCAACAATTCTGGACTGTAGGAATTGCCATACTTCTTCTCCAACATTGCACATTATTCATGCTAATTTTTTGCCAATTTAAAAGGCAAAATTAAAATAAATAAATAAAAGGGAAAACTAATGCCATTCTTATATTTTTCCTGTTATCACCTCCTGTTTCCATGTGCATTTTTATCTCTGTTCTAGCATTCTTCATGTTAATTTTTTGCCAAGTTGAAAGGGAAAATTAATGTCATCCTTATACTTTTCCTGTGATTAACCCCTGTTGCCATGTGCATTTTTATCTCTGTTCTAGTATTCATGTTGCATGTGATATTTCATTTGCCTCTAAATTGGTGCAGTCCAAGTAACTCTTCCACTCTAAGGTGTTTGCTAGTCTCTTAGGCACTGCTAAATACTCTCTTCCTGATGTCTTAGAACAATGTCAACGATTTGGCTTTCAGCTTCATTATGAAGACTTTTGAATCCCCAGTCCATTTCCTATTTCCTTGCTTCTTAATTCTCTTTTGTTTTGTATATACTAGATGCAAAACTGTTATTTAGGTGGATGATAATTTATTAGGATGTTTCTAGCTCTAGTGGTACAGTGATTCCATTGAACAAAAGCTTATATGCCAGCGGGAGTGTTAGGAAGAGCACACATTCTTACTTCTGAGTGAGCATGTAGCCATTGCACATTACTTACGTGTACATCAGGAATTGGTTTAGTTAGGAAGGAAATTCCCAGGATGACTATTACGGACACAGAAAAGAGAATGATGGCAAAGTACATATAGTGCACACCACAGATAATCTTGGGACAGTCACTAGGAGCCAAGCAACTCCCCGTTCCATATGCAAACTCTGCAATTGCACGAGTAAGACCTAAAACAAGTCCAACTATTAGACCCCAGAATGCTCCCTGCAAAAAAAAAAACACACACACAAAAGCAATGTTTAGCAAATGTGAGTTGAGTAACCAGAATTACAATGTTACCTAGCTACTTCACCAAGAAAAAAATAAATAGCTAATTATCAGCACAGGATTTTTCAAGTAGGGAAAGTTGCACATATGTGTATTTGTGAGTGGGATGTTGCTGTCCCTGGTTCTGAAACACAGTTGCACACTTTTTTCACTATTTTAATTAATTTTTTATTGGCAAATTATATTTGCGTATGATTATGGCCACAATGATCTTATATCATGATGTATACATTGCAGAATTACTTAACCTAAATATAATTTTCATATCTTTGATGTCACACTTTGAATCTTGAACTGTAGAATATTATTGTCTACTCTGACAAAAGCTGAAGTTTTTCTGGACTTTTATTTGAAGATTTAAACACTTGAAATTTATTTTATTGAATGAACAGACCTATGACTTGCACTGTATAATTTTCAGGACTGATGATAGGTAGGTTCGCAAATTCTATTAAGTTCTTGACAATTCAAAGCATCTATTTTTTTCTGAAAAGCTAGCAGAGGTTAGAAACAAGTGCCCTCTCTTCTGCCCCATATGTGATGCTTTGAGGAAATAGTATTGCATAGGGATAAGAATATAAGCTTTAGATGGACAAAGAATCTGAGTCCCAATGCTCTAATTATTAATTAAAATATGTCAAGTCTCTGTATCTATTCATTATTTGAAAATTATATATCTAAGACTGGTACCTAGGAACAATTAAGTAATTAAATGTCAATTATCTATAAGAAAAATCATTCATTTACATAGTAATAACATATTATTCATGTGGTAATTTTTCTTCTAAGAATTTTACATACTTCTTATTTAATCCTTCCAGCGCTCAAATAAGTTAGGAGCTATTAAAAAATTGCATGACTGTTTAAAATCACAATGCTATTATGTAATATGGCACAGAAATGACTGGACCATGGAAGTCTGTTTCCCAAATGTGTTTCTTCAACACTTACTGAGAACACTTGTACAATGTACTTGTGCTATGAATGATATAGTAATCTGTGAGACGCACAAGGATATTAGTATGGATGTGTACTATATATTTACAATTTGTGAGGATTATGAATTGTGGCATAATGAAATTCAAGTTGTGTACATGGGTTGGAAAGGATGCATTATTTTTGAGGGTGTCATTATGTTGCCTAGATTGATCTTCAACTCTAGGGCTCAACGTGTCTTCCTGATCCAAGCTCCTGAATAGATGGGGGGGGGGTTCTCACATGAGCCACCATGTTAGAATCAAGCAACATATTTTTGTCCCAGCAAAATATGTCATTTTTATCTCAATTTTATAAAAACAACTCCTCACTTCTCACCTGTTCATTGACTCTTTTGCAGAATATAGCAAGCAAAAAGACAGCTGCAACTGGAGGGCTCAAGTAGCTAGAAAATGATGCCATGTAATGGAAAAGTTGTCCATTTTGTGATGCCTGCACCAGTGGGACCCACAGAATGCTGATGATAATTAGGATAATGACAAAGAGCCTGATGAGAAAGCACAATGGATTAAAGATTTTTTTTAAAAAAGGCGTGATTGGTGCCTCCACTGCTCTTGAATCTATTTTTGTAGCCTTTCATTGATTATTCAAACAAAAGTAAGTCCCCTGACCTTGTGTAAAACCACACCATGCCTAATGATTACCTGTTAATAAAATGTCAATTAAATTTCCATTTTACAATTCATCATAATATATCTACGTGATAGCTATCTATGCAAGATATAAGTATCTATCTCTGACATTAACTATCCACTTATAGTCAACTCAAATTGCAGCAATTAATACTTCTCACTGTGTGTGCCAATTAGAAATACTACTTTATTTCTCAGTAATTATTTATAAGATAAATAAAATAGACTTCTATTTTTGTCTTTTTCCTGTCTTAAGGGAAGCTAAGTCATTTTGCCTAGATTAGAACTAAATTATTAAATCTCAGAACAAGGCATGACATGGCAAGAGATGGCAATTTATGAATTGCCATCTAACATCTCTATGTCAGCAAAAGAAATTTATTAAAACATTTGATAAAAAGCTCATATATAATGAGAATGACTTAGCTTTTCTAAACCATAGTGTCTTTTGAACTTGTGGAGAAACAATTTACTAATCAGTGTGTTCACCTGAGCAAAACATGATGCATGGTTAATGGAAGACCAAGAATTTTTCAAGGGACTAATGATAAAGTGCCTCATTTAAACATCTAAACTTCTATAATGTTACACCAAAAAATGTTGGAACACAGATGACAAGATTGTTCAGTAGGTAAAGGCGTTCATGTATGCACTTGGCAATCTGAACTTCATCCCCAGAGTTCATATGATGGAACCCAGCTTCTAAAAGTTGTCTGACATCCACACATTCTTTTTAATAAATAATTGTAATACTAAAAATGTTGGAACAACAAACGATTGAAAATCTGAATATGATCCTAGAGCACTAAGGATTCAATGGACTATAGCCATTACCTTTATTGTTATCACTGACAAATTATCCCAAAAAATCTCTAGTGTCAGAGCTTTTGTTACAGATAGAATGTACAGATTCTTATTATACTTAAATGAGCATGCATGTTTCTCTGACTAGCTAAACTTGTTTGTTATCACTCTCGAATGCTCTTTTATGCTAATCTTAACTTTGTGGTCAAGAACTTCTGAACAGGACATCTAAGCCACAGCCCCTTTAACCTCTACCTCGAGGCTCAGGAAACATCAAGGAAGAGTGGGCAGTAAGATTGTAAGAGCCTGAAGGGAGACAGTGGTGACCCAGAAATTATCTCCTGGGCATGACAAGGCTATGTATTCATGACTTCATGGCAGACGTATGTATTTTCACAAGAACTGCACAGGAAAGATCTCAAGAAGTTCCATTCATCCCTGAGAGACTGATGAGGGCTAATGTTTATAGGGAAGAAAAGGAAGGTGCTTTCTTCAGTGGTATACCTACTGACCTAAGATACTTGCTGGAACATGAATTGTGTCAGGCATGTGTCGTCAAAGACAAACCAGATGAAACATGGTGGACCACACAAATGAAACAACTTGAAAATAGCAGGGAGTCTGGGAGGGGAGATGAAGAGGAAAAAAAGGGAAGGGGAATGGAACTGGGGATTAAGGAGGAAAATACTATATATTCACTATATTCATGTATGCAACACTGAAAAAATAAAATAAATATACAATAAAAAAGAAGATAGCAAGCAGAAAATAGATGCAACTGGAGGCCCAAAAGAGCTAGAAAATGATCTGAGGTAATAGAATAATTAACTGTGCATTCTGAGTAACTGTACTAATGACCCTCACAAAATGCAGATGACGATAGTAGGATGGCAAGTTAACCTTGTAGGGAAAATGATTTGATTATTAAAGTGTCAGGGAAATCTGGAACTTTTTGAGATCTTTCCCCTTCTGTGGTGAGATGTTAATGGGACAATTCCTGTGTCGTTCTTGTAAAAATATACATATGGGCATAAGAATGCTGATCTTATCAGGAGAAGGATTTCTTAGAGTTCCCTCACCAGAGAGTCATGTGGCTCAATTCAAATGTCACTGCAGGAAGATTTATTAATATCTGTATTAAGTTGCTATACCTTTTCATATCGCTTTAAATCTTTTATTTATTTATTTACTTATTTATTTATTTATTATTTATTGACCAATTTCTACTGTAAGAACATAAGTCCCATGAATAAAAAATAGTTTATTTCATATTATCATTCTAAGAAATTGTAGATATTAGGAAAAATATAAGAAAAAATCATTTAATCATTGAAACAAATAGAATTTGTGCCTTTGGTCACAACTACATCATGGGCTTTATGAAAACCAATCTAGCACCTTTACCAAGAAACTCACAGGCTTTCTCCTTTTCTCTCCCCTTGTAAGGAATCAAGAATTAGACCCAATACAGTCTTTGGGTTTTTCTTCAAGTGATTAATGTGCTAAAAGTAGTGCTATTTTGGCCATCCAAAGTACCATATTTTAAATAGTCGATTTCTCTTAATACTAATGTGAATGACAAGATACTGAAAATCTTTCAATCCTCGTCTTTGCAGATACTGCACTTGTTTATCATACTGATAGTGTCTCTGTGAAGCAAGTAAGACCCAAACCTCCCAGTTACAATGTGTAATTTTTGAGGAAAGAGAGATTCCAGTTTCCTTTACCTAATTTCAAAGCTTCAAAATAAACATCAAATGCTAAGCCACAAATATCTGTTGGCTCATTGTTTCATTGTAGACATTACACATGGGTATACTGCCCCAAAATAGAAAGTGTGAAATAAAGAATAATTCATTTATTGTTTTATTACTTTGACCACATTTAGAGTCATTTTCACCATCCATCTGATTGATTTATTTTTACAAGAGTCATAATCAATTTAATTTTCTCAAGATAACATCCAATTTCCTGTCATTAGAAACAATTATATTAAGTGAAGTATCCCAGACCCAGAAAATTAAGCGCTGTATGTACTCCCTAATAAGTGGCTCCTAGTACCAAACCCACCCAGCCCACCTAGAGACACTCAAGATAAATCTCTGTAATACCTATAGTAATTGCAAGGATTATGAACAGGAGGGATGGGATAGGAGGGCCACACCAGAAACAAGGAGAGAGGGGACCATGTTACAGCAGAGAAAATAGGCCTCCATCAAGGAATGCAAGTAAGTAATGAGACATCTGTTTAAGTTCACAGACTTTCGTTCCTAATCACTTACAACTGAAGGGGTATGATCTCACCAGAAGGGGAGGGCATATAGTCTGGCAGATAAAAAGTAACCATTTTGCAAATAGGTGATTGATCCCTCCCTCACTGTGGTTTCCTACTTTTATTACATCTACCTTTGAATGGGCTCTTATAACAAGACTCTAGTTTAACAGCTTTTTGTCTCTGGCCAGGGGGTGACATCCAATACCCATCAGGATGGAGTGAAGGGCATTGCAGGAGCAGCAAAATTGCAAAAGAAAATCAACAAACCATAATCCAGAACTTCAGAGACTCTATATCAACCACCTGGAACTAGGCCAGCCTAATCTCTCCCCATCCTGAAGCTCAGGGAAATTTGCAGAAGAGGGGGTGGTAAGATTGTAAGAGCACAAGGATGGGAGGAGCAATGATACGCAAGATACTCCACACAAGTTAGGGCCAAAGCAATCATAATTGGACTTTGCATGCCCTGCTCAATGTCCAACACACTATTGACCCCACAAAGTCTAGCATTTGCTAAAGGCACCAAGATCCTTGGAGGCAAGGGATCGACAGCCACAGTAGTGTTCCTATGCTTAAGGGGAACACAGGATAGGATTCAGGGTAATGCCACTGGGTCTTTGTACATCATTGGAGAGGAGAGCCCAGAGGAGAGTCTGGCAGGCACATTAAAGGATTCTCCGGGGATTGGGGGAGGCACTGGGGGATGGGAGGGAGGGGTGAGGGGAGGGGGAGCAGGGGGGACGGGGGGAGGAAGAGGGAGGGAGGGAACAGGTGTACCTGCCAAGTTTGTATGAGCGGAAATAATAATAAAAATGTTTTAAAAAAGATAGCATCCAATTTCCTATTAATGAAACTAAATTTTAAAACTCAGAGAATGAAATGTGAATGTATAACAATCTACCTGACAGGAATGCATATTCATGGGCAGTAATGGAGATAAAAACACTCAAAACAGATGTCTATGAATAGTAAATGCTAATAAATTACTGTGACAGAATGCCACTTGGTGATTAAATGAATAAACTATTCCTATACCTTAAACATAACTAATATTGTAAACTAACCAAAATGTCTATTGTACTATTCTATTTATTATATCCCAAATCTAGGAAAGTGTAGTTGAAGTGTCCCGAGAGGAGTTTTGGAGTCCCAGTAATTACAATTTATTGTTCCATGAGTTTTCATCTTTTTGACACAGTACTAAGCTATCACCTTTCTGTTTCATGTGTTTTCTATGTGCTAGACATAAAATTAAAAAAAGCTTCACAACATGCTATACAGATTCTATTTGGAAATTATGAAGGAATAAAAGATGATTATAGTGTTAGTTATTTCTTCTCATTTCCTTCCATCTCACTGTATTAAGGTCCCAGCCCAGCAAGGTAACCTGGATTGACACAATTCTCCAACTCTCCAAGCAGCGTTTTGAACGTTGTTTTTTAAATCTTTGAATCTGTCCCTTTATAATATGCCCCAATCATTAATAAATACAGTTGAAAGTGTGTGTGCATGACCAGTTAATTTCATGCGATATGCATGGAAGCTGTTACAAAGAGGACATTTAACTATGAGAATTACAAAGAATGAAAAACATATCATGTTGGAATTATGTCCCATTACAACATGGAATTTCATGAAGATGTGAAGGGATTATGAAAAGTGGAGAAATGAGCAATAAGGATATTGAAAATCGTAGGCCAGCAACTATTTAACAAGTTAAAGTTGTGGCATACTTTTTTGTGTCTGAGTAGAGAAAAGTCTAATTGACATTTCCTAATGTTTCTTCCCCCACTTTAGATAAAGTTTTGTCTGGTTTCGCTGAAGCCAAAGACCAGTGCACTTTCATATTCACCACTCCTCAAAGGAGTTCTAAGTAGAAACCGGCGCTCTCTCACCGCCCAGCTATCAGGAGCTCTCTCTCCGATGCCTGCTTCCGTATCTTGGTGTAGAGGTCCATGGTGAAGAGGGTGCTGGCGCTGTTGAAGATGGAGGTCAGGGAGCTCATGAGAGAGGCCACCATGACTGACAGCATCAGGCCTCGCAGTCCTGGGGAAGGTAGAAGGTACAGTCACTGAGTAGAGACTAGATACCATGGTCTACAAGTGTTTTGATAAAACTAAAGAGCCCCTCAAACATAAAATTGTCACCTGTGGCATTTACTAGTATATTTCTCGATAGATAGCATTATTCCTTTTTGTGATGTTTTAAGAATAATCTAGCATGTAATTTTACCACTATATATTTTATTGGAGGTCAGATGCTGGAAATTAATTTTGGAAGGGAGAAAATAACTGAGCAACATTTTTCTTTGAAGAAGAAATTCTTGTCTTCCCAAAGAACTAGACAACTGGAGAGGTAGATAGCCAAGGATTTCGAAACTTTATGGAAGTTTTGCCCTTCAGTTCAGTTCTGCCCATTAGTAATGGCTCCACACCTCCCAAGATAGAGTAGAATGGAGTTTAAACTACTTAATGTTTGTGAGCCATGTTCCTTTCATTCTGCAAATGCTATGTGTGTTAGGGAGGAGAAGGATGCTGAAGTGTCAGCCAATCATTATTATAAGACACAAGACCACCTGGTGACTCCCGAGTTCCATGTCTTTCTCTGCTTGGGTTTCCCACAGCAAGATCGCTTTTCTGAAATTCTAATAATTAGCATCTCATGGTGTAATTTATTACATATTTTATAAAACTGCAATGAGTTCTTAGGTGTCAGAGCATTTTCTAAGATCTAAACAAGTGCCTAAAAAATGGTAAGCACTTAATAATCAGATATGAATCATATCAATTGAAACATATCATTTAGGTATCGGTAGCCTAAAGAAATTAAGGAAAAAGCTAAATTCTACTTTTCTGAGCTTGCTTAAGTATTCATAGCTGTATGATTCTTTGATTGACAAGTATATCATTTAAATGTTGACAGAATTGTAGAACAGTGTTCTGTGAAATCTCTAGACCTAACATATGACTGGCAGACTATGGAAAGTGTTCACAATATATCTGATGATTCACATTGAATTAATGAAAGAATTACCAAACATTATCACACAATCTTTCCTCATGATCTGTGAGCCCAACCTCCAAGACATGACATGGTTGTTTACTGACCTGCAGGCATCAATTCTAGCACCAGTGTAGGGTAGGCATAGTTAGTGCAGCCAACTTCAGTGCCACAGTGTTTCATGCACTCAGAAGGTACAACACAGGCCACCTTATCTAAGGAGAGATGCAGTTTAATGAGCAGGATTTAACTAAGCACAACTTACAGACACTGTAAAAAGAGGTAAGTTATAAGATCATGAATGGGAGGAAATATATCTGCATGGACATTGGATATTGAATTGAAAATTGAATTGATAGCATGGATGTAGTCACACTTGCCCAGAACAGGATCTCCTAAGTTTCTCAAGTCTGTATTTTCTCTGGGGCTCTGACCTACAGGGTAGTTAGTACTCCCTTTTGGATATGACCAAGCTAGGGCAATAGAGCAAACAGAGAAAGTTCAGCCCATCTTCCAGAAAAATAGCTGGAGAATTGATTTTACCCAGAAACAGTGAATTCTGACCATAAACAACATGCCCACCCCAGAAAGCTAAGTTCTATGTCCAGTCACATGTATCCAGTGCCATGCATTTGATGGTTGACTACCTGACCACCTCATGAGCAATGATGCCCTACTTTGTGACAGATATGCAATAGCTTGATGAGATATTTGCTTGAATAAAAGACAGGTGAAAAACAATATAGACAAACAATGCCTTAATCATTTAAATTAGTATCACCTTAACATATTAGTTTTCAACTCTTTTCACTTCTAATTCTTATCCACACAGGATGTCATATGTGTGTGGATGTATGAACATATGTGTTCAGGGGCACATCCTCTTTGATGCAAGCTAGGGTTGATATTAGGTGTTTTCCTCAATCTCTCTCTCCCCAGTGGTGTGTGTGTGTGTGTGTGTGTGTGTGTGTGTGTGTGTGTGTGTGTGGTATGTAGCCCAGAGATCTATGTTGATGTTGATGCCTTCCTCTATCATACCCTCTTATTTTTTGAGACAGCATCTTTCACTGAAATCAAAGCTCACCATTTTGGATACACCAGCCAGTGAGCCCTGGTATTCTCCTGTCCCTACCCCCTCTTCCAGCACTGGGATTGCAGATATGCACTGCTACATTCAGTTATTTTCCTGAGTCTTGTAGATCTGAACTGAGGTCCTCATGCTTGTGCAACAAGCACTCAATACACTAAGCCTTCCTCCCCGCCCCAAGCACTATACTTTATTTTTTGAGATGGGGTCCCACATTAAATCTGGAGGTCGCCAATTAATCTAGCCAATGGACTCCAGGTAGCCACTTGTCTCTGCCTCTCCAGCACTGGGGTTACAGAAAACATGATGTAGCATTCAGCTTTTACACGTGTGATAAGAATCCAAATTCAGGTCCTTGTACTTGCTTGATAGGCCCTTTACTGACTGAGCATTTCTCTAACTTTTAACATAGTGTTTAGAATCTCATGTGCAGTATTTCATAATGGAAGCATACAATCATTATTTGACTATTTTCTGACAATTAACTATGTCTACATTTTTATTATTATTAGCAATACTTCAGTTCTGCAAAAGAAAATGATATTCGTCACAAAAGTCATTTGGAATTTAAGTGAAATGAACTTTTGCCTAGCTGAGACAACATAATGAATGCTATTTGATCTGATAAATTTCCCCAATAGAAAGGTGTTTTCAATTAGCCAACTTTCTTAATAAAGAAAAGGCTAAATTTTCAACAAAAATTTCAACAGTAGTACTTATTCTCAACTCTCTCATAAATTTATTTTCCTCAGATATTAAAAACAATTCAGGTTTGTAGCTGCCTTAGGAGGACCAAAATATGACAGTGTATCTAAATGTCTTGGTCAAAGACATTACCACACTCGGCTGAGTTCACTATACTCATACTTGCTTATTTTAGTCTCATCATACAGTGTCTTCTGGACTATCTTAAGTCCATGCATAGAAATAGGATGCATAGTTTCAAAAATCTATGAAGAAATAGACAGCAAGTATAAAATAAATGAAAACAGTGCCAAATATGCCTATTGTTCCTTCCTCTGGCCCTCTCCACACAAGACTCCTTTAATTTTAATCTCTCAAGGTTCTTCTGAGTCTTAAAAACACAGTATTCACGCATAGGAAAAGAAGATATGTGGATTCATGGCTTGCCTGTATACAGAACACGGCTGATCATCCCTGGCATCACCATGAGGAACATTGGAAGCAGCTTCAGGTAGCCACACAAGATACAGGCAGCCTTCACATGGGACATGTTCTTTCCACATAGGCAGCGCTGTACAATAACCTGCCAAGAAACCACAGCATACTAGTGAAACCATTGGATAATGACATCAAAGAGGATGGGAATATGATTTCAGTGTTATAATGTCATAATAAGAAATTATGTGCTTAGTGGAAATTAATGGTATTTCCAACAAGATCAGAATTTGAATCACTACTTAAGTTTGCTCAACATTTGACCTCTGTGAATCTAGTGTTTCTCATCTCTACTAGAAGTATCTCTTATAAGACATTCTGGATATTTTGTATAACACCCACAAGATATTTGATATGCAGGAAACAATATGTATGTTATTCAAGTATGTTACAACTCCTAGATTGAAACACAGTAATAGTAGCATGCTGCCGGTAAAAACTTGCTACTACTGAAGCTGCCACAGGCAGCTTAAGTTTTGTCTTGAATATTATAGATATCACTAACATCATTCTTCTTATTATTAGACAAACTACTCCTTTGGAGATCAAGCCTGCTCCCATGGAAGCAATGAGAAAAGAACTGATTTCTTTTCCTCTTTGTCTCTGTGTGTGTGTGTGTGTGTGTGTGTGTGTGTGTGTGTGTGTGTGTGTGTATCAGAGAGCACTGTGTATGCCTGTGGAGGCCCAAGGGTGACTTCAGGAATCATCCTGGATTGCTTCTACTTACTTTTTGCTTTGCTCTGGGATTTCCTACCACAAGTGCAGGCTGTTGCCATTTCTGCCTGGCATTTTTTTACATGGAATCTGAAATTCAAACTCAGTTCCTTCTGCTTTTGAGGCAAAGTCTTAACTTCTGAGCCACTTCTCCGGTCCCAAATAGAACTGATGTCTAAATTTCTTTAAGTTATTTTAAGACTATCAGTTAGGAATTAAAAATGATAGAATTGAAATAAAAGTATTCAGTTTTTTCACTAATTATTTCCTGTCAAAGCAAGGTTTCAGCTGCTGATTCTATAACTTCATTAGGTTTTTCTTTTCAAGGACTATTAAAATATTATTGGCTTTTCCTGCTTAATTCTTCTCTTTGAGAAAACAATCCATTAGAAATAAAAACAGTATCATTCAGTGCTGGGGCAATAAGATTATTTTTAAAGTAGTATCATCAAATATTTGGAGGAAAAACACAAATTAAAAGTAAGGAGGGGAACTTAGTCACAGAATGGCCGAGTCAGACATCAAAATACAAGGCAATTTAAAGTCAAGGATTCAGAAATTAAATATATGTATAATATAGATGATTCCATAACTTCATGGTAAAATGATATATTCTTTGCTGGCATGTTGGTATATGTATTAAATTAACTTATTATGTATAAATTGTGGCCATCGATTTATGACAAACTTTTTAAAAAATTCAAAATTGTTTCATTGTTTAGAGAGACTTGAAAAGGTCAGACAAAAACCACAAAGACAAAATGCTATGAAGATAAATATTCAGAAAGCAACAAGAAGAAAGATCCTTGAAATTCTAAACTCAAAGATAGAAAAAAACTGGATGATGAAGGTGAAAAAGTTTCCTAAAATAGCAGAAACTAAGACACAGAAAATGGAGAACACATGAACAGCAGAGAACTTCCAAACAGAAGGTTCACAAAGGAAAACAAAATTTCTCCATATTATCCCAAATATCAATTATCAGATTGTACAGGATCAGAGTTGCCTGCTGGAATGGACGGAAACATATTTACATAGTGGTATATTGTGGTGAAATTTCAGAATCATGAGGATAAAGAAATACCAGCTACTCAAGAGAGAGAGAAAAAATACAGATCCAAAGGTTTTTGATCCAAAGGGAAGATTTAGAAGATGGTGCATCTGTGACTTTGAGGGAATTATTTCCAATCTAGAAGTGTGCACACAATCAAAGGGTAGAAATGGAGGTACTTTCACAAACACAAATTCACAAAAATTTATCTGATCATAAGGCCTGTCTCAAGAAACTACGTTGACTCTTGATCACATTGAAATACTCAGAATATCCAGAATTTGTTTTTCTCTGTGTTAGATACCTCACTCGATATGATCTTTTCTAATTCCTTCTATTTAACAACAAATTTCAACTTCATTTTTTGAGAGGCGAATAGTATTCCAATGTGTATAGCCATTCATGAGTTAATGGGTATCTAGACTGATTGTAAATTCTTGCTATTGCAAATTGAGCGTAGATGTGCCTTGCTACTGCCCTAACTCATAGTGTAAGACAAAATTCGTTTTCATTCCCCGATTTAACTATCTGTCAGAGGAATCATTATCTCATCAAAACCCACAACTGGATTTGTGGCTTATTAAGGCTTATTAAGGACTTGAGGTTTGTTCTGAGGGTAAAGCAGCCATTGTCTCACCTGGCCTCCCTTTTGGAAAAAGTTTGTGCCCACATCAGGGAGTGTATCCTGAAGCTGTTTTGAGTTTGCTTTTTATCTGAGCATCACCCATCTTTCCTCTGCACTGTCCAGGTATCTTTTAACTCTCTTTGTGCAATTCCGAAGTTTGTCCTTGGAAAAGAGACATCTGGAGGCAGCTTCTAGCCAATTTTTTCCCAGAACTTCATGAATGAACCCCTCTTATTATCATTTCTTATAAATCATACATAGTGATAATCTCTTTGTCTTTGTCTAAGAAAAAATTAAAAGCCTCCTTTGTAATTTTTATTTTCATTTGCTTGTCCAATCTGTTTATATTTTTAAGTTATCATATACTCATTACACAAAGTGATGGATTTCATTAAGACATTTTTGTACATGTGTATCACATACTTAGAATCATACCCATCTTATGTTACCCCCTCTTTCCCCTCTTCTTTCCTGCTTATCCTTTTCCTCTACCAAAAAAGTCCCCTTTCTTCTTTCATGTCATTTGTATATATGGCATATGTATTTAGATCTAGGTTCTGTTTCTAAAATGTTATTTATTTATTTATTTATTTATGAAAGAAAGAGAAATAGGTAGAGAAAGAGAATATTAAAGGAACACATAAATGCATACCATAGTGTAGGGGTGTAGATCAGAGAACAACTTTCAGAAGTCAGTTTTCTTCTTCTGCCACATGGCTTGGAAAGCAGGTTCCTTACCTACTGTCAGAAGAGCAGATGGCAAAGATTTTCTCCAACTCTATTGACTTTTTCTTCACTCTGGAAATTGTTTCTTTGTTATGCAGAAGTTTTTAATTTCAAGCAATCTCTTTTCTCAGTTGTTGCTATTGGTTCCTTGACTGTTGGCACTTTATTCACAAAGTCCTTATTTATATTTATTCAGCAAAAAATTTCCCCTTCTTTTTCCTCTGAGTTTCATTCCCTTAATTTTGAAGGATGGGATGTCTGGGTACAGCATTCCTGATTGACAGATATTTCTTCTTTATCTTTTTAAACATATAATCTTATTTGGGGTGTTCACAATTTCAATTAAAAATAAACAACATTATAGGGACATTTTCATACATAGAGAATTGCTTTTTTTAGTTTTTGAATTTTGTCTATGTATTTTGTACAGTTCATAACATTTCTTGAAGTGATTGTCTTTAGATTCATTCTATTAGTTGTTCAATGAACTTCCTGGATTTCTATTCTATTCCCTTTCCAAGACTTTGAAAACTTACATTATTTCTTTGACTTTGTTTTCTTCTTTCTTCTGATTTGGTACAATTGTAATGAGTATATTGTTCCGTGTGTTTGTCTCCAATAAACCTCATAGAATCTCCCCTCTTTTTTTCCTTTCGGTCCTCAGGGGATATTTGCAATGATCTTCTTCAAGTTTGTTCATAGTCTTTCCTGAGTGTTATATCTACTGTTGAATTGAATATTTTAGTTTAATTACTGTTTTTCCCCTCTTTGATTTCTGTCACGATTAACTATCTCCTGAATTACATGCTTCCACATCACTAATATGAATATTATGAATACTTTTCTTACTTTTGGTAGCAACATATTTTCCAGTTTCTACATTTTTTCAATCCCTCTAGGGGTGTCTATATAATGATAAAAGACCCAAGTCTCTGTTCTCCTGTGGAAAGTGTTCCTCCTGAATCATCCAAGACAGATATTCTAAGTGACTCTGAACTCTTCGTGTTTGTAATGCCTTTTGTCCTTGTTCTTAATGCCTCATAAGAAATTATAGAGAGTAAGAGTCAGTCTTCAGATGCAACTGGAAAAGGGTCATTAGGAATTTGCACCATTCCCTTCTTTCCTTGAAGAAAAGCTGAGAGTCAGAATTTAATTTTCATTTGCTCCACTCTACACCCATGGTGTCTTCTGACAACCCTCCTCTCCTACCCCTGCCCCCATCAAAATGAAATCTTGTAATTCCTTAAGCCTCCAGTTCTTCATTCAGGGTAACTTATGAGCCAAGCCCTCTACCAGTGACTATAAACATTAGACACTGTTTGTGTTACAAGCCCTTCATCATTTGAGAAAACACTGAAAGTAAAAGACACTCAACATAGCTGAAGACAAATAGTATTGCTGGATTTGGGATTTGATTTGTAATGAATGTATGGTAATATTTCCTCAGTGCATTTGTGGGAAGAGACTGATGCCGCATTCTGGCAGAAAACACCAGAAATATTTTTCAACAATCTACAGATCTTTTGACACATAATGAGTAGCAATTGTCAAAACATTAAGATTAAAAATAAGAACTAATTAATTTCATGGAAAAAGAAAAGCTGAAGAAAACTCAGCCAGAAGATACTACATAATCTTACTACAAGGGGAAATACTTTCATACAATCACAAAAATAGTAGTAGTCAATGCTTTCTTTTCTCTCCAAAACTATGGTTAAGATCTGTTGAGAGGCCAGGACAACAGTTTGTGGGCTTTCAAGATAGAAAGTTGAATTCTCATCTAATAGAAGAAAAAGAATCTTAAAATTAGAAAGTCTAAAGATAGGAATATAAGGCTTTCAACACTGGGAGGCAAGTTAATGATAAAATTCTGATTATTGGGTCACAGTAGGTTCTGAGACTGTTTATTTCTAGTGATTTCTAAAATGGTATCTATTCTGATTTGTCACAGTATTGAGTATAATGACTCAGAAAACAGGAATAAATACCTATGAATAATTAAATGAAGGAGCTGAATCTGCATTTGTGTAAAAGAAAATTATAGTGTAGTGAGGAAGGTCCTAGAAAGGCATATTTTTCTTCAACAAAATTTATGGAAGCACTTGACACTTTAAATATCATTGATGCTAACAATATAGAAACTATATGCTTTTTGAATCATGTCAGGCATATGTCATCAAAGGCAAAGTAGATGAAACACAATAGGCCACACCAAGTAAAAAGACTTGAAAATAGGAGGGAATCTGGCAGGGGAGATTAGGATTGTAAGGGGGAAAGGAGCGGGGATGGCACTAGGGATTAAGGAGTGAAAAATATCATGAATTCATGTATGCATATCATATTCATCTGTGCAGTATAAAAATAAAAATGTATTTTTACAAAGAAACTAAATTCTTTTATAAGAGACAAGAAGAAAAAGTATAAATATCATCATAGAAGAACACATATCTGCTTACCTGATCTGCACACCAATACCACACAGCCAGAATGCTCATTCCAATTATCAACCCTGGCCATGGAATATCTCCAGTGACAGGATCTCGGAAAATGTGGAAGGAGTCCTCCTGAGGAGTGTAGCACTTTGGGCTGATTGTCAGATTGTCTCCTTCAACCACAGATGGGATGGCGTTCATGTACTTCTCTGTAAAGCTCTCGTAGCCCCCAACTTCATAAAATGCTGAAAAGACATTGGATAAAATAAAATGTTTTATGAAAATGTAGAACACTTGATGCTTATTCCCTTATAATGGAGGTACATTAGTACTACCACATATCGACCTGGTCACATCTTCAGTTGCTTTTTCCATTAATCTATGCCTTCACAGTTTCTCCATAAGAATGTCCACGATAGAATATTGACTTTCATAAAGGCATACAAAGCAAATAATTCTTTTTTAAAATACTGTATTTATGTATGTATGTATGTATTTATTTATTTATTTGTGTGTGTGTGTGTGTGTGTGTGTGTGTGTGTGTGTGTGTGTGTGTGTATGTGTGTGTGTGTCAGAGGGCTCTGTGTGTCCCTGTGGAAGACCAAGGATGAATTCGGGAATCATCCTGGATTCATATGCACACATATATACATGCAAAAAATAGACAAAATTGAAAAATGGATCAAAGGAAAAGTTCATTTGACAGTGCCTATCAATTATGAATGAGTCTGCACTGCTGGTGCTGGAAAAGCTTTTCCTTGACAACTTACAATTTTCATCTGCATAGAACAAAAGGACCCTGGCCAACTTATTGGTGACATTCCCACAATGAGAATTCTGTAACAGAGGAATGTGACCCAATATAACTGGGAGGTGGTGCTACAGAGGAGACACACAGCTACATACTACATAGGATTTCTCAGCTGAGGATATAGCACAGCATCATCACTTACCAAAGCCCATGAGAATTAGAGAACCAAACAGCATGATGAAAGCCTGGACAGTATCTGTGTAAATCACTGAGGCTAATCCCCCTGTGAAGAAAAATAATCACGTTTAATTAATGCATATTGATTTATGTATCTTCATATCTGGTCTCTCCTCTATTCCAAACACTGAGATGAAGTGGCAGAAAAAGTATCAGTATATCCCATATAAGCTTATCTTGACATCATTATCTTCTCAGTTTCTTATGTGTTACACTGGTTTGCTCTTGATCCTTTCTTGCCCTGACTGGAACTTTCCATGAATTATAATAGAGTTCCATCTTTGCGGATGTTAAAATGCACAAGGAAAGCATAAGGAAAAAGAGTGAAATATTGAGGTTGCCAAAGTTTTTCATAATTTTAGGCTATTTTCTTTTAATTCAGCAGGTATATGATACCAGATAACTTAAAATTTATGAGCATGGGCTTGATTGAATATGCACGAAACACTAGACTGACATATCTGGTTCATGACAATCTCTATGGATTTTTTTTTGCTATATGTATGCTTTCCTACCACTATCAGTCTCCATCTCCAGTTCTTCTCTTTCAGTTGTACAAATAATAGCTCACTTCTATGTTCTGGCACCCAGTATTAATTTGAGTCTCACCTTGTACTTTTCAGTCTAAACTGTCTGTGTATTTGATATGTAAAATTTAAAATGGTAACTACAGTAGGAAACACACAGAGTGAAATCATAAGTTCCCCCAATATATCAACTACGTCATCTTTTTTCCAGCTAAGGTGTTTGAATCTTGTAATAAGGATTCAAGTGTAATTATTCTCATTTCATTTCTGGTCCTGTTTCTGATTCTCATGGTGGAAGGGAATGGGACTACTACCTTTAGCAATGACAAAGCTAGCATGGAGGTTACTAATCACAGGTTAGGGTGAGATAAACAGAACACAGCATGAATGGTTTAAAAAGGAGCAGACTCACCAGTGACTGTGTACAGGGCAGTAATCGCCAAGAGGATGAAGATTGCCAGGTAAAGGTTCAGTCCCAAGGCCAACTGAATGAATATGGCTCCAGAAAACATGGTTGACTAAAAACAGCAGTCAGGATGGGAGAAAAACAAGTATTTCAGGTTTCCGAATTTTTTTTTTCTCTAACAATCGCACCTGTCCTTCTCCTGATAGACTCACACTCTTTCAAGACACCACAACAATGTCTTCCCTAAAAGACCAAAACTTTCACTCTCTTCAGCGCACTCAAAGCAGTTAGTTCATTGCTCAGTCAAGGCCTTCAGTGAGAAGGCGTGTCCTGAGAATGTTTCCTGTGCCAAATTGTTTGAAGAAGCTCAGGAAGATTCACAAGCATTTCCTTGACTAGAGTACTTCAGAGAATATATCACTGAAATTAGTGTTCTACCAACTAAGATGTTTATGGCTATAAATATTTGCTTTTCCTTTCTATAATTATATACAAGACTAGGTGTGCTTGAAAGATACCTGGGGTGATGATATTTCTGTTCTGGAAGAGTTTTAATTGCCAAGAATGTATTTATTTCTTCATAGAACTCTTGAAAGAATGAATACTAATTCTCTTTTATCTTTCACACCCCCAAACCACCCATAAAGCAAGTGTTGATATTATAATCAGTATGTAGGTGGGGAAACTGAGACTTAGGGAATTTGGCCTATATAATCCAGAGAGCAAGCAGTAGACTGTGAGTTTTCACTGTTAAACACTATGTCCTATGGCTGCCAAGGCTTTTATTTAATGAAGCATAGAGAAATTATTCTGGCAAGATAGTGATTAAAACAACAGTTTTCTGGTCTGGATGATCTGGTTCCGGGTGAACATTGTAGGATCTTTGAATTATAGTTGGTTATTGTTTTCAGTTTTGCAGTTCCTGCACTGCCCTTGGTTGCATCCTGATTGGGTGTCGAGGTCATCTTCGAACCAAAGATAAAAAGCTGTTTAAAAGGTCTCAATATAAGACGAAGTTTAAAGGCAGAGGGAAGAATAGGAGTAGAACACAATAGTGAGTGGGCTCAGTCTTCCAGTTGCCAATTGGTTACCATCTAATTGCCAGTCCTTGTCCCCTCCATAACTGGAGAGATCTAATCCATCCAGTCCCAAGTGAACAAGAAGGGAAGCAAGAGTGAACTGAATCAGATGTCTTGTTATTTACAGGCCACTCATGACCATGATCTAATTTCTCTATTGAACTGTGTTCTTTTGTCTTCTTTCTCTTGAGGTCCTTTCCCTTCCCTCCTAGTTATAATCCTTTGCAGTTATATTGGGTATTACAGAGATTTACCTGTAAGTATATTATTAAGAGGTTTTGGAACTAGAATCCACTTATAAGGGAGAACATGCGGCATCTAACTTTCTGTGCCTGTGATACTTCACTCATTGTAATGACAAATTTCTCCCCATCCTTAAGTTCAGGGGACCTTGCAGAAGAGGGAACAGTAAGACTATAAGAGCCTAAAGATGGGGAGGACCACCGAGAGACAAGATACTCCCCTCAAGTCTGGGCTGCAACAGATAAGGATATTGTTGCAATGTGATTTGATCCTGCCTAACCTGCACAATGGCTGACATGTCAACAAGTCGTCATAGTCTAGCGTGGATCTCAGGGGAGAAGGCTTCAGACAGTAGGATCCTTGGAGGCAAGGGGTTAAGTAGATATGATGGAGCACCTATATTAGTGAGCAGCCCAAGAAGGGGCTCCAAGGTATGCCAGAAAGCTCTGAACCCTCCGTAGTGTAGACAACTCAGAGGGAAATTTATTGCCTAAATAAGCAGATGTTCTGGACGATGGGAGGGAATAGGCAGGAAACACCAAGAGAGGAGAGGGAGGGTAGAGTGATATGGGGAATAAGCAAGAGGGAAGGGAGAAGGCAGGATGAAAGGGGGGGGGAAGGGTACCTACTCCCTGAGCTTGTATAACTAGGTTAAAAAAGCAGTTTTCTGAACCATAACGAATTGATACATTAAGTTAATTTTATAATCAAACCAACAGAAAAGGTAATTATATTAAATAAAAAATGCAATATGGAAACAAATCAGCCTTGACCCTAGTATATGCATCATGGCAAGATCTGGGATGTAAAAAGATACAGTGACTTTAATGAAAGATATTAGGATTAGATACCCTCTGGCTGGGATAAGATGGTATTGCAGGGTAGTTTTAATTTGCATTTCTCTGACAATCAGGGAAGTTGAGCATCTTTTAAGGTATTCGTTTGACATTTCAGTTTCTTTTTTGACTGAAGTCCCTGTTTAGTTTCAGGAACCATTTTTTTTACAGGAATGTCACAGCAGCTTTATTTATAACAGCAAGGAAAGAAAAGGCAGAAATGACCCAGGTGTACATCAACAGGAATATAGAAAAATAATTTGACATATTCGTAGGAAATATTCAAGAATAAAAATAATAAACAAATGGTACATGTAGCCTGAATAAACTGCAAAAACATTACTGCAAGCATTTTAACTTGGAATACAGGAAGATCAGAACAGTAGTTATAGCCAAAGAGATAGGTGAGGTGACAGAGTAAAGAAGGAACTGAGGGATGGTAGGAAATTGCCAGGAACCATTTTTTAATTGAAATGTTTGCTCTCTTGATGTTTACTTTTTTTGAGCTCTATGTATACTCTAGAGATTAATCCTTTGTCAGATTCATAGCTAGAAAAGACTTTCTCCTATTCTGTGGGTTGTCTTTTTGCACAATTAGCAGTTTCTTTTGCAGAACAGGAGCTTTTTAATTTCACGAAGTCCCATTTGTTGATCATTGGTCTTAGTTCCTGGGCATTTGCTGTTTTGTTTAGAAAATCTTTACCAAGGCCTATCGATTTCAAGTGTACTTCCTACTCTTTCTTCATTTTATTCTTCTTTATGTAGGTGTCCAATTTTCCCAACACCACTTGTTGAAGATGCTGTCTTTTCCCCAGCATGCATGTTTGTCACATTTGTCAATAATTAAGTGACTGGGGGGGATTTATATCTGGGTTCTCTGTTGTGATCCATTGATCAGAACATCTGTTATAGTGTCAGTACCAAGTTGTTTTTATTACTACAGTTCTGGTAGTAATCTGGTATGGTAATAGCTACAGCGATCTTCTTGTTGCCCAATATTGTTTTGGCTAATCATGGGTTTTTCATTCTTTTATATGAATTTTGAGTTCTTTTTCCAGTTTTGTGAAGAATTGCATTGAGATTTTGATTGAATTCAAGACTCACTTGTCAGGATGGAACACATTCCTGTTACTGTAAACTAGAACAAGAACCTAAAAAAGGGAAGGAAATAGATCAATAGGAAAAAACCCAGCCAATGAACCTATAGGTAGGAAGACAGCACACTAAACTGCTCTGTAAATAGCTGTTATACCCATAGATTGGAAGAAAACTTAACACTCAGCCTAGAAGTCTTCTTCTACAACAGGGGTAGAGGATCTCAACATCCTGACAAGATGCAGCTTAAGGAAGTAGAAGAGCAGTGAAGTGGACAGCAATGGCCAGCCATAATGCAGACTGTCATCGACATAGCAAAGCTCATTCAGAATCAGGCCAACCTAATCTCTCCCCATCCTAAGGCTTTGGGAACCTCTCAGAAGAGGGGGTGGGATTGTAAGAACCTAAAAATGGGAAGGTCCACCATTAAACAAGACATTCCACTCAAGGCATCTAGGAATTCACTGCAGTGAGACTTGTTCTTATCAGACCTGCATAATTACTAGCATACCAAGATGCCCCCATAGACTACCTAGGAACTCAAGAAAGATAAGAACATACAGAGGAAACTTTGGGGATTAAAGCTCAGTGAGTAAAGGTAATGTCCCTATCGGTGGGTGGCCCGAAGATAGGCAAGTTGGTATGCCACTGAGACCTGAATTCCCACAAGAGTAGACAAACCAGAGGGAAACTTGGGGTCCATAGAAGCAAAGAAGCAATAGGGTGGGAAGTTGGGAGAGATTGAGAGGGATGGGAAGGAGCGACGATGGAGGAAAGCAGGGATAAGTACTCAATATGCTTGTAAAAGTAGAAAAATAAATAAAATAAATAAATAAATAAAAATAACTAGATTCCCTCACATCAAAAACATATATTAATTGTGAATTATAGTGAACCAACTTTAAGACTGTATGTAAAACTGGTGAAGTTTTCTCTAACTAGTAGGTGGTTGTAAGGATATATTATGAAATTCTGAGCAGGGTCAGAATAGTCTAGGTTAAACTTTTAAGAAAACCATGAAATTTTCCTTTGAGAATAAGTATAAGAATATACACTTATTAATATACTTATTGATATATAAGAAAAGAATCTTGCTGAGAAAAACTTCCAGAAGTAAAAGAAATTCTAAGAAAACTGTAAATAGTTTTGGACATGAGTTGGGACAACAGCCTTGTGAAGGTAAAGCAGGAAAGCATAGAGAATAGTTTAGCAACCTATATTCCACTTAGTTTTGAGTTATATAACACTCATTTCTAATAGTGCACTTGACAGTCTAGCACCAGTCTACTTTACCAGTATGTATCTCCCACTCCAAACAATGAACCTAGCAACCTCAGACCCCCACCTGCATTGAATTATATATACACCCCCTCTGTAAACAGTGCAATATATTTCTCCTCCACTGGCAACCATCAAACTTAGACAAATTTTCATCAATTGTACTTTGAGTATGTATGAGTATAAAACCAAAAGGCCAACTTTGGTCTGAGCTGGTTTTGCATGCAAGAACAATAAGAAAAAAAAATATTGTTTGCCACTCCTCGCAACTTCTTAGGACCACCAGTGAGTACCACTGGGATACCCATCCTTGACCCAGTCAGTCTTGCTATTGACCAACCTATTGCCAAGGGCCCACTCATGTGACCCTCCTGTGACCAGCGCAGTTTCAAGACATTTCATCCCAGGAATTACTACCTCTCACTGCCATATGTAGGGTATGAAGGAACCCCTGACTTACCATTCCATGACCCAAGTGGTCTGTCTACACTCTGCACCTGCAGAAGTACCACTGTGAAATCCTCCTTCCTTACAGAGAACCCTTTCTAGTAAGCTTAAAATATAATCAGAAGGATGATCAAAATCTAGCTCGAGAGATCCAGGTCCCATTTAAAAAAAGTCAGAAATCAAGAGAATAGCTTTCCAGCACAGACCAGGAGCCCCATAGAAATGTTCTCCATGAAGAACTGCTTAGATGAAAGAAATATAAGACACAAAATCCAAAAGAACAATTATAAACATACTCCATAAGTTTAAAGAATTAAAAAAGGACACAAAGAATAAAGAGATGAAATTCCAAGAAAACACAAACAAATAAATAAAATGTGTAAAAAAAATTCAGGATATGAAAATTGAGATAGAAATATTGAGAAAGGCACAAAGAAAAATGGAGATGGAGATGGAAATGTTAGTTAACAGGCTCAGTGGAATGTCTCATAGTACAATCATATGGAAGACAGAATATCATATTTTGAACACAAAATGGAGGAATTAGGACACTTACCTAAAGAAGTTGATAAACAAGGAACTCAAGAAAGATAAGAACATACAGTGAAAACCTTAGGGACCAAAGCTGGATATGTGAAGGGAAATGACTCCAGAAGAGAGGCAACTTGGCATGCCACAGAGGCCTGAACCCGCACAAGAGCAGAAAGGCAGAGTGAACTCTGGGATCCATAGAAGCAGACAGGCAGGAGGGTGGGGTTGAAAGAGGGATGGGAGGGAGAGACAATGAAGGGAAGCAGGAATAAGTGCTCAATATGCTTGTAAAACTAGAAAATATATTTTTTAAAACGTGTAGACAAACTAGAGGGAACAGGAGTAAGGGAGGGAGTGGGATGGATTAACAAAGGGAAGGGAGCAGTTGGGTGGAATGAGGAATGGAGGGAAGCAGGGATAAGTACTCAATATGTCTGTAGAACTAGAAAAATAAAAAAAGAAATTGGTTAAAAAAATAAGCATAATATATAGAAACTCTGGTATACCATGAGATTAAATCTAAGAAACATAGCAATAGAGGAAGGAAAAGTCTATACAAAAGCTAAAATCAATTGTTTCAATAAATCATAGAGAAAGGGATGCTCACCCAGAAACAATAAGCCTTCAGAATACCAAAAAGACAGAACCAAAAAAAAAAAAAAAGAAATTTCCCATAACATAGTAACAGAAAGCATTATGGAGGCCCTCCAACAAGGAGGAAGCTTTCCAGATCAGTTCCAGCTGGTGGTTTTGTTTTGTTTTGTTTTGCTTTGCTTTGCTTTGCTTTGCTTTGCTTTGCTTTGCTTTGCTTTGCTTTGCTTTGTTTTGTTTTGTTTTGTTTTGTTTTGTTTTGTTTTGCTTTGTTTTGCTTTGTTTTGTTTTGTGGTGTTGTTTTTTTTTCTTATGTCCTGTGATCTATGTGTGTTTCCTTTGGTTTTTAGTATCCTATCTTTGATCTATAATTTTAGTGTTTTAACTATAATTGCTATGGGAAGTGGGAAGCTTCTTTTTTTTTTTTTTTTGTACAGTCTACCAGGCTATGAATACAAGATCTCTGACACTCTCCTTTATCTCATTAGTAGTTTGCGGAAAGGTCTCAAGGAGGTTAAGATATCCACGTGGCCCCAGGTAATCAATACTGATGGAAATCTCAGCATTCTATTCTCTGATTCTTTGATCTTACCCAGCATCCTCTTACAACTAATATGTGGGGAGAAACCGGACTCACTGAGATCTGAATGGCCACCATAATGAAAAGAGAGAGCACAGAAAGGTAGATCTGGAGTCGCTTCCCACCAAAGCGCTTCTTTAGGTATTCCGGCATGGTCATTACCTGCAGAGACAGACATCATCAGGAATTAACCTCAGAGCCTTGGGCATTCAGATTGGTGAACACTTACCAAACACCTACAGACAGTTAAATATTATACATGCTCTCTGTCTCTCTCTCTCTCTCTCTTACACAGCATACACACACACACACACACACACACACACACACACACACACACACACACACACACACTTTCTTCCTTTCCCTGTCCTAATGGCCAATGCAACAATAAGCCAGTCTCTTGCTTCTCCTGCACCATCTCTACCCTGCCTGCTGCCATGAATTTCCTATCATGATGGACTCTATCCTCTCTGGAACTTTATGGAATTGATGCTCAATGCCACTTGAAGATTCTGCTTCACAAAGTCCAGTGCAGTCCAGAAGTGGCTCAAGTGCAATTAAGCACAGATCATAGTCCCATTCTAAAGACAGCAGATGGCATGCCTTGACAGCATTCACATGATACTAATTCAGAAGGCATGAAAGATTAATTTCATTTAAGCAAGATGATAGAAATTTCCACTATAATTCAAATTAAAGACTGAGAAGACAGGCATAGAGGCCAATCACTGGAGTAAAATTACCCCCAGAGTCACCACTTGGACAATGCCTTTGGAACTGTGAGAGTGGAACTTGCATCGACACTCTGGAAGGTAGAAGAAGGGGCTGGAGAGATGGCTCAGAGGTTAAGACTCTGCCTCATACACAATAAAGGACTCTCTGGGAATTGGGAGGGAGGCACTGGGGGATGGGGAGGGAGGCAGGGGGAGCAGGGGGTTCGGGGGGGAGGGAGGGAGGGAATGGTCTACCTATTAAGTTTGTATGAGCGGAAATAATAAAAAATGTATTAAAAAAAAAAGACTCTGCCTCTTAAGCAGGAGGACCTGAGCTCAGATCTGAGATTCCACATACGAACACCAGGTGGAAATGGCCGTGGTCTAGCACTACTGGGCAGAGCTTGGGAAATCCCAGATGAAGCAAAAAAGAGGTAGAAGCAATCCAGGATGATTCTCAAAGTCACCTGTGGTCTTCTATAGGGACACATAATGGCCTCTGACAGACACACAGACATATACAAAGACACACACACACATACGCATATACAAGAAAGATTAAAAAAAATGAAACTATATGTCATCAACAAGGGAAAGATACAGTCATTAGACTCCAACTCCAAGAGATATTCCATAGACAGAGCCCAAAAAAGCCATGGGATGGGCTTCCCAACTTGAAAATTTACTTTCTGCTGTGTTTTTGTGTTGATAGGGCTTGTGATCTTTTTTCTATGTGCCTATTTCTTTTTTTTTTTTTTTTAGGATATTTTTCTGTCTACTTTCCCAAATCTTTTTTTTTTTTTTTTTAGCAATTGCCTCCTATTTATTAAAGAATAGTGGAGAACTGAGGGAGGAAACTTAGTCAGTAAAGCCCTTGCTTTGCAAGCATGAGAATCAAAGTTTGTGTCTCCAGATCCCTCATAAATGTGTGGATTCTTCTATGTATCTATAAACTCACTTTCTATGTGCCTATTTCTTATATTTGAAATAAGAATGTTTATCCTATTCCTGGGCCACCATTGCATCTTGAAACAGAACAGTTGCATTTTTTAAAAAATAGTCTCAGAGCTAGGAGTTCCCATTGAATCTCAGATATGACTTTAGACTTCGACTTTTGAACTACTACTAAAATGAGTGAAAACTTTGATCCTACTGCTGTGGAATGAATGAATGCATTTTATATCATGAGACCAAGGTGAGATTTTAGGATCAGGAAAAAGAATACTATGACTTGTATATTATTTGTCCACCAAAAGATTCATTTAGATTTGGTTCCCAGTATAGAGGCATTGAGACTGAGGAATCTGTATGAGCTTGGGCATAGTGGGAAGACGGGGGGTATAAAGTAATGGGTATTCCACCCTCATGAGTGGATTAATGTCATTCTCATAATCTCACTGAGAGTAGGTTATTATAAAGCAAGTATACCCAAGTGCTCGACTCTTTTCCCATGCAATCATTTCCCTTTTTACATCTTTACCATATTTTCATGTTGCAGTGCATATTCAGAGCTAAGGATTTGTTGGCATCATGCTATTTAACCTCCACAACTGTGAGCTAAGTAAACTTCTTTTCTTTATATTCTACTTATATTTCTTTTCTTATATTCTACTTCTAACATTTTGTTGTAGCAACATGAAATAAATTAAGACAGATTCCTGGAGGCACCAAATGTTCATTTCCAAAATGAATTCATTGTTGTTTTTCATTTCTTTCATTATCTAGCTCCTCTCTGGATTCTCCTGTTCTACCAGTGGATGTCTCAAGCCTCCAAAGCCTTCAGCTTCCAAGTTGCTCATAATGCTTTTCTCTTTACTAATCTTGCTTCTGATTTGCCATCAAGTCTTGTTGCCTCTGTCCCATAAACAGCTCTTTCCTTTGTTTTTCCTTCTTATAGAATCATGAGTTACTTTGAAATGTCTGTTAACTTGCCTTCCATGGGCCACTACTCAAGTTTATTCTCTTCTCATCCTACTGAGTGGAACTTCCTAAAACATGAATGTTGTCATAAACCTTGAGTATCTGAAAGCTCATGTTGCTCACTTTCAAGACCATAGTAAGAGATTTAAACCTTTCCCAATGAACCCCCCCCACACACACACTTTTTTAACAGTTTATTGACCTCCAATTTCTTTCATGATCTTCAGCTTCTTCATAGTATCTTTAATGTTAGATATGAATCTTTCTGCCTGTAGAAATGATACTTATCCCTTACGGATAAATTTAAATCACTATGGTCATGTTTGGGAAGCTTCCTTTGAAGCACAGGAGTAAGCACAGGATTCAGAGTTTCAAAACCACATGATCAACACACAGGCCTTCTCACTGACAAAGACCACATTCTGAACAAGATCCTCTCCATAAAAGACATTTTACTTTTGTCTCTCGTGTATGTTTTCCAATGGTATTAGATTTCACAATTAAAAGAAGTTAGAGAATAAAGGAACACAGAAGATATGCCTGAAAGATCAATTTGTGTGTCTGTGGATACTCACCCCTGCCTTGATGTAGATGGGGACAAACAGCCATCCGAGAACTAGCACCATCATCAAGGCCTATAAGAAACCAAGAAAAGAGCACAAAGTTAAAACGTGACTTGTGGGACTTATCAGATCTCTGAGGAAACAAGAGTTTTCTTAGATCTCATCCCATTGCAACTATTATAATCCTTAACAAATGTAGCTTTCTTTCCTGTGTTTATAACCCAGAAACCCTATGTATGTGGTGAAAGATGATCAGAACATAAAAGGCCTGAGTCTGACTGGCCACTACAAGAGCATAAAATCTTTGGAATAAAAAATTATTCTTTTTTTTGGTTATAATTATTTTTATCTCTTCCACTCATACAAAGTTGATAAGTACCTCATTCCCCTCCCTCCCTCCACTCCTCCCTGGATCCCCTTGCTCCTTTCCCCCTTCTCCCCTTCCTTTTCCCCCTCCCTTCTTTTCTCCCAGTTCCCCTTTCCCCCCCCTGTTCCTGGAGCATTCTTTAGTGTGCATGTCAAAACTTCCCTCTGGGTCCTCCTCTCTGATGAAGTGTAAGGACTCAGTAGCATTGCTTAGACCTCTTTATTTTTTGTGTTCCCCTTTAGTATAGGAACACTATTGTGGCTGTTAATCCCTTGCCTCTAAGGTTCCTAGTACCTTTAGTCCATGCTAGACTTTGGGGGGGGGGTCAATGATATGTTGGTCATTGTGCAGGTCATGCAAAATCCTATTATGATTACTTTGGCCCTAACTTGAATGGAGTACATTGCTACACCTCATCTTTAGGCTCTTACAATCTTACCGCCCCCTTTTTGAGGGACTAGAGAGATGGCTCAGGGGTTAAGACTGCCTTTAAGGCAGAAGGTTCTGAGTTTGGATTCCAGGTGCCACGTAAAAACACCAAGTGGAAAGGCAGTGGCCTTCACATCTGCCTCTAGTGGGAGGAGCCTGGGAAATCCCAGAGCAAAACAAAAAAGAGGTAGAAGCAGTCCAGGATGACTCCTGAAGCCACCCTTGGTCCCCCATAGGGACATACATTGCCCTCTGATACACACACACACACACACACACACACACACACACACAAATAAATAAAGTTTTAAAAAGCATTTATAAAAAGAATCATTCTTCAATGGGAGGGAACGCAGGTGTAATATTATTCTTGAGTGGATAAAGTGATCAGGAAGAAATTTGGAGGTAGATGAGGGATCTTGATGCTCACAAAACAATAACATGCAAAATCATTAACTACAAAGTTTACAGTTTCTTCACAGGGATAATTTATATTAACAATCAAGGGAGGCAGCTACTTAGAGAAATTTTTCTTATCTTCTATCTGGAAATAGAAAATGAGTCTCATAGAACACTATCATGGGCTAAATGGATAACTAGTGAGTTATCTATAGTCTGATAGTCACACCCAGGTGGACCATAGGTCATTGTGATGGTGACTCTAGAGACAGAGTCCACTGAGCTATCAAAATAAAAGCAGCCAGAGCACATTTCTGGAGGCTTTGTATGTACTGGAATTCCTGAAAATGCTAAAGTAAAATTAGAGGAATAATCAATAAGGGACAGGCAAAGGCATTTCTGATTAATCAAGCACACTCCTAAGTCCATTCAGGGAGAGTCTGTTTAAACTTTCACTATGTTCTGACTTTTTTCCACACTAGCATCTTCCTGTCACTAACATGTACAGAGTACATGAAAAACATCAGCCACATATACTACGGCAGATATCTGACTCCTTTACCAACACAGACACCCCAAAGAGAGTCCTGTGTTTGCGCACGCAGAGGGACAGGAGAGTGGGAGGGATACAGCAAGAATGAAGACAGGAGGTGAAGATGGGAGAGAGGGAGTGTGCATGGGGGGGGCAGCAGGAAATGAGGGGGATGGGTGGGGAAGGGGTCAGGCAATGACATAAACCCATTTTGATTGTAAATGAAAATTCTCATTACAAAAATGAGATGGAAGAATAAAAAGAAATCCGGGCTAGTCAGGAACTGTTTATGACACTCTGACCATATACCCAGCCACGTGCTAAGAGACAGGATGCTGTGAGTGGAGGAGAGGACATGTTGTCTTGTTCTTGAAGAACTGAGGGTCTAATTAAGGAACACAGCCTTTATGAATTAATAAAATCACAAAGTCTTTCCTACCATCTCTCAAGATGTTCACTCCTTGCTGCACTGTTACTACTTTGATCAGACCTTGCTTTAGCAGTCTTCTCTGGTATCAGCACTGGGAAGCACCCTTGACAGATATGCCAATTATCTATTACAGATTTCCTTCCTTCCATGAGATTCCTCAACACACTACGCATTACTGTCTCCTCTCACTTTCTCCACTGGTGAGGGTGTTTCTGTTTCTCTTTTTAGAATGCAAGCTTCTCAAGAGAAGAAACTGTTGCTTTCACAGTTTCTCTAGTTAGTTGCTGATAATCAGAGCATCCAGGGAAGAGAGATCAAGTTGAGAGCTCATACTATCAAATGGGACAAGTGAAAATACTTGCTGAATCATAGAAATTATGCACAAGATGAGTCTCGGAGGTCAGTAATAACGGGACTATAGTAGCCCAGGAATGGAACTATAAAGGTGCTGAAGGACAAACAAAAAGTGGACAAGTGGACATAAAAAGTTAAAAATAAAATAAAAAAGAACCTAAAAATTAAAAAATAAAGACAATTAAATAGCTGAAAAAATTAAAAATAAAAAACAAAGAAGAGTACATCTTACATAGGCTTTCAGAAAAATGCCCAGGATTTAAATTTTGTTTAAAAACAATTTTTTTAAAAAAAAAAGCCTTTGATGTCACTTACATTCCATTCAACTGCTGCAGTAGCAATTCCTGAGGCTGCGCCTGTCCCAGCCAGGCCCACAAAGTGGTTACTGCCGATGTTACTGGCAAACAGAGACGCGCCCATCTGAAATGCAAGAGAAGAGAATATGGTTAGAGGTTAAATATCTACATAAGATTTCTTAAAAGTGGATAGCCAATGTAATGTTTCAATCACTGCTTCTTTGAGCATGCATCAGCCAACTATATCCCATGGACTGAATCCATTTTGTCTTCTGTTATTCTAAGGACCACAAGTAAAGAATGCTGAATTTTATGATTAGCTAAAAATGCCTTTAAAACCTAAAGAATGATACTATTTAGGGGAAAGTTAAATGAGATAGAATTTAAATTTCAGCATCATTGAGAAGTTTTACTGAAAGAGAGTTGTGCTTAGGGATTTTGTATATCAACTATGGTTTCCTTTCATACTTCAATGGTAGGACTGTTATAGAATATTATATATATATATCCTGTAAACCTTAACATATTTACAATTTTTCTTATCAAAAATTTTCCCAAACAATAGCTTAGGGATACTTTAGTGAATCTGTCAATATACTTTGAGTTGATGCAAAAGAAAATCAACAAACCACAATCCAGAACTTCAGAGACCCTATATCAACCACCTAGAACTAGGCCAGACTAATCTCTCCCCATCTTGAAGCTCAGGGACATTTGCGGAAGAGAGGGCAGTAAGAGTGTAAGAGCAAAAGGATGGGAGGAGCAATGATTTGCAAGATACTCCACACAAGTTAGGGCCGAAGCAATCATAATTGGACTTTGCATGCCCTGCGCAATGTCCACACATTGACCTCACAAAGTCTAGCATCTGCTAAAGGCACCAAGATCCTTGGAGGCAAGGGATTGGCAGCCACAGTAGTGTTCCTATGCTTAAGGGGAACACGGGAAAGGGTTCAGGGAAATGCCACTGGGTCCTTGTACTCAGAGAGGAGGGCCCAGAGGAGAGTCAGGTATGCACAAGAAAGGACTCTCTGGGAATTGGGGCGGGAGGCAGTGGGGGATGAGGAGGAAGGGGTGAGGGGAGGGGGAGCAGGGGGTTCGAGGAGAGGAGGAGGGAGGGAGGGAACTGGTGTACCTATTAAGTTTGTATGAGCTGAAATAATAATAAAAAAGGTATAAAAATATATATACTTTGAGTTGAGCCTCTCTTTAAAACTACCAGCATCTCTTTCACTCCACAGACTTGAAAACCTCATCTTTCAGAATGAGAGATTCCTCTCCAACCTTTCAGTCATAGGTCATTCTTTTCATTAATCTTCCTATCCCATATCTGTTCTTAAGATACAGAGGCCAGAAGAGGTTATGTGAGTGGGCACAAATGAGTATCGACCCTGATTTAGCAGAATTGGGGACTGAGAACCTTCAGTACTTCATCTGTGCCCACGCTTTTAGTCCTCTACAGATTTTTTTCTATTCAGCTAAGTGGGAGAGATTGAGCTGATTTATGACTTTGGGACATAAAAGCAATGTCTGACTATATGCCCCAAATAAAAATTCAGCTTGCAGTTAGTCTGCTACAATTACCTTAGCCAGGTTATTGTAGCAGCTAGGTTATTGGCCAATCTCTACATGAATAAGCACATCTGAGGAGCCTCTGTGTATAAAAGGCAATCCTCACCTTCTCTAAGTTTAGAGAGGAGATGCATCTTCTTACAATGGACATCTGGCCAAAGTAGCCATACATTAAAACCCACAAAGGAACAATATCCGTGGGAAAACAACAAAGAAGATTGTCACAAACACCATCACAGGAAACACAACCCACTATCATTAAGTACACGCAGCATAAGAACTAGACACATATATCAAGCAAGGCTACAGTGGTCTGAACATCAAAGGAGGAACTCAAGTGGGGGAGACTAATCTAGACAAAAGGGACAGAAGCGCAGAGCTAATAAGAGGCCAAGGCAGGAGACTGTTGATACTCCTGGGAAAGGAACATGTGTGGAGTTCAAATGATGGCCTTCAGGTGCCAAGCTAATCCTCCTCTTAAATGGTGGCACTATAATTTTTCTAATTATAGGTTGCAACCACAAAGTGAAGGATTTGAGAATAGAGCATCAGCAAGTGAGAAAACCAATGTATATTTGTAATTATTGCCATTACCAGTGTTTTCTTTCTTCACACACACACACACACACACACCATCACCATTTATCTCCAGACAATTCTGGCTTACTTACCGGCCACCAGGCTATATCTCGACCAGCCAGAAAGAAACCTCCAACAGTGCTTCTGTTGGTCTTTAGCATTGCCTAGCAGAAAGCAAGATATGTGAGGATTAAACAACAATAGGTGCACCCATGGTATCTTGGTCACTCTGGGTAGAGTGATGATAGTCATAAGTTTTCTGCACTCTTTCAGAGAGAAATAGCATCTAGAAACTGACACACCATCAATTTTCAGAGCTAAAAGGATTTTGAGAAATCATAGTCTGTGAAAAATGTCTGTTTATTTTCAGTTATGAAAACAAGGTTTAGTACCATATTTCAACTGGATGAGAATTTGCAGCATTCAATTTAGTATTAAATAAGAGCATATAAACATGTGACTTAAGCTTAGCAAGTCAGAAAATTGATTAACAATAAAAGAAAATGTAGTAAGAAGATATTTTTGCTCATTTTTTCCAGGTGCAAGCAAAGTAAGTCAGTCATGCCCAGTCATGTCTCTACTCAAATAATAGTGTACCTTGAAAAAAATACACTTGGCAATGTCACATACAAGAAAACGATTCAGATATAAAGACAGTGATGTTAGTGGAACCAATAATGTCTCAGTTGTTATGACATACTTCTTCCACCCTAACCTTCACCCCTGGTGGTCACCCAGAAAACCCATTTGATTCCCACATACCCACAGTCCTACAGCCAGCACTACCACAAAGTAGATGACAATGACAGAGATGTCGGCAGCATTTTGGATGCGCTCGGACATTGCAGGAGGTTCCTGTTGGGTTCCTGTTGTGGCGCTGGGACTTAATGTGCTGGCCATGGTTTCAGATGGTTCTGCCCCCATCCCAAGGATTAACACTGCTTTATACATGCACTGGATTAATGATCAATCCCCTGGCAGATACAGCAAGATAATAGGCACATGGACTTTTAAAGCTGTCTTGTGAATCTAAGCTTTGGGACCTTGGCCTTCCAGCAGTCAATGTTCTTCTAAGTACTGTGTAAGAATGATAGATGAAGAACTGAAATAGTGTACATGTTGGAAGTGAAGAGCAGAGTATTCGTTGATTGACAGCCCAACACATACAAGCCTTGACCAATTCAACTGACGTCTAGAGAGAAATGAAGGGAAAACAAAAAAGAAAAAGTAAAGAATCAGAATGGAAGAGGATAGAGAAAAGGATCCTTAAAGAACATGTAAGATTCTTGTTCCAAAAAAAAAATTATCCTTTGGGGAAAAAAAAGTTAATTATTTATTTCAAGATTTCCAAAGCCTTGTTTTTCTCTGGGACAGGAAATTTCAGTGAACGTCCTATGACACTTCAGGACTATGGTAACAGCTCATGCAGAAAGAGATAAAGACCTTCAAGAAACATAATAAAATGTATGCTACACTTGTTCTTTAAACCACTTAAAGTGCATGGTTCATTGGCATTAAGTACACTCATCATGTTGTATAACCATCATCACCTCCCAATTTTAGAACTACTTCATTGTCACAAATAAAGTGCACACATACCTACTAAATTGTAATTCCCAACTTTCTCTCCCTGCATTTTCTGGTAGCCCCTTTTCACTTTCATCAAAATGAATTTGTCATTTCTAAGAGCTTCATTCAGGAAGAATCACATACTTGCCCTTTTGTTTCTGGCTTATACCATCTAGTATATTTTCCAGATTCTTCTGTTTTGGCATGTGTCAGAATTGTACTTATTTTCTCCCACAAGGACCCACCTCTTAGAAGTTCCATCATCTCTCAATACCATTACACTGGTGGCCAATCACATAGGTCATCAGATATACATATGGATATATATATATATACACATGTATATTTCATCTATCCATTTGTTTATGGATGGATATTTGAGTTGCGTATATGTTGGCTTTTCATTAGCAAACATAAACTGTACAGAATCAAAGTTCATGTGTTTTACAGTATGGCCATGCTCAGGCTGCATAGTGGATCATCGACAGTGGAGTGTGTGTAGAGAAGGATCATATCTCAAACCAGAAAGAACAAGCTCCTTTTATAACAACTTCGTCCAAGAAATACCAAGAAAGATTACCCTGTGTGCACAGTGATTTAAGATCTCCCACCATGCCTGCCTCTAGAGGCACCACATGTATTGCTGCTGTGCTGCATATACATCAGATAGTAACAGAGAGGAGATGAAGCTATTTCTAAATTCAATGTTCTGACCTGTGAGCAGTTGTATGATTAGTAGTCTGACATACCGCACTGCCTGCCAAAACCTTGAATTCCATATCTGCTCACAACCTGAGTGACCACCCATAGACTGGGCTCCATGTGCTTATTATGTGGACAGCCTCCCTGGCCTGGGGCTCTGTGTGCTCACAATGTGGATGGTTTCCAGCGTGCTCACACCATGAACATAGTTTTATAGGAGAAAGACAAAACTGATATTCTTCAGCTTTATGATGGGTTTCCTAACCATATGGAACTGGGAGCTCAATCATAACAACTATCTACATCCTAAATGCATTTTATCTTATTGTTCACATATTATTTTATATTGTAATCCAATTTTAAAAATGAGGACGTAAAAGCAGGAAGTGGACATTCTAAGGGAATGTCCAAGGGGAGCAAGGGGAGAAAGGGGTTACCTGTGATCAAAATGCATTGGCTACATGTGTGAAATTGCAAAGTAATAAAAAAAAGTTAAAGTTCTCCCACAAGGACCCACCTCTTAGAAGTTCCATCATTATCTCTCAGTACCATCACACTGGTGGCCAATCACATAGGCCCTTGGGAGATACAAACTATATTCAAGCCACAGCAGACAGTTCTCACTTATAGCTTTTGGAAACAATGCTATGAACTTTGACTTACACATATTGTTTCATCTCATACTTTCAATTCCTACTGGCATTCACAAAGAAGCAGAATTGCTAGATCCACAGGACAATTGTGTTATGATTCCTAAGGAGTCACCGAAATTTTTTCCATCGCATCGATACCACTCCATGTTATGTTATCATCAGCAATGCTCAAGAATCCCAATTTGCCCCATCTTTACCATACTTATTTTATATTAAAATAATAGGTATGTTGGAAGATATGAAGTAATATTTGGTTTCTATTTGCATTTCTAATACAATGACTGATGAGACTGAGCATCTTTGGTATGCTCATCACACATTTATACACATTCTTGGAAATACCTGTTTAAATCCTTTGCACATTTTAGAATTGACTTGTTTACATCCGTAGTCCAATTTATTGTTATTTTTTCATTTTGTTGTCATTTTTGTCATATCCAAGAAAGAAATCATTAGATCCAGTCTCATTATATATTGATTGATGCCCACATAACTGACTAAAAGAGCCTTTACAACAAAGGACCAAAGCAAAGAAATAATAGCTATGTCGATGGAATGATTGAGACAGTGCTTGAGCAAGATGGGGATGTGGAGGACATGCCAAGCCCAGGAGGAGCTCATGGTGCCTTTGTAAAGAAGGGAACATAGAGCATCAACTGTCTCATCAGGTGAGATTGACCCTGAACCAAGAAGGATTTTCCATTGTAGGGAAAGAGTAAGCAGGAGACCTGTAGCATTGTCCACCAATGCTGTAGACCACTGAAGTATTTGCCACTGAAGTATTTGCTTGAAGCCCGCACAGTCTCTGAGCTAGTGGCAGATTCAGCACTGCTGAATTGCTCTGAAGAAACATTCCATCTCAGCTCACCCACCCATCCTAAACTCCTGCTTATATAGAAACATCTTGAGATCCTAAGTTTTCTGTGCAGTGACCAGATAGCTGCCCACAATATTTCAGATGACTGTGCTCTCCTAACCATCTGAGACACTTCACCCATCTACCTATAGCTCCATGAAGCTTCTACTAGGTGGCCATGTCTACCTTTTCATGAACCTAGAAACTACTCTCTGCCTACCTAGTTCATTGAGGACTATAGCGAGAGAGAATCAAGTAGTTTTGTCCATGTATCTTTGGCCCCAGGAAGTTTTTGATAAAGCCATTCGTTTTAGTATTTAAAATAAATACAAAGGACCAGTGAGATGACTCAGCGAATAAAGACGCCTGCATGCAAAACTTGTGATTTGAGTTCAGTCCTCGAACCCTCATGTAGAAAAGAGAGAACCAACTTCCTAAAGTTGTCCTCTGACCTCTACATGAGTACAAAGCGCTCTCTCTCTCTCTCTCTCTCTCTCTCTCTTTCTATCACTTCCCCTCTCTCTTTCACTCACTCTCTCTCAAAATTTCTATAATATTCTGGTGAAAATAAATAACTTCACTTTCTGAAGCAAGTATTCCAGAAATGTGATCCATTTTTTTTCAAGAGTACTTTTTATTAAATTTTAATTTTCTCCTTTTACAAGCATATTGAGTACTCATCCTTGCTTCCCTCCATCCCTCCTCCCTCCCATTCGCTCCCTTCATCAATCCCTCTAACCCCCTCCCACTCTCCTACCTGTCTGCTTCTATGGACCCTAGGGTCCCTCTGGCTTGTTTACTCTTGTGGGGGTTCAGGCCTTTATGGCATATCAAGTTGCCTCTCTTCAAGCCGCCCCATTGATAGTATTGGGGCATTTCCTTTCACTCATCCAGGTTTAAACCCAAAAGTTTCCACTGTATGTTCTTATCTCTCTTGAGTTCCTCTATAGTATATGGGGGCATGTTGGTTTGTCAGACAAGTCTCACTGTAATGAGTTCCTAAATGTAGCAATCCTGCCTTGAGTGGAATGTCTTTTTGCAACAGTATTTTGAAAATAGAAATAGTACTTGCATCTGAAAGCCCTTGGTAAACTGTAAAATTTTCTGGAAGTGAAGTTGGGGAGGCTTGGGGAGGGGGAAAATTGAGGTAGTTAAGGAGAACTAGATTAATTTCAGGTGACTTCAACTAAAGTGAGCTCACTCAACTATGGTTACCTACTGTACTTTAGCTATTTAGCAAGCCTAAGCATTCTGTTGGGTTTTAGGCTCCAAGGGAAGGTTTTAATCTCCAAGGATTGGAATGACTACTGAGCAGACTTTGCCCCAGGTTTCTTCATTTCAGCAGAAAGGTTTGCTTAGACTTCTTTAGGCAGGTTTCTAGGGTAAGATAGAGGATTGGAAACAGTCTTCCTAGGAGTCTATGAGAAAAATCAGGGTGATATTTCATTCAAAAGAAAGAAAAAGAGGAAGTGTATTGGAAATCACAAAAGAGGTTGACAGGACCACTGAGAAGAATGGAGAAATGAAAAGTCTACGCAGCTAAAGTAGGAAATAACCCACTGCTCCGGCTACAGCTCCCTGGAGAAAGGGGAAGCCAACTCTGAACCCATAGCCATAAGGTAAATCATGTAGCTGGAGACAGCCTGTAATTTTTACAAGCTTTAAATCCAGGGGGAACAAGAAGAGTTTGGGAGAGCAATTGGGCAATGTGACATAAAAGAAGAAAGAAGATTAGAGGAGGATTAAATGAGATTCAGGGAAATAGGGGAGAAGAAAGGGCAATTAACAAAAAAAGTGTTTTGTTTAAAAATACTACAATGAAAGCTAATAGCTAATTTTAAAAATTAATAAAACAATAAACAAATTTGGTGGTAGAGATCTGGCAGGCCAGCATTGGAAAAACATCCATTTTATCACTTCCCATATCTTGAAGTATGGCACCCAAGGTGTTGTATTAAAAGAGGCTCTATTGCTTGAGATTGAACTACTCCGAGAATCGTAAAAAAAAAGGAATACTCATAATCCAGGGTTTCTTTAACATAATATCTGGATAGAACCATCATAGACAGGAGGAAGGTCAGATGTGGAGTTCCTAAGTATACTCAATGGTTCAGGGTTCGAGCTCTAGGTACATTTGTAGATGTTAGTAGTTGAGTTAAACCCAGAGCAAACCTACATACAGTAGATTGTCTAGTGGATGGGGAAGGCACAGCCCATGGTGGGTGGGACTAGTCCCCTGGCAGGTGAATAAAGTAGAGAGAGCTGTTTGGGAAAAGTGGGCATCCTTCTGTATACTTGGCAAGATTTGCTGGTGTGGCAAGTAAGGATTGTCCCTCTGTCAGCCTTATATGGATATTACATGGCCAATTCCCTCGGCCCTTTGGTAATGGTGCATGCTCTCCTGCCAACCTAGACTAAGAACTATAACTGGTCTATTGAAAGAGAATAAATCCCCGGTTCCCTTAAGCAGTTTTGTCATGATTTTGTCAGCAACTTGAGAAAGTTTGGCAGCAGCAGTCTCAGATTGTGAAAGTGGGCGATCAAAGGTCTTGTTTTCTGAAGCTAGCAGTAATTGTCTATCCCCCAAGGATCTTCAATGCTTTCTTACTGAATTTCAGGAATTTTTTTCTTTCTGTGAAGAAGTTATTGGAATATTGGTGGAGATGGCATTGGATCTACAGTTCACATTGTATAACTAGTCCTTCTCACAATGTTAATATGGATGATCCAGGGAAGGGTGGATCACAGAAGATTGTAGCTTGGAAGATGGTTGAAGTTTGGTTTCATGTTACTGATAAGTATATGACCAAACGGCTTAAGGGAACAAGGAATTTCATTATTGCTTATGATTCTGGTCATAGTTCATAGTTCAGCTTGGCAGAAGAGTTCATACCAACATCAGGAGTCAAAAGAAGTGGCCACACCACATCCACAGGGATTGCTGAGAAAGGGACAAACCTCCTCATTTACCAGACAGTGAGAATCAAAAGTATGCTGAAATATGCCAAACTACTAAACCAGCTGATCCACCTATCCAGAGAATGGTCCCATCTTCCATGAGCTGGGTCTTCCTAGATCAATTAGACAATCTCCTGTAGGATTACTTAGAGCTTGCCTTAACTAGTCATAGTTCAGCACAGGTGTCAACTTGACAGTTGAGGGTTTGAGCTTTGGGCACATTTGTAGAGAATTAATGATTGAGTTAAATCCAGAGCAAATCTGCAGGAGATCGTCTAGCTGATGGGGAAGGCCCAGCCCATGATGAGTGAGATTAAGCCCTGGAATAAAATACAGAGAACTTGTTAAGAGGGTCAGCATCCTTGTGTATACTTGGCCAGACATGCTGGTCTGATAAGTAAGGATCGTTCCTTTCTCAGCCATTACGTAGATATGATGTGGCCAGTTCCCTTGGCCCTGGTGTTGGCGCATGTTTCCTGTCAAGTTGGACTATAGACTATAACTGGACTATTGTAAGAAAATAAGCCCCTTGTTCCCTTAAGTCGTTTGATGGTCATTTGTCAGCAACTATGCAGGTGAACTGCAACAACTACCAATTCTTCATAGATGTGGCCAGAGCTCAGTCAGGTTGATATCTATATCTTACTAGCACAAATATCTTTCTGTAGTCTAGTGTCTTCAGTTTCTTCTTCTGTATTCTAAAATGTCTGTCATGGGGTTATGTCACATCTTTGATTTGACTTATTCTTGGACATTTCATCTTTTTTTGAGGCTATTATAAATGAGATTGTTTCCTGATTTCTTTATTTGCACATTCATTAATAGTAGAAAGATGGCTGACTTTTGTATGTTGATTGTTGTATCTTCCTACTTTGCAGAAAATGTTTATCAGATCTAAGGCTTTTCTGGTGGGGTTGCTAAGGTCTTTTCATTAGATAATATTATCTATTAATAGGGATAAATTTGCTTTTTCTTCTCCTTATATCTCTCTTACTTCTTTTTTAAAAATCTTATTTTTTAGCTAAGGATATAAACACTGTTGAATAAGAGTAGAGAAAATCTTATCTCACACTTGATTTTAGAGAAATGCTTTGACTTTCCCCATTTAGCATAATGTTGGCAATAGGTTTGTCATATATAGCCTTTACTACAATGAAGTATATTTTTCTTGCTCCTAGTTTCTTCATGACTTTTATCATGAAAGGACATTGAACTTCATTTAAGGCAGTTTCTGCATCAACTGAGTTGATCATTTAATTTCTGTCCTTAAATCTATATTATATATATATATATATTTATATGATACATAATAACAGTTATTTGATAATAGTTATATCTGTTATTTTGCATATGTCAACCATTCCTGCATCCCTGAAGCAGATTTTTTTGATAGGTTATTCAATTCAGTTGGTATTTTCTTGAGAATTTTTGCACCTATTTCATCAAGGAAATTAGTGTATGGTTTTCTTTCAGATTTGATATGAAGATTGCTATCCATTTTTTGACTTCCATTTTAGGAAAGAGTTGAAGAAGCACTTTGAACTCTTGTTAGTTCTCTTTAATAGTCTGAGAGTATTCAGTAGTGAATCTCTCCAGTCTTGAACTTTTTTTCTGGGCAATATGTTCTTTACTTGTTTTAGATTATGTGTGTTTTATATCCATTGACTTAATTTTGAAAGGTTACATGAATGTAATAATTCACCTATATCTCTATATTTTTATCTTTTTTGGAATACAATTTTTTAAAGTATTCCCTAATGATCCTCTATATTTCACTGGTATCTATTGAAATGTCCCTTTTTTAACCTCTAATTTTATCATTTTGAGTCCTCTTTCTCTTTAGTTAGTTTGGCTAAGGAATGTTAATATTTATCTTTTCAATGAACATAATCTTTCTCCCATTGTTTTTTGTATTTCTTTTACTTTCCATTTTATTTATTTTCATCCTAACTATTATCATTTCCTATCTACCAACTTCATATTAACATTATTCTTGTTTTTCTAAAATGTCAATATACATAATTAAATTATTTAAATTTTCTGACATCTGCTATAAGCACTTACAGTTGACTACTTTGCTCTTAAAATTGTTGTCAAGCTATATTTTCCATTTTAGTAATCTCTAGGAATTTTTTAAACTTTCCTCTGATTTCTTGAATGATGTAGTGATTATTCAGATTATATCATTTAATTTTCAGGTGTGTGTGTGTGTGTGTGTGTGTGTGTGTGTGTGTAATTTCTATAGTTTCTTTTGGTTAGTTCAAATCTAGCTTGGAGAAAGTTCCATGAGTTGGTGAGGATAAAGTATATTCCACAACTATTGCATAGAATATTCTATAAATCTTTCTTAACTCCCTATAACCTATGATGCAGTTTATCTGTGAAGTTTTCTTCTTGATTATTTTTGGGGTTCTGGATAACTTATTTATTTATCAGAGTCAAGTATTAAAGTCAGCCATTATTACTATTTTTGGATTAATCTGCCTCTTTTATACAGTAGTTTTGACTTGTGAAATTGGGTATATCAAAATTAATTAAATGCATTTATAGCTATTATATCTTCTTAATACATTCATTGTTCCTTTATTATTATATAGTGACAATATTTCTTCTTTTTTTTCCTTTGGAGGATTAAGGCACAGTTTATTAGAGGAGAAAAAAATTGCAACTCATGGACCCCTTTTATGTAAACAATAAACGAAATCATTTGAAACCAAGTAATTTTCCCAAAAAACAGTCAATGACCTTTAGCCAAAGCTACAAAAGGGAAAATGAAAAAGAAGGAGGAAAATTTAAAATAGAACAAATGGAACTCCAGAAAAGAAATCATTTGGGAATTCTTTAAACACCTATAGAATGAAAAAGTGGAAAATCTAGAAAACTGTATTAAATTCCTATTTACACAGTGGTCTATGAGTAAATCCACCCACTTGGAAAACCACTTTTGAAAGATTTATAATTAGCAATAACATTGAAGCGTAGGCAAAGAGTTTTACCCTTATAAAAGGAAAGGAGTTAGATAATTCAAAACAGCTGGATTCTTTGTACAGTTAGACCATTAAATAGGCTATACCACACAGTGCTCCTCAAATCTATTTGCATAATACAAGAGAGGAGAGGCTACCCAAACTCATATGGTAAATCTAATATTTACCTGATAACCAAAAAGGCACAAGGAGAAAAAAAAACCAACTCTGTCCAAGACGATATACACCCCCCCCTCCCCCTTAGCGCTCACAGGACATGGAGAAATCAAGCTGGAGTTGACTTGAAAGTGTCCTCTTCGCTGGTTTCCAGTATCAGACGGTGCTATGTGGGCAGCTGTGGTAGGGGGTCATCAACACTCTTACCAGCTATGGAAGCCTATGAGATACAGTACAACCACCAACACCTTTTGCAGGATTGGCCCACTGTGTACTAGTGGAGAGTATTTATGGTGGTAGCCGACTGTTTCTGATTGGATTAAAAGCCTGCTCCACAGGATGGAAACCTCAGTTTTGTACTAAACCTAACCAATAACCAGTGGTGGGGAGGAGGGGTTGTTATGACACATTCTTGCTCTTTGTCTGAGACCACCAGATGTTCTGTTGGATGCTGTTGCTCCTTCAGAGATAGAGAGTTTGGGGACCAGTCATTGACCCTCACCTAAGATTCTGACCTCCATCATATGTGATTTTGCCTTATTTCTTACAAACCTTTGCACTGTTCTCTAGGTCACTAAGTCTGGGAGGGGCTCACATGCCTGAGGGTCTGGGAGGGAGAAATGCTAGGACACATGAAGCTAAAGGAGCAGGAATTTAATCTGTGCCGCCACGAAAAAGCTGCTAGCCATGCTGGGATAAGACTTTCCAGTGTGACTACTTTGTGTTATTCAGAACTTCTGGAGTAACCTAACCCCTATACCCTAACCCCCAATAAAGTCATCGGCCATCAAGTGACCTTGGGAGAATTGGTACTTGGTTCAAGACGGCAGTCCAGCGGAATGTTGGGACAGGGGATTGGTAACATCTCCTTTAGAACAAGTTTTTACACCTCAGGCCTAAAACTCAGAGGAGCTTACTAGTACTGTTTTGCTAAATAGACATGCTATCAAAATCTTGCTCTTTTTCCTCCTGTCCGTAGATTAACCATCATAGAGAAGTTTTTTTTTCTCTCTCGTGGTTGTGGTTAATATAGCGATTCACAATTGGTTCAGATATAGAGATGCTTAAGTGACTACGGAGCTCTATACACTTTCCTCCTCCATGCCCCCCTCCATGTACACACGAGGACTCAGGGAACATAAGGAAAAGGGACAGAACGAATGTAAAACGCCGAGGGTATGAGAAGGTGCTTCAGTGTCTTCTGGATATGGGCAGGGCCATTGCACTTATGAACCCACTGCAGCTATTTGCTCCTACAAGACCTGCACAAGATAGGGATCTGTCAAACATTTCATTTCATGAAAAGGGAAGAGCTTCATGAGGTTCACCCACTCTGAAGGACTACTTGATGGTAATGGTGCTGAGGGAAGGGGCGGGCGCTTTTTTTCAGTGTATAGACTCTAAATATGTTGCCTATGATCGAGTACATGCCTGTTGCATATGGGAATTAACAGGTGGTCTTTATTGAATCTTTAAGTCTAAACACACACACACACACACACACACACACACGGATTTGGAGACAGTTGCTTGCATCAGCAGCACATATACTAAGACAGAGATTAACACTATCCTGTACAAGGATTGACATGCATATTCCTGACGCATTCCTTACTTTTCCTTCACAGGAACACCAGTGCTTTCTCCTCTCTCTTCTCTCTCTCTCTCTCTCTTTCTCTCTCTCTGTCATACACACACACACACACCACACACACACACACAACAAACATGCACACAGCACACCCCACACCAACTGAATGAATGACGTTCTTTAAAAAGCGGGAGTTATATTAGAAATCATGGAATTCAGTCATTCGAGACTTAAACCTGCATTCAAAAAATGGAAATTCTAGGGATTAGGAGAGATTCTTGACATATGACTTACTGCATTTAAACATATTCTAATGACAATGAGGGTAGATGTAGTACTAAGAGTTTCCCACAATGACATTACAAGGAAAGGATCAAATTTTTCAGAAAAACTCACTGATCTTTTGGCCAGAAGATTGCTTGCTCTCTTGGCCACTTGTTATACCGAACTATGTTTTTGCTGCCAATGGCGTAAGAAAAAATTAGGTCAGGTCCATTCATATTACTCTATGTCTACAAACATGTCTAACTCAGTTAACCAGAAAACCCATAAAATGACTAAAAGAATTCAGAAAAGAACCAACAGATTTGAAAACTAACCAAAGAATAAACCCAACAAAATTACAAAACCCAGCCAAAATCTATCAGTAATAACTATTCTCTAAGTGTAAATGGCCTTAAATGCTAATGGAAAAAAATGCATACTACGAATGGGATAAAAAAAACATCCAGCTGCTATTTGTCTGCAAGAAATACACCTCACTCGGCAAAGATGCACCAGACTGAAAATGAAAGTGTGGAAAAATACTACACTAAGCAAACAGACAGTCCAAGCAAGTGAGAGGAAATATTGTCCCTCACAAAGGGAGCCCCAGGACCCGATATAAACCAAAGGACAGGAGACTCGGAGACGTAGACTGAACCCCCATAGGGCGGGGAGGAGGGTGGGATGGGAAGAGCCGTGGGAGGAAAGAGAGGGGAAACGGGGAGGGTAAAGGAGGGAGGCAAGGGATGTATATAAAAATGTAAAATTTAATCAAGTTATTTTACAAATCCATATAGGACATGACAACTAACTTGAATTTTCACAGCGACATCCCCATATTTTTGGACGGCTTAATATGTGACCTTTTGGATTTGCAGCTTACCAGAAGAGAACAGGTCTCCAGTAGGTAGATGATTGGTTCCTTTTGCTCCCAATGCAAGACAAATACAATGACTATCCAAGCAACCATGATAGGTCTTTACTAACTCTGCTTGTACCCACAGTAAGACTGTTAAGATCCTTTCATTATTCTGCCTGCTTTCCCAGTTAAATGGTTTAATCTGTATTTTTGTATCTTGTAGGCTTCTCTATTTTGTCTCTTCTCGTTTAATATCTCAAAGCTTCAAATGTGGGGACCTCTTGACCCTCTCCAGCATCCTCACGATTAGGATCATTGCCTGCTCATACTTCCCTTGCCCTCAAACTCAGCAGGAAGTCGCCAGAAAGATTGTTGCCCCCCCCTTTGTAGCAGGCCATAACATA